>CM075649.1:148277270-149527270 GCA_037953625.1 Crotalaria pallida
TTATTTCCATTGATTATGTAAAGTTAGAATTGAATTATTTGGCCAATACTGGTCTCTAACAAAATCTTTAGGAAAAAGGTTGATACAATAAACATCAAGGGGAACAAGACTTATATTTAGTCAACATGACATTAACGATGATGAGAACCCAACCTTTGTGGTTGGAGATTACATTAAGAAGATTTATTATATGGGTAATAAACAGTCACTTGTTAATTATGCTAGCACTATTACATTTTTCCCTTCCTATGTGATTTACAGTTGTGCTATATTGCATTCACGAGAGGGTGAGTTTAAACCCTTTAACGAATTACAAATTCTTTAGGGATGTGTATAAAGTGCAACACACAATTGATTTTGCAAAAATATGATACCCAATCATTAAACAATCTACTCTCGGTAAGTTGCTTTCTTTTATTTATTTATTTATTTATTTTATTCAGTACAGATAATTTTATTTATGCAAATAACAGTGTACGAAGTCCTCGCGTAACAGTTCCACCATTATAGGGATAAAGAAACTACCCAATACCCCTCACCTGCATGATACACAGCCACCCCCATACATTTCATATTACGCCTCCAGCCCCTTTGTAATGACCTATGCGCTAACTTACTGCTATGTACAGAACAGAAACCCCATAAGGCAAAAGACGTCATCCCTCCAATCGTAATCATCTATGCATTCCTTGTACAGAGGTTGGATATTCGAAAATAGAATCGTAATGGTGTTGCTAAAAGGGAAAAAAGAATCTTGAAATAAATGATGAATGCTAAGCTTGTTAGTTTAAATGCACCTAATAACTTTTGGGTAAAGCTATATTAAGTGCATGTCATTTGCAGAATATGAAATCCTTTAAGAAAATTGGAGTGACACGCTACAAGTTATGGGAATGTCATGCACCTAACTTAAACTATTTGAAGGTGTAGGGGTGTATTGCTAATGTTTTGCTACCTGACTCTAAGAAAATAAAAATAGGATCAAAGGCATCTGATTGTATATTTATTGGATATGTTCAGCATAATGCTGTATATAAATTTATAGTGTTAAAAGTGATGTTATTGATTGCAATTCTATAATAGAAATTAAGAATGTTAATTTCTTATAAAATATGTTTTTTATGAAATGTGAATGTTATCCCATGCATCTTTAGAAAATAGTGGCAAAAATAGTGAATAAACACAAAATGAGGATTTGAGAATATGAGTAAAATATAAAGAAAAACTACATCCTTTGGAAATGATTTTTACACATATCTAGACAAAAGTTACCCTATATATTCTTTTTCTTATATTATTAAATCCCCTTATGTCCAATTTTGAAAAGAGACTATTAAAACTGAAAATGATTCTCTTGTAAGAAATAGTATGTGGGGATTATTAGATTTACGTCAAGGAGCACAACCTATTGGTTAGGCATGGATTTCAAAAGAAAATATCATCTAGATAGATCAATTAAAAAAAATAAAGCTAGATTATTATGTCGCAAAAGGTTTTACTCAAAAGCAAAATATTACTTATTTTGATACATTTAATCTAGTGGCTAGAATTTCTTCGAAAAAATTTTAATAGCACTAGCTTCAATTCATAAGTTAGTGATTCACCAAATAGAAGTCAAACAAGTTTTCTATCTGGTGATTTATAATAAGAAATTATATGAAGCAACCTAAAGGTTGTGAGATTAGTGGAAGAGAAAATAAAGTGTTTATACATCTTACATCCTCATATAGTTTAAAACAAGCACTGAAACAATGACATGGAAAATTTGATCAAACTCTTACAGTGATAATTTTTCTTCTAGTGAAGTAGATAGATGTGTGAATATGAAACTAGTAAATGATGAATGACTGATCACTATATATTTATACGTGGATGCCTTGGTTATTTTTTGTATTTGTTATGATGTATGTTGTATTTAATACGAAATAATTCATAGTTTCATAAATTTGATATGAAAGACATGGATAGAGATGGCAATGGGAGACTGCAGATGGGGATCCCCGTGGGGAATGCCCCGTTCGAGTACCCGAGTTCGGGGATTTTTTCCCATCGGGGACGGGGATGAGGGGGATTTTTACCCCGAACATATTTTGGGGCAGGGAATGGGATTGGTTCCCCCGTCCCCGCGGGTTCCCCTTCCCCGACAATTTTACTTATATGCCCTTAATTATTTAGGCTATATATAGATAAAAAATAGGTTTTTTTAGTAACTTCACATATATTATTATAATTATAATTATAATTATTATTATTAACGATTATTTTAACGATTTTTTTGGATTGAATCTCTTGAATTTTAACGATTATTTTTCTGTAGTGTACAAATTTAAAAATTCTATTCGACGTTGTGAATTTTATAACAGGTCAAATTGAAGTTAGGTTCCCCGTGGGAACCCGTGGGGTGGTGGGGAATGGGGATGAGGGTTAATCAACCCCAGACATGGGGAATGGGGAATGGGGATGGGGGGCAAATGAAACCCGAGGATGGGGAATGGGAAAGGCCTTCCCGAACGTTCCCCGCCCCGTTGCCATCCCTAGACATGGGTGAAGTACGTAGGTATGATTTTAGGCTTTAAATTATAAGAGGATATGATTACATAGTAATATCTTAATATTGAAAAACTTAAGAAGTTTAAACACTTTGAGTATACACCTATAAGTACCTTTTATGATGGTAAAACTTAATTAAATAAAAGCATAGGCTACCCTGTAGGCCAATTTGAATATGCACAAATTGTTGGGAGATTGTTGCACTTGATGAACTTTTCTAGGCCTTATATAACATATGTCGGGGGAAGGTTGAGTAGATACACACATAGTGGCAAAAATAGTGGAGTTTTTCTAGGCCTTGTTGGGAGTTTTTTATGAAATGTGAATGTTATCCCCATGCATCTTTAGAAAATAGTGGCAAAAATAGTGAAGAAACACAACATGAGGATTTGAGAATGAGTAAAAGAGAAAGAAAAGCAACATCCTTTGGAAATGATTTTTACACATATCTAGACGAAAGTTACCATATTCTTTTTCTTATACTATTAAATCCCCTAATGCCCAATTTTGAAAAGATACTATTAAAACTGAAATTGATTCTCTTGTAAGAAATAGTATGTGGGGATTAGTAGGCTTACGTCAAGGAGCAAAACCTACTGGTTACGCATGGATTTCAAAAGAGAATATCTTCTAGATAGATCAATTGAAAAATATAAAGCTAGATTATTACGTCACAAAAGATTTTACTCAAAAGAAAAATACTGATTATTTTCATAGATTTGATCCACTGGCTAGAATTTCTTCGAAAAAAGTTTTAATAGCACTAGATTCAATTCATAAGTTATTAATTCACCAAATAGAAGTCAAACAAGTTTTCTATATGGTGATTTATAATAAGAAATTTATATGAAGCAACCTAAAGATTGTGAGATTAGTGGAAAAGAAAATAAAGTTTTTATACATCTTATTACATCTGTATATAGTTTGAAACAAGCACTTAAACAATGACATGGAAAATTTGACAAACTCTTACAGTGGTAATTTTTCTTCTAGTGAAGTAGATAGATGTGTGAATATGAAACTAGTAAATGTTGAATGACTGATGACTATATGTTTATACGTGGATGCCTTGGTTATTTTTTGTATTTGTTATGATGTATGTTGTATTTAATACGAAATAATTCATAGTTTCATAAATTTGATATGAAAGACATGGGTGAAGTACGTAGGTATGATTTTAGGCGTTAAATTATAAGGGAATATGATTACATAGTAATATCTCAATATTGAAAAACTATTTAGGAAGTTTAAACACTTTGAGTATACACCTATAAGTACCTTTTATGATGGTAAACTTAATTAAATAAAAGCATAGGTTACCCTATAGGCCAATTTGAATATGCACAAATTGTTGGGAGTTTGTTGCACTTGATGAACTTTTCTAGGCCTTATATAACATATGTCGGGGGAAGGTTGAGTAGATACACACATAATCCAAATGATTAGGCATGACAACGGGGCGGTGCGGGGGCGGATTATGCACTTCCCACACCCGCCCCCGTCTCAAAAATTGCCCCCGCCCTCGCCCTCGTCCCCCGCCGGGTATCATAAAAGCCCACCCGCCCCCGTCCCCGTCGGGGGTCGGGTAAAACCGCACCGCACCCGCCCCCGCTTTTCGTTTAAAAACAACTTTTCTAAAAGAGCTTTTCTTTTATAATATATCAACTTTTTCTTTTAAAAACAGCTTTTCTAAAAGAGTATTTTTCACAAGTGATTTTTATTAAGAGTCAAAACATTATTTTTAATATTTTTTTATTACTATTATTATAAATTATATATAATATATAATATAATATACATATATAATGTGAGCGGGTCGGTTTCGGGGCCGGGTGCGGGGCGGATAGTAGAATTACCACACCCGCCCCCGCCCCCGTGATTGAAAAAGCGGATTTTCCCAGCCCCCGCCCCGATACCCGATTAGAACGATTTTTCCCGCTAATGGCGGATCGGGTTCGGGCGGGTGCCCGCGGTTCTGGTCTTTTTTGTCATGCCTACAAATGATGGACATTGGGCTGCAATAAACCAATGTATGATATATTTGAAAAGAACCATGAACTATGGTATCCGATATGGTGGATTCACCGTTGTACTCCAAGGATACAACAATGCTAACTGGATATCAAATTCATATGAGATAAAATTCACACATGGTTTTGAATTCACCCATGAAGGTGGTGCATTTAATTAAAGATCAACTAAGCAAAATATTATTGCTAGATTACCAATGGAATAAGAATTTGTTGCTCTAGATATGGTTTGCAGTAAGGTTGAATGGTCGAAAAACTTATTACTAAGTATTCAAAGGAGTTAAACCAATTCCTCCGTGTCTATGCACTATGCTTGTCAAGCAGCAATATCCATGGCAAAGAATAAATTTTTCGATGATGTGAAAAGATATTATCGATTAAGACATAATGTGATAAAACAACCGTTGAGAGACGATTGAGTTATTTCCATTGATTATGTAAAGTTAGAATTGAATTATTTGGCCAATCCTGGTCTCTAACAAAATCTTTAGGAAAAAGGTTGATACAATAAACATCAAGGGGAACAAGACTTATATTTAGTCAACTTGACATTAACGATGATGAGAACCCAACCTTTGTGGTTGGAGATTACATTAAGAAGGTTTATTATATGGGTAATAAACAATCACTTGTTAATTATGCTAGCACTATTACATTTTTCCCTTCCTATGTGGTTTACAATTGTGCTATATTGTATTCACGAGAGGGTGAGTTTAAACCCTTTAACGAATTACAAATCCTTTAGGGAGGTGTATAAAGTGCAACACACAATTGATTTTGCAAAAATATGATACCCAATCATTAAACAATCTACTCTCGGTAAGTTGCTTTCTTTTATTTATTTATTTATTTTATTCAGCACAGATAATTTTATTTATGCAAATAACAGTGTACGAAGTCCTCGCATAACAGTTCCACCATTATATGGATAAAGAAACTACCCAATACCCTTGACCTGCATGATACACAGCCACCCCCATACATTTCAGATTACGCCTCCGACCCCTTTGTAATATTGACCTATGCGCTAACTTGCTGCTATGTACAGAACAGAAACCCCATAAGGCAAAAGACCTCATCCCTCCAATCGTAATCGTCTATGCATTCCTTGTACAGAGGTTGGATATTCGAAAATAATATCGTAATGGTGTTGTAAAAAGGGAAAAAAGAATCTTGAAATAAATGATGAATGCTAAGCTCGTTAGTTTAAATGCACCTAATAACTTTTGGGTGAAGCTATATTAAGTGCGTTTCATTTGCAGAATAGGAAATCCTATAAGAAAATTGGAGTGACACGCTATAGGTTATGGGAAGGTCATGCACCTAACTTAAACTATTTGAAGGTGTAGGGGTGTATTGCTAATGTTTTGCTACCTGACTCTAAGAAAAGAAAAATAGGATCAAAGACATCTGATTGTATATTTATTGGATATGTTCAGCATAATGTTGTATATAAATTTATAGTGTTAAAAGTGATGTTATTGATTGCAATTCTATAATAGAAATTAAGAATGTTGATTTCTTATAAAATATGTTTCTTTTATGAAATGTGAATGTTATCCCCATGCATCTTTAGAAAATAGTGGCAAAAATAGTGAAGAAACACAACATGAGGATTTGAGAATATGAGTAAAAGATAAAGAAAAGCAACATCCTTTGAAAATTACTTTTACACATATCTAGACAAAAGTTACAGTATTCTTTTTCTTATATTATTAAATCCCCTTATGCCCAATTTTGAAAAGAGACTATTAAAACTGAAAATGATTCTCTTGTAAGAAATAGTATGTGGGGATTATTAGATTTACGTGAAGAAGCACAACCTATTGGTTACACATGGATTTCAAAAGATTGATCTCGCAGTAAAACTCCTGTGTCTCCTGAACAAATCCTAGCTCCGGACGGTTACCTATACTCAGCTCCATAGTTAAGGTACCAGCAAAGACCACAGATCCAAAGGTTGGATTTATCACGTACTCTCCTGGGCCCATTATGACCCTTAATGTACTAATAGGGTGGTTGTTATTCTAGAGGATTTGGTTATTTTCTTCAGTCATATGAAATATCACGCTAGTGAGTAAAACTCAGTAGACACTAAACCAGACATAAGTATTATTTAACCAATGCTATTTCAGGGATTCAAAAACATCCAAAGCATTTTCTTTTCCTTTTTAATATCTCCTATGAGTGAAAAGATTTGTTAGCAAAATGCAATAGTTATTCTAAAATTGAATCAACATTTTCCTCTAACATTTTTCTTATAAATTAATATCATATTGAACAAGTAATAGAAACTTTTCTCGTATCTATTATCATAATCTTTGATTTATGCACCTTGCTTCCATCCTTTAGTTTATAATATAAGGGTATCTTTAATCTTACCTATGGCCATAGTATTATATCTATATATGCATAAAACCATGGGTTTTTCCTTCTTTCTTCCTTGTCCACTTAAATTCATTTTGAGAACATAATTTATGGCAACATTTACTTTTAACAGAGAAATCTTCATGAAGTCATACAAGTATAAAATCAAACATATTATATGTGCCTTTTTAAAACATTAGTACTAACAATAGATATTAATAGTACTAACAATAGATATTAATAATATTGACAATAGATATTAATCCTATATAGAAGTACGAGAGTGTAATAACACTATTAAAATTATGGGTATGGGTACATACTTGTAGCATATGTAGGGGAAGTATTTATAATAGTTATATTTTTTAAGATTGAAGCTTATGCTGTACATATAGAGTCAAACTTGAAATTTTCCTTATGACTATGTATAACAGTCACTAGTTTTATTATATGTAACTCCTACTGCATAAATCACTTATTGCATCCTTATAACTATGTAGGAGTAGTATTTATAATAGTTATATGCTCCTTATAACTTCTGCCGCATGAATCCTTGTACTGCGTGTATGCAAACCCAAGACTTTTGCTGCATAAATAAAACATAGTATTTGCTGGGGTCTACATATGGCGGTGGAGTAATAAGGTTAATGGGTCCTATATATATTACTTGGAAAAAGACAATAGAACTGATACTTTATAATTTGCTCTCCACAACCTGTAAGTGGAGGACAATAACAGAATATGAAAGTAACAAAAAGGAAGAAAAACCATGCTACAGGACATCGTTGTTATTATTATGAGGCAAGTTATAAAACAACTCTAGTGGGTACAGGGAGTAACTTTTAGGTAGATTTGTTTAGCTAAATTTGGAACACATAGGAGAGGAATATTAGTGAAAAGGAAAGATGGTTTTTTCCCTACCTTGAAAAAGTGGAAGCATGAAAAGGATTTATTGTTTCTTTCTAAGATATTATTGCATAGAAGGAACCCCAAGCTAGAAGCTTAAATAAGCAAGTAGATGAGGTAAGAGTGTAATTCTGAAACTTTTAGATAAGGATGGAAGTACCTTGCTTATGTCACCAAGGTGACATTAGTTGCAATAGATGGAATGCCCCCAGCCAATACTTTTGGCATCCAATGGTTTTCCTATACGTGGTAGTTTCAATCATAGTAGGCTTAGATTCTTTTCTATCTAATTTATTTATAAGAGGTATTCTATTTTTTTTATTTTTATTTGTGGTTATACGTTGTATATGTGTTTTATGTTTCCTACATCATGCAATAACCTTGTTTTTGCCTTATTATTTTAATAGTTTCTTTTTATACCATACCATACTACAGTAATACAATATTACAGGTATATAAATTACGTGCATATATATATATATTAGTTATAATATAAATGGTAAAATTGTATGGAAAGAAAATTAAATATTACTTATCATTATTAGTTCATTGTTTCTCCAAAATATTTTCTTTTCGAGGTTTGATCAACCCATGTCCCTGGTGCATAGATTAGAAAAACCTGTTAATTTATGTCGTTACATATATAGAATTATATATTGTTATTATTATTATAATTTTAATATGGATCAAATTAAAAAGGAGCTGCAAATAGTTTAGAACATGCTTATATAGCATGTAAAGTATAAGATATAACAAAAACAATGACATGGAAAATTTGATCAAACTCTTACAGTGATAATTTTTCTTCTAGTGAAGTAGATAGATGTGTGAATATGAAACTAGTAAATGATGAATGACTGATGACTATATGTTTATACGTGGATGCTATTTTTTGTATTTGTTATGATGTATGTTGTATTTAATACGAAATAATTCATAGTTTCATAAATTTGATATGAAAGACATGGGTGAAGTACGTAGGTATGATTTTAGGCGTTAAATTATAAGAGAATATGATTACATAGTAATATCTCAATATTGCAAAACTTCTTAGGAAGTTTAAACACTTTGAGTATACATCTATAAGTACCTTTTATGATGGTAAAACTTAATTAAATAAAAGCATAGGCTACCCTGTAGGCCAATTTGAATATGCACAAATTGTTGGGAGTTTGTTGCACTTGATGAACTTTTCTAGGCCTTATATAACATATGTCGGGAGAAGGTTGAGTAGATACATACATAGTGGCAAAAATAGTGGACTTTTTTCTAGGCCTTGTTGGGAGTTTTTTATGAAATGTGAATGTTGTCTCCATGCATTTTAGAAAATAGTGGCAAAAATAGTGAAGAAACACAACATGAGGATTTGAGAATGAGTAAAAGAGAAAGAAAAGCAACATCCTTTGGAAATGATTTTTACACATATCTAGACGAAAGTTACCCTATTCTTTTTCTTATACTATTAAATCCTCTAATGCCCAATTTTGAAAAGATACTATTAAAACTGAAATTGATTCTCTTGTAAGAAATAGTATGTGGGGATTAGTAGGCTTATGTCAAGGAGCAAAACCTACTGGTTACGCATGGATTTCAAAAGAGAATATCTTCTAGATAGATCAATTTAAAAATATAAAGCTAGATTATTACGTCGCAAAAGGTTTTACTCAAAAGAAAAATACTGATTATTTTCATAGATTTGATCCACTGGCTAGAATTTCTTCGAAAAAAGTTTTAATAGCACTAGCTTCAATTCATAAGTTAGTAGTTCACCAAATAGAAGTCAAACAAGTTTTCTATATGGTGATTTATAATAAGAAATTTATATGAAGCAACCTAAAGATTGTGAGATTAGTGGAAAAGAAAATAAAGTGTTTATACATCTTACATCCGTATATAGTTTGAAACAAGCACTTAAACAATGACATGGAAAAAATGATCAAACTCTTGGAGTGGTAATTTTTCTTCTAGTGAAGTAGATAGATGTGTGAATATGAAACTAGTAAATGATGAATGATTGATCGTATGTTTATACGTGGATGCCTTGCTTATTTTTTGTACTTGTTATGATGTATGTTGTATTTAATACGAAATAATTCACAGCTTCTAAATTTCATATGAAAGACATGGGTGAAGTACGTATGTATGATTTTAGGCGTTAAATTATAAGAGATTATGATTACATAGTAATATCTCAATATTGAAAAACTTCTTAGGAAGTTTAAACACTTTGAGTATACATTTGTAAGTACCTTTTATGATGGTAACACTTAATTAAATAAAAGCATAAGTGATCCTGTAGGCGAATTTGAATATGCACAAATTATTGGGAGTTTGTTGCACTTGATGAACTTTTCTAGGCCTTATATAACATATGTCGGGGGAAGGTTGAGTAGATACACATAATCCAATTGACGGACATTGAGTTGCAATAAACAAACGTATGATATATTTTTAAAAGAACCGTGAACTATGGTATCCGATATCGTGGATTCACCGTTGTTCTACTGGGATACAACAATACTAAGTGGATATCAAATTCATATGAGATAAAATTCACAAGTGGTTATGAAGTGACCCATGAAGGTGGTGCATTTAATTACAGATCAACTAAGCAAAATATAATGCTAGATCACCAATGAAATAAGAATTTATTGCTCTAGATTTGGTTGGCAGTGAGGTTGAATGGTTGAAAAACTTACTACTAAGTATTCAAAGGAGTTAAATCAATTCCTTCGTGTCTATGCATTATGCTTGTCAAGCAGCAATATCCATTACAAAGGATAAAACTTTTGATGATGTGAATAGACATTATCGATTAAGACATAATGTGATAAAACAACTGTTGAGAGACGATTGAGTTATTTCTATTGATTATGTAAAGTCAGAAGTGAATTTGATGAATCCTGGCCTGTAACAAAATCTTTAGGAAAAAGGTTGATACAATAAACATCGAGGGGAACAAGACTTATATTTTAGTCAATTTGACATTAACGATGATGGGAACCCAACCTTTGTGATTGGAGATCGATTATATTAAGAAGGTTTATTATATGGGAAATAAACAGTCACTTGTTAATTATGCTAGCACTATTAAATTTTTTCCTTTCTATGTGGTGTAGAATTGTTATAATGCATTCAAGATAGGGTGTGTTTAAACCCTTTAACGAATTTCAAATCCTTTAGGAAGGTGTATGAAGTGAAACACACAATTGATGAATCTCATAAATGAGTGTGGAGTAGATCCTCTTCTATGAAATAAACGAAAAACGGTGATAATAATAGGAGTTGTTAGGTTGCAATGTGACTGGTAAGATCCTTTGTTAGATCAGAGTGTCATTTCTTCGTAGAGTTTAGCCCCTTGAATGCACCTTATGTCATGTTTTGTCAATCTAAGTATGGTTCATAGCCTAGAAGCCCCACTAGGTAAGATGCATTACACATGTGAAATTAACCCACAAACTTTCTCCAATCTTTCTACAAATATTTGTTTTAACCTGATCTTATTGTTTTTATTAGGGTTTTATAATATTTTTTAATGGCCGTTTTGCCTTGTGCACATAAAAATAGTAACATTGGCCATGTAAAAGTGTTTGACTTTTGGCCTCGTGAAGTTAAAAATATTAACGTTTAGTATGTGTTTGTTTCTTGTGAAAACAAGCTTATTTGGAATTTTATCGTTCTAGTGTTCAAGATAAAAGTTAATGTTTGAAATACTTTTTTCTTTGTACCATTGCTTTCTAACAATGTAAGGATTCACTTAATAGAAATATATAAGAATGCCATGAGTTGCAATATAGAAACATAGAAAACAGATAGACCTTACATTATCAATATACAATATACTTCAAGTGCTATTAAATGATATTTTTTAGAATGATATGTTGAATCATGGGAAATTGTCACGATGCACGAATAAATTTTTAAAGACAATGTCTCTGACACACCTTGGATCATATTTTTACTTTTTGTATTTTGAGTGAATTTCTACAATTATTCTATCAAGTTGAGCTTGGCCAACCATGAGGAAGGACAACAAGCTCTCATTACGATTGATAGATTGTCAATACTGAAGTTCCACATGCCACACATATGATGAAGAAGATAGAAGAATCACTCATATGAGCTTTTCTAAGTATACACAAAAAGGCTTAGCTATATATGCAAGGGGTCTGCGCTTGGTGGCTTTATTTTTGAAACCTTATATTATTTATGGAATGAAATATTTGTTAATTCAGTTAGTGTGTTATGCTTTTTAAGTTTCTAGTAGAGTTGGATAATAATATATCATGTTAAATTTGAAGACATTCCTATTACGTGAGTTCAAAATGCACAAAAAGACATAGGTTAAGTTGGTGGTATCATAAATCGTGATCATAATTGAGATTACATCAATATCATATTTGCTACTTTTTTTTTTTTTACAGTTGTGCCAAATGTAACATAAATGTAACCATGATTATAATCACAATTAAAAATCATGCTTGAAACACATAGCCGAACAATGATTTTGATTTGTTGGCATATTTTTGAGGAATGGAATATTATCAAGTGTGTTGTACAAATTAGTTACAACTTTACTTCTTTATTTTTTTAAAAAATAGGCTTAATTATATTTTTGTTCCTTTATCTTATTTTCAAGATTCATTTTGGTCCTTAATTTTTTTTTACTTATTTTGGTCCTTTATTTTTTTTCAGAAAATTCAATTTGATCCTTTTATCATAGCATATTAGTTTTATCGAAATAATCACACCCATAATCGAAATATGGCAAATGTTACCGAAATTTGGAAATATTCCAGGTCCTGATAAGAATAGGAACAGTGGTACTGCTTCGCAAATGATAGAGCAATCTGGCTCGCGATATGGTTGATTGATATGGATAAAAAATGACAATGTGATAAATATTTGGATGGAGATGACATTAGGTGCTCTATGTAGAAATATTTGTTAAGCTCTATCAATGAAATGTAATAAGTGTGAATATTGTGAGTAAAACTAACATTATTGTTACGAAAGTGCCATATTGAATTTCTTGAAAAAAGATAAAGGACCAAAAAAAGTCAAAATAATGATTAAGAACCAAAGTGAATCTTAAAAATAAGATAAAGGACTAAAAATGTAATTAATCTAAAAAAAATATTGTCAACCATGTATGGTGTTGGTTGCAAAAAAATAACTTTCTCTTCTTTACTTTTACCATTGAGCGCAACGTTAACGTAGATTACTTGTATCCATCAATTCACTCAAATGAATGCAATGCATCATTATAGACTATAGTGCAATTGATTTTACTTGTAGGTTTGGATTGATCAATATCAAAGTAAACACAACAATTGGACATATAATTCTCAACAATTTAAAATTAAGATAAATTAATATCTTTTAAGAGTTCAATATAATGAGTGGTGGATCATGTATTAGATACACTTTTGGCCTTTTATTTTATTTGTAAGTTTAAATGTGGTTTTACATTTAATAAATGATATTTTTCTTAAAGATTTTCAAGTTTGTGAAAAGAATTAAACAAGCATAAAAATAGTTGAATAATATTTTGTAAAACTTTTTCAAAATCAACTAGTCAATCTTAGTGTTTCGGTAAAAAAACTTGATTCGTTATTAACTCATGAGCTGCTTGATTAGATCAGACAAATTGATCAAGTAAATAGAAGGTTTTCAATAAAATGCTTCAAGATTTACAATCAACCCTATTGGCACAAATATACATTAAACAAATAGATAAAACAAAATGAAGAGTTAAGAGAGATTTATCCTAGTTCGCTTCTCCTAATGAATGAAGAACTATATCCTATCCTTAGCATTATGGCAAAGATTCTTTCACTATTATCGAATGGATACAAGAATTCTTTTCACACCTAACCACCTTGAGATACAAGTACTTTGTATTGTTTGGTACATGGAAAGTAATGTCAATGAACCGTGGTGAACCCATTTATAGAAATGGTATGCAAACATCATATCTATTCTTTTCTCAATTACTACCAAGCGCATAGATCAACTGATATGATGTTATTTTAGTTTAATTAGATTAGATGTCTCAAGATCAACTTGGTAGGAAAAAATCCATATTAAATGTTTGGTAAGAAGAGTGTTGTTGTTCATATTAGTCCTATCAAAACTCGAGCAAGATCACCTATGGTGAGAATACGTGTTGTTTGTTAGAAAAATATATAGAAGTTTTCTTCATTTTTTACTTCAATACCATCTTCTCGAAATATATGAATATGTTTATTCTCTTTATAAACTCTATAATGCATATTCCTTTAAATAAAAAAAACTAAATTACATAACAAACATATACATTCACAAAAAAGTTTAGCAAAATATTAAAAAAATTAGTTTTTGAAGAAAATATAGTATAGCCTTAGCTTGCCCCATTAAAAGAATTTCTCTTGCCTAATATTTTTTTAGTTTTACTTTCACTTAATCAATTAAATAAACAAGTCTAATTTTCTAGTTACTTTTTTTTAGCCCTCGAAACTAATTGAACTATACGTAAACTTTAAAAGAAAAGAAACCAGGGAATACCAAGTTCAAGTCTACTACAAAAAGTGTGCCAAATTAAAATGAGCTACTCAAATTCCTAGAGTAAAATAGAGTGTATCCATAATCAATGTATAATTAGAGGCAGACCCTATAGTTGTTTATTCTTCAATTACTTGCCCCTTTCTGCGATGCAATGTATATGATAATGGTCTAGGAAATCCCGTCTTTGCTTCAATTGCCTTCACACAAACATAATCTACGAAATACAAATCAACATTATATACTATAATATAATTTCCATGATAAACTGTATCTTAAGTAAAATTTTATAAGCAATTGACATATTTTTTTCTTACCTTTCTCGAAAAAATTTTTGATTTGTTCTGTTGTCATGTCTGCATTGATATTGAACCGAAAATAAAAAAATCAGCATTCTCACTATGAAGCATAAATATAATATTATAATACTCAATATATATATGTGTGTGTGTGTGTGTGTGTGTGTGTTAAGAGTTGTATTTTTTTATAGTTTTAATAAATGATTGATCAACCATACATAAGCATACTTTTATTGTTTCATACTTTGTTATTTTTATCCAATTTAGACCTACTCTGAATATTTGTTTGATTTGTTTGAAAGCTTGGAGATATAATATAACTACAACTTTTGATAAAGAGCTTTTGATCTAATTCAACCTTATAAAGGATCTAAGAATCAAAAGGGATTTTGTTCTAACAGCTTACCTTAGCACATTCTTTTCCATATCAATCTGGTGTTCTAGGGACTCGTGGTATAAAAAGCTAACATACAATGCCTGAGGTAATTCAGTGTCTCTTAGAAAGAACAATTTGTTCCAGAAACACATATTTGAAAGAAGAAGAAAAAACAAAGAGGTGTGACTTTCTTGAGGCAATGGATTCGTCTTGGGCCCAGCTTCAACCAAAAACTAATAGATCGTTCTAGAGACTAAATTAGGGTGTGGTTAAATAAAAAGGAGAGGAGAACTCTCAAATAAAAAAGAAACTAAGTTGATAGTGTATTTGAGTTTCATCATAGGATAATGATAGAAGCCACTAAGCAAAATTCCATCCAACATTCACTTTGTAGTTTATCTAGCATACTAAAAATGACTTCATCTTTAATAAGAAAACAAGTTTCACATTAGAAGTCTTCATTAGAGTTGAATAAAAGTATCAAAAGTTTTTTAATGTTAACAAGTTTTAAGATGTGATTTTTTTTTGCCCTACTCTAGTGAAAGGTGCTTTCATGCTTAGCTTACTTTTCCCATGTGGAAATCTCATTGTTTGGGTATTTTAACTCTTTTTCTAAAGGTTAACCCCTACTATTTCATTCATATATGAAGTTGTCTTTGTAAAACAAATATATTATCATACACATACACAATATAAATACACACACACAAAGACAGAAAGTAAGATATTCTAATAGAGGAGTATTTATTGCAAGAAAGTGAGGGGAGTCATTTAAATATCACATTACTTAAAAAAAATCATTTTTTTAATTTTAATCTTGACTTTGATAAGATCTAATAACCAATATTTATTCATATTACCTTTCACAATAAATAACTCCTCTAATTAATTATTTTTTACCTTTCACTATCGTTGATATCCCAGTCCCAAAATATACAAAACATTTATCTAGGTTGCAAAGCCATCCTCTGGGAACATTGATTGGGTGTTTCAACGAATCATAATCGGCAAAGACCTATCAAGATGAAGAATATTTATATATTTTGGTCAACAAAAGGCTAAGATATAATGCAAGTTCTATGAATGAAATAGGCTATGATTTTAATTATTCACCTCATTGATTTGAAAGTACGTTCCATTGAGCGGAAATCGCCCTCCCATTGCAGTTCTCAATGGTATCTATTTCATAAATTATTAAATATAATTATTACTATTATACATGTAAAAGCTATGGTTAAAAATTCAAGCTACAAATACTTTAATTTCTTAGTTTCACTCACCAAAAGGGTACAAGGTACTGTTTGATTGTAGTCTTCCTCTTGTGAGTTGTTCTCGGTTGTTGATTCACATGAGCCTTTTAATTCTCCTGATTAACAAAAAAATTATTAAAACTTGCGCAAGTTTGAGGGAAAAAAGTAGTTTTTCTCTCATAATGAAATATATGCTTCTCTTTTTGCCATACATTATATACCTTTTGCATATACAACCAAAAGATAAGGAGAACGATCATCTGGCAGTCGAGGAGCGCACTAAAAATAAAAAATAAAAAATGAATACATATGACACATATAGAAACATATATAAATACATTTAGACACATATACAAGAAATTATTGTATGATCTAGGACCAATGGTCTCCATTTCATCCATATCTTTGATTTGGAATATTTTAGTAGAATGTAAATAAAAATATTTCAATTCAATAGTTTGGATGAAATAGAGACCATTAGTCTTGGACCATGCAATAATCTCTCCGCATATACACATATACATTAACATATACACACAAAACACTTGTTTTATTATTGTTGAGAGAAAAAAAAACTGATATACCTTTTCAAGGAGAGGATGCTTATTGTGAAGTATATAGCTGCATTTAAATAGAAAAGAAAAGATAAGTCACTTTTTTGAAATATATTTATATTGTAAAAAGTTTAATTTTACAATCATTAAACAAACTGATAATTATAATTTAAAAAACAATCATCTTTAAATAAAATAGACACCGATATTAAATATGTAGAGTTGCTAATTAACATACCCGTAGTAACTATTTACTACATTCAATTAAAGTTGCCCAAGTATGCTCATGAAGTATAATAGAGAAAATAAAAAGCTTACTAGGACGATGAGAGATATTTTTTCAAGCATAATGATTAGAAACTAAAGGAATTATATAGTTATCTATGGCAATGGGCTACGTTGCATCATTAGTGACAAAACACTTTAATGTTAACATAGCTATGACTATTAGCTATCAGACTTTGTAAATTTATATTAGTGACCTAAAACTTCTATTTTGCCACACCTATGCTAACTCGAAGTTACAACTGACTCTCGATAATGTAATGCTTGTGGACAAGATGATACAAGAAATACTTTTCAAAATATGTCCATATATAAAATAATTTATATGGTTCTTATAAAAAAGAATTACAATTCTCTTTGAATAATATATTTTCAAGTTAGAAAAGTGTAACATTAAAAAAATGGAGGGAAGTAAAGATAGTCTATCTTTATAACATGGATCGGAAATTTTTTTTAACATTAAGAACAAAGTGCCAATAGTTTGTGTTATATTAATCTTGAAATGTGCCCCAAAAATTTCACACAGTTGTGTAAAACAAGACTCTTAAATGTATTTTCATGTGCAAAATTGATAATAATTGTAAATGCTTAAAAACAAAATAATATAAAAACATTAATTTAATGTATTTAATTTAGCTACATAACAAAAAAAAAAATAAGAATGTAAGAGATTTGTAAAGGAGATAACAAAAGAGTAGAAAAAGAGAGAAGCTTACACTAGTCGCTCAGTCCTTGTCCTTTTTTCTGTTTTAAATCGTGGGGCCGGAGTGTTTGCAACATCTGCAGGTAATGTAACTAAATCCCGTGACATGTTCATGTCACTCTCATAATCATAAAAAGAATAATTATGTGTTTCTGACAAGTATTCTCCACTTCTGAAGGCGGGTATTAGAATCTCGTCATCAGACTCATCATCCTTGTAAAAATCTTCCTCATTATATAGTTCGATTTCATCTGATCCTGCACTTTCAGGTTCGGGTGATGCTGGAAACTCAATAATAGGCTCACACTCATAACTAGCTTTTTGCTTTGTGAATAGTGAATTGTTAACAACCCAAATGAGTGGCAAAGAATTAGCAACATCAGTTGGTTGTGCCACTATTTTGTTATCTCCAGGACTTGTATCCGATGTTATTCCGGGTAATGCAAGTTTTTTACTGCACGCGCACACACACACACATAATATAAGGGAAGTAAATTAAATCAAAATACTCATGATTAAAGTAAAAGATAAAACATATATTACTATATTTGCAAGTCAAAAACCAAAGAAACAAGGAATAATGAAAGATTAATTGCAAATTGACTTGATGAATGCAATGGAAATGCATATGGCTTTATAAAATTATTGTGAGTTTATTAATTTAATTTAATTTAATTTAATTTAAATTAATAAAATAGAATGTGTGCGTATATATATATATATATATATATATGCTAGACAACATTGTTAGCAATGCATTAATATCAAGACTCAAGAGAACAAATCGTATAAATCAACACAACGTCAAACCAATAAACTCTATTCAAACCAACCTATGAATTCATTTTCCCTCTTCTTTAGGTATTTTATTTTAACATTTTTTTTGGTATTTTATATTACATGGTTTATTTTACATGTTGTCTATGTTATAATAACTTTTGTATTGTAAAAGACTTCTAAATTTTATTCATAGTTTATGTTTATTTTAATTAGCTTTAAAAAAATATATCAACCCATTTAAACAAACCTACAAATTCATTTTTTTAATTTTTTTTTTATCTTTTACTTTACTTACTTATTTCTCTATCCTAATATTTTATTATAAACGATTATCCTAAATTTCAATTCCCCAACTCAATTTGTTTATTTTTCTTTCATCTAAAAGAGACTAGTTTTCTAAAAAGAAGACAATATAGCATAGCAATCATGATAAAGAAGTCGTTAAAATATCAAGCTAAATAGTTGTATATAATCACGTGTATATAGATGAAAAGATAAAGTCTATCAAAAGATACAATACATCCTAATCATATATAATCCTTTCACCAGTTATTTCTTTACATAGCTTTAATATTCATTTTATTATTATTTGTTGAAACATTTTTGTTTAATTAACGATGATTAAATAACAGTTAGGAATTTGGTATAAGAAAATGGTGAGATGAATATTTGTCAATACAAAAAGACCTAGTGATAATTACAATGTTTTTAATTCAAATAATATTTTTGAATATCCCAAGTAAACAACTAAATGAGACACCTACCTGATGTTGTCTTGTTTTTAATGACTATTCAAGAACATATCCAAAAATCATCATAGGGAGCGATTCATGATAAGTTAAATTATGTACATAAATATAACAAATATTTTTCAACTTTGTTATTAAATAAATAATACATATATGTAACTTGTTGTATATAATATATTCAAAAAAATGGACTTTTTTAGAGGGTGAAAAATGGACTTAAACATAAACAGTAAATATTTTTTCATTAAAATTATGATATATATATATATATATATATATATAAGTAATTATACACATTATATCTATGTTCGAATCTAGGAAGTGCTTTCTTAGGCTTGAACCTGAAGTTAATCTCAAGTTTTTCATTTTAATTAAATTAAAAATTATAATAATATGCATGGTAATGTTGTAAACCTTTGCCCATGGCATTGTGTTGTGTGCATGTATATGTTGTGTGTATGTGTTACGTAGCTTGTATTTGTTCTATGTATGTGTAAAATTTACTCATAAATAATAGTAATATGAAAGTACTATTCTTGAATTAGAGGTGTGCGAGACTTGATAATTGTGTTTATATATATATATATATATATATATATATATATATGAAGCTTTAAAGCATTATACATGTCGCTCTGGTTATACCACTTTAACTCTCTAAATACTTATTAAATAGACAACCTTCAGTGTGGTGTACTCCCTCCATTTTTATTTATAGATCGTTTTCCAAAAGGATTCTCTAGTTTTATTTATAAGTTATTTTGTATTTTTAAGGAGGTATTTATTGTTTTTTCTCTTTTTGCCCTTTGTTCATTAATGTGGAATAATACATTTGTGAAATTTTCATTAGAAGTTAAGATGATAAAATTGTAATGTTAAAGTATTTTTTAAAAGTTTAAAAAAAAGTAACTGTCTTCCTTGATTTTTGTAAAATAGTTAAATGTGATCTATAATAAAGATTAGAGGAAGTATTTCATTTTCTATGTTTTTGGTTCTTCCCAATAGACACTTTATTAAAATTTTCCTCAAAATTCTACATTATTACTCCCTCATTTTCATATATGGTGTTTATACAACTTTTTCCTCTTGCTTTATATATATTATTCTTTTACAAATCCAATGCATAATTAATAATGTTTTCCTAACTATATCTTTATTTATCACAATACTTTATTCATCTCCAATATTTTTCTCTCTTTTCAATAATAATTACGTAGTAGGGATGTTATAGTCAAAATACCCCAAATTTTTATATTATCATTTCACCATTTCATAAATTTTGTGTATATGTAAATAAAAAAAGTAAATTCGTGTTGGAAAACTAAAAATCATTTCTTGATTCACTAAACATATCATTTTTCCATGTAATTTACTTTTTAAGGTAGATTTATCCTATGCACCAGCTGTATATATTGTATATATTAGAAAGACCGATAGTTGCCCCTTTGTCAAGGTGTTCCTGACATCTTATTCAAATTAATTGTTATTGGTAAGATCAAATTGTCCAACTATTATTAAAAAGGAGTACACATTACATTCTCAACTCAAAGCTAATTGAAATTTTAAAGTATAATTGAAAGATTGTCTCTTATTTAATGGGGTACAATACGTCACAAAATAAAGTAAATTATTTTATTTGGTAGATAAAAGTAATCTATATTTTTTCTGTACATTATTTATTTGACAAAATGATATACGGTTATCAAAGATTTCGATTAAGCATTTGTTGTTTATTTGGTCCTATTCACTCTAGCATCAAGTTATGGACTATATTGAGTATGAAGTTAATGACTATTGAAAATCATAAAAATACAGGAATTTGATGTGTTAGACATATGTACCTTGTAAGTTTACTTTCATAATATTTGCACCCTTCTTCTCGCATCGGACAAGCATTGCAATTTGGCATACCCTTTCTACAAAAAACCTGCGAGTACACACTATGCTTTAATTTTTCTTTTCTTGTTGAAACAGTGAAAGAGTATTCTTCAAAATAAAATCAATACATACCTTCCCAAAGGTTATCATCTGATAATGCAATTCGTACCTGTATAAAATGATACACCATAAATATAAGATATACAAACCAAATAGAGAGTTAACGAGGCAAACAAACATAACATTTGATAATTACAATGTTAGCCGGTCAAGATGACATATTCGTGGCCAAAGATATTTTTGAACATCTTCCTCTTTTGGAAATCTGTACAATAAGACAAAATCAAATTAATGAACAATGATACAGTAGTGATGAGAATCCACCAGTCAAAATTGTTCAAAAACTTACTTCACTAATTCATGTATTTGAATTGATTCGGGTAAAGGTTTGAGGGGAACCCATCCTAACCGCACTGCAATTCTCCCAACATTTACATCCACCTAACAGAAATGGTGAAAATTAAAAAATTAAAGTTAGTTGTCTTATGAAAATAGCTTCATTTATTAAAAACAATTGTGGCTATGTAATATTCTTACCGGAAAAGCAGTATGCTGAAGTGCTAAAAGTCGAATGCATTCCACGCTTTTTAATCCCAATCCATATATGCTCAGAAGATAATCCCTGTAACATAAACCATATACTTGTTTAAACTAATTTCTTTTCATGATTAATAAATACAAAATTGCGCTAAATTATCTTGTCACGTGAATTAAAATAATAATATATGTATAGACTTACTTCACATCCTTTGGGGGAGCATATCTTAGCCATTCAAGATCCAAATTTCCATATGAATTCTTCAAGTGATTGAGTAAACGCTACAAATACACAATATCACATAATTACTTCAATACTAGTAACATTTTGCAAATTCTATTAGCCATCAAACTACACATTTATGTACCTGTATTTTTCCAGCAATTATGTTATGTTGGCCACGACACTTAATAATTTTAGCAAATTCACTAACGTGTGCACACCGTACTGCTTCCCAGTCAACAGAGTCTTCATGATCACTATGTCGGGTGCTTTTGGTGTACATTTTTCTTAGCATATCCCAATGTTGTTCTTTTTGTTTTTTAATCTTGTCCTTCTCCTCCTCAGCTAATTTTTTCTTCGCCGAAATCTTGTCAGGCATTGTATTATTTTCAGTTCCTTTATTATCAACTTCAGAAGAGTCCTTGGCATTTTCAGCTACTTCCACTTCTTCAACTTTGTTATATTCAATTTCTTCATCAATTTTAGGACCGTGAGTATTAAAAGTAGCCAAGTCCTTGATGGTTTCTGATCCATGGCTAGTTGTTTTGGCAGGAAACTTTGCAGCAAGATTCATAAAGGCTTCACTATAGGGATATGGATAAACATCAGTATTCAATATCACAAAAAGCTTGGTGCATAATTTATTTATTAAACATTTTACCTTGACAAAAAGTCAGACACATTTTGAGTAAGGTAAACTCCAACCACAGAATCCAGAACCGAACCTTTCCACGGCAAGAAACGTCTATCACCTGTAAAGTTAATTTCTCTAACTATAATTGTGTTCTTTTTAATCAACTGTGATTAAAGAATGCTTTGAAAATATTTGTTAATGTTTCCCATAACTACTACCTCAAAAACCAATTATAAGAGCGACCTCGTGCTATAAATGAAATACCCACATTTTAACGAGGACATCCATATTTCTAATCTTTTAGCATTATCTTGCTCAAAAAATAAAAAGAAATTATTAACAAATTATTTAAAGAAAAAAATTATATAGAAAGAGCAATTGTGTCATTATTCAAAAAAATAGTTTTGCTAAGGAAAATGGTTAAGAAACCGAAAATGTGTAAATTTTCCTTAAAAAAACTAAAAACATTGATTTTTAATATATTAAAAATATCGTTTTTCAACTAACACTTTATGAAATATTTGAGTTCCTCAACCATTGATAGCAAAATTGGTCAAATAATTACTATAAAGTGAGGAATCAATTTTAAAACAAAAGTAACACAATACATACCTAAGGTGTTATTTATGCGATTCATGAATATGGCAATCCTTCCAAGATACATATGTTTTCTTTGCTCCTCCCAATACCTTTGCTTTTCCCGGTCATAATCTTCATGCGCCCTTCCATCGACGAGGAAGTTCCACACCCTTAATGTCTCATCATCAAGTTCAACTTCACCTTTGTAGCCTTTAGATAACTCTACATAAGGAACCATTTGATGCTCTTCATTATAGACCACAATCTGATTATTAGCCTCTATTTTTTGATCTCTCTTCTTTTTCTTTGAAGACTTGATTCTTTTTATAAGGGATCTTAATGCTTTACTAATCACAACCTTGAATTCTTCTCGATCGAGAACTAACCAACACCTCTTCTTTCTTATTAAACTCTTTGATCTTTTCTTCTTTTTAAAAGGTGCTAAGAGTTTTTCCAAGCGAAATCTTTCTTTGTTTTTTCTTTTCTTCTTGCAATTTCTTGGAAAATTGACTCCAATTTCCCTGCACTCTATCAAACAAGACCCTGCCAGTCTTATTCTTTGATAAGTTTCTAACGAGTTGAATTTGATACCGGATTCATTCCTTGAAGGTGAGTTATCAAACTCATCTTCTTCTTCAACCTTGGAAGCCTTTTTTAGAGATGGAAGAGAGGCAGAATCGTGAGGAAATAATTGACCCGTGCATGAAGGACGTTTTCTTACGTAGCTTTTCCTTTGCTTTGGAGTCGAAGGTTTTGGGGTATTCACTTTTGATTTGTTGGTGTTGGCATTGGACTTGCATGTTGTTTTCTTTGAGATGATCTTATTCTCATCATATATTTTAGGCCAATAAACCTTTTTCTTCTTTCTCTTCTTAGTAGAAGGAAGAGGAGTACTTGATTTAATATTCAGATCATCAACTTCATCGGGGGTTAAATTAAGATCAAAATCAACACCTGCATTAAATTAAAGGCTATAGTATTAAATTAAACATTATTCATATACTCCCTCCAGTCTTATTTATAAGAAAAAGCATACATAAAATGGTATTATATATAAGAAAAACCAATTGATTATGCACTAATAAATATTAACATCCCAAAAATACCCCTCATTACTAATAGAATTCCATTATTCCAAAAAATAATTATTACTAGTAAGTTGGTTTCAAATTACTCGTACCATTAAATACAAGGCACATATAATATATAACAGAAAAATTAGAATACTCCACTCTAGGCAATTGGAAAAAGTCAAGTACCAGTACTAGTAATGAAAACTGAAAAGGCAAAGAAGGAGAAGTACTCTTTGGTATCGTCACATTTTCCATTTTTTTATTTATTGAAAACTGAAAATGCAAAGAAGGGTATTTTAGGTAATAGATTCTGTATTTTACATTATTTTAAGAAAATTAGATGCATTTAATTCTTAATACTTGTACCAATAATTATTTTTGCTAATAAACCAAAGAGGAGAGAGTATCAATTATAGACTATAGTCAAGCGGATATGGTTACTATACTTTGCCACAACGCATTTACATAATGCGGTTATAGAGTATAACTAACACATTTAAAAATCAACTTGGTCATAACAACTCCGTAATTTATCATGGATTTACAAATATATTATCATCACGGGGTTGATTATAATGTGCAATTTAGAATCTAAAGTGATATTCTTACTTCAGAGGAGCCATACTCATATTAATTACACCTATCCAACCATATTTTATGGCAATGATAGGATCAAATCAAATTTCCGAAAATTTAACATTAATGATGGCTATCCAACGACTGAGTTATATTATTAAAAGGATAGGAATATATTTTTTTCGTTTCTATATGTTGGTTATATCTTTTTTGAGGGATATGTTGGTTATATCTTAAAATAATTGTTTGTTATTATATGTAAGTCATTTTATATTTTTTAAAAGGTATTTAACTTACTTCCTAAACTAACTCTGTTAAATGAGTGTTCTAATTAACTAAGTTTGATTTCTCATACAAAGAGTAATAAAAGTAAAACTAATTTTTTTATATATATAAATAAGGAGTTAACTATCCACCTTAATTCATATATTTTGTTTAAATATGACTTATAATTAAAAATAAAAGGAGTATTACGTTAATCTACGGTAATAAAGTACTAAGCAATTGTTTATTATTGTAAACATTTGTAGTATATGACAGTAGATATTTTCATCCCACGGTTGATTTTGTAAAAATATCTTAGCCAATGTTGTAAAAAGTAATTAAAGTCATGAAAAACATGTGTGAAGTAAATGCTTCCTAGTTAATGAGAACACTAATTAATTAGGAGAAGTTCGAAAACAAATTAAATAACTTTTAAAAATTATAAAATGACTACTTATATATAAGTAAAATATCATAAGAATCTTCTAAAATACGACAAATAAATAAAACCAAATAAATAATAAAATTAATACAATCAAATCAAATTTTAGAAAATTTAAACATTAATTACGCTATCTAGCCACTTAATTATTTTAAAAGTACTGTGTATACCACGGTTAATTTTGTTAATTTTGATTGCAGTGTAAGTACTAAACAATTACTTCCGTTTGTCAAAAATTATCTGGAATTTAAGTATTGATAATTTAAGTATTAAAATGCCTCGAAATTGCATTGATGTTTACGATTGGGTAATTAATAAAATATTACATTAAATTGTTGAATTGATAATTGGTTAATTTGTTTCACAAAAAATTAATATTAAAATCATATTTCTTACTATTTTGATTGATTTTTCAAACTTTTTATTATACTAAATTCCCTATTTGACTTCTTACTTTATTTTTCATTATCAAATTGGTTCACGTTTCATTTCATTTCATTTACACCGTTCATCCAAAATGTCAAATACGTCAAATGACCATGATTAAGTCATTGTTCATCCTATGTGGCTTAAGTATCATTTCTCTCTCTAATGTGATCCAATATGATATAGATACGTAAAATAAACAATAACTTCATCATAAGTATTTGACGATTAGGTCTAAGGATGTAAACAAAAAGAAATATAAAAGATCAATATGATAAAAAAAAAAACATGAATGATCAATTTGTTAATGAAAATAAGATAAAAGATGAAAAGATAAAAGATGAAATGATCAATTTATTTTTTTTATTATTATTCAGCAAAGATAATTTTATTTACTCAAATAGAATTACACGAAGTCCTTGCAAAGCAGTTCCACCATTATAGGTATATATAGCAACTACCCAAAACCCCCCACCACCCCCACATAGCAACTACCCAAAAACCCCCACTACCACCCACATAGCAACTACCTGCATGATACACACAGCCCTGTACAGAACATGCAAAAGACCCCATCCCTCCAATCATAATTATCGTATATGCATTCCTTGTGCAGAGGATGGAGATTCTAAAATTATTATAATTTTTTTGAATGTAGTATCAAAACTTGTAACCAAACCCAGGAACGAGAATTACCTTTTTTTTTATCCTAAGCAAACTAATCCACTGCCATGAACAAACTCCTTATCGTTTTTTTTTTAATAAGACAAAAACCCTAATTCACTCTCCCACTTGTCTTGTGAATACGATGATGGACTCATGGACCTAATGGCATATTTTTTTTTTATTTTTATAAGACAAAAACCCTAATCCGCTTTTCCACTTGTGAATACGGCGATGCACCGGTCTTTCCTAATTTCCTATCCAATCCACGTCACATGATAATTAATTAATTAATTAATTAATTTTGATTTTTGGTTCAACCAATGATCAAATATTCAAAATTCAAAATATATATATGAGGCAAGAGATTATTAGTGGATCGATCACTTACATTGAGAACGATGAGATTGAGAGGATTGATTAATAGCATCAAAAGCTTGATCATTGGCTTCCAATTGAACAGGAGGAGAACTATCATCCAGTGTCATCCTTTGTCTGGTGGGACTGGGCTGTGAAGGGGTGTCCGGTACCAAGCATGAATCCTGCTTTTCAACCTCCTCAGCCATTATTGCAACGTGATGATGATTTCTTTGGTCTCGCAGGCCGCAGCTTTCAATAATAGGGGATTTGAGGACTTTGTTGGTCGTATTGAGAACGTGAGAAAGAGAGGAAGAAAGAGAAAAATAGGGATAAGAAGGTGTTGATGAACGTCAAACCTTGAATTCTCTGATGTTAGCTTGGTTTTTATAATTTGTTTGTTGCTCATCCATGAGGGTTTTATGATTTGTTATGTAGTGGGATCAGTTACACATATTTGAACATATAGGTTCTATATATAAAACAAAAAAAAGTCAATATTAAGTCTATATGGAGCCTGTATTAGTTACAGAGCCTGTATCGTCTTATTAACTGATACAAGGCTTTGTAAAAAAAGTCTGATGCAACTTCAGGGATGTGTTATATGTATATCCAGAATGAAATTTGAATGTACATCTGTTTTTAAAAAATTCTATCTAGAATTGATTGATATTTGAATGTGCATCAGCTTGTTTATAAATTCCACGTATAACACAAGCAGATGTTAATTCTGGATGTATACGTAACATTATGATAAAAGTTAAACTACTCAGAGCGAGCTGTCCCACCCATTAGAGATGCCTACAAGCCAGCGAAGAGATTAGTCACTTCGTTCGACAGTGGACACTCTGGTCATGGATCCAAAAAAAAAAAAAAGTTAAACTACTCGGGTCATGGATCCAAAAAAAAAAAAAAGTTAAACTACTCGACTACTTCTCGCACAGTGTTAAAAATGGGTAAAATAGAGATGACAACTAGATATGCCACGTAATTTTTTAAAAAAATAAAATAAAAAAAATTAGATATGCCATGTGACATGATTTTTTTTTTTAAAAAAAATGTAAATCACAAATGAAAAATAGAAGATGTTTATCTTTTTTTTTTTTTTGAAAATAAGATATTTATCTTCTTATTTCTTCCTCAAGTAAAAAACATTGAAAGATATTTATAATATTTTACTATTTTTTTTCTCAAAACAAAGAAAATATAAGATTTATCTTCTTATTTATTTCGCAGATTTTATCAATTTAAATCACAAATTAAATATATATATATATTGAATTTTTATTTGCTATATATAAATTTAAAAGTTTCATATCATGCTTGTTCATCCTTCTTTTTCTTTCATGTATTTTAATTTATTTTTTATCAAAATTATTCTACTCGCATTTTTCATTATATTTTTTTCTCCCATTCTTTACTATTTGAGATTTGAATCTTTCTCACCCAAAATTTGCATATTTCATTGTTGTTTCTCACTATATATATTAATTACGAGCCCAAATACTCACATTATGTTGAAAGTTTGTTTTATTTCTAAAAAAAATCACAAATTAAAAATGAATAAAAGATATATATCTTCTTATTTCTAATTTATTATATTAAGATCCAAATTAATCAATTTTCTAACACTCTAATTATTTAATAAATATTAGTCTTTCAAAAACAACAATCGTAAAAGTATTAATTATCACATAACAATCATCTTGCAATATAGAAATCAAAATTACGTCAAGATATTTTTTTTAAAGGTGAATCAAATATAATTATCATATTTCATTTATTGATTCAGTTGGTGTAAAGCCCCAACTGAAATCTTGGGAATTGGACAAGGGTGCTAGTAGCACCGGGTTCGATTCCCACTAAAAACATCCCGCTGGGAGAGTCCCATGCAGTTCGCTCCGGATTAGTCTCAAGGGCTCTCTGGTATTAAGGGTGCTCTTGGGGATACCGGTGGTTCCGCAAGAAATTCGGACAAAAAAAAATAATATATACCAAATTTCGAAAAAGCTTTTAAATGTATACTTTCACAAAATTTTACCAATTTTTGGTTTTCTAAATATTAAAATCAATAGGACAATTACAAATGAGTAGTATAATTCCAAAACGATTTTAGGATAATGTTCAAATTAATTATTTAAAATCTTCTAGGATCATGCTTTGGTTGAGTTTTTTAAGAAATCACTTATTCAAATATTTAAATATAAACAAGAAATAGTAATAAAGTTAAAATTCAATTTAATATAAAAACATACAGTAAATAAAATAAATCTGATAACGTAAATTTATGTTTAGGCTCTGTTGGCAAAACTAACTTGTAGCTGTGAGCTTGTAACTTGTACCCATGAGTTTCTAGCTTGTAGATGTTAAGCTAGCTAGGAGCTATGAGCTTGTAGCTGAGAGCTTATAGCTGTTTAGCTGACTATTTAAAATAGTGTTGTTCGACAAAATTAGCTTTTGAAGTAGCTAAAAGTTATTAAATGACCAAAAAGGACGTGCAACATTTTATTATTTTATATTTTTCAAATTTTTTCTTTATTTATTAGATAGATACTTAATTAATTAATTAATTAATAAAATATAAAAATTATTAAATTATAATTAATTAAATTCATTTTTTATTATTTTATTAATTATGTAGTTAATTAATTAATTAATTATAACAAAATTATTAAAATAATTAATAATTAATTAAAGGGTAGTAAAATAATTGTAAATTTTGTTTGAGAGTATAACTGGTATATGAATTATTAAAAGCTAGTTTAGTTTCTAAAAGTAGTTTTCTAAAAGCTACAAGCCCCTTTTTTAAAAGCTATAAATTCTTTCTAATTTGTATTCACCGAACGGGGCTAGTAGCTTATTGACTAAATTTAAAAGCTCCTAGCTAACTAAAAAGCTCTTAGCTCATGTTGCCGAACAGAGCCTTAACTGCTCTTTACCAGTTTTTCCAAATTAACATTTACAAAAGTCAATCTTTTCCAAATGCATTCGTATCTTTTTTTTCTTTAATGAATTTATTTTAATTTTTGGAAGAAAAAAAAAACTTTTTTACATATTTCTATATTTATAAATTATAATTAAATTAATTTATCATCATACAATTATATACATATATAACAGATTTGTTTGATCCCATGCGATCCACGGGTAAATTATACCAGTTTCCTCTATTTTCTCTTGCCCGCCTTTGACTGCTTCTTTGATGAATGAGGTTTATAACGTGACCCTAGTCAAGGTTAAAAAACAACAAACAGATCTTGAATAATTTGTTTCTAAATTCCTTTAACAATTTGTTTCTAAATTCAAGAATTCAATAGCTTAACAACTAAACGGGTGAATGACATGCTATGCCTGCTTCTTTATGCAAGCATAGTGGCGACACTGTATTTGGATTTAGGATTGAGAAACATTTGAATTTTCAGGAATATAATGAATGACCCAATTGATGTTTTTAGTGAGCTGAAACAAGAGCTCCTTGTTAGATTTAGATGGTGTAGTCCTATATGGCATTCTATGAATATAAACTGAATTCTAAACAGTGCAGTCATGGAGGCATTCTAAAATACACCGAACGTAAAACAACACTATTTCAATGTGTCACTGGGTGAATACTAACGTGACTACGTGAGTGCCATACGCTCGGTGTATCTAACAATCTTTGTGCAACCATGGGCATACTGAAAATATTGCTTATATATACTAATATTGTGGTTTTGTCCCTTTTTCAAATATACACAATTGCGTGGAGCCTTGAACAGTTAGTTGGGCATCATTCTCACAAAAATGCATCACGTATCAATCGTGCCAATACCCGAGAAGATAATCTGCTAACAACCTCAGGAAGCACTTTAACAGATATGCTCGGTAACACTGGGAGTAGGTCTTGCATAATCTGAGGAATATTCAGTGCCTGCGGCCATTCGCAAACAAATAGATAAATGAATAAATAAATAAATAAATATTGGGTTCAAAGAAGGAACAAGCACTTGTTTGATGAAAAGAAATGGTGTTAAGGAAAGTGTGTATATAAAAATCATGACATTCATCAGTAAATTCCCCATTACCTGACCAGATGTCCTAGATAATGAACTTCCTGCAGTCAGGAACTGCACCACTTTCTGGACATTGTTAAGTATAACTTCATCCTCTTCAGTGATGGTGGGTATAAGTGCTGCAGGTCTAAAGGGTCCAATGGTAGGTACCATGCTGAAAACCGGGGTTGCATTCTGAATTCCTAGCAATGACATTATTCTTACCAGTTGCTCCCTTGAAACCGCATCAATGCCCTTCACAATCTGCTTTCCACCAGGAATAGTGTGAGAATCAAAAATTAAGAAACCCATACAGCGAAGAAGTGCACAGAAGTGAGAAAGTGGCATTCATTCAAACATTGGTAGTAATCTCACAATATAGCACTAGTTAATTATGACAAGAAGTAACATGATAGTAGTATGAATAACCTGAAACAATATACAATCAGTGTAACGGAAAACCAAACGTAAATTAGATGAGAACATCATAGATTATGATTTTGGGAGGAAAACTTGAGGCCTCTTTAAGTCAAGGGTCAGGCTAAAGGGTATTGGTAATTCAGGATAATTCTTATGAACTGCATGTGTATATCGATGTTGTAACAGTGTATTGTAGCCACTGGCCTCAAGACCAAAAACCACCATGTTACCATACGAATGGATTGCAGTCTTTTTTTCTAATGAATGTCATGATCTTTATGAAGTAATAATATAAATGTGTGCACAGGTCAAATTAAAAAATTTAATCAAGTTTTTACTTTTAAATCTGCTAATACAATCAGTTAAACAAACAATAAAATAAAAAGGCGAAGAGGGAGGAAATTTAGAACATTCAATTTAAAAGAGAAGAAAATCAAATTACTTTGAATCTGGAAAGACATCTGAAGTAAATAAGATAAGATGATATACTTAACAAAACTGCAATTTAATAAATCAACTATGATAAATCACACCACTTTTTCCAATACTTCTATTCTAGATAATGATGAATAAGTTTGTAGTTAATACTTAATAATGTGTATTGTTGGTAAACAATGGATAAATTTGTGGTTAACATGTATTGTGGCAATTGTTTACCAGTCCATTAACCAAACAATACAGCTTAACCTCAAATTTTACAGTTGACTAGAGTGAAAGTGGTGTAAAAACAGTTGAGACAATCACTTTCCGTAACATACTATAAATCTTCTTCAGTGTTTCTAGAAAGTACCTCGTCCAAGAGAAATTCTCGGAAAAAGTTCCCCCTGTCAGACAGCAAAAATGCTAAAGCTGCCCTTGTTTGCACTGGCTGCTGTGATTGAGGCCTAACAGACTGGAATGCTGGCAAGAGATATTCTGACTGACTAGTAATAATCCCAAGATCAGCCATATTTCCATTCAGAGCCTCTCCACCTCCACTTTTGGCAGCAGTAATAAAATTCTCGAAGGCTTGCATGACATCAATAAATCTTTCAGCATCAAAAACTCCAGATTTACCATATATTGTGTAACGTAGAGCACTCCTTAGTCGAGGGGACTCATCCGTGAGGAGCCTCTGAACAAGATTAAGGTCAACTTAGATAACTCAGAAAAATCTAAATTTAGTAATTGCACTGGCCAGTTATCAGTTCAGTAATGCAAAATCCTACTTATTCAGTGTTAAAGACTATTAATTATGCAGTTTAAATGCAGATCATTATTATCAAATAATATATATGTCAGATTAAGAGTTAGAGACAAACGAAGTTGTTATTCCTCCCTCGCATGCCCTCCTCTAAAAACTGGAACACTTCAAATTTAAACAACGAACCCTTTTTTTCCAGACACTAAACAGAAATTTTTTCGAAATGTCACAGGCTTCATTTTTTTGCATTGCAAGATACAATCAGATATGAACATGAGTGTTAAGGTTCCATCTCAAAACCAATTGGCAATGAGAGGAGTAGTCCAACAAGTATTTAAACCATAACCATATTATGAGACAGGCAATGTAGGACTTCCAACATGATGCCCCCTCCAATAAAGCCTGCCGGACCAGGCAAAGGGTAACTTTTGACCCATAATAAAAGGGCAAGTCTTGGCCCATGACAACCGGAAAGAAGTTGGGCTTTGGTTCTGATACAGTGTTAAGTTTTCATCTCAAAACCAATTGGGAACGAGAGGAGTAGCCCAACTAGTATTTAAACCATACCACATATTATGAGGCAGGTGATGTGGGATTTCCAACAATGAGCCATAGCCCAAGGCTAAGCATGCATATGCAAGGAAGAATGAGATGAGCTGGCAAGTTAGTTTGGGGATGGAGAGGAGGGAATACATGTGAAAGGGGAAATATAAGGTGAGAATGGGAAGAATAAGAGACAGGTTGGTTTTCTGATTTTTTTCAGCTTTTAGCTGGGCAGGGGGAATTATAAATTCCTCTAAGGAATTTTGCTTGGGGATTATAGGGTACCCTCCTGTATTACTTTCAGATAATGATACCCTATCCTCCATTTTAGTATTTTTGGTTCCTAACATTGGTCCGACCTGCCAGATTTGAACCTGCGGCTGGGTACCCAACAAAATTTTGCTAATTATGCCTATTGTGTAGTCCATGATTATGTTCATTAAAGTCAAAGTCCTATTGGCTTTGAGTACAACTCTATTTTCATTTAAATATGCAGGATTGCAGGCTATGTATCAGAGAAATCAAAATGACATGTGCCAACAAGTAAAGAATATAAGCCAATATCATCAAAACAAAAAAAAACAAGGTGAAAAATAAATACCATGGTATATTTATACCTGTGCAATATATGGATAGGCCTCGTCAACAATGGCAAATTCAGAATTTCCAACCAAAGCTATCCCTTCTAGAACCCCGATAGCCCTGATTATAAGGGCAAAGTACGGGGGTATCCTAAAAGGATAATCAAAGGTAATTTGAGCCAAATCAGATGCCAGCTCCTGAAAATTGATGTTTTTTGCTCCTCCACCTTCTAAGGCCTGATCAAAGACCTTGGCCAGAACTGGCAAGATAGGCTCCAAATTGACGCCATCGGGAATGAAACCAAGTTTAACAAAGTCTTTAACTATGGCTGGATAATCTCGATGGATGAGATGAGAAATTGCTTCAATCATTCCATACTTTTGATCATCGGTCAATTTTGTAACAAGCCCTGGGTGCAACAAAAGACTTCCATAATTTACCACTATGCTTAGGATACTGAAACAAATACTGAAGTACTTAAGAGTTAAACAAGAGTAGCTTGAAGAAGAAAAAACAATATAGTTCACATGACAACAGGACCATTGTGAAGAAAAATATCTGGCCACAGTTGCTAATAATAAAGTGCACTTATCTAATTGTCTAAAGATATGCCAAACAACATGCATAAGCTTAGACACGATTCCAATATTATGCAATAGCTACTATACAAATAAAGAGAGAAAAAAACACAGGTTAAAGGGAAAACCGCAAATTCAATTTCCCAAGCAAAAAAAAAAAAAAGGAAAATGATAATAAGTGCCTTCATTGTCTGCAATGGATTTTAAAATCTAGTGGATATCTTCCATTAAGGATTAAAAAGAAAAGGAAAATTAAGAAAGAAAAGTGTGAAGATAAATGATGCTATAAAAAACTCTCCTTTTAGTTATATTCTGGTATATGAAGAAAATAATCATATTTTCCTAACCGACTTCATTTGTCAACACATATTATCAAATTGAGGACAGTAAATATAATATTTTACAAAAAGCTAATAATTATGCCTCCTTATCATGAGGGAAAAATAACCAAAACAGTATTCCAATACACACAATAACAAAATTGATTTTTACCAAAGTCAAGTATAGCTAGTTTTCCATCAGGAGTGCGAATTAAATTCCCTGGGTGTGGATCAGCATGAAAGAATCCAGTATCAAGCAACTGAAATAGAATGAAAATAAATTTATGCAAGGTTAGTGAGAATTTAGACAACAACATTTTCTTAGAAGACCAAACTATTTGGCAGTCTTGCAATGACCACAATCAATACCATATATACATTTGGACCAAAGTTTGGGTAGACCAACATGTGTTTTGTTAAAGTATACAATGGTAATTAAATTAGTAGAACTTTTTAATAAACAACCGTTGTCAGTAAAAACACCGGTACAACAGACGGTGATATGAAATCACTGCTTTAAAAAAATGTTAGTTCTCTCCGATTCTAACTCCATCTAAAAGGTTTTAAAACAAAACATGGAGAGTCAAAAACTACCTGTTTTAGATAGCAGATTACTCCAACATTAACAAGTTCTCCAACGTCACTTTCTGTGCTCTGTGACAGTTTCTCTCCATCAATCCATTCCGTAGTAAGGACCCTCCTTGCTGTATATTTTTGGTAGGTTCTTGGTATGACAACCTGAAACTATAACTGTCAGAAGAAACAAGCAAATTCTCCTCATGACCATACATATAATTCTTAATTAGGTTCAAGTACAACTCTCAAAGATAATAAAGAAAGTTTTGACAAAAATGTCATCCAGACAGATCTTTATTAACTTGTTTCTTTGGATGGCATCAGCACTATTTGCAAATATTGATGTAAATATGTAACAAAAACAATCGCTTTTAAGCTAAACATTTATTAATTGCAATAAATTTGTAACTTCACGGCCAAAAGATCAAGCCTGATATCCTCAGTCCGATCTTATAGTCATATACACACTAGGCATAAGCAACTGGTGCCTTACCCATTGGCTGATATGAAGCCCTCATAAAAAAGTAATGCAATCCCATTATGATAGCTGATAAGGCTCAGTATATACATACATATATATAATGAAGGGTTTTCTGAATTCTACAAAATACAAACTCAAAAACCACTATTCCACAATTCCACTATGCTAAAGGAAAACATGTCAAATGAATAACTATTCTCCCTATCAAGCATTAGTAGACATGCTTTCCTTAAAGTTACTTTATCATTATTTAGTTCATAAGTAAAAACATTCTAGAGGAGGTCCAGATTGTGGAAAAACAACACAAGCTTTACACGTGATTAAAAGTAATTAAAGTGATCAGACAGACTAACCTGTGGTAGGTCTTTCCTCATCATTTCAGCAAAACGGTTTCCATTTTCACCTTCATTCACGTAGTCCAACTCCTCAAAGAATCGAGCAGCCCACTCATCAACCAAACCGACCACGTCTATGGAAACCTAAAAAAAATTAGGTGAAAAGCAGTTGGATTAGAGGAGGACAATGAGTAACTTATTTAGTGTCAGTAATGTTACAGCTTCAAGGGAAGTATTAATTTAATAAACAAATATGACTTCAAGTGTCTCGTCACAACAGTTTAACTGACCTGAGGAAACTTTCGAAGAGCCAAACCAAGGTTTCTAATAACAAATAAATCAATAGTAACTGTCTCAAGAACAAAAGGTCTTTGTACTTTAACAGCTACCAAATCCCCATTTTCCTTTAGGCGACCCTTATATACCTGTCCAAGAGATGCTGCATGGGTTTCATAGCAAAATAAATACCTGTTGATTAATTAATTTTTAAAAAACAACAAAGAGAGACTATACTTTTCTACTAAGAAAGTAATATATCTAACTGGTTGTCTCGGGAACTACCAGCAGCAATGGGAGAAGATGATAGTTCAGAATATATATTTTGCCATGGCTGTCCAAGCTCCTCCTCAATCAGAGCCATAGCTATATCATCTGCAAATGAAGGAACCTTCACAAAAACAAAGGAACCTCAGAAAAGGGGATAACTTACAGTATCAGGAATCATGTGATTGCATAACTGCTAATAAATAATAACTGTCAATAGTTATATTACATTAGTAGGCTCAATTCTTGTCTTGGTTCTGACTAAATATGGTACAACAAACTAACGCAGTAAGTAGTTTAAGAATTTAGAGCATAAATATTAAATATCCAACCAGTCCACCTATGTTTCACTTTTTTTCTGAAATGAATCATAATTGCCCTGTTTTCATGCTGCTCGAAGTGGTTAAAGAAATAAATCTCACTTGTCTAACAAATCAAGTTTTTCTTAATATCAAACAAATCAAGTTTTTCTTAATATCAAACAAATCAAGTTTTTAATTTTATAGTGTTCGACTCACGAATCCCATTATGATGTTCTATGTAGACAATTCTAATTCACTTCTAAATGGAATCAACGGACAACGATGTATGAAGAAGAGAAAAAGGAAAGAAGAGAGAGAAGAGAAGAAGGAACAAGCTTACTTTATCACAAAGCTTCTGCAGCTCTGTCATCGCTACAGGTGACAGTATATCTGGTCGAATGCTCAATGCTTGCCCAAGTTTTATGTATGCTGGACCCAAAGATGTCACAATTTCACGTAATTCAATGGCCCTAGCAACTTCATTCTGGTTATGTGGAGGGCACAAAAGAACAACCACAAAATAATCTCAAAAAATCCATCATAAACAAAGGCTACGAAATATATAGAAAAGGTTCACCATCCACAAGAATTTTATATAGGTTTATGCGTAATGTGAGCACAAGTCCTAACATAAAGATATTTATGATGAGAAATCTGCCAAAGCATAGAAACTAAAAACAAGAAACAACCAAAAAAACGCAACTCGAGAATGCAGGTAAACTGCTTGGTCTGTCAGCTTATTGAAGAATTACCTCCTTAACCTTCTTGTTAATCACATCCCATGCAATACGGGAAAGAAAACCTCCAGCAACAGATAGTAACTGCACAATGCGTGTTGCAACTGCTCGTGGACGTTTTCCCCAATATGCAGCAATGCTGTCAGGTTCATACACCAGTGGCAAAAACTCACTACTTTCATCTACCTACACAGAACAAAAAACCATATTATCTTGGGATTTGGAATCCAACCAGTGTCACACACCACATAGAACGCTCATGAGCATGAGATGGTCAGAGAATTGAATCTTGAGCATTTATAATTAAATGCATAATTTTAAATTGTGGTACCACTTATGTTGAGTTTACTGCTATTGTGAAAAACTGTGAGAAAATGAAGTTGACGCTGCCAAACTGCGATTCCAGAGACTCCAAAAAACCAAAATATTGTGGCCATAATCGCAATTGTGGTTTTATCAACCAAAAATTTAAAACAACGACTGCAGTTGCGGACCGTAATTAAAAACCAATTTAAATGGATGGTGAATTTTACTTAAAAGTCAATGACCACTTTAAAAAGTAGAATGGCTTTACATGGTAATCATGACCATTAAAATAAGACCCAATTGTCAAAATTCACTTTTTCTTACCACTTACATTAGTCACTCCTCCTACTATCTATGTCCAATGTATATACCATTCCAGTTTGTTTAGTATTCTCAAAAAATGATTCTCCAAAATCGATTTTGGTCAGAATCATTTCCATGAGACGCTAAAAATTTCAGCTGCTCCTAAAAGCTAAATTTCAGTTTTCATTTTACGTAGATAAATATTCTTAATATAGTCCAAATAAAAAAACACGCATATATATATATATATATATATATATATATATATTATTTATCAGAAATGACTATGTATAAAAATTAAAATAAAACTACTTAGCTAAAATTTGATGCTAAGTAATACTGTTGATACATACATACATACATACATACATACATACATACATACGAAATTCACATAAATGGTAACAAAATAGAACATGAGAGGTTCAAAAATCAAAATTGAATTGAGCACCTCAACAAGACGCATCTGAACATCATCCTCTGCAAATTGCAAATCCCTCAAATTCTGACCCCTGAGGCCTCTCATGAGACTCGCCAACTGTTCATCCTCTTCCATCTGCGCTCTCACTCTCTTTATCTCCTTCGATACATCTCCAATTCTCTGTCCTCCGTTCAAAACAAACCAATGTTATAATAAATAATAATAATATCAACAAAATTCAACAACACACAATTAAAATGAACCATGTGATTCGTGATTCGGTTCAGGTGGCACATGTGTGTTGAATTATGTCAACTTACGGTGGAGACGCCGTTGACGGTTTGAGCGGGTGGAGGTGGAGGGGTTCGAGTAGGCTTAGGTTCGGTGGATACGGCGAAAACGCGGGTGGAGCTTCGGCGGCGGCGGCGGCGAACGGGGAAGAGGCTGTTGTAACGGGAAGGAGAAGGGTTGGAAGGAGAGCAGCGACGGAAAGGGCCGATTCCGCAGGAGAAGAGTTGCGATGATGCTGTTGCTGCGTCCATGGCGAAACGGTGAGCTTCGCTTTCTTCTTCTTTTCTTCTTCTCTCTTTGAGAACGAGAGAGAGAGAGAGAGAGAGAGAGAAGTAGAAAGTGGAGACTACTGAAGAAGTGAGTGGTGGTGGGTTGTTGAGTTGGGGACTCTGTTAAAAGTGAGTGAATGAAAACGAGTGCGTTGTTGTAACTGTAGGAAGCAGTAGAAATTAGTCAACGTTGATGTTTGACTTTTAAGGTCTTAGCGACGGATTGTGAGTATTATTTCCAAAATTATTCCCTCAAATTATACTTAGCATTATCTTAGGCCCGTTCGGGTTCTTGTCGGTTTCTGATTTTTATTACATTAAGATCATAAACAAATGTTTTAAGATCATTTATTAGCATTGACAATTAATAACGACATGATGATTAATAATGAATCGCGGTATTGACTAAAAAATTACTATATGATTAAAAAAACTAAAAAATTATATTATAAAAATAGAAAATAAATGTTGCATTGACAAGATAAAGATGATTTATATTGTTAGTTTATTTTTCATCATTAAAGTGTTAATCAATATTGATTCTGAAGTAAAAATAATGTACATGAATAATAAATGATGTATCGATTATGTGAAAAACTTTATATTATATGTACACATCCATTAAACACATAAAAAAAATGGTTTGCCAACATTATTTTCCATTTTTTTTAAGTGATTGCACTTTTTTTTATATTACTCCCTCTATTCCTTAAATTTGGTACTTTTAAGTTATTGCACAAATAGTAGAAACTCATTGATTATTGGAAATTTTATTTGTATTCAATTAAAAAAATTATTTTTTTTAAATACTAACTAGTGCCTAAGTGCTTTTTGTTAAGAAGTTAAATAAAGAAAAAATCATCTGAAAAATATAATTTTTATTTTTTCGAAAAAAAAAATTGAGACTTATGATGTTTTTTTTTTAGAAATTTTAACAAATGTCTATAGAATATATATTTGTTAGCAGGACTTATTTCTTTTAGTGTTCTCCATGTGGAGTAATATGTATTGACAATAAATCACATCTATAGATTATATATTTGTTAGCCGGACTTATTTCTTTTAGTTTTTATTACAAAGTGCATAGAGTTTACTTTTCTCCATGGTATAATTGAGAATTATAGAGAGTTAGTTTTTGTTAAGAAAATGTGTTTATTAATTAAGTATTACTTTAAGGGACCCAGAGAAAAAAAGTAAAACTAATGAGGGTAAAAAAATATAAAAATGGTTAAATTTGGAGAAAAAAATAGAGTGTTTTCGAATTATAAAAGTAAAAAGTTTCGGAAAAATAAAGTTAAAAGTTTAAAACCATGCGTGCGTTTGGATCTGCGATTCTGCGACTACCCACCGCAAACGCAAAAGCTTGTTATCGAGAGAAAGCTTTCTGACAAACACATATTTGTCTTCCTTCACCGCCCAACCAAACACGTTGTACCAAAATTAAGAAATTGAGGGAGCACAAATTACTAACTACTTCAATTATATCGTTTAAAATTAATTAAACCCAGAAACAATTAATAATTTAGTTAGTAAGTTATCAATGGTGTGACCTCATCTTTTTTATGAATAAATCGTTTAGGAGAGTTGGTTTTCATGGTTTATCAAAGATTAGGATAGGTCTAAATGTTTTATGAGCGATTACGAATGGTATTCATAGATTATCTAACAATAAAATTCGCGACAATGGAATTTAAACCGGTAACCTTATGTGCTACTCCATAAATCAATATTTTATCAATCAGATGAATTTTTGTTTCAATATGATTTTTTCTTTAGTATTAATTTTGTTTCTAATTTATTTATCGTACCATGTAGTCATATACCTTATAAACTTTCAAAATTCGAATCAATTCAATTCCTCTTAAGGATTAAGTTAAAATTGGTATGTAAAAAGATTCATGATAAATACAAGTTTAACAAAATCTGAGACTAATTTAACTTATATGATAATTAATCAATAATTTAGGTAATAAATTATTAATAACGAATAACTTAGTTCCTAATTTATTAATTTTAATAATTAAAACTCATAATATTGTATCTTTCCATTTATTTATTATTTATATTAAAGGAAAATGGTAAAAAAAATGCTATTAGAACACTTGTTAAAAAATTAAATATAACCAAAAATTATGAAAAAAATGCACTTTTTTTTAGTCCGTATTCCTTGCGGAACCACCGGTATCCCCAAGAGCACCCTAAATAGCAGGGAGCCGACTAATCCGGAGCGAGCTGCATGGCTCGCTCTCCCGGCGGGCACTTTTTTGAATTTGAATAAATAATTTGAACTTATAAATTTTTTTCATTTTTAATATTTTTAATGAGTGCCCTTATATTAAAATATAAAAATTGTCGTAAAGAAGGGGCTTTGAGGCTTGTTACTTGTTAGCCTACCTGCCTCACATTTTGGGCATGAGTGTCTTGCCGTAGGCTATTCTTATGGCATGGCTTCGTGGCCACGCGTTTATAGTTGGCTCAGAATTCTTTATACTATAAGCCAACCATATCACATTGCTAAGAGAATGACTTGCGTCTATTAACAGGGGTAAGCAAATAATAATTTTGGATTGAGACTAACTTGTCACAATTCACTCACAATTGACATAAAAATATAAATAATGACAGAAATGAACAAATCTAATATAAAAGGTTACGGGTTTGGATATATTCCAAGATCATACATCCCATTCTCCTATGAATATTAAGGTTATAATATTCTTTAATAATTGGGTTAATAGTCATATAGGTCCCCGAAAGATACATGTGGAATCAGTTAGGTCCCTGAAAGATTAGTGGAATCTCTTAAACCCTCCAAAGATCATTTTGGAATCAGTTAGGTCCCTGAAAGATTTGTGGAATCTCTTAAACCCTTCAAATATCAATTTGGCATCACATTAGTCCCCCATGAGGGACCTAACGGAGTCCTATGTGACACATTAAATGCTTTGTTGGCCCAAACATGACACATTCTTAACATTCCAACATCGCATTGGGGCCGACAAAGCATTTAACGTGCCACGTAGAATAACATCAGATCCATCCTGACGAAATTTAATGGGGGTGGGACTAATGTGACGCCAAAATGATCTTTGAGGGATTTAAGAGATTCCACAAATCTTTCAGGGACCTAACTGATTCCACAGGTATCTTTCGGAGACCTATATGACTATTAACTCTTATTAATTTGCTTTTGTATAAAGTTTTACGTCATAAAAATAATATTTGAAATGAACATAATTTCAAATTCGTAATATCCCTTGTATTTCTTTACTATATAGTTAACAATATATATGGTGTGACTACCTTGTCTAAAATGGTTGAGCTAGTGATATATTAAAATTCTACTGAATAGTATGGTAGGTAAGTGTTAGTGAAATATTAATCTTTGTCTTTTCGAATAGCAAAACTTTTGATATTTTCACTTTTCGAGTTGTATAAAGTACTTACTTCAATTATGTATGTAGAGTGAGCATAATGGGATGACAGTATGAACAACTATCATTACCCAATCACAACATGAAAAAGTTATTGCATTATAACAATTTTTGTCTTTTGCGTCTCAAGGATAAATTCATTTTTTTAAAAGTTTTATGCTTGTATTTTTTTTTTAAAGAAATTCAATAGTTTTGACGGTATACTTGTTAGAACTCTATATGATCCCAGTTTTCATTTGAAGATAAATACTTGTGAAACAAGTGTGTCTTAATCTGATTATGCTAGAATTATTGGCAATGTAACATTCCTTATTAATTGCACTAGACCATATATTGCTTACGTTGTTAGTAGGTTGAATCGTTATACTCGTAATCCCAGTAGAGATCATTGGATAGAATCACGATATCTTTTAAAATATTTAAAAGGACTATTGATAGGAGTTTGCATTTTACTAAGTTTACTGCTTTTTTTTAGAAGGTTATTGTGATGCAAACTGGAAATCTGACAATGATGAGGTGAGTTCCACTAGTGGTTTTGATTTTAACTTAGGGAAGGAGCCGTATCATGGAAATAAGCTAAACAGACTTGTATTGCATGGTCAACTAGGGAATCTGAATTCTTAGCTTTGGAGCTAGCAAGACAAGAAGTTGAATGACTCGGAAGTCTCGTGGCAGATATACCATTGTGGGCAAAACCAACACCACTAGTTTGGCTGCATTGTGACTCTCAAGCAGTAATTGGAGTTGCCAACAATAACACTTACAATGGAAAGATGAGACACATTCGTGTTAGACATGGTAGTATTAAGCAACTGGTATTAAATGGTATAATTACTCTTGATTATGTAAAAAGTGAAAAGAACTCAGCTGACCCGTTAACTAAGGGTTGCCCAGGAAAGCTGTCCTGTACTCGTCGAGGGGATGTGCCTTACGCCTTGAGAGGGGGAAAATGTAACATCCCTGACAGGCAAATGGATTGCGACTGTTCCCACATACCAACACGGGTCTTTTCCCAGAATTACTCCAAGTCAAGCACGCTTAACTTTGGAGTTCTTAAGTGATGAGCTACTGAAAAGAAGATGCATCTTGTTGATATGGGTAGTACCAATCAATTCATTTAAGCCTTCTTGTACTATGTAGTCCCATTCATACACGGTCTCAGGATCACCCTCTTATTTCGGTGTGTCGATTTATTCATGTACCCCTCCCTTAGAAGCCTGACAAGAGTCGCTCTTTGTTCGTGCCTCTTGCACCGGCGATCACTCCCCGCCCTCGCCAGCCCGGGTCTTACAGAAAATGTGGTGGATATTCTTTTGATGGTCAAACGAAGCCACACGAGTACTCGTATGCATTATATGTTCATCCCTATGGCGTATGGTAATGCTTGATGTAATAGATACATGGCCCATGGGTTAGGGTGGTGCTTTCAAAGTTTGCACTAATGTACTTGATATAATTATATAAGATATGTAGCTTGTTAAATTCGGTGGTGCTATACACTTGATGTATCTATTTCAATGAGTGAGAAAGATTAAGCACCTTCTACGAAAGACTTAGGCAATCTTTTCAAGACTCTCTTATAGTTCCCAATGTATGCTAAAGTCTTAAAAAGTTGAAAACAAAAACTGTTGATATAATTCTATCTCGAAATCTCATAAATTATTTAAGGTTAATGCATGTTGTGGGGTCTCAACTAATAAAATTTTGTAAAGTCTAAGGGAACTCCATTTCATAGCATAGTTGTTGTCTCACTTCACTACATGTTAATTCAAATCCTATGACATCAACACTTAAGCATAAAAAAGACCTAAGGTTGCTTATCATTTCCTATCTCTTTTTGTGACTACCATTAGTGGGGGATTGTTGGAATAAAGGCTAGTCCCACATTGCTCATTCTTAGTTAATCTTTAGTCTTTGTATATTATCAGTCCTTTTGCACTAGTAAATATATAATTGGGTTTTTGGAGTGGTAATATTGAGCCCGAAAAACCACACACACGTGCACGTGTGCTACCATTCAAGCGGGCGGTGTGGAGTGTAACATCCTGTTTTTAATTCCAAGTTCCATTAGTGTAATTCTAAGCTATATCCTAAACTTAAGTGAAAGAATTCATGAAAATGCTAAGTGTAAACTAGGATTTGGTGAAGTATGGATAGCCTGAACATGCATAGAAGTTAAGAGTAATGCCTTAAAGTTAGAAACTATCAACATATGAAAATTTGGTGATGTAATCGATTACCTTGGGGAAGGTAATCGATTATCATCATTCTGTCGGAAGCCCTAATTTTGAATTTAGGAAGGTAATCGATTATTTTGGGAAAAGTACCCAAAATAATCGGTTACCATGCTTCTGTGAGAAATCGATTAATTGAAGAATCAGCGTGGTAATCGATTACTTCGTGAGGTAATCGATTACCAGGTCATGACACATGAAAAAAATAAAGCTTGGGAAGCACTCATTTTTGTGGCTTCCTCAAGAAGCCACTTAATTAGGACCATGCATTCATTTCTTTCTTGGAAAGAAAATAAAAGGCAACTAATACAACAACAACAAACATAACACAACAACACACACAATTCTTCATCTTCTTCATTCTTCTCTTTTGGTTTCATGAATCATCATCATCATCACAAACCCTAACAAAATCAACAACACCCATCATCAAGAACATCATATTCATCATCAACCTCAACTCCTAAGCATTAAATCAAGCACCATATCACCCCCATCACTCCCTCCCTCTCAGGCCTCTCTCTCCCTTCTCAACCCCACTGGATTCTCAAGTTTTAAAGCTATGGAGAACCAAACACACTCTTACCTCATCAAGAAAAAGTGAAGGACAACCCACTTCCCTCATATAATTCTCATCCCAAGATCCTTCACAATCACTGGATACTGACTATTCTAAGGTGGCAAACAAAACTCAAAAGGTTCAAAGTTCCTAGATTCTAAGAGCTAGAGCACAAAGCAAGTTTCCTTATCTCTCATCACTTTGAGGTAAGGAGTGGGTGTTACCCTAACCTAGGATGTATGTATATATAATGGGTACTAAGATTGAGTGTTAGTTTAGGATATTACACATTAGGGTAGTGGATATAATTAATAATTAGAGTAGGAGAATTAAAGAAGTAATATTATTTTTATAATTGTGATATTATGTGTATTTGTGATATTTGTTAAATATGTTTGAATTATTTGGGCATGTAAGAATGACTATAGGATTATGAACTTAAGAGATGGTGCAATATGCTAGGGAAATAGAATAAATTGAGAATAATAATTAGGTGGTAAATAGTCATGAAAGGAGGGTATGAGTAACAACAAATGAGAGGTAGACAGAGAAGTTAGGAACAATGGTTGTGTGAGCCTGGTAATAGAAGACGCACGTTGGACGTCTGCATTGATTGCGTAAGTCACACATGATGTGTCGCTGTAAGACGCACACGGGATGTGGGCAATGATGGTCACACCATAACTCCAATAATTACAGTAAGACGCACACAGGATGTGCGCAATGTGGACTCACACAAGATCCCTATGAACGAGATCGGTTGGGATGTGTACCAGGTCATAGAAGACGCACGTTGGACGTGTGCATTGATTGCGTAAGTCACACGCGATGTGCAGCTGTAAGACGCACACGGGATGTGCGCAATGATGGTCACACCATAACCAAAAATAGATGGAGATTGTAATTAAACGAAAGGAAATAATACGAGAAAACATAAGAGAAGGAAAAATGCAAGAATAAAATAGAGGAAGACACTAGAAAATGATATAAATGAGAATAAAGTGAAAGGAAAGGAGAGAGCTAAGCTAAGGATTATAATTGTGTATTTGATTCATAATTCGAGTGAGTATTTGATCATGTGCATTACTTGACTTATTGTGTCTGACTTGGTATAGCATTATATCATATTAGAAACTGTTTTCCTATGTTTTGTGTAATGTTCACTCCTTACCATTTTTTACGTTTTTATTTAGTAGGACATGGTGTCATGTCTTGGGCTCTTTTGATATTATGACATAGTTTGTTTCGATGTATAACATGTAAATAGCTCTTTTGGGTGGACCCGGGACAACTCCTTCGGGGGAAGGAGCCTTTTGGGAAAATACTATTTCCGAAACTTGTTTATATATTGTTATAACTCTGATATGCTGCTAACTTTTATCTGGAGTGCACTATGATGCACTTTGTGAATATAGATGCCCTGCTGACAATCTGAAAGATGAAAAATATATGTGTTTATCAGGTCTTGAAGGAAAACTAAAATTCGGGAAAGCTGAAAAAACAAAGGAAACTTTGTCCGTTTGACATGAGATTTTTATTAGTTAAAATGATTAAAGATGATTTAAAAGAAAATTTTCCAGATTCATAATTATTAATAATTAATTAAGGGTAAATATAAATAGGGTGTTACATGGAGCATGGGTGTAGGGTGTTCGGATCATCTTTTTGGAAAGGCCACGAGCCAAACTTCTTTTTTATTTTTACACTTTTTTCTATACATGGTCGTTGTAAATATATGGGATATAAATTTAGCCATTTCTTCCATAATGATTTAGTCATAACGTTTTAGCCATTTTTTGCTTTATGACACATAATGACATTGTCTTCTGGCTATTGGAAACTCAGCCCAACAGAAGAGTGATAGGTTAAATATAGAGCCTTTGTGCAACCTTCTAAAACACGTAGAAACGAAATCTTCTCCCTCTCTATTCTTTTCTGAGCAACCTTTCTTCTTTGAGGGATTCCAAGTTCTTGGTCCCGAGTGCTCAAGTTCGTGAGCTGTTGTGCTAACCTTATGAGCAAGACTAGTGATATAATTGCACCACAATTATCCAGCAATCTTATTTTTAAAACAATAGTTATTCAACGACACAACTATCGTCAACATTATTTTCTAACAGTAATTGCTAAAAAAGTTCTTCTAAGGTTATTGAATTAGATTGATGGGTTATCGTCTTAGAGTTAGGTTGGGTTTTAGTGATAATTCCTCTAAGTTATGAAAAGAATTATGTTTAAGGTTGGTTAGATTAGTCTTGAGTTCGATGCTTTGGTTTTACAAAATTGCAAGTTTCACTAAAATTTGAGTTCTTAGGAATGGTCGCATAAGTTTTGATTTAGAGTATTTTATTCTTAGAATTTAAAGTTTTTTTGGGTTAGCAACTTAAACAATTAATTGTCTTCAAGTGACTTCATGATTTTTGAAACTTAATCTCACATTTCCATAAAACACCAGAGTTTTAAAGCATTAAATTTAACAGTTCTATGTATAGTTCTCTGTTAGCAGTGGCTTCAAAAGAGTGTGGAATGTGTTTAAAGACTTAAAAAAAAATGAATATAATGAAGAGTTTTAGTTCCCAACCTCATCATTTTAGTTCCCAAAGTTCAAAAAAAATTCAATTCCAAAAATATCATTTTTTATATTTTTCTCTCAAAAATATCAAACCTCATTTCCTTCCCACGCCCAAACTCCTTTCTCACACCTAAACCCCTCTCTCACTCACTAGAAGTTGTCATCGTCAGAGAATGACAACACTGTCACCTTTGTCGTCATTCATCTATTTCTAGGGATGCAATTTCATACTGTGAATGGGGATCCCCACGGGGACTACTCTATTTGGGGCCCCACGAGCGAGGATTTTTCCCCGTGGGGATGGGGATGGGGGAGAAATTCTCCTCGGGATAATTTTGGGGCGGGGAATGGGATTTGTTCCCCCGTCCCTGAACATTTACACATATGCTCTTATAAATTTATTTGTATATAGATTTAATATTAGGTGTTTTTGTAATTTCAAATCTATTATAATAATAATAATTTAAAAAAAATACATTAGACTGCTGAATTAAAAAGTTAAGAATAGAAAATTAGAAATTCACAAATTAGATGCCCTATATATTATCCTACTTCTTCTCCTTCTTCTTTGTTCTATACTTTCTCCACTCCCTTCTTCTCTCTTTTACTGTTTTACAGACTACAGTTCTACGAATTTAAAACAACAATGCGTCTAATGAAAACCTCAGTCACATTGTTGAAAGCAAAATCAACTACGAATTTAAAGTTTTTTTTATTGAAATATTATTTCAGTTTGTAATTTTGCTTTAATCTGAATTTTGATGACACTTATGGATTCCTTAAATGTTTTGTGTACGCGGATGACAAAGCTATCATTTAATACTTTTGTTTAGTTTTATCATATTTTTTGATTGAATTTTCTGAATTTTAATGATTATTTTTTCTTCGGTATACAGGTTTAAAAATTCTATTCAGCAGGGTTAATTTTTTATCGGATCAAATTAAAGTTATGAAACATTTTAAATATTTAGCATATGTTTAGGTTCCCCGTGGGTATCCGTGGGGTGGTGGGGAATGGGGAACCATCTCTCCCCAGGATGGGGTTTGGGGATGTGGATGAGGAGGAAATGAAATCCGAGAATGAGGAATGGGAAAGTACTCCCCGCTTATTCCCCGCCCCGTTGCCATCCCTATCTATTTCGCTCACTATCGCTATTTCTAATTTCCGACAGACTAGTGTCGAAAAAACTATTCTCCGACATTGGGGTTTGGAATTACTATCCAACTGCAAACAATTTTTTTCCAAACAATGGGTTCCAGAATTTAGTTAATAGATTCTGACATACCCGTGTTGAAAAATTAATATTTTCCGACATTGGCTTGCCGAAATTGCATCAGTGACAAAAAAAGGTAAGCACACTTCAATGAAAGGGACTTAGAACGTGGGTGAAAGAGAATGTTGGGAAGTTTGAGATTTAGATAGGAAAGATTTGGGAAGAAAAATGTAAAGGAAGACGACGAATTTGGGGTTTGAATAGGAAGGTGAAGGGTTTGGGATTTGGAGGGAAAAACATGTACTAGGGATATTATTATAATCATTTTGCTTTTAAAGTGGGGTTTAAGGCTAAAGTGTGGGGTTTGAGGACTAAAACTCTGTAAGAAAATGGTGAGTCAATGTTCTTAAAAATTGAAAGTGAAATATTATTTAAGATGAATAGTAGGCTTTATTGAGAGAGTGTTGCGAAGAGAAATTGCTATCCATTAATCAAGAATGGCAATGATCCAACTAATGGGGGAAAACCTATCTATCACGGTTGCAAGGCATGGAGCCGTTCAATGGGAAAGAGTTATCTATAGGGATAAAATAGTATGGAGCCACTCAAGGGTATGAATAAAATTAATTGAAAATCCTACGTATTGTTGGTCACCCAATTTGTTTTGTTGAGAGGGCAATATTCGGGGTCCAAAGAATTATGAACATTTGATTCTTATTGAGGCGATATGGGGGAAAGTGAAAGAACGTAAGCCTTATATGTTTTTGAAAAAGTTTATGAAATTTTATCATAAGAATCTTACACTTTCATAATTAGATCATCACTACTTTATGATCATAATTTATTTTACTTTGGCATTTGGCATCCGAAGTATGTAAGAGTACCTTACAGTTTATGTTCCAAATATGAGTAATTGGTTAGATTGGTTCTTGACTTAGTAGGCGTCGGTCAAGTTAGTCTCTGACTTTATCGAAATAACATTTTAGTCCTTGAGATAACATTTTAATTCACATACGCTCGTGTTTTTATCTCATTTTAAAACAAATACATCCCTACGATAGTGACGGCATGGACTAACTTGATCGATGTTCTCTATTTCGGGGACTATATTACTATTTCGATAAAATCAGGGACTAACTTGATAGATGCTTACAAAGTCAGGGACCAATCTGACCAATTACTCTTCCAAAAATAGTGGTTTTATAGATTATGTTGTGTTGCAAAAATTTTATAATGCATGTTCTGCTTGTGCATTTCATTGCAACTTATTTATTCTACTTATAAAAAAAATACCCTAATTCTTTAGACCTTTATTTCAATTTTATGAAAAAAATTTCCTATTATATGTGAAATCGCAAAATTAGATTTGTTAGTTAAATGAGGTTTTATAACAAATACATGATAAATGATTAAATATAAATGTAATTTTTTTTTTTTGGAATGATACATCAAAATTAAAATCTTAAAATAATTCGATCGCACAAATCAAATGAATTTCTCTTAGTTGGATTTAGAATATAAATAAATGTAACATATGAAGTCTTACAATGTCTAATGAAAGACTCATTTTAAGCAACTGAACCCGCGGCATATAGACAAAAACATGATCAGAATCAAAGCCAAGATAATACCGAAAACAATCAATTTGATCTTCATATTTTGGATCCACATCTTTCTCTTCACCTTTGTGCCTTGAGTTCTAAAATCTTGTGCCTACAACAAGTAACATGCATGCAAGTCAACAAATCATCATAATTGGATCTTTTAATATCAACACATAAATCTAGAAAAATAAAATACAACGATAATGAAATTTGTCATACACTAACCTGTGAGCGAAGGTTGTCAGTCTTATCAACTAGCATCTCAATCTTTTCACCACGGTCAAGAACCTACAAGAAAATGAAATATGTTAACCCTAAATTAATGTGTCCATATATTTGATAATAGTAATTTTGTTAGAACACTCTAAGTAATGTTTTCTTTGTCTTGCCTTCTCAATGTTTTCCATCATAACACCCTTTACTTCAGAAACTTGAGCCTTTACTTTGGCAAGTTTGCTAATCTCCTCGGGATGATCAACACAATATTGCATTTGTTGTTTCAGTTTAGGCCTGCAAATTTCATAAATTATTCATATTAAACTTTTTAACTATAATTTAATCTTCACCTACTAGCTGCAACGGTAAGTGTTTTAATGACGTTATTCAACATGTTTAAATTCATTATAAAAAATGAATATGATATTAATTACATAAACATACAAAATATTTTAATAACATAAGAAAATATAAAAGCGATTTAGTTTTTTTACAATATTGCTAATTTGAAATTAGACATTTCCAATTTAATATGCTTACGTAAAACAAATTATCTTCTAATAATTTGATTAAGAAAATGAGGTACCCGAAGTCTTTGTTTAGGCTGCGAGCTGAAGCAGTTGCAGCTTTACCTCCGCCATACTTTTTGCTAAATTCTTCCTTAACACGCTCTAGAAAAGCAATAGGAATCTGTCTACCAGCAGATTCAACAGCTACCACACAGTAAGCTACAACATACAAATTAAAGCAAATATTTTATATCTAGATCAACACCAACTCTTGATAAGATATAAGAACTTAGTTATTTTATACCATATTTAAATTATCCATGTGTGTCTTTATATATATATTTATGCTACATGCATAAAAAATCAAGCATAATATAGCATGACAAATTTGCACATCAGCTAGAGTGCAAATCTTCTAATTACAAATGACAAAAAATAAAATAACTAAATTTCTTATAATATATAAATATATATAGTACAATAATGTTTGAGGAAACAATTTCTTTGTATTGGATATACTGTTATAATATTATAATTAGAGAAAACAATTCTTTAAGATTTTGTTCGGTTTAGAGAATAAAAATGAGATAAATGATGTTTTATTAAACAATGGGAAATTTAAATGCTTAAATATGTAAATATATACAAGCAAGTTCTAATCAAACCTTTCTTCTTTTTTTTTTTTTAGAAAATCATGTACAATCATTTCATTTTCGTTTTAAATGTTAAATAATGTATGCACTTCACATCATTTTGGATATTTTCGTGTTATGAACATGGAAACAAATTTCATTTGATTGCTTCCACATTTGTTTCTGTATAAATTTTATGTTTGATCTTTTAATAACCATGATAAAAAAAATATAGTTGGCTAGCAAAAAAGGGAAGAGTATCTCATTTTGTTGTTATAAATCTTCCACCTTCATGATCCATGTAATAATATATAAAAAAATCAACGTGTCAATAAGCATATTGTTCAAGTGGAAAAGAAATACTCATAATAAAGGAAGAAAAAAAGAGACATAACACCAAGATCTACATCAAAATGTATCTCCTCCGAATCTATTTAACAATCAAAAGTATATCAATGATGAAAAAATATGATGCAAATTCAAAAATTGTATTACGTACTGAAGCCGTTTTCAACAAGATAATTGAAAGTGTGACCATCACAATTGTACGTGAATCTGTTATTGGAAGAAGGAAGCTTTTGAAGGCATTGTGAGGCAATTGTTTGAAAGTTTCCAGAAAATTCAGTGTACTCTGCAAGAATCACGGTGCCACGAGCCACAAAACTGTAGATTAAAGATTGTTGACCCATTTTCGTAAACCATAAACCAAAATGGATATGTAAATGTGCAGAAATGAAGAAAAGAACAATGGAGAAAATTGCTAGGATTAGAGAAGCAAATATTTATTTGAGTTGTTAAAGTTTTTGTTGAGATATGTCCAATGCTTTGAGGAACTTGCGGAAATACAGCTACCAAAGACTTGTCTTAATATAGTATATATGTTAAAAAAGAGGGAATAATTTATCCAAAATACAAATAAATAGAGAGTTAATATTAATTGTTAGCATGTAATAGTGTTTCTTTTTAATCTTGAATTAATCCTTAAGTGATATATTCAAATGTATATAAAGTTATTAGAGAAAATCAAATAAAGAATTTAACTTGTTTCACTCCCTTAGCTTATAATTTCTTCAATTTTTTGTTAAAATTTTGCTTAACTTTTACAAATCTATTTTCAATTAAAAAAATAACAAATGTATTTTTTTTAAATATAATATGTGTTTCAAAAATTATGTAACTAAAAAAAACTAGTTTAGCAAGTAAAATTATCACTAAAAATATAAATGAAAACTATGATAACAATTATTCCCATTGCAAATTTAACCTAGAAAAGCATATACATGGCAAATTTATTGGATGTCCATATTATTGGATATAAAGTGAAATCCTCACTTTGATGTCCACTATTATTTTCTAAATTTGTCATTATTAAACACTTATTTAAAAAAATAAAGTTCAAATGAATAATTTATAATATAATCTTATTATTAATATAAATATTCAAAGATAATAAATATTAAAAAGATAATGTTACAAAGAGATTCATTGTGCATTTACTTGACGCGAGAGTGAGAGTGGGAATAAAGTTCTTGAGCCTTGCATATGTATGTTGAAATGAAATAGAAATTTCTTGTTCTAGTCCTGATACGAGCTAATGACACATATCCCTTGTGATAACCCTTATATGACCTACAACGACTAACAAGAAAGGCCATGGGTCAAGAGACAAGCTCAAATGACCTATAGTGAAGGACACCGATTCTGGAAGCACTACTACAGAATTGCTAAAAAGTAGTCGGATATTAATCTCGGTTCCGTTCCGCAACTGAGATTAATAGACAAATGTTAATTAAAAAGTACCATGAATTTATTAATCCCGGTTATAAAAAACACAGAACCGGGATCAATGATATAACATATATAACTTTTTTTTAAAAAAAAAATTAAAAATCACATCATCCTTATTTATCCCGTTCTTTTACTTCAAATGGGATCAATAATAAAAACACGGAACCGGGATCAATGTTATAACATAAATAATTTTTTATTTTTTAAAAATTAAAAATCACATAAAGCCTATTTATCCCATTATTTTACTTCAACTGGGATTAATAAATTGATTTTTGTTTCCCACAAACCCTGGGTATCTGATAGTAGACGTACTACTGATACTTGCCACAAACACTGACCTGGGAAGAACCGAAGAGGGGCTAGGGTTTTGCCGTCCGCCACCATCTGGTCGTCGCCGACGCCGCCGCCAGATCGTAGAGGAGAAGAGCTCCTGTTCGTGAACGTCGTCTTCGATCGCAGAGCCGCAGAGGAGAAGAGCCTGTTTGCACTTCGATCGCAGAGGTCCTGTTCGTGAACGCCTTCGCAGCCTCGCAGGTCATGAACGCACTTCGATCGTCTCTGTCTCGTAAAGGAGAAGAGCTCCTGTTCGTGAAAGCCATCTTCTCTTCTCCGATTCGAACTTCGCCGTCTTCTCTTCCTCTTATCTGTCTTCTCCGTCGACGGTTATCCTTCAAGTTGAATATGAACATTTTATGCATTTACCATGTAGTCTTATTCCTATTCTTACTCTGTACTCTTTCTGGCAGGATACTTTTGGAAAGCTTCGCTTTTGGAAACTGATTTGGTCCTTATTTTCCTTCTCATCGACACCCGAGTTGATGTTTGGTCTGTATCTTCTATATTATTTCAGGATCTTTGAGAGACAGATAGGCTCCAACAATTCTCAGTAAGTAATTTGTAATTTAATATTCATGAGTTTGTAAGGTGTCTCGAACCCCTTGGTATACTTTCAAAACCAAGTTCTTTTCATTAAAAGATTACGATATAGATTGATTAGCATATGATTTGTAAAGATTGATGCACTCCATCTTCGCATGCAATTATTAAACCATCTATTTCATTTCCTAATTTCACACCATAGTATGACAACCTTGCATAACAAGAGAAAAAATGTTATACTCTCAGTGAATGGTTTTGAAATATCTGCATTTACCCTTTATGCAGGTCTTTGTCGTGTTCTCCGTATTAAAATCACTACTATTTGAGGTCATTGCTGTAGGACTCTTGAAAGGTATTATTCTCAATGTTGGGCAATTGGTCCTAACCATGCCATTCAATTTCTTAGAATTTGATTAATGCCTGTATGTTGCATATTTTCGTGAGACGTTTTGCTATACCTTGCTGGGTGCGCATATCACCACTTTTGTGTTTAGTTTTCTTCTTGACTGTTTATAATGTTTTGGGGGTTGTGAATAAATCACTTTATTGCCATCCCTGTATTTTTAGGTTGACAAGGCTTTACTAAGCATGGAAGAAGAAGCTGAACGTATTTACAAGGACGAGCGTGGATTACTCCTTGATGATGAAGCTGCATCTACAAGAGATGCAATGTGAGTCTCAAATTAATCAAATATTTTTGACTGATTATTACATGGTTGCACTCATGGTTAACTGTTTTAAGTCCAAGGCTTCGTAAGATTGAATTACTTTATTGTTGATGTGATTATTTTAGGTGTTTTTTTTGTCTCTTTAAGGGCTGTATTTTAATCTAACCTTTTGGGTATTGAGTCCAATCTATTTCTTCTTTGAAGTGGAATGATTTCGATCTGTGCAACTGTTGCATTATTATACCTACTTAACTTGTTAATCTTGTATGCCGAACTTTTTTGATATTGTTCAAGTACAACTACTATGTATATGACCAAGCGGTTGATCCAACATTGTTTTTACTCTAGCGAACTGCAAAACTGTCTTAAAAATATTCAATTACATGCTCTTGAAACAAATGAAATGTCAACTGCTTGATAATGTTCTTTGTAATTGTGCAAGTTTTATGAAATTCGACATGCTAGCTATCTCAAGATGATAATTTAATCTAACTTATTGTCTGATTTATTGAAAACATTTTCTATATAAGTAGTTATTGAATGGTGAAACTGTACACTGCGTCATAAGGATTAAGGACCATTTTTCATGCTATTTAAGTTAGGGCTGTTCAAATTCTCCGGTTCATCTTACCCAAACTATAACTGAACCGATCCAAACTTAAATAACCCGAGTTTATTTTTTTCTCCAGTTATTAAATCCAACCCATTTTCATGAGCTTGATATGGATCAGTTAACTATCCAAAAACTTGGATCAGTTTTTTAGTAAATATAGTTGGCCCAAATCCTTCCACAACCCCACTTGGAAAAACAAACTAATTCTATTTTTTGCCAAATATGTAGGGTTAGTAACTGTTACAAGATTAAAAGGAAATTATGAAAATTTAAGTTGTTTGTGGATAAGTTTCTACTATGCTTCTTGCATGCCAAACCTATGTATTTGTGAAGCTATAGTTTTCTTCCAATTTACAGTATTTCGGCTATGCCAAAGGCAAATTCATTCATTACTCATCTCTTTGAACCAACCAATCATGCGGGCAAATTCTGTTTCTATAAATCCACTAGTACAAAAAACACATTTTAGACCAGTTGATTCAGACCGGTTCCATGCGGAACCAGTCTCTTAATGGACATTGGTTAAAACTAGACTGGTTACTTTGTATAACCAGTCTGAAAATACATTAAATAAGACTGGTTTCACGAGGAACCAGTCTCTTTTTGGATCTTTTGTTAAAATCAGATTGGTTCCGCACGGAACCAGTCTCATACACTAGTACAAATCAGACTGGTTTCTTAAGAACCGATCTCTTTAGACTTTTTATTAAGATCGGTTCCGTGCTGAACCGATCTGGAATTGACATTAAGTTCAAATGAGAGTGGTTCATTTAGACAACCAGTCTAAAAAATAAGTTAATGTCCCCCTGTGCACTGCATGGACAAAGACACTCACCCACTAAATACCCTAAAAAAAAACCGCCTAGATCCCAAAAAAAAACCTCCAAATTCACTCAACCCCTCCAAAGTCCCTCATTCACTCACGCACCATACACAGCTCCACCACTTTCACTTTCACTCTTCATCACTTCCACCGTGCCACTGCCCCACCGTCACACCGCCGGCACTGTCCTCCACTTTCAATCTCTCCGTTTGCCATTAGAGGTCTCATCTCCTTCACTTTCTCCGTTTCTCGTCGGCTCCCATCAAAGCACCGCCATCATCGCCCTTCGCCGCTTCGCCGTCACCGCCATCATCGCCGACCCTTTGTATGCTTACTCCTCCTCGCCGTTGATCGATTCGCTGCTCACCTCCGCCCTTCATTTTCTAGCACTGCTTCGGTACTCTTATTACTCTTCTTCGATCTAAGCTTTTCTGTTTAGCTTTTGAGAGATAACCGGCACTTCTTTGCTCTCTGCTCTGTTCGATTTGAGTGGCTCTGCTTTTTTTTTTAAGGATTTATTTATTGTTTTAATGAAGCTGTATTTGTGTTTCATTAGTTGCCTGCTAACATATGCGCTTTGAGAGTGATGATTGCATTGAAATGGAGATCCTTTTTTAATTTTTTTTAAATTATTTATATATTGTGATTTCCGCATGAAATTTGCATCTGTTATGGGGGGTGAGAAAATCTGTATAATTTCTCAATATGAAAATCTGTTTTTTTCGGATGTTTTTTCTTGTGCAATTTCTTTGCTTGTTAGTGTATTGATTAAGTGAGTTAGGCTTTTTATTCTAAAACACTTATATTTATGTATTACTGATTTGAATGAATTTTACACTTCAGCAGCAAAAACAAAAACTCAATTACACACTTCAGCAGCTTGTTAGTGTATCGAATAATTGTTGTTTGTTTGGGTATTTTTACTTTAGTGTTTATATAATAAATTTATTGTGAATTATTGTATGGTATATATAGTACTGTAATTGTTTTTTTTTTCCAAATTTGATTGATTTATCCAATCAGCATAAAAAGAAAGGCACTGACTTTGGGTTCAGGTCCAAGGAGAATAAACACAAGCCTCTCCTTGTCGAGGAGCTGAAGAAAGTATTTGAAGATGTTAAGAAAGGAGGCCCATACACAGCATCAAATACTTTGCTAATAGATGACAAATCTTATAATGTGGTACAGGTATTCAACTATGATCAAAATCCACTTTCTTCATGGCATAGTGATTTTTCCTTCTCACCCCCTCATCACCTAGCACTTCTATACACTACTCTCGCAATCCTTTGATAGTATCCATCTGACCCATCATTGTCCCATTTGTTGGACAAGGAGTCTAGGACAGAACTAGTTGGATTATAAGTAGGTTAGGTCCACTTCTAGGCTGTAATTTTTAACCTTTACCTAATACACGTTTACTTGTTTCATCCACATGAAACATATATATGCTGCCACCCACCTTTGTTTCAAATAACTCACTTGTCTAATTTAATCATCTTTGATTAGTTATATACTTTTCTCCTACAAACATATGTCTAGGGAACCATATTATATTGTAGAAGTATATATATCTAGGAATGTGGCTGTCGAAGAACAAGATTGTATCTACCTAATTTTAATTCCTAGACTATGATTAAATCAAAAGTGGTTAATTTCTAAGACAATAGAATTTGTGCAAAGAATGGTGCTGAAAGCAAACAATCCATACCCGATGAGTATGCATAGATTGGTTCTGCCTAGTTGTATCTGAATACATGGATGGCCTCATTTAAATACAAGTATGCATAGCTTGGTTCTGCCTCCTGGTCATATTTTTAATCCCGCCATTTTCAATCCCAGTTCGGAACCGAGATCGAATTGCTTTCGGAACCGGGATTAAAATACTTTTTTTTTTGTAGTAGTGCACGTTTATTCCCTTTTGATTTGTTCCTTGGATTGTATGATGCTAGGAGAGTAGTTGTGATTTGTGTTTTTTGGTATGGCATATGATTTGTGTGATTTGTGTTTTAATTGTGTTTTATAGGTTCCTAAGCAACCAAATGGGATCGATTGTGGATATTATGTGATGAAATTTATGAAGGAGATTGTGCAACATCATGAGGCTGATAAAATCCCTCAAATGGTTTGTAATTCAATTTATTATATTATTATCGTTAAATTATATAGCCACAAACAACTTGAAAATCTTAAAGAAGAATTTGCAGCATATTTACTTGAATCGTGGTCTATCTTGCACTAGCTAGGTATATTCCCTACTTCTCTTCGCTATTCAAGTCCATTATTTATGTTTCTGGTTGTGTTCGTTGTTTTTGGTTGTGTTGGTTATGTTGTTGTCCAACATTGAGATGTGTTTCCTGATTAACTATGTTATTTAGTAGGTTGTTGGATAGGTTCCTTTTATAATCAAATATATAATATTTACTATAGCTTTGATTAGAAAAAAAATATGGATTTGATTCTTTGAAATGTTTGCTATGATTGATATAAGTCTTGTGGTTAGAGAACTTGGTTAACTTTAAGGCACAAGAAGGTAATGGAGGAGAATAAAGTAGGCGGAGATGAGGATTGGAAAAGATTTAGGAATGATCAATTTTGGTACCACAACATAGAAAGGATGAAGGGTGGGAGCTGAGAAAAGGATAAGAAAGCAAGACATTAACATAGCCTAAAATATTAGTGTAAGTAGCATGTTGATAGATTTTGTGGCCGAAATAATGATAATAAATTAATAATCATGGATTTGCAGCTTTCATAAATTTAGTACATACCACTGAAGTGAATGCAAATGATTCACCAAAATCCTTCCGGTCATTGGGAAGAATTCTTAAAATATGTTAACTTTTTTCAATTTGTGCTTTCGTGATTTTGGCTTCTAATATCTGCTATTACTTACTACTAGTTGCTTTTATTTTTCTGTTTAACCGGTCTAAGCTAAGGGTTTATTAAGCCACAATGTAATGTGTTTCCTAACTAGCTATGTTATTTAGTAGATTGCTGGATAGGTTCCTTTTATATTCTTATTATAAGTAGTTTGCTAGGATCCTTTTATATTTGTGTGTTAATTTTCTTACAAATGTTGCAGGAATGTATAGTTGGCCTTATCAAAATATAAGGTGGCTAGACAGTGGAGCTTTTGGAATTTTGGAATTTTGCAAGAATTAATATTCTTCAGTTACAGACCGACTTTCTCATTTTGTGTAGTTTATATTAGTTTCACTGGGCATAGAAATGTGTAGAGGCCGGCTTTTTCGTTTTGTGTAGCTTATGTTAGTTTCCTAGTGTTATGTCATAGGAATGTACTTGGCGTTGATCAAAACTGTAGTACAAATACATACATATATATTACGTGGTTTTTATAATATAATTTTAGCATCTAGTTATTATTTATTAGTTTTTATTATATATTATATTCATGTGTTTTTTTAATTGAGACTAGTTAAAAACACTAAATGAGACCGGTTCAAAATTCAAAATACTCAACCAAACTGGTTAAAAATTTAATTGAGACCGGTTCAAAATCTCAATCAGACTGGTTATTTTTAAAATTTTCAGACTGGTTCAAAATCTCAATCAGACTGGTTATTTTAAAATTTTCAGACCGGTTCAAAATCTCAATCAGACTGGTTATTTTAAAATTTTCAGACCGGTTCAAAATGCTCAATCAGACTGGTTATATTAAAATTTTTAGACCGGTTCAAAATGATCAATCAGATTGGTTATTTTTAAATTTTCAGACCGGTTCAAAATATCAATCAGACTGGTTATTTTTAAAATTTCAGACCGGTTATTTTTCATTTTCAGACCGGTTGGAAACCAGTCTGTTTAGTTGGTAACCAGACCGGTTCGGAACCAGTCTCATTTAAAGGCATAGCAATAAGACCGCCACTTTTGAGACTGGTTAAAAACCAGTTTGAAATGGGGTGCGGAACCGGTCTGAAATGGCTGATCTGTACTAATGATCCCAGTCTGGTTGAGATTGGAAATATATTAAGAAAGCAAACACAGAAAGCTTAACTCTATTTTGATGGTGTGTATGTGGGCATATAACTCCATGAACTATTCCGATAGCTCATGTTGTATTGTATAGCAGAGTCTGAAAACTCAGTTTGTTTTAAATTGAAATTTGCTTTGTAGAAGTTCTCACGGGCATTGGAACTATTGAAGATATTAGGGTGCAACAAGACAAGGGTTTCAGGTTTGTGAGATACAGTACACATGACGAAGCAGCTCTTGCTATGGGCAATGCTCGGATTCTATTTGGCAAACCTATCAAGGTACATTGCTGTTGCGAGATAGTTAGTTATCTGTTGATAATACTACTATTTTATATTTCCAATTATTATAGCTGTGTATTATTTTTGGCTTTTTGTTCAGAGGTGATTCTGTGGCATATTAGGATTATATGGTTTATGTTTATCGCATATTTGATAACAAATATATCCTTTAGTTTATCAACACAATTCTAATTCCATTTTCTATTAAATTGTATAGTATTTTGAAGATTGCCAGGACACCTACTAGTTCGATGAATTGCTGAATGAAGTCAAGGATGAATGAGCAACATATGTTCTTGACGAGTTACCTTGGCTTAGTTTTGAATTTAGGGCACCATATATATTTTTGAATGTGACTATGTAACATCTATATATTCTAGCTTGTTTAGCATTTTGTATGTATGGAGCCATTTGTTTTAGTTTGGGAGTTATCTATCTTAAATGTGTATTGACATTCACGTTTCTAATGTATATAATTATGACATTTATTTGTTGAAAAAAAAATGTTGACAATTTATTTAAATATATGGATATAGCAAATATTATAAATTGAAAATATATATATATATATATATATATACTAAATAGCAAATATTATAAATTAAATATATATATATATATACTAAAGATCCCGGTTCATTGTAAAAAAACTCAACAGTGATCATATATACTAAAGATCCCAGTTCATTACTAAAAAATCAATAGTGATCATATATACTATTGATCCCGGTTCCTTGTTTTTTATTGATCCCGGTTTCGTGTTTTCTAAAACACTTGGGATCACAAGTATCAGACTTGTTATACCAGGGGATACAATCCCGGTTCGGAACCGGGATCAATATGCATGCGGAATCGGGATCTTTTAGCATTTCTGTTGTAGTGAAGAGCTCAGATATTGGCATAATACGTAAGCAGGTCACAAGATTTGATTGTGAAATCAATCTATAGTAGATAATGACTCGATCAGAGAAAATTTATGTTAGATTATTATATTCTACAATTATAAAGGATTGTTGCTGCTTATCTAAATATGGTAAGAATATACAAAGATTATCCACAGAAATAGAAGATGTAGCAAGGGAAATATATCACGCCAAGTAGCCCATGCCAACCCTATAAATACCAACCTCTATTAGGGGGTTGAATAGACATAATTCCACCATCCAACACACAAATTAGTGCAACCATAACTGCAAAGCCAATACCCACAAAGTATACACGATATACACATCCATACTCGTTTACAAATAGAGAATCTTAGCAAATAGATTCCCACTCCTACAATCCTCACGGTGGCTGTTGATCACAACTCCATCGTAGAGGCTTCACAACATCAACAAGACCATCACCAATAGTACCAAGGGTCATAGCCTCAAGATCCGAAACAATCAGCCTGATTTGCTAATACAGAGGTTACAAACCCGCTAAACAACCTTATAAAGAAAGAAGGCTTATCGCTGAACTCTCTCAAGAATAGCTTGTACGCCGCCCATATACATCTCTGTCATGCACAATATAAACGTGACCATAAGAACTACATAGTCTTGAGTCCCCATAACACTCTTCAAACAGGTACGTAGGATCGAGAGATCCCTCTCGCTATACTAAATATCCTTCAAAAGGACCCATGTCTCATCTGGACAAAACATTAGCGTCGTCTATAGGGACTAAAAACTACAAACCCCACCAACCATAATATGTTGGATAACCCGAATCCAAATTGGATCAATCCACTCTCGATCAACAACCTAAAAAAAGTTAAACCGAATCCAAATTCGATTAACCCATCACCAATTCAAACCAATCAAACGGCTGGGGTCAACAGGGACACCATAGGTCCACAAGTTGAGAACGACCCTCATGATGGAGTGAATACTTTATTGGATACCCCAGGTGCTCCCATACAGCCCCGGGGAGAGCCTGCCACTCCAAGAGGGAAAAAGGTTCAATTTAGGATTGTTGTCCCATATAAGGATGGACCAGAAAGACCCAAGGAGAAGCTAGCCAGAAGCACAACCTCAGCCCGAAGCTCTAAACCCTAAAGATTTTAATCACCTAACTATCCTTTACGGGTATGATGAGATTGGAGACCCGAAGCAACATCTCAAGAAGTTCCAAACTGCAATTGCGTTCCAACACGAAAACCTTGATGACATGTGCAAAGCCTTCTCGTTGACTTTGACGGGAGGTACCTCTGATTGGTTCCAAACCCTCAAACCGAACTTCATAGATAGGTGGAAGCAACTCGTGGATGCCTTCAAACTTCAATTTTCTACTAGTAGAGCTCATCCCAAAACCTTACACTTTATCGGAGAGGTGATCCAACAACCCAATGAAAGCCCGCACGATTTCATGACTAGGTTCACAAGGGAAAAAACCAAATTGTGGACCTGGAGCGCTTAGTAGCTCTACACATCCACGGACGTCATCCCAGTAGTGAGTTTGCAACTAACATAGCAAGTATCCCTCCATGCAACATTGACAAGATAATGTGAAGATCACAAATGTTCATTAACAAAGAGGACTTCCGCCATCTCGTAGGAGGCTAGTGACAAGTAAATGTATTTGCCAAAGATCGGATATGAGCATGACTCAAGCTGTATGAAAATCGTAAAGAAGAGTCTCAAAAGAAAGATTCCCATTAAGAAGGAGGAAGGAATAGAGATAGAAGATACAAGCCTAAATTCCCCCACTATTCCTAGTTCAATGCCCCAAGGGAATAATGAACATTGAGGTCAGAGGAGTTAAACAACCTCGGCTAGAAGGTAGTCAAATACGAAAACATGGATAAGATGTGCGCATGGCACAATAGTGGAGGGCACACCACTAAAGAATGTTTCTAGATGAAGGATATCCAAAAGGATTTGTCCAATAGAGGAAGGTTAGAGGAATATTCGAAAGACATTCGTCATAATTCCAACAAGAAAAGGACTCGGAAAGAGGAAGATTCAGATACTAACACTCCAAAAGAAAAGAAAAGCATAAACTATGAGAGAGAAATTGACACTGAAGCTCGAAATCACAAGCAATTCATGGTGATTACATGAGGCTTTGCCTATGGTACGGTGGTACCTTAAAAGTTAGTCAAACCAGATACATGGATACAGTAATGCAGGTCAATTCCAAGATCAAAAACATTTAGAAAGAAGATCTAATCATTACCTTTTCAGAGGAGGACTACGGCCAGATAATAAGGGTCCATGATGACCCCTTGCTCATCATCACAACAATCATTGTCAACATCAAAATCCACGAAGTCTTTGTAGAACAAGGGAGCTCAGCTAATATACTATTTTACAAAACCTTCAAAGGTCTTTATCTCAGTGAGGATATGCTTCAACCTTATGAAGGACAATTAACAAGATTTACTAGAGAAGCAGTACACCCTCTTGGCTACATTGATCTGCTGGTTACTTTTCAAGATAAGTTCAGAAGCTAGATCCATCAATCTAGGTTCTTAGTCATTGATACTCCCTCCTCATATAATGTGATTATTGGCCATCAAAACATAATTTATCATTTGAATCCTACTAGCATAATTTATTAGTTGAATCCTACTATCATAAAAGATTCCTTGAAGTCCAACACTTGACCCTAGCTATTATTTTATTAACCAAAGTCTGACAACCCAACTGAAACCATTTTGTTGGAGTTAAGGGCAATCTCAAACGCTATATAAGAAAACTTCCCTTCTCAAACCCTGTAATTTGCATCAACTCCTGCGGAATTCTAGCAGGGACACCACAAATTTTTGTTTTTGAGATTTTTGGTGGTCAGTCATTAGACCTGTAGCAAATGTAAAATTGTGAGATCCATTCATCATTATTAATTGGATAGTACCACTCTCCCATTTATAGTAAAAAATTAAATCATCTACAAAACGAAGATTTTGTAATAACAATGGACTTGCACATAAGATAAAACTTAAACCCCTTCACATTTGATGCAATCTTCAAAGAGTTAGGATCCGTTGACACCGGTGTAAAACTTGGTCACTTACACCTTTATATAAATTTTCATATATTATGAAATTTGTCAATCCAACCGTTAAAGTATATGTTATTATCATGACAATTATACATACCAAATTTCATATCATTCGGAGATTCATAGGTATGTAATCTAATAATACATATTTACTTATATTTTAAATAACGTATTATCCGTTAAAATAGAATAGTCGGATGAGGTATCAAATAATTTTTATATTCTATTAAATTTTGTAGACTTGATCTACTTGATAATAACATATAATTCGACGGATGGATTGACAAATTTCATAATATATAAAAAGTTATGTGAAGGTGTAAGTGACCAAGTTTTACACCTGGTGTCAACAGATCGTAACTCATCTTCAAATATCTAGTTATTAACATCTACATAACTAATACAAATATCTGTAGGGTTAACCGATCTGGACCTCAATAGACTGATCTGAGTCATTTCACTCAGGACAAACGTCCCAATTGTTCGAAGGCTTCTCGCCTATTACTCGGACCAACTACGAGACATGGTTGCCAACCGACCGTAAAACCGGGCTGATCTCGAATAGGTTCCCGATAGGCCAGCAAGACGAGGCTGCTCGGTACTTGATCCTGTGCTCGGATCCGAAACCACCCCTGTTGGAAAACAAGCGGGTGGTACGAATCCCTAGAGGGGGTGAACAGACGAAGAGTACACCTTCACCGATTAAAAACCTTTAAGAATATCAAAGTTAAAAGCGCTATTTACACGCACGTATACTTAAATTTATCAAAATTAAACGTGGAATGTAAAGAGATAAAGGAAGAAAAACGAACACAAGGATTTTATCCTGATTCACATTAGTGTGTTAACGAACACTAATGCTACATCCAGTCCTCCCTCTCGGACGTGGGAGATTTGTTTCACTATGATGAAGAGCACGTTAGTACAATTTATGTTTAAGAGAAAACCTTTCCCTTAGACTTCACCCTCTAAAGAACCTCTTTGGAACTTGTATCCCTTAACCAAATCCTTCAAATCACAGCGAACCCCTTGCGTTGAAAGAACCTCCTTCAACCACTTGAAACCTTCAAGTATACTTGATGAAAACCTTTCACAAATTTGCAGAAGTACGAACGGTTGTTGTTGTTGTTGTAATAAAGCACCTTCTTGTGCGGATGAACAACTCATTGAAGAGCACAAGTCTAATACTGAATCTGTAATCTAAGTGTATGAGAATGAATGCAAGCAATTAATTCAAGTGGGTAATGAGAAAGTGTAAAGCAAAACTTGAATGGTTCTTCAAACCATGTGTAAAAGTGAAATGATTCTTGAAGAACACTTTAAATTTACTGTATAACAGTGTTAGAGAAAGTTCGGAGCGTATTCAAGTTGTTTAGAACGTTGTCTTATGTTTAGAAAAAGTTTAGGAAGTTATATACAAGTGTTTGGACAACAACGGCTAAGTTTCAGACAGTTTTAACTATCGGTATCCGATATCCTGGAAGATATCCAGATACCACGAATTCAAATTCAAAACATTGCTGTTAAAAAGACGAGGTATCCGGATATCCTCAGAGGTATCCGGATACTTCAGTGTAAAATAACCAATAACAACATTTTTACTTGTTAAAACTTATAGTATTACTTTTAAGTCATATCCTTAACTTCAAAAACATTTTAATTTATTAGAAGAACATTTTCAAACATTTTTTTAATATTTTTCTTTTTATTTTGAAAATTACCCACTTGACTTATATTTAGCACGTATGTCATGTACTTTAGATTAAGATTAATTCTAACTTAACTTAGAATCTACCATTATGCATCTAGGGAACTTAATGATAAAATAAAATAGTACATTACAAATCAATAATCACCCCCTTTAACGCAGTTGAGCCTAATGTGATTTGCACGTTTGGAATCATCAAAACTACCTATGCTCAGACATTTTCTCAACAATCTCTCTCTTTTTGATAATGACAAACTTTGTTGATTTGTTATAGATACTGAACCTTGGCGAACTATTGTTCCCCCTTAATATGTGCATGAACTATGAAGCTTTTGGAATGAGCAATTCAATCAACAACCTGCAAAAAGTCAACAAAATACCTTCTCCCCCTTTTGGCATAATCAAAAATGAGTAATATAAAGATAGACAAGAGTAATATATACTTTCTCCCCCTTAATGATAAGCCATATAAATAAGGTATATCAAGTGGTCTTGGGTCCTAAGTGGTTATCATTAGGATCAATTCCTTTCTTAATCCATACAAATGATCCATTTGGAATACCTTTAAACTTAATGTTACAAATATTAGTAGTATGCCCAAATAAACCACAATAATGGCAAGTTGGCTTTTTTGAGTAATTAACATTTGAAAACGATACCAACTTTCTATATTTGCAATTTTTGGGTTTTTGATATCCTAAACCAGTTTTATTTGTATTTTACCTTTGATTAGCAATTAGGTTGTTTAGTTTCATATCATCTTTAGTGAAACTTGCAAGCTTAGTTTTTGAATCATGAACTTCTTTTTCAAAATGCTTACAACTCTCACATTCGACAATAGGATTAACTTTTAGTTCACAATCATAGGAAGCATTTGAATAAATAAGATCAAGAGTCGCATTTTGGAGTTGAAGTTCATCAATAAATTTTTGCATTTCTAAAATTTTTGCTTCATGCTTCAAAATGATTCTCTTTCTTTCAAGTTTGATTTTAGCTAGCTTCTTTAGTTCCTTATGCATTTCTACATAAGCTTCATAAACTGCATTACAAGTACTATTTTCGGAATCGGAATCAGAGTCAAAATATGTTACCAATTTAGAATCTTTTGGCTCAGTTGATTCTCCACTTGAGGAAGCTTCGTCATCGAACTTTCCCATTAAGCATAGGTTTGCCATATCCTCCTCATTCGAAGTACTAGCATTTTGCTTTTCTGAATCTTCGGGCAAATCCCATACTATATAAGCCTTCTTGGATTTGAATCCTTTGCTTTCCTTTTTGACTTTCTCCTTTTTCTTGCGGTAAGTGGCATATTCAATCTTTATATGACCCAAGTTACCACACTCATGACATCTTATCTTGTCCTTTGAAGTCTTTCCTCTAGAAGTTCCTTCATTTTGACTTCTTTGTTGTCTATTCTTAAGGAACTTGCTGAACCTTCTTACTAAAAGTTCCATGGTCTCATCGTCTAAATCAGAATATGAGTTTTCATCTTGGGATAACTCATCAAGAGTCTTTAAAGAAATCCCCTTTTTGCTTTCGTCTGATTCTTCATGCATGTTTAGCCTTCCCAATTCCATTTCGTGCTCTTGTAGTTTTCCGAAGAGAGTGGCTAGGTCCATATCACTAAGGTCCTTTGAGTCCATAATTGCAGTTACCTTTGACTGCCACCGTCTGTCTAAACATCTCAAAACTTCGTTAATAATTTCACCATCGAGAAAAGTTTTTCCAAGAGCAAGTAAATGATTTATAATATGTGTAAAACGTTTTACATATTCGAAATGGGTTCATGGGGAAACATTCTAAAAAGTTCATACTCATGCATGAGAGCATTTAATCTAGCCCTCTTGACTTCACTAGTACCTTCGTGAGTCACTTGTAAAGTGTGTCACATCTCTTTCGCACTAGTACACTAAGAGACCCTAAACAAATTAATCATACGAGAGAGCGGATGTGATGACGTTCTTTCCTTTCAAATCATAACTTACTTTTTTTTTTATCATCATCATTCTAACTCTCCTTGGACTTTGCAAGGACAGATTGATTAATCTTATGTTGTGGCACGAAAGGGTCATTTTCTATAGCATTCCAAATTTCCACATCGATTGCTTCGATTAAGATTTTCATCCTAATCTTCCAATAGGTATAACCCTCGGCCGAAAACATAGGGGGCGATTAATGGAAGAGCCCTCACCACCGAAGGGATTATCAGAACCCATTTGTTTACCAAACCTAGGAACTTACGAAAAAAGCTGTTACACTCGATCGTTTCCAACCGAGCTCTGATACCACTTGTTAGAAAACAAGCTGGTGGTACGAATCGAATCCCTAGAGGGGGTGAATAGGCGAAGGGTACACCTTCACCGATTAAAATATTACTCTTAAAATATGTCTAGGGCTTACATTAGAAAACCATAATAAATACTTCATCCGTCCTTATATATAAGACTCTTTTGGTAGATTTCACGTCCATTAAGAAAGTTAATTAATTTAGTTATTCGTATTGAAAATGTGAACAACTACTCCGTTAATATTATTGTAATATAAAAAATGTTAAATAAATATAAATGTTTGTAAAAAAAATAATTAATTATTATTGAAAATTAAAACACGATCTTATTTACAAAATAAAAGTGTAAAAAATTGTCTAGATCAGAGATAGTATATCATATGTAATTTTTTTTAATTTTTTTTAATAATAAATAATAATAATAATCATTCCCCCTTCCCATAACTTTCCCGCCAAAAATATTCCTCTTGCCGCTCTTTCTGTTTATCCCACACCTCACTCACCCACTCACATCGCACTACTCTTTAATTCTCTCTATTTCCTCTCAAATTTATTATCTTTCTTACTGCAATCACTCTTCATTCTTCCATTCGCACATATTCTACAATGGAGGATTCGGAGATGGACATTCTCCCCGAAGAACTCGAATTACTCGAATCAAATTATCAACTCCCCGAAGAAGAAGACGAATATCAACACCATCACCCATACCCGGATCCACCTGAATCGCCACCCCAACCGGTTGAGTTGATAGATCTAACGGTTCCTCCCGAGCCCCAATCCAACGGCTCTAAGCGTTCGCGTTCCAATTCTCCCGATGACGTGTCAGTTCAGGTGCCGTCGGAAGTGAAAAGGGTTAGGGTTGATGATTCCTCTGCCGCGGAAGACGAAGAGGAGGATTGGCTTCGTCGCTCGCCTAGTCCGGTTGCGGCGGAGGAAGTGAGATTCGTGAAGGAGAAGTCGCTGTCCAGGTTTGCATCTGAAATCGATGGAGAGTGTATGCCGATTACCGCGCCGGGTGGGGATAGGGTTTATGCGAAGATGGATCGGTTCGCGGGGGAGGAGAGGGTCAAGAAGCTTGATTGTGGAGGATATGCTGCTGGTAATGTTTTCATATGATGCTGGATTTGTTCATGTGTTTGTTGTTTGGTTTATGAGAAAATGTGGGAAAATTTGCATTCATTGACTTCTAATTACAGGTAACGCAGATAAATGGTGGACGATGCACTTGTAGTGTAAAAAACTTGACAGTGTCGGTGCATACCAATTAAACTCTATTATTTTTGTCATGTAGCTCTATTAACTTAGCTAACTTCTCGAGGCAAGAATAACAAATGTTTCATTTGCTGGTGGCTATTTTCGATTGAATCTTGAACATTTATTATGAAATTATGCTTGGAGCTCAGAAGTGGTTTGCATTGAGGAGGCCAAAGAAGAATAATACCAGGAGCAATTCAAGTACTTATAAATTTTTTCCCCAAAAAAGTTACACGTGAAAAACTTTAATTTTTTAAGAGTTTTGGGTTAGGCATAGCTACTAGATGATGATATTACTTAACCTTAAGTCACACTGGGATCATATCCATGTCGTAGTCCATGAAATTGGGTATGATTGTTACGTACTTGCATGCGCATTCAGAGCATTACGATTTTCGCAAATTTTCAAATTTCATGCCGGATAACATTTTTATATGCTTGCAGATCTTAGTTCAGAACCAATTGATGTTCTACTTGAAAGATTGGAGCAAGAGGCTTTCACTAAGGTTTGGATTTATAATTCTCTGTTCTGCACTTGAAGTGCCTAAAAAACCTTAAGAAGTTTTCATGATTTTTGCATTATGGTAGTTCATGACATGATAAACTTCTAAAATTAGTTATCAACTATGAATAATTTATGATGTTTGTTAATGGTATTCTTGTGATACGGAAGACCTTGGAAGCTAGTTCCGAGTGCCAAAGTGTGTTAGATGTTCCAGAAATACAAGTGGTCCATGAGCAACTTTGGGTAGATAAATATGCTCCAAAATCATTTACCGAGCTTCTTAGTGATGAACAGACAAATCGTGAGGTACATATTTAGATTTGAAAATCATTAATTTAAAATGTTCTAGTTGAAAGACATTAGTCTTTGGCTTCCTTGGCTTGGCTTTTGTTGCCGTTAATTGATTTGATTGTTGCCTGCGAAGGTACTCTTGTGGTTGAAACAATGGGATTCTGTTGTGTTTGGATCTGAAATTCGAAGTACATCAGATGATGTTTTATCTGCCTTGAAACGCCATTCTTCTATTGCCCATAATCAGAAACCTTCTGATTCAAAGTTTCCTAGGATAAACAGAGGATCCAAATGGAGTAGTGACAGGTATAGAAATTCTAGAAGTGTGGATGAAAGCAGTAATTCAAAGACCATTCAAGAGACATGGAATACGAAGGCGAGGAGTACAGGCCCACCAGAACAGAAGGTATATTGGAGTGTTTTGATTGCATTTTCCTCTTAGAATTGTTTGATTAATGAGTTTTGTAGCCAAATCGTTATTCTCACACTGTTATATATGCACTGGTGATAATATCATGCTTCTCAGATACACAGTCATTTTGGGGAATTAAATGTTGAATAGTGAGTAGTGACTAATTAGTAGTTGTGTGCATTATCATCAGTGTCAGTTTTATGTGAAGGCGGGAGGGAGGGGGAGAATGGTTGGGTTCCTAACAAGTAATGATAGGTTATTTGGAAAATAGCTTTTTATGGAATGCAAAAAAAAAAAAAAAAATCTTTCAAGATTGAGCTCTTCTGGGTTTTTCTATGACATCATAATCTTCAATATTTAAGGCATTTTTTAATAAATCAACAACTATATTCTTAAAATATCATTCCGATCCTTGTGTATAAATCTTATCGTGCAATTTCACTACGATTGTTCTTTGGTCCTTACATGGCATGTGATGCATTCATTTGATTTATGCCTATAGATTCTGTTCTTTTTAACAACTCTGTTGTCAGATAACTAGTATTGAATCCCCATTGGTAACTGAATTTTTAATAATGATTACAGATACTTCTGCTTTGTGGACCACCAGGCCTTGGAAAAACGACACTTGCCCATGTAGCTGCTAGGCATTGTGGATATCATGCAGTGGAGGTGCTTTTTATACTACTATACATGTAGAATCATGGGCCTATAGCCTCTTTTTCTTTATGGTGATACATTGTTTGTATTCTAGCTCGTCTTTTATGCATTTAGTATCATTTGGTTGACTAAATTTTTTACCGATTCCATGATATATATTTATATCCTATTTTCATTTCCTTTTATGATGTATTCATTTTTTAGAAGTGATTTTTTCTTAATGCGCATGGCTGAGGAAAACTGCTTGGTGGTGTCAAACTATATTTGTTATCTATGCTTTGATCATTGCTTCCAATTTCGAAGCACTCTTTTTGCTTTAGTTTGGTTGCTGTTGTTGTTACTAAATCTCTCTCTCTCTCTCCCCTCCCTTGCTTCCTTGAAAAGATTTAATATAGCAATGAAGAGTTTTAAATCTTGTAGGTCAATGCCAGTGATGATCGTTCTGCATCATCAATTGAAGCCAAAATACTTGACGTGGTTCAGATGAACTCTGTCTTGTCAAGTTCTAGGCCAAAGTGTCTGGTATTATTTTGTTTTCTTATTTTCAATATTTTCATTTTGTATCATGCTATCATTGAAAGGGATGAAAATGGTTGTCCGTGCCTATTCTTTTCAGGTGGTGGATGAAATTGATGGAGCCCTTGGTGATGGCAAGGGTGCTGTGGAGGTTCTTTTAAAGATGGTTAGTGATGGATATATGCCATTGTTGGTCTACCTTTTTAAGTGAAGTGTCTAAGCAGACCTTCTCCATTGCAGTCATATTGAAGATTCTTTTGACATTGTCATAGTATGAGTAATTCATTGACCAGTTGTGTACATTTTTCATGAACTCATCATTACCAGTTGAATGCAAAAACTGAATTTGTCTCACCAGACTGGGTATGATGGGTTTGATAGTCTAAGAAAGGATATCCTAAAGATACTTTAACAGTATGTAACTGAATGTAGCAGTTATCTTGTCCTATTCCGCTTTTTAAATATTAGAATTTTTGCTTTTAACTTTTACTTAGCTGCAATGGCTATAGATCAGAGTCAATGCATTTTAAGAGGCTAGAGTTGGATATTTGGGCTCTGAACAGCATGATTGTCTGAAAAAATATTTGCATACATTTTATTATGAGAAAATATTATATTGTCCGAGAAATTTCTTAGGCTCTGACTTCTGAGAGAATTCATGTACCCTGTCTATCAAGTAACTTGCCATTAAAATATCAAGAACCATTTATAATTTTCTATTCAAAGATTATAATGCTGGAATATCAACTACTAATTGGGATCCATGCCTCCTACAAGGAAATCAGAGTAGTTACATGGGTCTGTAAAGCAAGTTTGTCTAGAGGATATGATATAGCTTAATTCAATCCAAATCACGCAGATTTCTGCTGAAAAGAAGTCTGATGGAGGGAAGCAAAGTTTGGACAAAGAACAACTGGGAAGGAAATCGTCACAGAAGGGACGGAAAACAGCATCACTGTCAAGACCTGTAAGTTTTGGATGCTCATATCATCAAACATTGTTCACTAAATCATTTGCAGTGATGATGATATTGGTTGCCAATTTAGGTGATTTGCATATGTAATGACCTTTATGCACCTGCTTTAAGACCATTACGTCAGGTAGCCAAGTAAGTTTCTTTAGTTATATTAACTCATGTACAGTAGTGCTGTTTTATTTCCCGTACTATCATATTTTATTTTCCTGGTACTATGTTTTTCAGTATGGGTCATATTTCTCATGATTATCAGCCAGACATTGTAAAAACTTCAGTGATCAAAACCTTAATTACCTGTTGACTAAGTTTCCTTTACACAATCTATCAACCTCAACAACAACGACTAATCCCTTATACCACTATGTCAGAAAACATTAGCTTTACCTCAAGTGTCTCATGTGTTCTAGTTCACTCATAATCTTCACTCCAACAATCTTTTGTTTCGCCAATTAGCAACCACCACAGGTAGCCAATGCCCACCCGCAGCGATGCCTATTACTGCTGTTATATCTTGTTCAACAACTCTGTTTTGGCTTCAGTTTAATTGAGGCTTACCTCCAGCAACTGCTATTTATACCCAAATCAAACCTGGCTTGACCCTATTGTACACTTGTAAAATCTGAATAGCCAAATTACTAAACTTATACAAGTATACAACCTTGTTCTTCATATTATTAGGAAAGTTAGATGGTTCCTCTTACAAACTAATAAATACTTGTCATCTTGACAAAATTTACTAATCATCAAACTCACTCAACGCAGAGCATCCCCTGTGTATCAAACTATCAAATAGTCATGACAGTTCAGAGTTCAATAGAATGTTACAATGAAACAAAAAATGGTTTTTGGCAAGTGATTGCTGCAATGTCAGAAAACAATATTGCCCTTTTAACCTTCTTGAATCTCTATAGACAAAGAATAGCTCTGCTCCACTCTGAAAAATCTGATAGGAAATCTCGTGATCTTCAATCAATTCTTAGCCAATTCTAAAAGATTATCAGAGAAATTGCATTTGAAAATAAGGGGGTCTCTACTCTCAGCCTTGGTATAGCAGAGAATGTGGCAGTTATCTATTTGAGGCATATTTATTCTCTGTAATCTATCTTTTGTCAACAAGCGACTATGAACCATTAACCAACAAATAAAAGCATGCTTTGGAACAGTGAATTTCCCCCAGACAAAAACTGCAAGAGTAATCAATGAGAGTTACCTTACTCCATTTATAGCCTGCAGGCTGTAGCAATGGTGTATTCACCATTTGGGTTGGATTTCCATTTTAGGCCATCAAAACCCTGTTGAAACTTTCGTTTTATCCTGTTTAGTTCTTTCCTTTGCCAGGAACAGCTACCTGGTGGCTCATTGGGCCAAAAATCCTAAGTCTTCCATTTAGCAGATGATATAGGAATTCCTAGATGTTGCATAGGCAAATTTACCTTCTTGGAATCCAGTTGAGTGTATAATTTTCTGTTTTCTCTGCATTTTAACTCTTGCTAGTAGTATTGCAGAGTTAGCATTATTAGCATTCAGCCCCATCACTTGAGAGAAATCATAGAAGGCCTTCAATAGGATACTTATTGACTTCTCACCTCTACAGAAATATAAGAATGTCATCAGCAAGACAGATGTTTGTCAATTGGAACTGTTTGCATAGTGAATGGTATCTGAATTTGAGATCAGCAGCTGCCATTTTTAACTTCCTAGTCAAATATTCCATTATAGATAAATAACAGTCACAATCAGTTACCAGATTATCTCGTTAACCATGCCTACTGTGTAAAGAATTCGCTGTACCGGGTTCTGCATACTAGGTTCATCTTAAAGCTTGTACTAATAATGTATAAAGTGGCGAATCACGTACCCGTATCGCTTATTCAGTAACAATGGTCACAATACTTATTCTATCTCAAGCTGGTCTTGCCAGTTGCCACCTTTCTTGTCTGCATCAGTTCATTTGTTATTTGCTCTTTTAAATTGAATATAATTATTTTTTTCTTCACAACAATTTTTCGCTCTATGACAGGGTTCATATATTTGTTCAACCAACAGTAAGTCGTGTGGTGAGCAGGTATGATTCTACTTCCATACAAAGCTTAAGAACATGTTGGTAGTCATAGGTCAGGTGAAAACTGCAACCCCAAGAGCTTAGGCCTTAATGCTGAGTCACACCATAATCAAAAGTATTAGAGATGCAATAAAGCCATTCACGAGCCTTTCATCTAATAACTTAAGCTTTTTAATGAGTTGGTCCTTCACATGGTATTAGAGCCTTGAGCTGCTCAGGATTTGATCCTTGTCAGCTTCCTTCTTATATAAAAATGTTGGATTTCAGGACATGGTAAAAATAAAAGGCTTATGCATTGTCCATACTTTGCTTAAGCTTTTAGGAGAGTTAGTCCTCGAGAAAAAGAATTAGAATAATTAGCTTGCAGCTTGCTATTATTGTTTTCTAACGGATATCAAGTTTCAAACAGAAAACATGACTTAATCGACACAGCTCACACCCATGTGCTCTTTCAGGTTGGAAAACTTTTAATAGCTCGGAAAACATAGCAAGTTAGCTGCCTCTTGTTGCTAGGTTACTTATTGACAAGATAAGGATAAATTGAGCTCGTGTTTCTGAACTTTAATGAATTATATAAACTGTATGGATTGGCACTGATTGTTGCTATGCATATAGTTGACCACCAAACTATAATTTAGCATTGCCTTTTTCTTTTCTTGTTAATTTAGTTTTCCATTTTATTCACTACCTATTTGATTTTTTAAATGACCTCTGAAGGCTTAAATATATTTGCAATAAAGAGGGGATGAATGCCAATGCCATCGCACTTACTGCTTTAGCAGAGTATACAGGTGAGTTTTCTTATCTTTTCATTTTCTTTTTTAATTTTGCAAGTTGGGTAAGGAATTAAAGTTTGTTTTTATTAGGCTTATTTATGTCTTTAGTCCCTAAAAGTTCGGCGTGTTTTGATTTTAGCCCTAGAAGTTATTTTGATCGGGACTAGTCCTTAAATTTTCAAACATTTTGGTTTTGGTCCCCTCCGTTAGTAAAAATATGTTATTTGTTTGTGTGGCTAGCGAAAAATCACATCAGCAGTCCATGTAGTCTGAGGTAACGCCAAATAGGTGAATAGGTGATATGATGTGGATGATACAGATCCACGGACGCAAAATGGTCCGATACGCAAAATGGTCCCGTACGCAAAATTTTGAGTTCATGGGTCTGAATCATCCATGTCACATCACTTATTTGGCCCTACCTCTCACCACGTGGTTGCTGGTGTGGATTTTCGTTAACCATACTAGCAAATAACTGATTTTTTGTAACGGAGTTACGGAGGGGACCAAAATCAAAATGTTTGAAAAATTAAGGACTAGTCCCGGTTAAAATAACTTCTAAGAACTAAATCAAAACACGTTCAACTTTTAGGGACCAAAAACATAAATAAGCCTTTTTATTATTATGGTATGGTATTATCCCTTGCATTTGTCCATGTATTTATGTGCAAGGCTTCAGGTTGAGTGCGAGAAGTTAAACAAATGGTGTCCGGAGAGTTTATCGGTCTTTATCATTCCATATGCATACATACTTATAGAGTAATATTACAGTAGCACTAGGATCTTGCTCTATGATTAAGATTCTTTGTATCTTCGGGTGCAGTACAGTGTAGCTTGCTGACTCAGCAAGTGGTGGTTAGGCTTGTTAATTTTTTATTTATTCAGTCCGACTTGTTAATGGTTTTGTTAAGCAGTATCCAATCTAGTTAGGGATTGGAGCCGGTATAAAAGCCCTACACTCATAGTCACTAGGGCAACTCTCCCCATATGAGCTAGCTTTTTGGGTGGAGTTAGGCCCGACTATTCCGAAATTGTATCAATGTCTGTCATGATGTTGGACTTCCTGTAGATGCCCAGTCCTGCAAACTTAACGTTCCTGATATCTAGTCTTGAGTGTGAGGGTGTGTCTCCACATTGGCTGAATATGTGAGGTATGAACCTTTATAGTAACTCGGGCAACCCACCTCCTATGAGCTAGCTTTTGGGGAGTTAGGCCCATTTATTCTTATGCATACATACCTCTATATGTACATTCGTATAGTTATGCATGTATTATTGTGTACTGAGGTTATGTGACTGAGCTTTTACTAATTCTACTAAACTTGGGATTGTCATGAAATCATTGGTATAAATATACATGCACCTGTGAGTTTGGAGCATGCATGCTCTAGTTGAGTTCCTTTATGGAGAACCGTTATTTATTAATAAAATTAATGGTAGAGGTTGAAAGGTGAAAATGACAACTTTGCCCTTTGCTCTTGTTCTCTTCTGGCTGCTGCCGCTGTCACCACCATCCTAGCACCATACCCCCTTGGATTACCAGTTTACCACCCTACCATTGCCATCACTTCGACCAACACAGCCAACACCCTTTCCTCTTTCCACATCTTCTCAGTCTCCAAAGCAAGACAATACCCAGAAAATTCAAACAAAGCCCATAAGCATGTCACTGTTCTTGCCCACCCATGGACGCAAGAACCACCGATGCCACCACATGTTCCAAATTTGTGGCTTCAGGACCTCCACCCCGTGAACCCAAGACTAACAGAGTCACCACCCTGCAGCAGAACCTGTGAACCATCGCGTGGTGCAAACTGCCACCACCATCCTCAGCCTCATGCTTTCACAAACAACAACTCTGCCACTAACCTTGCATTCCTCTATAGCCAAATAAAACCCAACACGAACCAAATGTGTCTTCTAGCCACTTGTTATTATACAAATAAAGTTGTCAACACTAGGGTGCAATGTTGTCTTACACTACACCTACCTCTAATGAGTCAGCAAAGGCAGTTAGAATGCTCAGGGGTAGAGGCAAAACCCACTTCGGTGATCTCTACGCCTCGGAGGGGATTAGTCTTCGGTTATCGGCTGGAGGATACCCTACAGTAGTAAATTAGATTTGCATTAATACAATATTCTACAAATATGAGTTGTTTTTTGGCTGTTACATTTATATGTATACTCTATTAATTATCTCTTCTACCATTTGATTCTTCTTTTGGTTCTCATTACAGAATGTGATATACGCTCATGCTTGAATACTCTCCAATTTCTCTCCAAGAAGAAGGAAACCCTCAATGCGGTAAGATTTTTATGTGAACCAACAATTCAGAAGAAAATGTTCGTACTTACAGATTCTTATTGGTTGATCGTGCTATATGCATTTCCTATATAAGTGATAGGTCACCCTAATTTTCTGCTGTAGAAGCATTTTAAGAAGTTAAAGAAATACGTTTTTTTTTTTTTTTTTTTAATTTTTTGTGATTCATGATTATTCTATCAGTTACGATTTGCAAAATTTCTACGATAATGTGAAGTTAGTTATACATAAAAAGCTCACTTTCCGTAATTACATGATAACTTATTCCCAAGAATCACTTCGTTGCATTAAAACATGCTTAATCTGATTTGGGTTTTTATAATTATGCCTTTTTGAACTACTATTGAAGTCTCTTGATAGGTTTGATCTTATTATCTTTTGTGGAGAAAAAGATGAGAGAATCCTCAAATGGGATACTCTAACTTAACATTGTTTGGCTGCCCAATACTTTATGTGTAATAGAGTATACGAGTAACTTGGTTATCAAGTTACTCTAAACTATATGATAGTTTAGTTGCTGATCTGTCAGCCTAGGACTGACAGCTGTAAGAGACTAGCCAAGGCTATAAATAGAAAGTGTAAACTGTTTTCAGTTAGAGTAATAATATTCATTTCACTTAGAGTAACTTGATAACCAAGTTACTCGTGTACTCTATTAGTGTGTGTTCATTTTAGGGTAAGCACAAGTACAATTCACTTGTCACTTGCAACAACAACAACCAAGCCTTATTCCTACTACGTGGGGTCGGCTACATGGTTCAAACGATGCCATAATGCTCTGTCACTTGTCACTCACAAGCCAGTCCGTATACGGTATACCTACCCTACTCAAGTGCATATTCCAAGTTCTTTTGATGCATCTGGTGCAGATTGCTAGCTTTTTTGACAGAAACCTCTTGACATTATCTCATGTTTATTTGAAACCTGTCTTTTCTTTTCTATTTAACTGATAAATATCAAGAGAAAAATTAGCTGTGGTTTTCTTTTACATTGTGAGGCTTATACATGAAGATTATATTTATCTTTGCGACTCTCAAATTTTTTGTGCGTTTTGTGTGTGGAGCACTTTTTTTTTATTAATTATATGATGAATTAATCTTCTCATGATTTACTGGTGCTCAGTTTGATGTTGGTTCTCAAGTAGTTGGCCAGAAGGACATGTTGAAAAATGTTATAGACATCTGGAAAGAGGTAAATTTTAAATTTGTCTGTTTCCTGGTTACTATTTGTCTAAGAGTACTTCTCTGTCTTTACTATCTTTTGCATTGGATGCTATATCGCTGCTTAGATTTTCCAAAGGAAAAGAAGGAAGACGGAAAGAACATCTTATAGAAGCAAGTCCGTTGATTTTGCCTCCTTGTACTCCCTCATATCATATCGGTAGGCCATACATTACTGCTACACTCATCTCTCCCTTTTATGTTCACATATATGTATGTCCACAGTAAAACTAGGTAATTAATGTGCAGTGGTGATTATGACTTGATTCTGGATGGAATTCATGAAAATATTTTGCAGCTCAATTTCCATGATCCAGTGATGCAAAAAACTGTAAGCATTTCTAACATACTATAGATTTGCTATGTGACTTATTTGCTGATGCTTTTGACTCATTGATAATTTTGTTTTGCAATCTGTTTGAAGGTCAAGTGCTCCAACAGTCTTGAAGTATATGATATAATGCATCAATATATTATGCGTACACAACGAATGTCCCTTAATGGTAGGAAGATAGTTTACCTACTTTAATCTTGCAAAAATAAGTTAAATCACACTTTTGTTTCTGTCTTTCCTTTCTTCAGTTTATTTGCCCCCAGTAGCAATCACTGTTCATAATATAGTAGCTCAAGTTCAGAAGCCAAACATCGAGTGGCCGAAGTCTTATCAAAGGTATATCTAGTGCTGGTAGGACTTAAACGTTAATTTTGAAAAGTATTTTTATTTCAGAACAACATTTTTTAATGCTGCATCATATATGAATGTCTAGGTATCGGACAATGATGATAGAAAAGATGGACATTTTGAATACCTGGCGCTACAAAATCCCACCAAATATAGCAAGGCATTTGTCAGCTACTTCCTTTGTTGAAGACTTAATTTCTCACTTGTTACATATTCTGTCCCCACCGACTATAAAACCGGTAATGTACTCATTCCATTAGTTATGAATTTGGTTTAGTTATATAGTTGATTTTTTCTCCTTATTTTCCTCCTCTGTAGTTACTTGCGTCTAATGAAATTGCAGATCTAGTTTTAGTTGATGTTCAGTTTATTTGGTTTGCTACATTATTTTTAATGCAATTTTTTTTTTAAGATGTGATGACACATAATTCTTTTTCAGTAAGTGAATAAAGTGATGAGCTTGTTTTTAATAAGGGAGTGTCCTGATCAAATGCTTCTTTATAACTTTCTAGCAGCTTTATTAAATTTGGTTTATGCTATGATGCATGGGTACTTCAAAATGGTTGTCGTACCTGTACCAAGACTGATATTTACTAGGTACACGAGTACTTACCCAATAGGCCAATACACCTGTAATAAGTAGGTGCAGGATATCACTCGAATACATGTCATCAATCCATGCAAAATACCAAGTTTTGTTGCTACGTTATTTGTTTTCCTATTGAATGAAACAATGTACTGTTTCACTTCCTTTACCTAACATTCCTTCTTTATATATTTTGCCTTTTTCTTGAAACAATTTATGGAATTTTGTTTAAACTTGTAGTTAAAACATTATTAAAATTGTATTTATCGTATGATTTAAACACTTCATTGTTTATAATTTTATGTCTCTGTATAATGAATTATGTCATATCCTTGCCCTAATTTTTGGAAATTTTTTGTATCCCATACTAGTACCCATGCAGGTAGTAATCTATGCAGCGTTCAAGTTTCAAAAAAGGAGGCATTGTGAGAGAAACCCTAACCACCAAGAAGAGTGATGTGTCTCTTGGTCGTGTTGCCTATGAATCCTAGTAGTGGAGCCTAGGTCCTTTTGCCAACTTCTGAAACTGTTTTCATGAAATTCTCTAACCTCCCCACACCTATTGTTCTTGGAAGACATCATTAAAATCTGGTTTTAGTAAACCCCAGTCCCGTTTTATCTGAATTTCCCTAGAACCTAAATCTGAATCCTTAAAGTTCACAGTAGTCCTTGGACAGCACCCTAATAAATAAGTTGTTAAGTTTTGATTATGAAAATCCTGAATCATTATGAGTTCAATCATGATGAATGAGCATATGATGATCTCTGCAGCTCTGCTCATGTATTTTTGTTTACCTTGATTTTTTTAATAAATTTCTTTGATCTATAAAATTTGTCACTGAAGACTTATTTAGCTTCTCTACGAGTTTGGAATTTTAACCTGATTTTGCTTGTGAATATAACTCATAGTCTGATGGCTAAGTTGAGCTTAAGCCGAGCTTTCTTTGCTTTCATTAGCTTGGTTCAGCTCTGGTTACACTGTTGGGTTTTTCTGTTTTTTGATGTGGTTGTTTTCTTTTTCTTCAGGTGGCATTACAACTACTATCAGATAAGGAGAAGAATGATCTTTCTCAATTAGTTAGCACAATGGTCTCTTATGCTATAACATATAAGACTAAGAAATCTGATATGCTGCCTAATAACCTGAGGAATGAAGTAGTGGATCACTTGGTTATGTCACTTGTTCCCCCGATCAGTGACTTCATAAACTTCAAGGTTTGGTTTCTTGTTCATGACTTCTATCGTGAAAGTATATGAATCTCAGCCAGATTCTAATATCTATTATCCTTATTTATGCAGGAATATACCTCAAATCATTATGTGCTTTCTTTTGCTATGAAGCAGGTTTTGGTGCATGAGGTGAAGCTTAATAAACTTTAAATGTTTTATTATTATTTTTCCTTTTGCTTCTGTAGTTAAGGAGGATGTTCTAACTTCCTCCTTTGTGCTCCCTCTTAAGTCTTAACTTAAAATAAAAATTTGTATTTTCGAAAATGAAAGTTGTTTGTTGACCAATGATTCTATACTCATCTATTGCACTTACTGCTGTCTTAAGATAATTCCTTCGTGAGTGAAGTTTAACTGGAAATTTTGCATATAAATTCAAATTTTAAGGAATAAGAATGAAATGTGACTGTGAGTATCAAATACGACTATCTGGCTATATAAGGCGTAGGAAAATATATCATTTACTTTTCCTTATTATTTTTTATTGCAGGACTCCTTTAATTATAATTTTTAAATATTTCCATTCTTGAGTTTTATGGAAAAAATAAATAACAAGAAATTTCATTCTTGAGATTGCATGTAGACCTCGCTAAACCTTAGATTTTTGTGTTTTGTAGTCGCAAGATGAACTTATGTTATTATAAAAGGCATACTTCTGGAATATCTTTTTCCTACACATTGATTCATTTTCAATTTTGTCATTATGTGTTTCAGGTTGAAAAGCATAAGATCTCACAGGTTAATATTGACAAAACAATGGCTGCAAATGGAGGCTATGTTGAAGCCGGAACTAAAATTGTCCAATTACACAATACCAACCATGCAGCTGCAGTTGATATGCAAACCACTCAAAATCAGAATGTTTTATCAAGGCAATTCAATGCAAATCCTACCACAGTTTCACCAAACTTGAATTCCAATAAAGTTGCAACTGACAATTCAAAACCGCTAAACAAGGGAAATGGGAAAAATGCATCCACTCTCTTGGCCTGGTAATGATTTGTCTCTAAAAACATTCCCAGCCATCATAATTCCATCTTGTTGTGCATCACAAAATCATGATTAGTGAAACGGTGTTACACGCTCTTTACATATATCTTGTTGTCAGACTTAACGTTGGGAGCAAACTATTTTATATCGTCCTTATGTATCACTAGGCTTCTAACATGGTAAAAGTATTGATTTTGTTGTGCAGCTTTATCACATCTGCCACATCCTCTAAGTTGCCATATGCACTACTTATTTTCTCTCTCTAATTTTTGTTAAACTGATATAATCTGACAAGCATCACGCTTATAAAAGTTCATTTATGAAAACTACTGCTATTATGTTTTAATTATTTAAAAGCAAAATATAAAGAAAGTTGTAAGGTGAGTTGGTGACTCGTGAGATAATATCAATGTATATTGATTCATGTAGTGGCCCCACTTAGTGAGATAAGGATTAGTTATCGTTTTCTGTAAAATAGGATGATGGGTAGCATGCCTTGGTGAATGATTATCATTACTTACTCGCTGTTTAGTAAGCCGATGTTTCTTTTCTTCGTGAGCAGGTTTAAAAAGTCAGATGGTAAGGGTTTCCAAAAAAAAGATGGATCTCTGCAGAATGAATCAACATTGGAGAAAGATCAATGCCCTTTACTTTTTAAATTTAACGAGGTATGCTGCTTTGCTTTTTTATGAATTAATGCATATGCAAGTTGTTTATATATTCTCTTATAATTGCATTTGAGTGCAAAAGAACAAAAAATCCATGAGTTTAAAATTTAAATACTAAGGATACACTATTGAGGACTTTGAAGATACTCATTCAAGGTCATTGGAAATATTAGGAGAAATCTTCTTGTGTAATCATTGCATGCATTTTGCTTCTTTTAAGCACAATGTTGCAGTGGTTTGAGTCAGTAGCAATTGTTTATTCATTAATGATTATTCTGTTTTGCTGTGATAATGAACTGAATTGTGCTCATTCCTGTTTGATTTTCTTGCCCTTCATCGCTACCGGAAAATATTGTGTGCATGATGTTTATAGTATTCTGCTGTATGGAAATTTATATAAAATTTTGCTATCTCACTGAGGTATGTGCCAATTGTCCAATTAGAAGTGTGTTTGCACTAATCAATCCCTACTTATTCCTTAAGTGAGCTATTGCCCCTTGCTTCCAAACCAGTTCGGTATTTTAATCTTCTATATTTGTATGCTATAGAATATTCTTGGCACTAGACCAAAATTAAGTCCCAATTTTATCTTTGCAGAGAACAAACCGATAAAAAGGCGGTCCAGTGCACGAGGTTCCCACTTAGTGAGGTTTGGGGAGGGTAGACGTACTCAACATTATCCCTGCTAGTGGAGAGGCTGTTTCTAGGAGTAAGGCTGCCTCTCCACCCGCGGAGGTAAGGTTGCTTGCATCTACCTTCCTCAGACCCCGCTAGGTGGGAGTCTCGTGCACTGGGTCGCCTTTTTATCGGTTAGTTCGTTACAATGATAAAATTTTGACTTAATTTTTGTCTAGTGTCAAGAATATTCTACAAATATAGAAGATCAAAATACCGAACTGGTTTGGAAGCAAGGGAACTAACCGATCTTTGCAAAAAATGATCTGATTGATTCTCTAATTTTGAAAATTTTATTAGCACCCATAAAACCTTACTCACATTCATCCATTGAAATGGTTGAATGATCCATCCGAGCTCTTTTGACAGTTTTACACAGTTGGATGATCCATCCGACGATGCGAACAAGGTTTAAATGGGGTGCTAATAAAATTTCCCCTCTAATTTTGGGGCAGTTGAACTGCGGGGTTGGTTTTATGGTTTGACCCGAATCAGAATTCCAGTTGGTGGCTCCACCAGTCAATCCAAGTAGTTTTTGAATCACTTATTTAAAGCAAAATTTTGAACCTGTATCAGCTGTTGTGATATAAAATTTTACTGTATCAATTAAGAATATGTTATCATTTAAACACATGGTGCTACGAGAATGAAGCCTTTCAAAATTGGTAACTAATAGTAATTTTTTTTATTAACTGGGTAACTCTTATAATTGGTCCCTTCAGCTGACTTGAATCAGTTATTGTTGTATCTATGTATGCATTTAACAAAATAGAAATGCTTCGATTATCATATTTTATTTTTAACAAGAACACTGCTTTTAGTGTATTCTTCATTTCATTGCAGGGCTTTACTAATGCAGTCAAGAGGCCAGTTCGTATTCGTGAATTTCTATCATAATAATATGCTTTTGACAAGTAAATGTTTACTTTATTATTTTACTTGTTTATAGGAGTTAATGATTCATCATCAGTTATCAACTTTATAGCATGTTCAAAAACGATGGTTTTTGTTGGATCATAGTATAGGTGTGAATCCAAATGCCAATTTTTTAGTGAACTTGTAAATTATGTTTTCGTACTTTTTTTTGGTGTACACCAACCGGTACCCAGATCTGGTTTACCCAGAATCCGACTCATCTGGTCCGATCCAACTGAGCTCGCACTAAGCGGTAGGGGTCTCCCAGCGGGGATTGTTCCATACCCAAGGCTCGAACTCGAGACTAGTTGGTTAAGGGACCAAGTGAGCTATCACTTGACCAACCCCATGTTGATATGTTTTCGTCCTTTTAGTTGTATATATTTTAAACCATATAAAACGAAAGCACTGCAGTGGTGAATTTGTCTTTTAAGTGTCTATGAGTACTAATTTTTACACCAAAAGTAAATTTTACAATCCTTTACAACTAATGAAGTTGAAAGCTTTATTGTATACCTTATCAGCTACCGTTAAACTTAAACATCCTAAAAGGCTTAGGGAAACAAAAAAAAACTTAAACATCCAAGAACTCCACTTTGTTATCAGCTAAGCTACAATGCGAAAACAAAGACTCAAGGTCGTTTCTGAAATTTTAGTTATTAGACTCGTCACAAGAAGGAGCCGTTAAGCATTGGCACACAAATTAATAATTGGGTAATGGAAAGTTTAAGAAGACTAAGGGAAGTTCCACCCATTTGAAATTAGGATAAACCATTTACTTAATCTTAAGGAAATTCCTAAAATCCAACCTAAGTCAAAAGTATTACAGTTTTACACTGCTATTCATGTCATATGTAAAAACAAGAGTTGGTTTAATATACATATATGATGGATAGTCTTACTTGAGTGAAGGAATTAGGATATGATTAGTCTACAAACCTCAGTGTTTATCCTACAAACCCCATTTTAATGGGGAAATGTCAAGTTTACCCTTACAAATTAAAAAAAAAAAATCTACAAACCCCAAAACCACAAACCCCAAACAAACCACAAATCCCACCTCCCCACCACCTTTTCACCTTCTTTCACTCCAAGAAAATCCCATAACCCATGCAACCTTTCATTCTCCATCAAAACCCCTCTCTTTCTATCTCTCTCTACTCTTTTCTAGAGCCAAAAAATCATTGAGGCATACATTTTGCTGACACAAACGTTCCCCAATCAGTCCCAAGTTGTTTCATTGCACATTACAGAAGGTAACATACATCCCTGCCGTTTCACTTTTTTCGTTACTGTTTAAAATTTCGACTCATTATTGTCGGAATCATCTAAATTCCGATATGGGTATATCAGAATTTATTTTCATATTTGTTTAAGTTTATTTTTGATACAGTGATGTCGGAAAATTCACATTTCCGATATATATGTCTCAGAATTTATTTTATTGAGTATACTTTTTTATGTTATTGTAGTTACACTATCATGGATGGTGCAATGGATGATGATAAGTTTAATCATCTTCAATTAGAAGTTGTTGACTTCCCTGACCATGGGTATGCTTTTCACTATGATAAACCCTTTGCAACTCGTGACGAGTTGGTGAATTTTGTTAAGGAGGTTGGAAGAGGACAAGGATTTTTGTTGAAGATTGCAAGGTCTGATTATGGAACAAGAGATAGGGTTATCTTGAGTTGTGAAAGGGCCGATGTATTTGCTCCTAATAAGATATCGAAAGGGAAGAACATAACGGGTTCCAAGAAATGCAATTGTCCATTCATCATTTACGCTAAGTCGACTGAAAAAGGGGGACCATGGGGACTAGATGTAAAATGTGGAAAACACAACCATCCTCCCTATTATTCACTTTTGGGACATGGGACTGCTAGCTCTCTTAATCAAGAAGAAAAAGCTTTTGTTCAAGATCTCACAAAAAGTGGTGTGAAGGCAAACAAGGTCATGACAACGTTGAAGGATCGACATCCGAAAAATGTCTCCACAATTCGCAACATTTACAATGAACGGAAGCGTTATCGATTGAATATTCGAATGCCTAGGACAGAGATGCAGCATCTTTTGAAGTTATTAAACGATAACAGGTACGATACTTGGCATACCACATGTGAAGGCAACGTGGTGGAGAATATGTTCTTTGCGCATCCAACCTCCATAAAATTGCTACGTAATTTCAGTATTGTATTGGCCATAGATTCCACATACAAAACCAATAGATACAAGATGCCCTTGATCGAGATTGTCGGGCAGACTTTCACTTGGAAGACATTTACAGTTGCCTTTTGTTTCACCTCAGATGAGAGAAAAGAAACATATGTGTGGGCACTAGAGAGGGTGCGAAATCTGATTCGAAGGCCTAGTGATTATCCAAAAGTCATAGTCACAGACATGGATGGTGCACTAGTTGAAGCTGTAGAAGATGTTTTTCCCGGTGCAGCACATTTATTGTGTCAATACCACATAAAATGTAATGTCAGAGGAAGGTGCAAGGCGCAAGGCGTACTTTCGAGACCTTGACAAGGAGAAGTTAATAATGGAAGGTTTTGAAAATGTTGTTTATTGTAGGTTCATTGAAAATTACCAAGATTGTGTTGACATATTTGTACAAAGATGTGGTGATAAAAGCAGTGAGTTCGTGAAAAACGTTGAAGACACGTACCTAAACCCTTGGAAGGAGAGGTTTGTGGATGCTTGGATTGACCATCACATGCATATTGGTAACACCACAACAAACAGGTATATTTATTTGTAATTTTATATATTTTTATGTATTTATGCGACATTTTTTTTCCGTCTATTTATGTGTATTAATGTCATAATAGGGTGGAAGGTGCCCATTCCACATTCAAGAGTATGTTAGCCGACAACAAAGGTGACATAGCTACATGTTTCGACTGTATACACCGGTTGGTGACTACTCAGCACATCGCGATTGAGGCATCCTTTGAACAGAGCAAATTCATAAATATTTAATACCCGAAAAACTCTTCTCGGAATATATATTTTTCGACAATATTCTGTCGGAATTTTATATAACTTAGATATTTAAAATTCACGTTTGTAACATGCTTCTCTGGCCAAAAATTTCGATAGGTGAAATTCATAAATAAGAAAATTTCGAAAAACTGTCCTCGGAATTTATATATTCCGATAGCACTTTGTCAGAATTTTATATAACTTAGATATTTAAAATTCGCGATTCTAACCTGCTTCTCTGGCCATATATTCCGATAGGTGAAATTCATAAATAAGCAAACTCCGAAACACTACCCTCGGAATTTATATATTCTGACAGTATGCTGTCGGAATTTTATAAAACTTAGATATTTGAAATTCGAGTTTGTAACCTGCTTCTCTGGCCAAATATTCCGATAGATGAAATTCATAAATAAGCAAAATCTGAGAGGTATTCCTCGGAATATCCAACTTATTGATTTTGGTATCTTTCAGAGAAGTAAATTATGTCCGAGAGGTCTGTCTTGGATTATTATTTTTTCTGATAGCATTGCATCGGAATTTAAATTATTCCGATATGTTTGTTTCAAAATTTAAATTATTTGCAATAAATCAGAGTTATAACCTTATTGAAATTGATATTACAAAGTGGAACCTGATATCAGCAAAGAGGAACATTAACGTAAAATAATCTTATTGAAATTGATACGTAACATTAACATTAATTGAAATTGATACGTAAATCTTAATCCATTAGTAACCCAAACAAACAATCACATGTTCAAAAGATAACCGTAAACCATCTTCAAAAACATAAGTCATAAGACTAACAAGTTCAAAACACATAACACAAATTCAACCATAATCACATGTTCCTAAACCAACTAGAAATGTTCAGAAGCTATTACAATATCAAAAACTATTACAATATCAAAAGTCTTCTCAGTTTCTTCTTCTTTTGACACGTCTCCCTTGATCCCTTGGTTCATTATCAGCCTTCTCTTCGCGCTCGGCCCTGCTACCCCTGGGGACCCGACCACCTCTTCTTCTGGTTTGCATACGCGGAACATCTTCAGTGATCGCTCTGGTACATAATGATGTTTGCATTTGAGGTTGAGGCTCCGGGTCCGCTTGAGATGATGTTCCAATTTGATTACGCGCCGCGGCCTTTTCCCTCCTATTCGATGCAGTGGGTCATCTCCTCTTCTCCTCTTCTTCTGCCTCTTTTCGTGTACGTTCTGCTTCTTGTTCTGCTCGCACAGTTTCAGCTGTACGTTTCGTTCTAGCCATATCTGAAATTTCAAGCCAATTAAAAGAGGTTTAAGTTATGGACAAAAGCAATATACATACATTCAGAGGCCATACTAACTTATGAAGATCATAAAGGACCAAAATAAGTCAAATTAAGCATGAAGATGAACACAAGATTGCATTAAGCATTAAGAAAATGACAGTGAAAGCTACATTTATGATACAATCACTGTGTAGAAATAGTGTTAATTTACTTGGTTCAATCGCTCAACAACCTAGTTTATAAAGATCACTATGTGGAAATAGTGTTAATGTACCTGTGATATATCTGTAACGTATTACAACACTAACTTATGAAGATCATAAAGGACCAAAATATTTAGTTTCATTGTTAAAGTGTGAATCAAATGAATGAGTAGCAGAGAAGCAAAATAACAACATTAATGAGAAGAAAATTCGAAAACCAGAGAATGAGTAGCAAAGAAGCAAATGAGTAGCAGAGTAGCAGAGAAGCAAATGAGAATGCGTTTTAGAATGAGTAGCAGAGAACCAGAGAAGAAAAAAACAACACCCAAGAGAAGAAAATTCGAAAACCCTAACATAAAGAAGAAAACAAAATAGAATGAAGAACAAGAGAGAAGAATGAAAACAAATGAAAACAATATAGGAAGAAGAACAAATGAAACCCAACACAAAAGCAACCAAAAAACAGAGAAGAAGGTCTCACCTTTACACACGAAAACGCGTTGGAGGCGGAAACGGCGGTGGAGGCGGAAACGACGGTGGATGCGGTGGCGATCGCAGGCGGTGGAAGTTGGTGGAGAAGGTTGGGGAAGGGAATATGAAAGGTTGGGGAAGGGAATATGAGGTTGGAGTTTGTGGTTTCAGGAGTTATAGAATTGAAATGGAAGGAAGTTATAACAAGGATAATTTTGGAATATTTAGAAAAAATGGGGTTTGTAGGATAAACACTGGGATTTGTAGACTAAACCCCTTAGGATATTATTGTGAGCACCTTAGGGACCAGGGGCTAGGGCCCTACGCTCTCATACTTGAAGCAAAAGACAATGACTTTTATAACCACATAATTGGTTAAACACTGGCGACTAATTTTGGCACCTAATCCACATTGAGGATTGATACATGTTCTGGTACCCAGCATTTTATGGTATTTTGGATTTTAGATACAAAGGACAATGCCATAAAAAAAAATTAACTTATAGTACTATTTTATGCAAGGATAAGCCTTTACACAATATTAAGATTGTTGCTTTGTGACTTGGGCTCATATAGTCATATGTTAGGAAAGCGTAAGATTTAATAAATCTACCCCAGTTTTTTTTTTTTTTTTTTTTCTTTTTCAAAATCAGGTGTTGTTTGTACTTCACAGATCCAACTAATCCCACCTCAGATTCCGCGAATTGTGTCAGTCTTTCACTCAACGGTATAGATCCTCCCCAGAAGTAGTTGCCTCACTGAAATTCGAGTCTTTGATCCTGAAGTTTCTAAGCGCCCAATCAGTTTCCACTAGGGCAATCCAGTTGGGTTATACCCCAATAATTTTGATGCTTAGTTATCATTCAAATTTTCGTCCTTACAAACCGGAACATGATACATTTGACTTTGAATTATTGGAAGGACAAAAAGGTCTATATACGGCTCATTATCATCTGCTGACTACTGTTTTTGATGTCTTCCCTTCTTCTCTGCTCAAGCAATGCCAACCTTCACTGAATCATTAAATATGAATGAAAATGATTTATTCTGCCACCCTTCTCCAAAATTAAATAAGCCATAATGTTGAGGGCAGGGACGGACCCGCATGTCCCTTAGTGGGGCTATAGCCCCCACTCCTTAAAAAAAAAAAAAAAAAACTACATATACATATATTTTATGTTTTGTCCCCCATTAAATATAATTTAGTTAAAATTCAAAGCTAAATTTATCCTCAATTTCGCCTTTTTTTTTTAACTATAAAATTCAGAGCCCAACTTAGTTTTACCCTTTTATTTTTCTCAAGATTGTAGAGTTAGCTTTATACTACCGGTGTGAACCGCAAAATTGAAAACACTTTTTTGACAATGAATATTATCGAGAACTAAGTGCGAAAATGTATCAAGAACCAAATTTTCAAAATAATTAAAGATGAGTCAAAGTCAAAAAAATTTCTAAGAACCAAAACCAAAACACTTTCAATTTTCAGAGACTAAAGACATAACTAAGCTTTTAATAAATATGCATAAAATGAAAAACTGTTTTGAAAACATTTGGATGAACCGATGAACACATAGGATGTCCTTGTTTTTTGTGATATGTGATGTGTGGTGGAGAGAAAAAAATATAAAATTATTCAATTTAGTTGTACAAATAGCAAAATTTATTTGGGTTAATTATGTGTCAAGTTTTTAAATTTTAGAGTCATTTTGCCATATATTTTTGTTTATTTTTAAATGTTTGATTCTCTGAAGTTATTTTTGGGTTTGCCATATATCCTTCTATGGATTTCGGCCAAATTTTGCAGACATATCATGTTGGAATCTTAGTTAGACGCAAGAGATTAACCACGTGAGCGAAGATGACTTCTCTCTCCAATCCATTTTTTTATTAAAAAAACAAAAAATAAATTTTTATTTTTTTAGTTTTTTTTTTAAATTTAAAAAAGGAATCTTTACCCACATGATATCATGTAGCTAACCTCTTGTGTATAATTAGGATTTCGGTGTGACATGTCAACAAAATTTGGTCGAAATTGGTAGCGGAGTTTTATGGCAAACCTGGAAGTAATTTCGGGGAGCCATACATTGAAAAAAAAGAACAAAAATCTATGACAAAATAACCCTAAAATTCAAAAACTTAACACATAATTAAGTTAATTATTTTTTATAATTTAGAAGATACATTACTAGAGGATTATCTTTCAAAATTTATTTTTCATCCTCAACAATACTTGCATATACTGGAAGTGATTTGACCCTAAAATTGAGACATTGCATCAATCTCTTGGACCAATTAGGATTGTTAAGACTCTAGGGATTTTATTTTACCACCTAAGGTCTATGGATGCAATCCCAATTTTTAAAATAATATTCATTATGCCCTTTAAAAAAACAAGAATTTTACACGGGTCGTATGAGGATGCTACGACCTGACCCTTTAAAAAGCTAAGTTTTGACAAAGGTCGTAAGTAGGTTCTACGACCTCAATTGAAAAAGTGGGTTTTTGAATTGGTGTAGGTCGTAACACCCCCTCACGACCCATGTCAAAACTTAATTTTTTATAGGGTCGTAAGGGAGTGCTACGACCAATAGGTCGTAAGTACCCCCTACGACCCGTGTTGAATCCTTTTTTTTTTTAATATAAAACCCCCTAAACCCTTTTAGATGTGAAACTTTATTTTGGTACCAGCTCTTATTCTCCATCGTACTAATATTATTGCTTTTAATGGCTGCCGTTCAACCTGAATTATCCGAAAGACGAGGTAATCTCCAAAAAGGCATGCATAAAGTATCAAAAAACATGTTTTTATTTGTACTTTTAATTAAGATGAATTTTTTCAATAATTTATTGTATTTGAAAGGCTGTAGAACTACTGATTTTATGGATGGTCGTAATACTGTTGTAGGGTTAACCAATAATAAATCCTACCGCTACAGGATAAACATGAGCTCTCTGGTACAGGATAAGGGTGAATAACTCATCCTTCTTATCCTCTAAGAGCCACGTCAGCCCTACTGGGCCGAACAGGCCCATAAGGCACCACAACACAACTTCCCATATAAGTATCGCCATGCTATAGGGGCTAAGGTATGTTCTCTCAACCCTACTCTCAAGAACTACGTATGGCTTGATCCCCTTATCACTGGGGGTACGTAGGACCGGGGTCACCCTCGTCAGCTGCAACAACCACAAACACACATCGTGCCACTACATTGGCGCCGTCTGTGGGGAACGATAAACTCCGATTCCCATCTACAATTACAAAAAAAATTAAAAATAAAATAAAATAAAGTAAATAAATAAATAAAGAAGAACAGCAACATTGGCGGCGGAAACGATGAGGAGCCAACCACCGTGGTGGCTGCCGATTCTGTCCACGGTTGCTGCCGGTGCTATTCATGTTGTTGTTCAGGGCCGCCGCATCTAGTTCTCTCTCTCATCTCCACCGTCACGCGAAGCACCGCCACCATGGGCGCCAAACTCAACCGCGAACAGCACCTGCTTCTCGCCGGTGGGGTTCATGAATATCAGGTCTCGCAGGTTCGGATGATTAGATCTGTGGCGCAATCCAGATCCAGATTGAAGCCATCGCAGAGATCTCTAAGCTTCTTCCGCTGCTCCTCCAGGTGCTCACCTCAGAACCGAGTCTCCACCATCATGCTCGAACAACCGGGAACAGGTTCGCGGTTTCTTCCGAACTTCATGCCATGGCGGGTTGGTGGTGGGGGAAACGTCCCTCGTGTCCAGGTTTGTTGGCCGTCACCGTCAGGAGGCTCCAGCCCGCAACCCGTCGCCGTTTGCCCCTCCGGCGCTCGCCCTTCCCGCAAGTGTTTGCCATCGCCGCCGTAACAACAGCACCCCTCCTTGCCTGCAACATCAACCGCAGCAGCACCTGCTGTGTTAGGACGTTAGGGTTCCCAAGCCTATTGGGCTGCTGGGCCAAGCTGCACCAAAAAGAAGAAAAGGGCCTCAACAGGCCCAAGCCAAAAAAAAAAAAGTTGGACAACAACAACAACAACTCGTTCATAAACACAGGGAAGTAACATTTTTACTCATATTATGCAATTGTCAATATCACTTATTAGCTCATGATTAATTTGATTACATGTCATTTATTAATTGCCAATAAATATTATAAATTGTCAATCTTGAACGACAATAACTAATTAATTATTATTTTCGTACACACATGCAAGGTACACGTATGATGGCCCGAGCAGCTGAGTGACCCATTTCAAGATTCTCATCAATGGGCATATCGTTTTCCGAGCATAGTGAACACAATAACATGTTACTCTATTCGAAACGTATTGATGATGGCGAGGACCCCCGTGCCGAGTTTCCCTCTTTGCGCTTGTGTTCCGAGCGTAGAGAAGTTTGTGTACGGTTCCTTGTTTCGAATACATGTGCCAACTGCGCGCGGACCCTAGACAGCGTCCCCCTTTTGGTATCTCATACATTCAGAATGTCGGGAATCACGCACTACCCTTCTCTTCTCGGATTCGTAAAGACGATTGTGGAAACCTCGCACTGTGTTCCCCACTAGAGTCTCTCGTTTCGGGTATGAAGAATATTTTGTTGATTTCCCCTGGTCGGAATCGTTTGCTAATTATGAAGAATCTCATATCGGGTTTCCCTGTCATTATCCGAGCACGAAGAACGCTATCAACCATCAGTGATACTCTTCCGAATAAAAGGCATCAACTAGCAAACAATGTTTTATGTCACCACCAACTCTCAGAAGCTCAGCACAGGCTCTTCGAGCCTATACGAGCTTGGGGGGCTTGTAGGGTTAACCAATAATAAATCCTACCGCTACAGGATAAACATGAGCTCTCTGGTACAGGATAAGGGTGAATAACTCATCCTTCTTATCCTCTAAGAGCCACGTCAGCCCTACTGGGCCGAACAGGCCCATAAGGCACCACAACACAACTTCCCCTATAAGTATCGCCATGCTATAGGGGCTAAGGTATGTTCTCTCAACCCTACTCTCAAAAACTACGTGTGGCTTGATCCCCTTATCACTGGGGGTACGTAGGACCGGGGTCACCCTCGTCAGCTGCAACAACCACAAACACACATCGTGGTGGATCTACTTCTCAGATCCACTACAACTGTGTTACGACCAACAGATTTTGTCCAGGTCATAGCCCAGTGTTACGACCGTTGAATTTGTCATGGTCGTAACACTGGGTTATGACCCATGTTTTTTTTGTGGTCGTAACTCTTTGTTACGACCAAGTTTTTTTTTTTTAATCCTAGTATTACTTTTGTTTATTCCTAAGATAACTTTTTTTTTAAAATGCTAATATTACTTTTTTTTTTATTCTGAATTTGTAGTATAATTTTTTTTAAAAATTCTAATATTACTTTTTTTATTCTAAATTTATAATATAATATAACTTTTTTTAAAATTCTAATATTACTTTTTTTCATTCTAAATTTCTTATATAACTTTTTTTTAATTTTAAATTCCTATTATAACTTTGTTTTTTTTCCTTTTCGTTTTTAAAATCCTATTGTAACATTGTTTTTTTATTTCTTTTATTTTAAATTCCTAATCCTAATGTAACATTGTTTTTTTTCATATTTTTTATTTTAAATCCTAATATAACTTTGTTCTTTCTTTGAACAATGCTATTGTAGATTATAGTGATGACTTTTCACATAATAAGATCTTCGCAAGTAGAGACGAATTGATCCGTTACGTTCAATCTATTGGGAAAAAACAAAAACATGTGATCGTTATATATTTGTCAGACGCAGGCGGAGGGACGTATAAGAGAAGACCTAGGGTTTTATTTGCTTGCGAAAGAAGTAGAAAATATAGGAAAAGAACAAAAGGTGAAGTGATGTATGTATCGAGTAGTCGCAAGTGTGGTTGCCCTTTCAGGATTAATGCTTGGGATCTTGGTAATGGAAAAGGTTGGATGTCTTTGGTCAAATGTGGCGTCCACAATCACAAACCATGTGAAAGCTTGGAGGGTCATTACGGTAGGCCAACCAAAGAGGAAAAGGAGTTAATCCAGAACTTGACAAAGGGAGGGGTTAAATCAAAAGAAATTCTCATTAGTTTGAAAGAACTGAACAAGAACAATACTACAACCTTGAGACAAGTGTACAATGAGCGTCAACGATATAGAAAAAGTATCAGACATCCCAGGACACAGATGCAGCATTTATTGCACAGATTGACTTCTTCTGGATATGTGACACATTATGTCAAAGACGAAGAAAACGATGTGTTGAAAGCCATTTTTTGGGCACATCCAAGTGAAATATCATTACTCACATGGAAGAAGCTAAACCTATTAATCTAGACGAAGACGAACATGAAGAACACAAATATCATAAACACTCCAAGATGATATCAATGTTCATACCGTATTTATTCATGTTAGTTGTCACTTGGTTTGCTAATTGAATTATGAATCCTTATTTTCAATAAATAATGTTTATTCTTAATTTAAAAAAAATTATGAATCCTTATGTTTATTTTTAATACTATAAATAAATAATTGATGAAAATGCGGTGCATCATAATACTATAAATATCGAGTCCAAATTGACTATACATATTTGATAACCATAATCAAATGATTATTCCTACATTGACCTCTGGTTCGTTGTCCTTGACGTTCAAATACCCTGCGGCTGCTGCCGCCCCCGCCTCTGCCTGTGCTGCTTGTGCTGCAGTACGTGCATCATTAAGACGCTTACGATGCGATGCACTAGGAAGGTTTCTCGGAGGAGGACGAGGAGGAGAGTCATCGAGGGATGCCATCTGAAAATAAAAAACAAAGCAACATTAATATTAATTATTATTAAAGGAAATAACATTTAATTTTATTTAAGGAATTAAAAAAAATTATAATTATTAAAGGAAAAAACATTTATTATTATTTAAGGATTTAAAACAAAAACGAATTTATTATTATTAAAGGCAAAAAAAAAAAAAACACATACGCAACAAAAACACCTAAGCAAGTTTTAAGATTTGTCCTTAAAGAATATGAGAATCAATGGATCCAATTCTTATCAGCTTACCACTGTGTGATACAAACTTGAAGTCACTGTTTAATACAAACTTCTAAATGCAAACTTGAAGTCCTGAACACTGAACAGTGCAATATAAACTTGAAAAAAGCAGCCACACACATGAATACCAAACTTAAATCTTAAACAGTGCAATACAAAAACATAAATAACACAAATTGAACAGTGCAATATAAACTTGAAGTTTGCACAATCATAAATTGAATAATCATAACACAATATGCCTATGAAAGTTCTCCTATCAAAGCTAAAAAAAGAATTATTTATTCCAATTTTCAAGTTAGCTGCTGAATTGATCAAAACATACTCGTATTTTCATGCCCCGGAACCACACTTGAATATGCTACTTAGTTATTTCAAAGCAATGCTTTAACCAGATAAAAAAAAAGTCATATAACTTGAGTAAACGTTCAGTCAGAAATGCAGGTTTTAAGCGGTGATTACAGGACTTAAGAAATGCAGGTTTGGATAAAGGCATAAATGTTTTAGTTACTTTTGGAAGCTTGACAAAACTTATATCTGCATCTTAGGCTAATCCTAGTGATACATTTCATTACAAGTGCCCGCTGATGCTCAATCCCAACGTACACTAAAATTCCTCATATGTCAATCATTGCAATTTCTTAGCCCTTGCATCTACAATAGTCTCTCAACGAACACTTGAACTTCAATCACTCAACAACAAAATTCACACTATGACATAATTCTAGGAGTAGGTTTCTTTGATTCATCTGCAAACACTGGTCGTATGCACGATACAAAATATATACACAATACAAACTTGAACAATGCAACAAAATAGAAGTCTGCACTCTGCACAATACAAAATATCACAAAAAAATATCAACACATTGCAAAGCTAATATCAACACACTGATCTAATTATAAAATAGGGAATTTATTTTGCCACCCCATGTTATATGGTTGCTACCCCAATTATTAAAATAATACCCATTATGCCCTTTTTAAAAAATAGTAATTTTGCACGGGTCGTAATGGGTGCTTACGACTTTCAGGTCGTAGCACCCACTTCGTAAGCACCCACTTACAACACTTTTAATTACAAAGTTTGATGCGGATCATAAACAGGCATTACGACATGGTTTTATATAAGGTCGTGAAGGGGTATTACGACACCTGCTTACGACCCGCTCAAAACTTTGTAATTTAAAGTCTCGTAAATGGGTGCTACGACCTGAAAGTCATAAGCACCCATTACAACCCGATGAAATTGGGTTTTTAAGCCTAACCCTATTTTCATTTCACATAACGTTTCCTCACAGTCTCACTCGCGCCGTAAGCTTCCCCTCCGCCGTGAGTCTTCTTCCCCGTGCGTCTTCTCCATCGCCGGTAGCAACTTCTCCTTCTCCTTCGCCGTGAGTCTTCTTCACCGTGCGTCTTCTCCATCGCCGGTAGCAACTTCTCCAGAAGCTTTTCTTCGTCTTTTGCGATATCCAGGTTCATTAATTTTACTTTTCTAAACCTTCTTAATAACCAGTAGCAGATTAAATTTCTTCCTTGTTGATTTTAATCTTGTTATGTTTGTTGTAATTTCTTCTTGTTCAATCTGCATATTTGAAAATGGTAAAATTTATACTATATTTCAATTTGATGACTTGAACTATAGCCCACATGACAACTTTGAAACAGATAATTCCATATATAAAATGAATTTTATGGTATATTTATAATGTGATGTTTAGTTTTGTGCATATATAAGTTCGAAGTGTGTAGCATGATTAACAGGTTCATAGTAGTAGTATGTTATGATAAGTTTAATTTCCCATACTCCCTTTTGACACCTAAAATAACTTTTCCTTTGGAAAACAATGAGCAATGACTATAATTTAGGCATAAAAATCAGCGTGCTCTTTTTATTGGCAACAATACTATGATCTAAATTAATAGATGGTGCTAAAGCAACATAGGAAAAGCTTAAGCAAGCAAACCTGAAATTGGTTCTGAATTAGATAGGCCCCAAGCCTCTTAGAGGTAGAATTGCCCGGTTCACTCCCCGCGGATGATGACAACGACTTAATTATTGGCAAGAAGTCAAGAACACACCACCAGCTCTAGCAGTAGATGATAGTGTTCTTTTTGATTTATAGATGTGAATCCCCTGCTTTAAGCTCATTGTGCACTATTGATGTAATGTATCAAGAATCAATCGATAATTTGGGGGTACTACGACCATCATTTAGTGAAGTGATGTGCGATATATGTTTTTAAACAGGAAACTATAAAGTGAAGTTCATATTGATAGAATTGGAATTTTTGAATGTAATGTTAACATTGTGTTATAATTTGCATCGATCCCTTGGATTGTACATCCTTCCATAGTCAAATCAGTTGATAATATATAACTATTCCTGAATTTATATGCTTATGGCTGTAATAATATTTTTGCTACCTGTACAAAATTATAAATTTATAATAACCCTGTAGCTGCTCATAATTTCATGTATTCCTATAGCAAATCCAAGGGTGAAGGAGGGATCTGTGGGGCTTTATTTAAGCATGTGAGGGTGTTGTTTGGGTTGAGGATAATGTTTGTTTTGTGTGAATAAAATTGTTTAACAACAATTAAGAGAGTAGGTAGAACTGGTTTTCGTGTTGATGACATTGTTAATTGGGTAGAGCAATTTGTTCTTAATGATTTGTTGCCTTTTTAGAACTGTATTGTGCTGTGATTATGTTGAGTTAATATTAAAGTTGTTTTTTTTCTTTTCAGATGGCATCCCGCGATGACTCTCCTCCCCGTCCTCCTGCGAGAAACCGTCCCAGTGCATCGAATCGGAAGCGTTATATGGATCAACGTGCTGCAGCACAGGCAGAGGCTGCAGAGGCAGAGGCGGCAGCAGCATCGTATTTAAATGTGGAGGACAACGATCCAGATGTCAATAGAGGGGATTCAGACGACGACGTGGACGATCCTCAGATTGAGACCCTTTTGACTACTTACAACGGCCACAGGGCCAAGCAGATATGGAAGGGCAATGTAAGTAATATTTATTTTAAATGTAATATCCTTTGTAATTTTTTTTAATTAAATTGCATAACTAATTATTATCTCCTACTTGCAGGATCCTGGTCCTATGAACCGGTTTCTTAACCGGATATTTGGGTTGAGGTCCTTAGCTCAGTTACCGGAACAAGTTCGTACACTTGTTCTAGGTTCTGGACTTGCGCCTCTGATCGATTCGTCATTTCACATGACGGATAGGCGCCTATTGAGCTCGTTTGTGGAGCGTTTTTATGGAGACACATGCACATTCCATCTACCCTGTGGCGAGATCACGGTGACATTGGACGACGTTTCGTCCCTGCTCCATATTCCTATGACAGACATCCTCATCCCGTGGGATAAACCGTCGAAGCCTGAGGCAGTGGTTTTGTTGCACGAAATTCTAGGAGTGTCTACATAAGAGGCCACTGAAGAGGTGAATCGCACCAAAGGTGGTGCGGTTTCCTTCTCGGCATTGACCAGGTGGTTGGAGCAGTTTATCAATCAAAATCGGTACGAGCACGCTGCAAGGTGCTATCTATTGGTCGACGCTTTTTATTGACAAGACTGTCAATTCCACCGGAGTTCAGTGGCTGCATGCGTTGGAGGATCTGCATGTTGTGAGACAATATGCATCTTTTGCAACGACTAAAAAATGTCGTTGCTAAAAACAGGTGTTTTGCAACGACTTAAAAATGTCGTTGCAGAAAACAGGTGTTTTGCAAGGAATTTTTTAAGTCGTTGCAAAACACATGTTTTAAAGTCGTTGCAAAACACATGTTTTCTGCAACGACATTATCGTTGCCAATAAGATTAAATAATTTAAAAAAAATAAAAAAATAATTAAAAAAAGGTACTCCTATAACTAAAGAGTTAGTCTACAAACTCCTTGGTTTAGCCCCCAAACCCCAATTTTACAAATATTCCCTAAATACCCTTTTCCTTATTCAAATTAATTTCCCCAAAATTTTCCCAAACCCCACTCCTCTAATCTCTTCCTCTCCTCAGTCTGACTCCTCCACTCCTCACTCCTTCATACGGTTTTCCTCTTCTTCGCTGAAGGTACATACATCTTTTTTTTTTTGTTCTTCTTTCTTCTTCTTCGTTTTTTCTACTCCTTTTTTTTCCTCTGCTTCCGTTCTTCGTTTTTTCTGCGTTTTTTTCTTCTTCTCTGCTATGTTTTTGTTCTTTGTTTTTTTCTTCGTTTTTTGTTCTTCGTTTTTTTTTTTTCGTTTTTCTTCTTCTTCTTCTTCTTCTTCTCTGCTATGCTATGTTTTTGTTGTTTGTTTTTTCTTCGTTTTTTGTTTTTCGTTTTTTCTTCTTCTTTGTTTTTTTTCCTCTTCTCTACTATGCTATGTTTTTTTCTTTGTTTTTTTTTCATTTTTTTTCTTCGTTTTTTCTTTCTTCTTCTCTACTATGCTATGGATTTTGTTTTTCTTCGTTTTTTGTTTTTCTTTGTTTTTTCTTGAAGGAATGTTTTTCTTCGTGTGTGTGTGTGTATATCGAGGTGTTTTCTTGAATGTATGTTTTCTTTTTTCTTCGTTTTTTCTTTCATTTTTTTTCTTCGTTTTTTCTTTTTTTTTTTGTTTTTTCTTTTTCTTATCTGTTTGTTTTTTCTTCTTCTTTGTTGTTCTCTTTTTTTTTCCTGATTTTAGGGGTTTGTTTCTGTTTTTGTTGTTTCTGGAAATTTTCTTTCCTTTTCCCACCTTGACAAGAATTAATGAGGCTCACAATCACACTTATATTGAGTAGGATAGTAGAGTAAATGAATAAGTGCTTCAAGTAGAAGTTGGCAGCATAAATTTCTATCCATTCTTCATCACAGACTAGCATTATTGACTTATTTCAAGTCAAGTGCAGTATATGAAGGCACTTATTGTGAGCTTTCTAAACTATCCTTTTTCCTGCTGCCCATCTTAACCTTTTATAGACTCTTATGGTATTTAGCCACTTGGTTTAGGTTGAAGTTGGCTTGATGTTGATGCAACAATTTTGAGGGATTAATGGTATTCTTTTTTTTTTTTTTTTTTTTTTTTTGCAAATTCTATAGTTATTTTTGCTGGTATGCAGGGTCATTTATTATACTTCTATCATATGACAAGTAAGAGAAGATGAATATATGTCATATGTGATTTCTAATATCTAATGTCTGATATTATTAGGGGCTCACTTATTATTTTATGTTCTGTTTTCTTTTTCTCCCGTTAATCAATCTCATGTTTATATATATTTTTATTACAGCCCCTGGTAAAACAACTCTATATGCCTGCAGGTTGTCTTTTTAGCTGATGAGTATGAAGCTCCAAAGAATGCCTTGAACCATGTAAGATTTGATTCACTGCTTTGCATCTTAATTTGAAATATTAAGGTTAATCTTATTACTTATCAATAACAAAACCAGTTTGTCACACAGATTGTCCATCGATCACAAAGAAATTTTATATAATTTGTTCAAATAGTCTCTTCTATTCTTATATTTAACTTCTAATCCTGAATTTATTAGTTTTTCATTTTCTGACGGCATTCATATTACCAAATTTATGCATTTGGCTTAAGTTGTGTGCTATCAGTTAGTGTAATTGGGCAGTGTGATTTGGTTAAGCTAACTGATAGCACACAACTTGCAAAATTTGCTTAAGCTCTTTTCATAGCCTTTCCAAAGAACTACTGTAATTGGGCCTTATCTCACAGCTCTACAATTTCTACATTGTATTCTAATTCTGTTAATTTTCTCCTTGTAGGTGCTGATCCATTTGCTATACCTAATGTGAGTTTCAAAAAAGGCTTTCCAAAGAAGAATTGCTTTGGCTCTTTCTCGTTTTTGTTCTGTAGATGATCAGAACAAAATATTTATCAATAACTATGGTATGATATGCATCTTGTTTGTTAAATCTTATGCTTTAAGACCAAAAATTTGAAGTTTAACTCAATTACCTCACGCACCCTTTTGATACTTGGTTGTTTTGCATATGGGGACTTTTTTCCCTGAGATCCTTTTTACAATACCAGCAAAATTCAGCAATGCAGACATTTTGATAATGATTTTTGAATGGTTCTTTAGTCCTCATCAATGTTTGCTGTCATATTTTAGCTTGTGAGCTAGCTGAACCTAGAGCATGTGGCTGTGTGAAACCTCCTCTGGTCAGTGACCAAGTTGCTCCATATAGTGCTATTGAAAATATATCAGTTCAGAAGCTAACTCCAGAATATAAGATTGGCATGGAACCATTGTTTAAAACCAAGGCACCTCCACTTAAGGCTTCAGAACAATGGCATGATAAACCAGTTGTAATATTATGTCTCCGACGACCAGGGTAAGTAGTTATATTATACTTGAAGATTGCCAACTTTTTCTGAGTATTAGAACTAAACATTTTCTTCGTTTGGTTAAATCCGAGTTTATTGGCTTTGCAATGTTAGTTCTATGATTGGTCAATTGTTCGTAAGATTGATCTTGAACAATCGACTTCAAGATTGGCAATCGTGTTTTGGATTGGTAGAAAGTTGTCGAAGTCACTGAATACAAATCCATTGCAAACAATACATTTACTTTGATCGTTTTCTTATATAAAATCTGCATGCACTACTGCATTAGATATTTAAATTTGAATGATTTCAGACATGTGTGCCTTTGTCAATTGTTAAGCACTTAATGATATTATCGTAACAAAGAAGACACAAACAAACCGGCACACACAAAGGCCCATAGAAATGGAACAAAATATCACTTTGAAACCCTTATAGACTTTTCAGGAGTTGAATATTTTAAATATGCTGTCTTTAATTTTCTTGTGTGATATTGTTTTTTTCTTTTAAATCACCTAATCTTTCCTATACCTTTTATGATAATTTTATGTCTTTTACACATCTCAGTATTAATGAGAAAACATAAATTGCCATAAAATAGGAACTAACCACTATACAATCTCCAACTTGAAAATTTGGTTAATTCCTACAGCATGTTATTTCTATCACTTAATTCTAGATTATCTGGTTTATTTTCTAGTTGACTACATTTTAATATTAGTGGACCCTTACTGTTATGTAAGTTGAAATTGCAAGTTGAAGTTGTGAATGAAACAAAATTCATATTAGATAGCAAGTTTTTTTACCAAATTTTCTGTATATGATGCAGAAGCAACATGCTGGTGAAAGTTCTACCAAAAAAAAAACATGCTGGTGAAAGGGAGTTAGTGCACCGTTGAAGGATCACACTGATTGCATATGTTAGACATGAATTCTATTCAATTCCTAGTAATTCCATCTCCAACACAACCATGATGATACAACTTTTTTGGCGTCGTAGATTTTTGTAGCAGTGGCTCAAGACCAAATTATCGACAAAACTCCTAATGGTTAACATTTAGCTGTCACCTGAAATTATGTACTTATTATCAACTGAAAGATTTTGTGTTGAATTATTAATTGGCAATTTTTATTTGATTTGCAGTAAAATTATATTATTTATTTTGAATTTTAATCCTATTAAAAAAACAAGAATTTGAAGGACAAAAAGGATTTATTAGGTTAAATGGATTTTTAATTTTTTTTATATAAACAAAGGCTATAGCAACGACATTTTTGTTGTAAAAGTGATGAACAAAGGCTATAACAACGACATTGTCGTTGCAGAAGCCAAATGTGTTTTGCAACGACAATGTTGTTGCAAAATAGATTACCTGTACACAGCTCTGCCCGTCTTTTTAGCAACGACATCTCTTATGCAACGACCCAAGTCGTTGCTGAAAACCGTTCTTTTTAACAACGAAGAAAGTCGTTGCTATGCCCTTTTGCAACGCCTGTACCAGCAACGACCAAAGTCGTTGCAGAAAATATTTTTTGCAACGACTTTTGTCGTTGCAATAAAGGGTTTTTCTTGTATTGAATATAACTTATTTTATTTATAAATTTTTTTAAGCATTATATTCTAATTATCTTATTAATAACATGTCTCAACTCATTCGCAGGCTTGGATCTTGGAATATTTTCCAGGACTTGAATTTGACACTCCAAAAGATAAATATAATGAGGCACATCCAAGGATATTCAAGTGGTTGGCCCCCCAAAGCCCTAATGGTGCAGAAGTTACTTTCAGACAGCACCTGGGGACCATTAGGGCTGATCAGATTGTATGGCAATCATTTCTCAATCATCGGGAAGTCAAGCCATTTGCCGAGATTGCTCTTTACTCCGGGTACATTCGATGCGGGAAGATTAGACGACCGACCGTACCTTCCGGAGCGAGTGCTTCGGCAATTTGGCTATATCCAGCATATTCCACCTTCACCATACCCGCTTCCTTTGTTTGATGCGATTCAGGAGCGATGGGCTGAGTGGGGTGTTCATGTAGTCAATGGTATTCCTGCTGGATTTGCCGAGGAGTGCGCGGAGGATTATCTGGACTGGGTGCACACTTACTCTCACCCTTATCTTTTTCCTACATCGACCAGGGTGGATCATGATCTTCAAGTTGTTAATGTAAGTTATTTAATAATTTTAATTTATATTTTTAATAATTTCTATTTATTTTTTAGTAATAATTTGTTATTATTTTTGTGTGCAGATCGAATTAATATCAAGAATGCGTAGTATTATGCGACTTGTTGATATAGCAGACCGGGATCAGGTATACAACCCTGATGTTACACATGACATCAGATTGTATGCTAGCACCCCTGCCATGCGTGAGGTTCAGGGTTTACGGGTAGTTGGGAGAGGGCACAGTGGATCGACTCATGATGGTGCAGAATCAAGCCAGAGGGGTGGACGGGCACGTCGTGCAAGACGCCAATAGGATTGATTTAGTTTTTAGTTTTGGATATGTTAATGTTATCTCGGATAATTAATTAGTTTGTATATGGATGTGACTAGTACTTTTCAAATACGTTTATTTTTTTTATGATCAAAAACCATTATCATTATTTTGGTAAAAATTGCAAAACAATTTATCACTAATTAAGTAGTTTGTATATGGAATTATAATAATATTACTAATTAGCATTAATAAAATGTTGCTAATATACTCATACCAAAAATAATAAATCTAATGAGAAATTATTTAAAATATGTAAAAAAACAAAGGAGTAAGGGAGATTGTGGTAAAAAAAAATAAAAAAGAGTAAGGGAGTAAACAAAAAAAAAATAGTAAGGGAGTATTGATCATCTTGAATTCTTCTTATTCTTCTTATGATCTTTGTGTTCTTCGTCTTCGTCTAGATTAATAGACTCATCTTCTTCTATGTGAGGCTCGGGCAAAAATGGTTTGAACATTTGAAGATGTTCTTGCAAATGAGATTCCCATACAAGGACTCCCGTACTTGCATTTCTCCACCATCCTACATATATTGGAGGTATTGGTGAACTTTCTTTCCAATGAATCTGCAAGTGAATTGAAGTGAAGTTAGTAATTCGCACAAATTAAAATATTTTATAAACATTATATATTGAATTGAATGTTACCCGTACCCAATCGCTTTTACGCACATTTCCCATCACCCAAATTCTTTTTTATTACCAAAAAAAAAATTCTTTTTTCACTTGTTTCCAAAGATGTCCTGTATGGAAAAAACATTTGACATTCACCTGTTGTTGACGAAATAATCACTAGGCCAACATTGTACAAATTAGCAACTGCATGTCCCATGTCTGGAACCTCAAACCACTTTGCTTGTGATACAGCACCTAATCCATCAACATATAATGCATTATATGCTTTGTCATAATAGGATTGTCCTAATATGCCAACATACAAAACTTTGTTATTAACCATCTCCTTTATAACCTCCTGTCGAATCATCATGTAGTTTTCTTCTGTGCCATATCTATACAATGATAAGACAAGGAAGCCACAATTTCCATCAGCCTTGACATCAATTATTTTGTAAATGAACTGGTGTAACACATCAGGGAAAACTGTCAATATTTTTCTCCAAGCCTCGAATGTTTCTGTAGAACGCTTTCTTTTGGTTGACATGTTTGTTTGAGAACCCTTTGTATTGGATCCTGTAGATTGAGAAGAATAAAAGATCACAATTGACAAAACATATTAACAAAGAATAAAAAATAACAATTGACAATCACCCGTAGATTGAGACCCTTTTGTTTGTGACCTGGTAGATTGTGAACCCTTTGTTTTAGATTGAGATCCTTTGGATGGATAAGCACCTTCCATGACATCATTTTCCCAATGAGATGGTTCACGCTTTGTAGATTTTTCATGTGCTGCCTCCTTCCTACTACCCTTCACACCGCCTTTTGTCTTCACTTTATACTTAGGGGGCTTCATTGAAGTTGTTGTTGGATACACAAACTCATGTAACCTTTGAAAATATCTTTTCTTTTCAAGCACACCCTTATCATCTAATGCTTCTACTTGACGATATATCTCATCCACGTCTGGTTTTGGATCAAAATCTGTTGGTGAAAAAGAGGTCTTTATTTTTTCATTAAAAGACAAGCGTCGCCAATGATCGTGAACTGCATCCAAAGGGATGGGTACTTCCTCTTTATAATATTTTGCAAGTTCACATTCGCATGGTAGACCGTGAGTTCTTCTGATTCTGCAATCACAATATAAGCTTACCCATTTTGTTTGGCGAAGACTTTCCATGATCTCCCAAATACGTATTATCGCATTGCGCGAGACAAAGTGACGCAACTCCTTGTAGAAATCATTATTTACACGATGATCCACCTTGGTGATACTACTTTCAAAAGAATCTTTAATATCAGTATGTTGACATACCAGCATGTTCTCCATTGCCTCAAAGCTGGTGCACATATCTCTCTGACTATCTCTCAATAATCTCTTGAATGTGGCATGAGCGCTCTCAACCCTGGTAAAACAAAAAATAAACATATAACGTATTTTTCATAATTATTTTAAAACTCAATAGGTAAAAACACATCACTAAAATATACATAAAAAAAATGTTTGGGTTTTTTTAACTCACCTATTAGTTGTGGTATTACCAAAATGCATCAATTGGTTTACCCAAACACCCACAAATTTCTCCTTGTTGTGTCGCAGGTAAGTACGTTCCACGTAGTCATAAATTATTATTCCGCACAAATCCTTAAATTTTTTCAAATAATCTGTATACTCTTGCAAGTCTCGAGATTCTACGACTGCTTTCCAAGTGTCCATTATAGGTGTCTCATCTTTTGTCTCACAAACCTTCTGCTTCACTCTATACTGCACGTTCTTTGAGATGTGAAACTTACATAGCAAGTGAGTAGAAGTTGGAAATACCTTCCTGACTGCCAAAATCAGAGCATCTTCGTTATCAGTCACTATGATCTGAGGCATGGCATCATCACTTTCAATCAAGTTGCGAAGCCGCTCTAGAGCCCATGTGAAGTAGGAAGCCTTTTCAGCCTCCATATAACAAAAGGCAACATGGAACGTCTTCTTTGTGGATGTTTAACCTACGATCTCAAGAAGCAGATATCTGTATCTATTTGTTTTGTAGGTACTATCCATAACAAGAACAATACCGAACGAATGTAATAATGATATTCCACTTGGATGTGCCCAAAAATGGCCTTGACCACATCACTTTCTTCGTCTTTTACATAATTTGTCACATATCCAGAAGAAGTCAATCTGTGTAATAAATGCTGCATCTGTGTCCTGGGATGTCTGATACTTTTTCTAAATCGTTGACGCTCATTGTACACTTGTCTCAAGGTAGTAGTGTTGTTCTTGTTCCGTTCTTTCAAACTAATGAGAATTTCCTTCGGTTTGACCCCTGCCTTTGTCAAGTTCTTGATTAACTCCTTTTTCTCTTTGGTTGGCCTAACATAATGACCCTCCAAGCTTTCACATGGTTTGTGATTGTGGACGCCACATTTGACCGAAAGCATCCAACCTTTTCCTTACCAAGATCCCAAGCATTAATCTTGAAAGGGCATTCAGACTTGCGAGTACTGGATATACACATTACCTCACCTTTTGTTCTTTTCCTATATTTTCCACTTCTTTCGCAAGCCAAAAACACCCTAGGTCTTCTCTTATACGTCCCTCCGCCTGTGTCTGACCGATATATAACGATCACATGTTTTTGTTCTTTTCCAACAGCTTGAACCCAACGGATCAATTCGTCTCTACTTGCAAAAATCTTTTTATGTGAAAAGTCATCACTATAGTCTGCAATAATATTGTTAAATGAAAAAACAAAGTTATATTAGGATTTAAAATAAAAAAAATTAAAAATAACATGTTACAATGAATTTAAAATAAAAAATATGAAAAAAACAGTGTTTCATTATGAATTTAAAATAAAAAAAACAATGTTACATGAGGAATTTAAAATAAAGAATTAAAAAAAAAACAGTGTTATAGGAATTTAAAATTAAAATAAAAAGTTGTATTACAAATTTATCATAAAAAAATTTTATATTAGAACTTTAGAATAAAAAGAAGTTATATTAGAAATTTAGAATAAAAAATGTAATATTAGGATTTCAATAAAAAATGTTATATTGGATATTTAAAATAAACAAAAATTATTATAATAAATAATAATAAAAAAAAGGATTATAAAATAAAGATTATAAAAAAAAATGGGTCGTAACACTTGGTCACGACCCTTAAAAAAAACTGGTCGTAAGCCAGTGTTACGACTTCAACAAAAATATTGGTCGTAACACTGGGCTACGATCGGGTAAAAATTGTACACATAAATTATTTTTTTAATTAATAAATAACCCAACTGCATAATAATTCATCAATTAGGATACAATAAATTATTGAAAACATTGGTCCTAACTAAAATTTATGAATGACATTTGAAAATTACCTTGTCTCTCAGATAATTCAGGTTCAACAACAGCCATTAAAACCAGCCAACTATAATTTTAGTATGATGAATAATAAGATTTGGTAAAAAAAATTCAGGTATGAATGGGTTTATATAAAAAAAATAAGGATTTAACACGGGTCGTAAGGGGGCACTACGACCATTAGGTCGTAATACCACCTTACAACCCTTTAAAAAGTAAAGTTTAACACGGGTCGTAAGGGGGTGTCACGACTTGTTGGTCGTAGCACCCCCTTACGACCCAACCAGAATACTTGTTTTTGCATAGGTCGTAAGGGGGTACTACGACCTTCAGGTCGTGATACCCTCTTACGACCCGTGTAAAATCTTTAAAGGGTCGTAAGGGCTTATTACGACCTGTTGGTCGTAGTACCTCCTTACGACCCGTGTCAATTTTTGTTTTTTTTTAAAGGGCATGATGGGTATAAATTATATATTTGGGGTGGCAACCATAGACTATGGGGTGGCAAAATAAAATCCCATAAAATATGTTTGCGGTTCGGTTCGGTTCGATCCACTATATTACCAAATCCAATTTGATCCGATCCAAAAAAAAAAAAAAAACATGCGATTTCAGTTCGGTTCGATTTCAGTTTATCAAATTCTTTTTATAATCTCTGTTAAAAACCACAAAAATTAAGGGGAACTTCACAAGTATCAAATTTTTTTTTGTACATTTAACAGCAGGCTTTTTATTGGGTGCACATTCAATAGCAAATTATTTTTTTAAGCATGAACTTCAATCAATGGGAATAGAAACAAAAGTGCATATATATATATATATAGGAAAATGATGACTATATGACAAAAAAATTATAGATTACTCAAACTGAAATAGAAACAAAAGTCAGTGCAAATCTAATTTTTATCCTTTAAATTTCATAAAATCATTCAAGTTGGTAATAGAAATCGAAAATAGTAGCAATTACCTCCATGCAGTGAGCCAGCGACGGTGGAGAACGACAGTTGACGTTCGGACTTCGGTGGGCCGTGGGCGTTCTTGGCGTTCGTCGCTTCGATGGCGTTTGTGGCGTTCGTCGTGTGGCGGCGTGGAGCAACGATTTGTGGACAGGGAGGGAGATCCGAAGGAGAGAGTGAGAGAGGATGGCTGGAGCGATGGTTCGTGGAGAGGGAGGGAGATTCGAAGGAGAGACGACGAGAGAGGTTGGCTGGATCGATGGTGTGGGTGACGTTGTGGCCGTGTGGCGGTGGCTTGAGCGGCGGTGTGGTTGGCGGTGGCCGCTGTGAGTCTTCCTCTTGAGAGAGTGTGTGGGCGTGGCTGTAGTGTGGGGGTTGTGGGCTGGGAGCGAATGAGGGTTTCATAAACCTAACTTTAACTTAACTTCTGATTGGGTCGTAAGCAGATACTATGACCTTCAGGTCGTAACACCACCTTACGACCCTGTAAAAAACCAAGTTTTAGCACGGGTCGTAAGTGGGTGCTACGACCTTACGACCTGAAGGTCGTAGCACCTGCTTACAACCCGTGTTAAAACTTGGTTTTTTTTTAAAGGGTATAAGGGGTATTATTTAAATAATTGGGGTGACATCTATAGGCCTTGGGGTGGTAAAATAAAATCCGAGACTCTAATATATTGATTGAAATTGAATGAAGAAGTACTATGCAGCTTTTTCTTGAAAGGAAAGAAAGCTCGTAATTGATTAACTCCTCTTGATAATTGATTATCCGCTCTGATATTGATTCAATACACTTTCATTTAAAAATATGAAATATATTATTTAATTGCTTAAACTATTCATTTCGGTTTTTGCCTTATTTTTTCTAACGAATTGATCTCTCACTTTTTTTTTTATCAAATTGATATCTCACTTTTTTTTTCACTATCAATTTAGTCTCTGACTCAATGTTCATTATGCATGAACCAAAATGATACGCAGATGTGTCATTTCTCTCTCAAATAATGTAAATATAGACCAATATGATATTGACACTTAGGATTAGTAGTGACTCAATGACCAATTTAATAGAAAAAAAAGTAGTGACTCAATGACCAATTTAATAGCAAAATAAAAGAAATTTGGGGGACCAATATGATACCAAAATAATATGAGAGACTAATTTGATAGTAAAAAATAAAGTAAAAGATCAAATGAACAATTTAACCTATTTTATTCTATCCTATATATACATTATTTTATACTTAAATACTTATAAATATACCGATTCAAAAATGTTCATCTAATACACAAAATTAAAGTTCTTTAAAATATTTTAAGCAGATAGTTTTTCTTTTATATATATATATATATATATATAAAACTGATTATTTTATTATTTTCTTTATTAGAATTTTTACATTATTCATGAGTAAAATAGTGTGTTACAATTCTCCCACTGAAAAAAAATTTCGTCCCTGAAATTTAACTCAAGTAAAAAAATAAGTATAAGAAGGCTTCATATATTTTTCCAGCTCTCATGTTGCTTCTTCGCTATTATTCTGATTCCTGGTCACTTTGACTTCAGCAATTTCCTTTCCTCTCAATGACATGTGAAGAATGTTTTCAAAATTGTTACACATGAAAGATATTATGAAAATTGAACATAAATGAGGTTAAGGCTATTTGATAAGTTGCAGGAGGTCTTATCCTTTTAAAGATTGTGGTTGCGATTGATACACTTAGGACTTAACTTTTTAGATTTTATGACGACCTTACACCTGTGGTTGGCATAACTCTTAAGAAAACATGCCCTCCTTTCTTAAATTCTAAAGGATTTCTTATTTGGTCACCGTAACTCTCCATTTTCTATTAAATCATCCTAATCTTCTCACAACTTTCTTGAACCAACTCCGGATCAGCAACCAGATTCCCCTTACTCGGAATCAACACAGTGAGGTTTCACACTTCCTACTATACGGTGCTTCTTCAAATGATGAAGCTAAGCCATACTAATACTGACATGGAAACTGTTATTATATTGTGAGTGAATTATACCAATGCTAGCATTTGATCCCAACTACCTTGATGTTTCAATCCACATGTCCATCAATCTAATGATGATAAGTTGAACGTATATATTTAGTTTTGTTCCCAACGCTTAATGTAGTCTTTGCCAAAATTTAGATGTAAATCTCGGATCTCTACATGATACTATACTTAAAGGTAGACCATGTAATATAATTATCTTCTTGATATATAATTGGGTAAGTTTTTCCAGAAGAATACTGTATGTTGATTGGAACGAAGTGATCACATTTTGTCAATTTATCCATTATCACCCAACTGCATTTTATCCTGTTCGTGTCCTTAGCAATTCTAACATGAAATCCATTGCAATGCTATCTCATTTCCATTCATAAATTTCCAACGATTGTATTTCTCCATCGGTTTTTGTGCTTTATCTTAGCTTTTTGATCAACCAAACATGAAATGACATATTATGCTAAGTATGACATTTTTTTTTGGGCAAAACTGCTTCTTTAGTCATTGAAGTTATTTATTTGTTCTAATGTGTGGTCGCTTAAGTTTTTTTTAGTTTGAAAGTGATCCCTCAAGTTTACTTCTGTTAGCATAGTTGGTCCTTTCGTCAAATTTTCCGTCATCTCCGATCATCTTCTCCTAAATCTTGAGATTCCAGCCAATGCCCTTTTTTTCGGCGTGGCGCCCACCCTTCCCCTCTCTCTCTCTTATTTCCCTCCCGACCTCCCTTCTCCCCCATATGTACCTTCTCTCTCTCATGGCATCTTCCATTTTCAACGACAACCTAGCAACAAAATCAAACCCTAGTCCCTCTTCCTTTTCTTCTTCTTCACCTTGTTCATACAAAAAAAATGGCACGAAAATGGAAAATTCCATGAGAAAGCTAGAGAAGGTTCACAATGAGGAAGAAGGGAGGAAGAGGAAAAAGAGAAGAAAGGGAAGAGTAGGAGACATGCCGGAAAAAATGGCAATGACTGGAAATCCCACTGGAGAAGATGACCGGAGATGGAGAAGTGGGAAAAATTCACAGAATTGAAGGACCAACCATGTTAATGAAAGTAAACATGAGGAACCATTTTCGAACAAAAAGAACTTGAAACATTACATACTTTGAAACAAATAAATAACTTATAGGATGAAACAAGCAATTTTGCCTTTTTTTTTTCTTTCTATTGTAAGTGTCATTTTGTTTTTCTTTTTGTTGCCTCCATATCTTCATTCTTCAGATGTTATCGTTTCTTTTCTTATGCAATTGTCTTATTATTATTTTATAAGGTGTTGACTAAAAAATATTTGACTCAAAGTGAAAAAAGAAAAGGAATAAAAGAATAAAATTAGTAGACGAGTTTATATAAACATAAAGATTAGCTTATGAGGTTTTGTAGGTTAAGTGCATAGTAGTGTATTCTTGGGAAGATCCAGAAATGCTTCCATTTTTTTTTTTTAATTTATAAATCAGTGTTAAAGTTTCGCATGTTAAAAGTAAAAGGAGATAACAGTTATAAAGTGAAAATATTATAAATATAATAGATATAACTTATTTAATGTTATTAAATATTATAAATTGACTTATATTTATTAAAAAAAAAAACTTTTATAAAATGCTGAAATATAGAAGGAGTAGTACTATATACCCACTCTTCCTTGTCTCTCTTATCTCTCCCTTTCCCTACTCCCCTTTTTCACTCTTTGGGACGTTTATACAGTGAAACCAGATCTTGAGCTGTTGGTTTGTATTTTCTTTCATCACTTCCTAGCTCCTCTCAGTTTCTTTTCTTTTTTACACCATGGGAATCTTTTATGGTCTGAGTCCATGTATTTTCCTTAGCTTGTTTCTCCTTCTCTTCTGCTCCTATTTAGGTTCATCCATAGTCTTATCTTTCTCACTTTAATATCACCCACTCATAACATATACGGATCTAGGCAATTCGAATAGGTCAAATTAAACCTTATCTTATATAAACCTACAATTGTACGTTTTATTATTCACTTTATATGTTTTCTCCCATACATAATTATCATATACATAATTATTTGATCCATACAAAATTGTCCAGCACAGTTTCATAATGCCCAAAAACACATAACCTTCAATATAATTTTTTTATAAGGTTTTAATTAAATAACAATTGCGATCGTTCTTAACGTTGGATTTATCGTTGTATTTATCATAAGGGCTTTGAGGTCTTATTATCCGTAGTCTTTTTGGTGGATCACCTCTTCATCTCTTTTGTTGGAAGGTTTCTTTTGTGGTTCCTTGTTTTGAGAGTTATCAGCTTTGTATTTCTTTTTTTTTTTCCGTATTCCTTGCGGAACCACCGATATCCTCAAGAGCACCCTTAATACCAGGGAGTCCTTGAGATTAATTCGGAGCGAGCTACGTGGCTGGCTCTCCCAGCGAGATGTTTTTAGTGAGAATCGAACCCGGGGCTACTAGCACCCGTGTCCCATTCCCAAGATTTCAGTTGGAGCCTTACACCAACTGAACCAAGCCTCATTGCTTTGTATTTCTTGTTGAGTAGTTTTCTCTCAACGTTTATCTTGGTCATTGATAAAATTATTTTTATTTAAAAAAAAAATTGCAATTGCTGTTTCAATTTCAAAAACTCCCAAAAATTTAATGTTACAAACTATACCGTAGAGTATATGACCGAAATAGTGGTTGATGTGATTTTGGCTATTCTTAAAAACTCATTGTGATAGTGTGACCTAAATTTAAAACTTTTTTTTTTTTATGGTCCATATTTTACAACTTCCATATAGTATATAATTTTCAAAATATTTTCTGCATATGTTCTCTCCCTATTTGTTGAAACCTTCTAATTCTTTTAGGGTTCCGTTAAGTTATATATTCTCTCTCTTTTTCGGCTGTGCCTGTGCCTATGCCTTTTCCAGATCAGAAGCAGATTTCCCTAGAGTTTCACTGCAGTCTTCATCTTTTGGCTGATCATTGGTGTTAATAATCTGCACAGTCATTGTTTGCAGGTGCAGCACCATCAAGATTCACATACAATTCACATCGATCTCCAGTACGTAGGCCTAGGAGGGGTCTTTCTCATACATAATTCATGCCCGTATGGTGTTTTGTAGTTGAGAATCTTGATGATGCTGCATCAGCAATAAATGATTCAAATAAAATTATTAGATCTTGTAGTGTTAAGGTAAGTATCTTTAATTAATTTCATCATTGGATCTGTTGTTGCTTTGCATTTGTAACGCTTGAAGATAGATATATTTAACACTCTGCAACAAAGTCGCTAGTACCTGTTTCATTGGGTCGTGTTCTTTATAGATTTCATGCTCAACTGCATTTGCGGGTAAGAATTCAAGTGCACTTGATTATAGATCAATTTATAGTATTTTTCAAGGTTTCTTTTAAGTACTTGAAGGCAGCCTAGGCCCTAGGTAGTTGACATTATATTAAATAAAAGTTGGGACAGCAATTTAGGTACAAGCTTAAGACAAGTCAGATAGATGTTTATCCAAATATCAAATCTGGATATATATTCATATAAGGCTAATGTAGGAACAGAACCAAAATGATGAAATAAGTCAAATGTCCAAATAATAAATTCTATTTCTCACATTTCAAAATAAAAGTATGCTTGTTACCATTGTTTTAATTTACAATAAGGTTCGCGACTATAATTGAAGGTGAACATGGTGGTTTTGGCTGTCTTGGCAACCACATCGCAACTGTAATTATAGTCATATTTGCTACATTTTCCTACAATTATGGCAAACTTAATACTTCCCTCCGCCCCAAAAGTATGATAAAATTTTTTTTGTCAAATTAAAGTTAAAATAATAAATGAAAAATTTAAAAATTATAAACTATGATTGGTTGATTTTTTTTTTGATAGGCAAATATGTTGTCACAAAGAGTAGAACCTCGCAGCTCTACCAATTGAGCTATCTATCAAGGACACTAACAGTGATTGGTTAATAAATACAAAATATATTAAATTAGGTGTTTGATAATTTATTGATGTGTTAGATTAATTATTAAAAGAATATTTCCTTAATTTTTTTATTTTTTCAATTTGTTACCATACTTATGGAAGGAAACGAGTCTTACTTAAAACTATGTTTTTTTTTCATACTAGGAATTCTAAGTTTTTTTCGGGATATGTGAGTAAAAGCACATAGAAAAGTAGAAAACAAAGAGTCCAATTTCTTTTATATATATATTGAAAATAAGATGGGTTTAAGTGTCGGGTTTAATTAAGTGTGTGTGCGTGTGAAATCAGTTAAAAAGAAAAGCAAAAGGAATATATTGAACGAGCACGAAAGGTACATATAAAACACCAGCAATAGACCGAAACCAAATACGTATGTATGTATTATGAAGTGTATGTAATTGTAAAAATATTGTTTCACCATTCCTTCATTATGAATCTATGATACCTCCTGCTATAACCAGTTAGGGTTTTTAAAGATAAATGTAAGCTATGATATATGCTTGTTAATTATATATTCTGAATTAAAAAAAGACACATATGTACCAGTTTCTTTGCTGTCTATTTTGCAGTTGCAGGTCAGGTGTTTTTCGTCTCGCCGAAGGTTTATGGTAGTGTTGATGTCTCAAATTTTTTTGTTACTTCCAATTGGAATCCATGGTGAAGATGATGTTGGAGTTTTTTTTTGTTTTTTTTCGTGTGCATAATCAATTTGGTTTCTTTAACATGATTCAAATTTTCTCTGCAAATTTTTCTTCACTCTTTAATTTCATGCACCACCACTACTCTCTACCTCCTGACATAACTGGACCTTATACATACTCATCCCAAAATTCTCAAATGAAAAATAGATATCACCTTCATTAACTATTGCTATCACCTCTATGAATTAATAAGGTTGTCTTTCAAATTTCTTAAAATAATACACAAGGTGTCTACTCTCAAGTTCAAGTGTTCAACCATGAAAAATGAAATATTTTTTAATCCCCCAAAACAAAATTGTAAAAACAACTCAATATATTTAAACCCTTGGATTAAAACTGCAATTTTCTTTTATCAGCAAAAAATCTTTCATTGAATAAGAGTACTAGAGATACTCAACCCATTTACAACCAATAATTACAGAGATTGAATACGAGACATTTGACTCGCATAAAAAATCCTTCAATATAAGTATCGGCAAAGATTATCTTATCTGAATTATTTTGACTCGTATAAGAAATCCTTCAATATAAGTATTGGCAAAGATTATCTTATCTGAGTTATTTTCAAGTAGCTTTCTCTAACTAAAAGAAATGAAGCTAAAAATAAGAAGAGTTTTTCTAACCTCTGCCTTAGGGTGTATATATTGTTAAGAAATTCATATATAATAAATTTGTATCGGGAATTGTCACATTTATAAAATTTATGTGAATTATTTACATCAATTCCCTATGCAAACTTAATTAATATAAATTTCTTAACTTATGTATTAACCCTTTTTGCTTAAGTACTACTTTTTGCTTAAATACTCCTTATACTTCTAGCTTTTATTTAAAAAAAATTGCCTAGTACTGTTAAACCATTAAAAAAACTTAAATGGACTCATCATGAACCTTTTTATTTATAAAATTTCTTATTACTGTTATTCTAACATATGAATATATGTATAGGGTAAACAATCATAAAAAATAAACTTGTATTGAAAAGCTAAACCATTATTATTTAATTCATCAAGAACATTATTTTTCATTGAATACTTAATTTTCAAATTTGTTTATTTTATTTATGCGGTGCATAAGATTAGAAAAATCATATACTTTCTTCATTTCTGTTTATAACTTACATTTAACAAAAATACACGAAATAAGGTTGGTAGTTAACTCTAAAGGTGGCAATTCATTCTATCTAGCTATGCTTGTATTTTCCTGGTTCGGGTTCGAGCCTTGATGACGCAGTGCCAAAAGAGTGCGACTTAAAATCGGACAGCAAAAATGTTTTTTAGGCCTACACCATGAGTGTTTCGTGCTTTTGTGTACCAATCTAATAACAACCATTTAAATACATGTACACGCGCACACACGTCTGATAATATCTGATAATTGGTAGTTTCATTATTTACATGTATCAATGACATTATCAATGATATATCTATCAATGAATTAATTAAAAAAATAAGCATTGTACAATATAGTGTACTAATGAACTTTTTCTTTCTTCCAGTTTCAGGAAAATAACTTCAGTAAAATAAAAAAAAATCAGTCGTGTTGTGTCAGGCTAATAGCCCAAACGTGCTTCGTGATTTAGCGGGCCATTCTAAAAAAAGCACAGATATAATTCGTGCTCCAAAATTGTTGCCTAAGCCTGATATTTTTTCGTGCTTATTTGGATCGGCTCAATTGTGAAAGGTTTTTTTGCCAACTGTAGTTAACTCCTTGTTAAAAAAAAAAATTCTATCAATTTTACACTTTTATCTATTTTACTTGCATTACTTTTTTTATTTTTAATGAGAAATTGAATTTAGTTAATAAAAATACTCATCTAATAGGATGTTTAGAAGAAAAAAATTAAAAAACTTCCTAATGGCAAACATACATGAACAATCAGTTTTTCTAAAATATAACATAAGAATGAAAGGAATATATATATATATATATAGAGAGATTGTATTACACAATTCTTCAGCCTCAGCTGGCTGTGACTAGGAGAGTACTATTGCTACATATTCCCAGCTGTGTCCAGTGTGTAGGGATGGGCATGGGTACCCACGGATGCAGGTAGTGCATATCCATGCCCATACCTATGGGTATTTGCGGGTATTTATGCGGGTAATGGATTTTCGCGGGTACTCGCGAGTTTTAAACTTTTATTATATAATTATATAATTATATGCTTTGTAATAATAATTATATATAAAAATAATTATAAAGTGAATAATTATATACATATATGATAAATGTTTATCATTATAATTTCATCTTTAAAATTCAATATGAAATATAAATAAAAGAAAATTTATATATTCTCAAAGTAATAAAAAAATATTAATATACATATAATAGTCATAGAAGGTGGGCTGTTTTTGTGTACTGTGATGCTTGGTTGCGCTTTGTTTTTTATAATGAATTTTTCTTTGCTGTTCAAAAAAAAAATTTATTTTATATATGCTGATACCTGCGGGACGGGTATCATAATACCCATCCCCACCCGCAAAGGAATAGTGCGGGTACCCGTTGCGGGTATTTTTGCGAGTACCCGCAAATTTGAGTATTTTGCTCATCTCTACCTGTTTGTGTTTAACGTGTGTTATACATTCCATCCATTCTAGCTCTTTATTTTTGACTTTAATATTTTAAACTTATTTCAAATTTTTTATTATTTTAAAAATTTAAGGATGTATTATTTAATTTTTTTTCCAAAACCTTACTTTTTAATATTTATGATATGTGTGAAATGTGTGATAATTAATGTATTGTGGAGAAATTTGAAGTATTAAATAACCTTTTTAATTATATGACACTCCTAGAACGATATATAAATTAGAATGAAGGAAGTATTGATCAACACTTCAAATTTCATAGTATATGGAATATGGATTTTGTTATTAATTGCTCCAAGTGCAATATACAAAAAACCCAAGAGTATGAAATTAATGTTGGAAAACTAATGAAATTAACTTTTAAATATTAAAGTTAGGTTCTGCATGGTTCTCTTGCATCTTTTTTCAATTGAGGTTTTTTCGTGTTGCAGGTTTTGTTCATTAGGTGTTTTTGTTGTTAGTGGTTTTATTGAGATTGAGGTTCGTTTCATAATTTTTATGTTTGTAATTTTGGTGTTCGGAATTTTTCGATTCCTATCAGTGTACTTCTTTCTCAAAAGTTTTTCTTTTGGCATTTGAAATGAAATCTTTTACTTATAAAAAAACTTTTAATATTAAATACATTATATTTGTTAATTTTTTATTTTGAGTTATTTATGCATTACCTTTAGAACAATAAATAGTAAGTATGAAATTAATTTGGAAAATTAATGAAATTAACTCTTAATTATTAATTCCATCATTTTTAGGTTAATTTTTTATATTAGGTTGTTTATATATAACTTTTAGAATAATGAATAATATAATACATAAACCCATGGAATAAAACTATAGGTTAAGTTTCCATTAAAAAAAAAAGCTATAGCTTCAATTGTACAAATCCTTATCTCAAGGTTACTATTCTTTCTACGTATGGTCGGTTATAAGATCTAGAAGTTATTGTAATGATTATAACCGACTATACATAGAAAGAATAGTAACCATTTTTCATTCAATAGTAGATTTAATAGAATATAATTTTAATATCAGAATAGATTTCAATATAATAATAAATCATATTTTTGACTGATAATGAAAAATTAAGAATTAGATTTTGATAATACTAGTAGAATGTTATATATATATCTATCAAGCTCCTGTAAGGAAGATAACGTCTTGTTTATGCACTTTTATTTCATATCCGTCCTCCCATGTTAGCTGAGTAGCTTATAAACATTGCCTTGTATATAGTGTCCTCTTAATTTGACAATATATGTTTATCCCTGCATATATCTCATTTATACATGTAATTAAGAAATAAAAGGTCGATCCAATAGATGAGATACGAATTTTGTGGGGTTTATATATAATAGACATTCGCAACCATACTCTCAAAAGCAAAATGGCCATATTTTCGAAAGGCTTAATTATGTCACAAGTTCCTGAAATTTGTGGTACTTTTGTCAGATATCCTTATCTTATTCTTTTTTTTCGATGTCTGACTCCCCGAAATTACTTATGGGTTTGTCATATACCCCTACTCTCAATTCTGGCCAATTTTATTTGCAGACATGTAACATCGGAATCCTGGTCAGACACAGGAGGTTGATCATGTGGTGCCGCATGATGTCACATGAGCGAAAACGACCTATTTCTTCGATCCTTTTTTTTCTTTTTTATTTAACTAAAAATATAAAAATATTAAGTTTTTTAGGTTTTTAATTTAAATAAAAAAAGATCTTCGTCCATCAGATATTGAAAAAATAAAAATAAGGTATCTGACATAATTAAGCCTTTCCGAAATATAGGAAAAAAGAAAGTAAAAAAGAAACACCATATGGTATATATCTCTATTCTAAAGTTCAATAAAAGTTTTCCTTTTGCATAAAAATGCTTTGCGGAAGGAACTTAGTTTAGAATTAAAATGTCCATGCAATGATAAAAAGAGAAGTATAGCAATATCACAAACATGGAGTGACTTGCTGATGAGTAGTGATGAGACACGCCATACTCTTGATGACAGTACTTGTCCCACACTCCCACTATATGGACAACAATAAGACATTGGCTTTTTCCCAGCAGATAGAATCAACCACCAAAATGAATTTTGGAACAATATTTTAATTTTGTTTGATGATTAATTGTGACTCGAGATGACTACTGCTGTAAAAAATCATGGCAAGTCCGCGGGGTATGGTTTAGTGAGTCTCAACAGGGAGGTTAAATTGTGGTGGATGAATTTATGATCTATAATTCTGTGGAATATTTGAAAATATAAAAATAAGATTGTTTTTAATAAAATAAATACATGTATCGAAGAAGTATCAAAGGAAATAAGTGTTCAATTCTGAACACCGATTAAAATACATAATGAAGGGGTTTCTCATTCATTTGCTAATTGGGTATTAAATTTAATAAAATATATTAAACAATTGTAATTTGTAAAGACAATTTTGATAGGAATGGAAGCACCCCTTATGCTCTGGTTATTCTTTTGTTTTATTTGAAGTTCTTGTTGCTGCTAAATAAAAAGGTCCGCCGGGTGTAAATTTGTTCAAATTTGATTAATTGAATTAAGAAATCACTTCTTTTCAAGTTATTATTGACGGTGCATCTTACATTAAGTTAAAGGACTATATTTAAAAAATTAATTGAACAAGTTTTTCGGGAAAAAAAAAAAAGAAAAAAAGCGTTGACTCATGTGTCAACCGTAAGTGTTCAAATAATGTTGCTGTACTCACATATTCACACTCAAGTGTCGTACACCGATGGAGGGATACATTGTCATCAAAGGTTAATAATGATTTAAGCCAACAAACCTTATTGTTACTCTGTGATAATTATATTTATTATATTGTTCCATTTATTATTTTTTTATTAAGTGAAGATAGAATTGTTAAAAAATAATTAGTGTTGTATTGGTTTTTTTAAAAAAGTAAATTATATAAAACAAAATTTTTCCTCTTAAAAATATTTAAAATAAAACAAAATAATATTTAATTGTAAAAACTAAAAAGGAGTATATTTAAAACAAAAAGTAAGATATTGAAACAACTCAAATTTTGACACAAATCCGTCTTAAAAATATACCACAATCTATTTTTGGGAGTTACTATCATGCAATCCAAAATTGGATGGTTGCTATGCAACCTTTTCTTAAACCTAGTTAAAATTAGGTTTTTGCAATTTAGTCCAACATAAAAAGTAAATTAAAAATTTAGTCCTTTGTACCTATAGACAAATTATAACTTTTAATTTTAAAAAAAAATTAAAAGTAGTTAAAATTAGTCACTTGTGTAAAAAGGCTTAATGCAAGTGACTAAATTTAAAATTAAAAGTTATAATTTATCTTAAAAAGGCTTAATGCAAGTGACTAAATTTAAAATTAAAAGTTATAATTTGTCTATAGGTACAAATGACTAAATTTTTAATTTACTTTTTATGTTGGACTAAATTGCAAAAAACTAATTTTAAATACTTCAAATAATGACATGGCATAGGTGACAACTTCTTATTGGTTTAAGAAAAGGTTGCATAGCAACCATCCAATTTTGGATTGCACGATAGAAATACCTTTTTTTTTTTAAAATCCAAACTCGTAAAAAATATGTTTTGTAACACAAATGAGTCGGGGTCCTCCTCTCCCTGATGCAAGGCGTGGTTAATATTTGGAGACGTGGATATAATTATAATTATGATTCATGGGTGATTTTCATAACAAAAATGTTATTTGAATATCTATTTTTATATTTAAGTTTAATATCTATTATTTTGGATGAGAAATAATGTATCTTTTTAAAAAAAGTAAATTGAAAAATTTGTATTTTTTACTCAAAACAATAAATGTTAAACTTGAATATCAAAAATATAGATGTCCAAATAAAAATGACTAAACTGTCACTTTAGTCCCTCACTTTGTAAGGAGCTTTCATTTTAGTCCCTGACTTTGAAAAAAGTTACTCACGTTAGTCCCTGGCAACGTTTTCCGTTGATGGACGTTAACGTCGCCGTTAACTTTCAATATCGTATTTCATTTTAGTCCTTAACTTAAATTTTTTAATTCACTTTAGTCCCTCACTATATTGTGTTTCATTTTAGTCCCTAACTTAAAAATTTTAATTCACTTTAGTCCCTCACTATAATAACAATGATGTTTCTTTCTCTTTTCTCTTGTAGTGTGACTACCTTAAAAATATTGTCTGTTCTTCTTGTTATTCTGTAAACTAACTTTATAGTTTATATAAGCACTGACTCCAAACTTTGCACCTGAAAGCATCAATAGGAAAGTTTCTTTCGGATGAACACTTCAAAGTACATTATTTCATTATCCATATAACTAGTATGTTTTTACTCTAAACTCTTTAATGTTTTAGTTTTTTTTATAAGCTTTTTAGTGTTTTAGTTATCTATCCATGTGTGAACTAACCAGAATCCTACGGACAACAAGTTAAGATATATGAAGGGTCTTCCATAATACAAAGCAGCGTCTCTATTTGATAGGCTTGTGTTTAACAATGTATTCCATATTCACTTTACACTTATGAAATTTGCACATAGTTTGATTTCAAAACTAAAACATTGTTGTAACAAAAAAAAACTAAAACATTGTTTGTATTGATAGACGAAACAAGCTCTAGGTGAACGAGTATCTTGCTATCAAGAGCTACTCCTTTGCCTAGGCATGTAAAGGAATTTTTGAGGTATGACGTTTGAATATCAAGCTAAACAAATTGGGGGAGTTTACAACATTTTGGTAATGACTCTTAAACACAAAACTCAATAAAATATTTTTGAATCAAAACTATTGATACATTCAAATGCAAAGCTTGGAGTCGATGCTTATATAAACTATAAAGTTAGTTTACAGAATAGCAAGAAAAACATACAGTCAATACTTTTATGGTAGTCACACTACAAGAGAAAAGCGAAAAAAAACATCATTGTTATTATAGTGAAGGACTAAAGTGAATTAAAATTTTTAAGTTAGGGACTAAAATGAAACATGATATAATGAGGGACTAAAGTGAATTAAAAATTTTAAGTTAGGGACTAAAATGAAATACGATATTGTAAGTTAACGGCGACGTTAACGTCCATCAACAAAAAACGTTGCCAAAGACTAACGTGAGTAACTTTTTTCAAAGTGAGGGACTAAAAAGGAATTATTTAAAAGTCAGGGACTAAAATGAAAGCCCCTTATAAAGTGAGGGACTAAAGTGACAGTTTAGTCAAATAAAAATTATTGTTTTAACAAGATATTTCATGTGGGCGCAGTTAGCTAGGGACAAAGCTGTTTAGTCAGTATGACAACTGAAAAGAACTAAAGAAGGCAGAAAAATCATTCTCACTTTCGAAGGTCCACAAACAGTACGTAAATGAAAGACCCATTGCTTACCGATGAGTACGATGAAATCCTTATAAATCTTCAAAGAATAAGTGGGTGCGCATAACACCGAGGTCCACACCACCTTTTTTTAAAATCAAAATTAGGGCATATTTTTTAGAAAAAACAAAATTAGGGCGTATAAACATATATAAATAAAATAGCTATATAATCATCTAACATAAGATGAGAAATATTAATAAGTACCTTAAAAACCACTGACAAACAGAGTTTTTAATTAGGTTTTGGGGACAATACATATACACAAATGTGTATTATTAACAATATAAAATGAGATTAATTGGTATCCACTAATGGTGTAAAGTTTTTTACATCGTCAATCTATTGTCCATCATTTATTTGTATTACTTATTATCCTTAAAAGTCAACGACCATACACAATATTATTAAACATTTGAATATTTTAATAAGAAATGGTTCATGGTACATTTGATGCACTGGCGCACACAAATTATTTGAGACTTTTCAAATTTTTGAAAATATTCTAATTTGGATCAATGCGTAGAAGATTTTTGATATTTGAAATTTCAATGTTGCCTTTGGATGTTTGATTCGCTCTATCTTATCGCCTTTTTTAGTGTCCTACCACCTCAACATGCCTTGAGTGGCTAACTTTTTTTTTTTTTTTGGAAACGTGGCTTTAATTGTTGTGATCCTTAATAACCACATTTGTGATGATTGTTTACAGAAAACCCAATTTTGCTCCGCCCTAAGCCATATAATTATTTTGACAAACCCATCTTTGTCCTCAACTGCTATTTAATTAAACTCTTTGCCTCTATCAAAGCTTTGTCTTTGGCCTCAAAATCTTCTCTCAGCTTCCAACACGAAATCTCTCTACCTTAGTTCTCAATCATTCAAATTTGAACCCAGAATTCGTTATCTCCTCACTAATTCAGGTACACTCATCTTCTTGAAGTTGCATCTTGTTTGAACCATGTCAACTAGCGTGTGCAATTCAGAGTTTTAAAATACTAATGCGAGTGAGAAAAAGCACAAAGTCAATGAAGAAATTATTCTTGGGTTCAGCAAAGTAAAAATAGGGGGCTCTTCCTCTTTCAATGTTAGGCTCTTAATAGAGGCTAAACTGGTGGAAGTAAGGAAGAAACTCTTGAATAACGTTTACGTGGGTCACCACTATTCAAAGACCTTTGTTGACCCTTCTTTCTCATTAAGGGATAATAAAATCAAACTTCAAAAGAAACCATGCATTTGCCCCAAGAATTGGAGAGCTTTCGGGTGGGTTGACAAGCACATGTTATATATACATTCCAAGTTTGTCGATCTTTCCGAGCGTGAAGACAACTTAATTTAATAATTCACCCATAATCAGCCACATAAGTCATGCAATTTGTGCACTACATGGGACATCTCACTAACACACTTAAACTCAATGGTAATGGACCACTTTTAGCACCAAAACTTAGACAAGTTATAATACTTCTTATTACATTTTATTTGAACTTAAAATAACTAAAATCGATGCTATGAAGTTGAGTTTTAAGTCTTTATCACTAACTTACCTGGGTCAAAGACAACCTTTACATATTCATCTTTGGTTTTATCAACCACTTTCACTATGTTGTTCCACCGTGGGTTAGGCGTGTATGTTTTGAATACTCCAGGAATAGCCTTTGGACTTCAACAATTGGGCTTGATTTTGTTTGTCTCATAAGCTTTATCCGTGGTTCAGGACTCTGTAGAGCTGGAGAGATTCCCAATTCATTCTTCTCCTAGTGAAACATCATTGAGACAAAGACCTAACTCAAGAGAAGCTAGAGAAGAAAATCGTGTCGTCTGGAACCTTACATGCGAAACCTATTGAGGGGTGCTATGCCGCCTTGACGAGCTTCAATTCGTAACTCATCCAAACACAATCTTCCCCCGTAAGGCGATTCCTACAAAGACAAGGGCCGAGATTGATTCTCAACTCATAAGGTTCCTTTGTCGAAGGAGATTCAGATTGTCGAAGCGTTGTCTTTTAATGATGACTCAACTCTTGTAACCACTATCACTTTGGTTCAAAATCCGGAACGTGAAGTTCGGGATGCTCAAGTCCAAACAGATCTTGTTCATCTTTAAGTCTAACTCTTGCTTTAACTGTCAATGCCCCTTGAAACAACAGTGTCTTTGCCTCTGGGCTTTCCTTGTCTGAAAGGGCCATGCATTTGAAATAGCTAGGCAAACCTGTTGGTCAGTTCCTATATTTCTTCGACAACAAGCGATGAACTTTCCAGGTTTCTGATATTGAAAAACAGGAGAGAGAGAGAGAGAGAGAGAGAGGTTGAAGTTGCTAACCTGAAACTAAGGCTAAACCAAATTGGGGTTGAAGATCACTTAGCTAACAAATGAAAGCAAGATTACTAATTCCAACCTTCAAATTGTTAAATCCTATAAGGAGGTTAGAGAAAGCTACCAAGGCCTTAAAGGAAAAGTTGGATAGTAATTTTTCGAATTCTACAACACTAACATACCATAATTTCCGATCTTGCATTCGGTTGATCCAAGCCGCTAACCAGGGTTTAAACTTCAAAACTGATGGTCTGGCTTTGAACTACAGGATCGTCATCAACAAGGTTGTTTAACCTTGGCAATTGTTGAGGAATTGGGGAATATCAATTTCAAAGACTTTGGTTTGAGGATCTTGGAGAGTTTTGCTTGTTGAAATACTATGATTCCGAGGAGGAAAAGGATGAAGAAGACGATCTTGCACTCTAGAAGGGGAAGTTGAAGATTGTTGAATCTACTTGTGTAGCCGGATCTTCTCTTCAATAATTTTGTTGTACTTTTTTATTTTTGAACAAGTGGTCAGTGCGTGTATATTTGCATTTTTTATGGATTCTTAAATTTCTTTAATCAAATATGTCGTTCAAAATTTTTTTATTATTTTCTATCGTTAATCCTTACCTTCTGTTTTCACTTTAACTGAATACATGCCAAGGTTCTAGCCTTAGCCAATGGAAGATAAGGTTTCACGAGTTTCATCTTTGCAAGACGATACATACATGCATTGTTCACTATGGAAGGATGAAATCATAATGATGACTCATTGTTTTCACAAGTGTCCTTTTTGATTGCCAAACTTCGTCTCGTGGTCCTAGTGTCGAGCTAGGGTTAGATGTTGTGATCACTCAATTCTTAACTCATTATTTGAACAATCATAATACACGAAATGAATTACGTAAGAAAAGCTTAACTTTGATTAAATTATTGACTTGAAGGAGATGAGATCTTAAACAATCTATGAAATGACTTGAACTAAAATGACAACATCCTCCAAGGACTTGTTCAAATGAAAGAAAGGACAAAAGTAGTTCATCACTTTCGCGTGTTTTGGCTTCCAAGTTGGTCAACTTTAGCCTATGAGTTTCATGGGCTTTTATTTCTGGTATTTGCTCTAATTGCTGACGTGTTTCTTCTATTTATTGGGTATTTAGAGTTAGTGATTATATACATGTCGTGCCAGCTTTTAGTCACTTTTAACATTTATGAGTTCATGCCCATTTCTGAACTTCATAGTTAGGTGAGTAGTTGGCCCTAAGAATGTATGATGTATGATTTCCAATGATCAAGTGGCATGCTGAAAGGGAATCCATCAATAAGAACTTCACATGAAAAGTTATGCTTCAAACTTCTTCACCAGAAATTGCTTAGAGTTCAATGTAACCCAAAGAGCAGATAATTTCTCCAGGAAAATCGACCAATTCTTCCTTGTAAGGGCAAAGAATCCATTCATGAAATGTGGACATTTGAAAGTCTTGAGGAACTTTATGTCCACCGAGATTTCTTGGTCTATGAAGGTCTTGTGGAATTTGATGTTTGCCACAAGGATGATAACCAAAATAGGATAGTCATGTGCTCAGATGATATCTTCAAAGCTAACATCCGCGAAAGTAATTTTGAGATCTTTCTTGCCAACCTACTGAGAGGTCCGAGGTCTGATCTCTATGACCGAACCCAAGTATTTTCTTCGATTTACCTTTGACAATCATCCTGCCACAAATCCTTCGATTATCACGAGGAAGTCATTATGGTCGACGAACTCGACTAGTGCTGAAAATTGTAAGAGGAAAGCCTCTTTGAGCTATTCACAATGATCGATGGAGTTTGGCTTCAAGGTTCTGAGCCATGCGTTTACTGGTCAAGTGAGTCTCAACGAGAAAGCTTTTCACATCACCTATTTCGATTCATGTTGGAACAGTATAGTTGTTTAGAACTAAGACATATGCTCCTAAGGATCTTTAGCTCTATCATAGTCATGCTGCCCGAGCAGGTTGGCGGGATGTACAAGACCCAATGGGTTCTTTGCTTCCATTATTCTCCTAGAGAATGGTTCCAAACCCACATTGATATCTTCTTTATATAGATCCTCTACTAGAAGGGTTAGTTCACGCCGATTTCAGTTTGACTCACTTTGACGGTCTCCCTGATATCAATTTTCATTCGTTAGTAGTTGGCAATCTGTGTTTTATAGCAAAGCAGTAAAGTTTATATTTTGCAATATTTTGAAAACCGAAACACCATTGAATGGTGAAAGTATTGGTTTACGGTTCAAAGGTCGGACCATGACCGAACCGCAATAGGATTGATTTTAATATATGTTGTTTTACATATTAAATATTTTGGAAAGTATTGAATGCATATCACAATAAAATAAATGATATTTCTCTGCCTATTTATTTTATATGAGGGAAGAATACACACTTGTTGCACATATATATATATGTATATATATATATATGAAAAATATCAACAAGGCAAAATACAGTTGGTAGATAACTAGGTTAATTAAGTATGACGTCAGGGGTTCAATTCTTGTAATGTGTATGGAAAATATTTTGTTGGTAGATGCAAAACTTATATCGGTGATCTCTATGTCTTGCAGGAAATTAGTTTTCGATTACCGGCTAAAATATCCTTGGTGCTAACCAAAAATATATAACTGTCACTTTGGTCCTCGAAAGATACAGTACTCATCAATTAAGTCTCCAAAATATTTTTTTACATCAATTTAGTCTCCCAAAGATCAACATGGTATTATGAAGTGAAAATTTTGGTCCCCGAAAGGTTCATATGGTCACCAAATAAGTCCCTAAAAGGATGGGACCAATATGGTGTCATGTAGATCTTTGAAAGATAAAACTGATATAAAAGATCTTTTGAGAATTAAATTGGTGACCAGTATAACTTTTGAAGACCAATGTGACTATTAACTCTAAAAATAATATAAATTGTTGCAAGTTTCTACTTTGGTGGTTCGTCTTTGAAGTTTCCATATTCAACCACACGAATTTAATCCACACTCTAGCAACACTTAGTCTACAATTTCTGGTTTCTTTTTTCTTTTCAATATTTGGAGTTCGAATTTTAGGTACCCCATTTTTTTTATTGAAATCTTTGCCATCCTGTGTAATTTTTCTAGTGTATGAATAAATGTCTTGTAAGAGTCAGTCAAAAGAAAAATATTGTAATTTTATGGAAACCCTAGCAGAGCAAACCCTAGCTGAGTCTACGCAGGGAGAGAAACATGGCAAGCCTTCTACTGAGGAGGATGATCAGAAATCACGTAGTAACAAGAAAGTTAAGATTGGTAAGATTGGTGAGGAGGCTGCTAATGAGGAGGTTGTGATGGTGGATCAACCAGTAGAGGGTACGTCTACTGAGAAGCCTTCTTTTCGTGATATTGTGATGGCTATGGAAGGCTATAAACCAAGTCCCCAAGAGATTATTCAGATGGTGAAGGAGGATCTTTGTCCCATGCTGGAGGAAGAAGATAAGATTATGGAGGATCATGATGAGTTCATTAGTAAGCCAAAGATTGAGGTCTCTCTCGAGGAGTATGAAGAGTGGTGTAGGCCTTGGCAAAAAGCTCTGATTGTGAATCTAGTGGGGAGGAAGGTGGCTTTTAGATTCATGGTGGCTCGGCTCCAGAAGTTATGGGCTCTTCGTGCAAATATTAAAGTAATGGATTTGAATGAAGGTTTTTTTCTGGTTCAGTTCACTGACGAAGGGGACTATATGCATGCTCTTTTTGAGGGTCCTTGGAAGTTCGGGGACCATTATATCCAAGTTCAGCGCTGGCGCCCATTCTTCAAACCAGAAGACCATGAGTTTAGAAAGATTGTTGTTTGGATCAGAATCCCTCTCCTCCCGATTGAACTTACTAATAAGAAATTCTTATGGAGAGTTGGTAACAGCATTGGCACAATGCTGAAAATTGATGAGCATACATCGATTCATTCCAGGGCAAAATTTGCTCGTATATGTGTGGAGGTGGACTTGAGGCGACAGTTGGTTCCTACTATAGAAGCTATGGGTGCTACCTTCAATCTTGAATACGAAGGGTTACATCTAATCTGTTTTAGTTGCGGTCGTTTTGATCATAAGAAAGAAGCCTGCCCGGAAGTGTTTGCTTTGCCTAAGGTTGCATCGGAGACGGTGGCTCCACCATCAGAAGAGAATATTCCGGTTCATGAAGCCAGCCAGAACGCTGTTTCACGAATGGAAGTTGGAGAAGGAAGTGGTGTCGAAATTGTTGCTAACGAAATCCCGCAAAATGTGGAAAGTGACTTTGGTCCTTGGATGGTCGTGCAACGTCCTCAGCGTCGAAAAGCTCGTAATAGTAAGGGAGGAGAGAATCCCGCTATTCCTGATAAGGATTCAAATATGTTCCACGCCCTCCAAAATGCTAACCAGGATATGGTGGAAAATTTAAATCTTCCACGTGTGGAAAAGGCCCCAACCCCAGTGGAAAAGCATGCTCGTAAAAATTATAGACCGAATGTCCAAAAGAGTACAAAGTATGGGCCTATCAAGCCCAAAAAGAATATTTATATGCCAGTAGCTATCCAGCCCCAGCCACAGCCCAAAGTCACATCGAGTGCTGGTCCCCAAAAGAATTTTGTCCAGACTGATCAGGTTGACATGGTAAAAGCTAAGCCTGTAAAGGATTTAGTGGAACAGGAGAGAGAAATGTTACGTAGGCTTAGTCGACAACAGAATAAAGAGTGGAATGATTATATACAGCGAAAGGCTGCTTGGGAGGATGTGCTAAATCAACATGTTGAGAATAAATCTGAGGAGGAATTGGCTCATATTAATGCTATCCTTAGCAGAGGTAATAAGGATGCCAATAGCTCGAAAAATCCACCTGACATTGATACTCCTCCCACAAGGCAGGATACTATTATGATTGAGCATGATGGCTCAGACATTACAGCATGCAATGATGATGGCTCTACTGCCAAGAATGAACTTCCTTTACTGGACTTTTGTCTTTGTTGTTTTTATGATGAATGCAATTATTTGGAATTGTCGTGGTGCTGGTGGCAAGAATTTCCCCGGCATTATTCGTGACTGTAAGCAAATATATCATGCGAATTTTCTGGCTATTTTAGAGCCAAGGATCAGTGGTTTAAGAGCTGATGGTGTTGTTGCAAAACTTAATTTCCCCAAGTCCTACCGTGTTGAGGCTAACGGTTTTTCAGGTGGAATTTGGGTGTTATGGAATGATAATATTCTTGATATTCAGGTACTAAGCTTCTCCAATTATCTTGTCCATTTGAGGTGTGTTAGCAATGGGATGTGCTGTTTCTTTACCGTTGTTTATGCTAGTCCCCAGGAGGGGCTGAGAAATGTTCTTTGGGAGGAACTGAGAAATCTTGCTGCTACTGTTAATGGGCCATGGTGTGTTGCGGGGGATTTTAACCAGGCTCTTTTTTCTCATGAGAAGCAAGGTGGAGCTCCTCTAAATCAGAATGCTAGTAATTAGCTTTTTTCTTGTTTGGAGGATTGTGAGTTATCTGACATTATTTTCAAAGGGCCCCTCTTCACTTGGCAAAAAGGGGACTTACACGTGAGACTGGAAAGAGTAGTGGCAAATTCTGCTTGGCGGAATCTTTTCCAACATTACTCTCTTATTCATTTGCCACTACCTTTTTCAGACCATACAACATTGTGGCTTAGGAAATCACATGATCATGTTGTGGCTAGGAGTTACTTTAAATTTCTCTCTCCTTGGCTTTCCCATGAAGATTTTAGTAATCAGGTAAAAAATAGCTGGTCTGATTCTGTCTCGTGGACAGCTAATGTGGCAAACTTCACTGAAAAAATTAAAGTTTGGAACAAGGAAGTCTTTGGCAATATCTTTAATAGGAAGAGGCGTGTGCTTAATAGACTGAATGGAATTCATTGTAGATTGGCTAGCTCGTTAAATCCTTTTCTGGTTGATCTGAGGCAGCAACTTTGGAAGGAATATAATGTTATTCTTCAGCAAGAGGAAGCCTACTGGTACCACATGGCTCGTAACAATAAAATTAACCTTGGTGACCGAAACACAAGTTTTTTCCATCAAGCTGCCACATCTCGCAGGCAAAGAAATAGGGTGGATGCTTTGGTGAATGATGAAGGAATTTGGATTTACGATCCTTATCAGTTAAAGAATATGATGCGGGAATATTTTTTGGCTTTCTATACTGTTAATACTGTCAACCTAGCTCAGCTCTATACTGTTAATTCTTTCCCTGCTCATACTGGCGCTGACGATGATGCATTTATGCGTGATGTTTCTCTCCTTGAAGTGAAACAAGCGTTATTTAGCATGGGAGGCCATAAAGCTCCTGGCCCAGATGGTTTGCACCCAATTTTTTTCAAATCTCAATGGGGTACTGTTCAAAACTCTATGCTGAATTTTGTTAATCAAGTTTTCAAGCAACCTGTTGCTATAAGAGATGTTAATCAAACTTTGATCTGTCTCATACCTAAATTAAATAAACCCACAAAAATCAATGAGTTTCGCCCTATTTCTTTATGTAACGTGATTTACAAGGTGATTAGCAAAGTTATTGTTAACAGAATTCGTCCTATTATGAGCAAGCTGGTTTCTGAAATGCAAAGTAGTTTCATCCCTGGGAGACAAGGGATTGACAATGTGATTCTTATCCAAGAAGTGATCCATTCCTTTAAGAGAGTTTCAGGTCGGAAATGTTTTATGGCCATTAAGCTAGATTTTGCCAAAGCATATGATCGTGTGAGATGGGGTTTCATTGAAGATACGTTAATCAAAGCAGGTTTTACTCCTAACCTGATTGCTTTGCTGATGCATTGTATTACTTCTTCTTCTATGAGGGTGGCTTGGAATGGCGAACAATCACAATCTTTTCATCCTGCTCGTGGTCTCCGCCAGGGTGATCCCCTTTCGCCTTATATATTTGTCTTATGCATGGACCGTTTATCTCACCTCATTCAGGACAACATTGATGCTAATGAATGGAAGCCTTTTACGGTGGGTAGAAATGGCCCTAAGGTTTCGCATGTCATGTTTGCTGATGACGTTACTCTTGTGGCGGAGGCTTCCTTAGATCAAGCTGCCCGCATTAAGGCCCTCCTTGATAATTTTTGCGACATTTCTGGTCATCTTATTAATTACAACAAGTCTACAGTATTCTTTTCTCACAATACTGATGAGAGCCTTGCCCATTCTATTGGTGATTATCTTGGTATAAATGTTACTAGGGAGTTTGGTCTCTATCTTGGAGTTCCTATAAAATCCTCCCGTTGCAACCATATTGATTTTAATTCCTTGATTGATAAGGTTAAGAAGAAGCTTTCGGGGTGGAAGATGAACACTCTCTCGTTCGCAGGTAGAGTTACTCTTGCTCAATCTTGCATCATGAGCATTCCATCCTATATTCTTCAAGTGCTTCCAATTCCTGTTTCGGTTTGTCACAAGATTGAGGAGCTTTGTCGGAATTTCATATGGGGCAGCTCTAATGAGAAAAGGAGGTGTCACCTTATCTCTTGGGATTAGATATGTAAACCCAAAGAAGATGGTGGGTTAGGCTTCCGGAGGCTTCAAGTGGTAAATGAGTCTTTCATGATGAAATTAGTGTGGAGGCTTATTCTGAACCCAAAAGCTTTGTGGGCTAAGGCTTTAATTGCCAAATACAAAGTTACGGATGTCCTAAACATCTCTATGCAGCAGAATTCCTATGCCACTATGACATGGAGGGCTATGACCAAAGCTTGTGACAAAGTCTATAAGAATAGCTTCTGGATTCTGGGGGATGGAAAAAAAGCTAGATTTTGGTTAGATGCATGGATTCCAGGAACTCCTCCTCTCTCGCTGGTTCCTGGGATCGTCATACCAACTTGGTGCCGGTTTCATACAGTGTCAGAGTTTGTTGTGAATGGCATGTGGAATTGGCATTTTCTGGATGATATTATTCTGGCTCAAGTTAAGCTCTTAATCGCTGCTGTGACTCCTCCATCTGCTCCTTTGGAGGAAGTTGATTCGATAGCTTGGGCTTTGGAGAATGATGGGACTTTTTCTATTGCTTCTGCTGCTTCTGTTTGCCAGGATCATGTGCCTTGTTCCTCGGTTCTTAATTCTAATTCAGTTTTTCTGTTAGCCTGGAGGTGGCCAGGCCCACAAAGAATTAGGACACTGCTTTGGAAGCTTGGTCATGGTAAGATCTTTTCCAATGTTGAGAGAGTTAAGAGGCATATGGGAAGTGACACCAATTGCCCGCGTTGCCAACAAGCACCGGAGACTATTATTCACTTGTTCAGGGACTGTGATGAGATTCGAAGTCTTTGGGATGGCTTGATCTGTGACAAGGTTTGGGCAAAATTCTTCACTTTAGGTCCTGTAGATTGGATTATTTGGAATCTGTCTGATAATAACATAGGATCTGCGAAGGAGGAATGGCAAGTTTTGTTTGGGGTCTTGCTCTCCATGATTTGGCAAAACCGTAATGACATTGTTTTCAATCAAAAGTGTGGGAATTTGATGGATATGCTCCTTCAGGCTCTATCGTTTACTCGTTTCATTGAGGATGCTAGTGTTGATTTTTCTGGATCTGTTCAATTTCGTAGTAGGGATGTGCTGATTTCTTGGTTGCCTCCAAAACCTGGTTTCTTGAAATTGAACGTTGATGGATCTTATCGTAGTAATTCTCGGATTGCAGCTTGTGGAGGATTGATTCGTGACGCCTCTGGTCAATATATCCATGGCTTTGCTTGTTTTTTGGGTTCCTGCAGTTCAGTCAAAGCAGAGTTATGGGGTCTTTTATGGGGTTTGCGTTTAGCTCTGCAGTTGAATGTTGTGAAGTTGGAAGTTGAGCTTGATTCTCAAGTGGCTGTCCTTTTGGTTACAAGACATTGTGCCACATCTCATCATTGTTTCTCCCTGGTGCGTGAAATTAGAAGGCTGCTTCATGATCTACCAAGTGCCTCTATTATCCATATTTACAGGGAAGCTAATAGATGCGCTGATTTTTTGGCTAATTTGGGCCATGATATGTCCCTCGGTTGTAATTTCCTTGTTAGTTGTCCCCATGATTTGTTCCCTCTTGTTTGTGAGATGCTTATGAGGTTGCTTTTCCCCGTTTAATTTAGTCTTCTTGGGCGTTTTGCCCCGTTCATAATAAAAAAAAAATTGAAAAAAAAAACTTTTTTACGACCAAAGATTATTTTTTTTTAAAGATAAGGGAAAGGGAAATAATTGTGCAACTGCTTATGTTTGAATCCAAATATTATCTAACAAGAATCCAAATATTGGCATTTTTATATCTCGCAACTTTGCCAAACGAGCTATATATATATATATATATATATATATATATATATATATATATATATATAACTTATATTAAATGCTTTTCTATCTTCAATTTTTTTTTGGTATGGTTTAGTGTTATTGTGATGTGATTTTTGTATGAATAATGATATATCGTTTTAGCAAAGTAATCTAAAAATTCTACTAAACACATAAAGTTATAACTCATGTCACTTGCATACAATCATTAATCAGATAAGTAACATTTTATTATACATGTTAACTCATGTATATGGTTGCTAGAAGGATATATCATTTTTTTATTGCCCTTTTCATTTCATATGGGTTAAGCATCCCCTTTATTCATATTGATAATTAATAAACTCTTTTAAAAAGAATATACTATATTTCTTTTTTTTTTTTGGTTTACATGGGAGGTCTGGGATTAGGACCCATGACCTGAGGGAGGGGGAAATCCTAAGTGTCCCTGCAGCCACCAACTGGCTGTCTTACGCGGACGAATATACTATATTTCTAACGCAACATATTTATGTATATGTTGTTTTAACAGCTAAAAATTATGTTTCCGTCACAGTCGGTCCACTAACTAAACTTTTTAAATTTGAAAAAAGAAAAAAGTGGGCGTAACTCATTTGATTATGTACAAGTTTAAGGTCTCGTGTTCGATTTATAGATATTTCATTTGGTGAATTATATGTGACTTTAATTTCCATACCTATCCCTATCAAAAACTTTGACAATAAAAAAATTGTGAAAATAAAAAGTTTAGAACTTCATCATTGATTGTGATGCAGTTTTCCTTAAAGGATACCCCTTTCAAAGTTAACAGTTTGCTTTGGTTATTTTGCACAACCTTTTTGCTTGCCAAATTCAAGGGAAAACGAAAGATCATCACGGTCCCCTCAAAATGACTTTAAATTTGGTCCCAGTTTTGCCATTTATGCCAACTACAATTGTACCCTATATCTTCCCATTGTTTGCTACACCCTGGTTTGCCACTCCTTTTCACTACATCTTCAACACCAATGTAATATAAGGGTCTACAAGAATTGAATGGAGATACCCCAATTCGAATCATGGTCATAGTTAAGATTTCAACATGTTGACAGTAATGACCCCCATGTTGAATAGGCTCCTAGGCTCAATTATAATAAAAAGGATTAATGAGCTCTTTATGAAGAATGGGATATTATTTAGTTAAGATAATTAAATATTATTTTATTGCATGTTGAATTTTAGAACGTTTTCAATTTCTAAGATGATGACATTTGTTTATCAATCCTTATTAGGGTTTACTATTTTCTACATAAAGCTTTTGTATTCATCATTCACAATCAAGGAAGAAAATCTAACTTTGGTTTTATTAATTTTTTAGAGATTTTTCTTAGAAGTAGTTGTAGAATTTAATAGTCTCCTGGTAGATTCATTTTTTTAAATCTATCAATTAGTTCTTTCATTTTTGATCATCATATGCCTCCCAAAACTGCAACCCAAAAGATAGATGTACAGGAACGTATGAAGGTCAGTGATGAGTGTATGAAGGCCAGCAACGAAGCTTTTTATGCTCTGTTGCTGAGTTTCAGAAAGAAATAGCATATGTCCATGTTCCCTCTCCTCCTCTAGTTAGCACCCGGATCACCCACCAGCCTCAGCACCATAAAGTCCTCTCCCACTGTGCCCACCACCAAAACCACCCTATTCCCCATCCTCAAAAACCTATTATCCACCATATCTTCTTTCTTAAACCATCTTTAGTGCTTAGCTACCAAAAGTATGCTAAGCCTCTTAGCTGATTAACTAACTAGCTAGCATATGGCCATTGGAAGACAATGTTGGAGTATGCTTGAAGAAGCATATAAGCCAAGCTAAGCTCATGAGCCAAGAGCAAAAAAGAAAAAAAAGAAGTGGGTCAAATAGTGGGTGAATAAATATTATGATTGATATATGGATTTATCTTAGCTTATAGAAAAGGCTTAAATATCAAAATGGTCCCTATAAATGTTGACCTCTTTGAAATTAGTTTTTACAAAAAAAAAATTTGGATTTTGGTTCTTACTTTTACATTCCGTTTTGGTTTTGATCTACGTGGCAAATATGGATGAAAAACACTACTCTATTTTTACATTTCATTTTAGTTTTGATCCCTACTTTAACCTTCTACATTAGTCTATGTTAGCATTTTCCATCCATTTTTTATACAAGAACCAAAACCAAAAGTAGGGACCAAAACCCAAAAAAAAATTGTAAGAACTAATTTCAAAGAGGTCAACATTTATAAGGATCATTTTGGTATTTAACTCTATAATATAATATGCTTAAGGGTTGGAGTATTGAATCAGCTAAGAAATTGGTGACATGGCATCTCTTAGCTTACATTATGTTTGCTAAGGGATAAAGATGCACTTAGCAACTCCCATCTTATTATTCACCATATTCTTCTTCCCAACATATTCAATTGTCATATTTAAACCTCTCTATGCTATCAAGTTTTGAAGCAAAGTTGGCATCTGCAATGTATTTTCAGTAGCAAGCAATTCACATTTGACCGGGAGCTTTCTAAGTCTTGGCCTTTCCATACACGTCAAAACACCAGGCATACAAATAAAATGAATAGTTAAATAATACCACTGAACAAAAACTCTTTTGGGTATTGATTCAAAGGTACTACAAATTGAATTCCAACAGACAGTAATGCAGCTGAGTATACAAACATGACTCAAGAGTTGAACCCACCTTATAAAAATGGGTTCAGTTTCAAGGTTACTTACTAATCTTACAAACTTGAAAGCTTAAATTTTCTATATTTTGCAACTGAAATAACTAGCTGTAAAACAAATTATGATTACACTTTTTTACAATTTTACTCCATCTATGTCATTGAAGCTTACAAGTAGCAACCAAATTTGATCATGGCTGAGAGTTTTTAAGTTATACCTTAAATGCTCTAATAATCAGGGATGGCAGAAAAACGGTATCCTTTGGCACCCCGCCACGCATAATATGCAATTCGAGTCTCATAAAAGCCTGTATACATAAAACAACAAAATCATGTGCCAAGTTTAACCAGCACAAAAATCCTAAGTGACAGATAAAGTAAATCTCTACAGCATTAAATGGTGATAACCAAAAAAGAAAATCAGAATGCACAGTCGAAAAAAGATAGTATTTTTCTCAACCACTGCAGGTGCATATGTATTCTGTGGACAAATTATAGTCAGACATTTTTAGTTCCACAGCTCTAGAACAAATAAACGAACATGTAAAGCACCATCATTCCACTTATAAATATGATTGAATCATATTGATAACCATAATCATGTAGATGGAGATAGCCCATCCCCGTTCATGCCCATTTCCTGTCCCAATCCCACCAAAAACAAAAATATGTACCTAAATATTTACAGCACTTGGTCAATATTGTTGTGCCCAATTTTATTGGAACATTTTTTGCTGATTCATTGTGAAGATGTTGTTAAACACAAAGGAGGTTAATCAGGAAGTGCATCCCCTGTTCGCAATTTGACCAAATTCATTTGAACATTGGCAAAAATAAGTCCTGTGTGCTGTTTGTACTTCTAACTTCAAATCTAAAAGCTCAAAATTATCTTTATGGTTTGTATTTCATAACTGTGTCAACATGTTCATCAACAGCATATTTGCAGTTTCAAAGAGTTCCAAAAACAATTAATTCCCTTGTTCTTTACATTAAACTAGAGTAATTAGCATAAATAAACAATGCATATGGCACCCTCTGGGAATCAAACATACCTGGGAGAAAGCTAAGAAACCCTAGGGCTAAAAGGCCATAAGCTTGAGACCGATCTCCCCCCATATGACCAGTGAAGATAAAGTATGAAAGAAACAGAAGTCCTGTCCCGAGGAATAACAGGAAGAGCGCAAGGACAATGGATTTCCAAGGAACCCTATCCAATGCTTTTGGTGTATAATCAAATCGAGGGTCAAATGGTCTGTTCCTATCACCAATATAATCATCCTCATCTGTTGCGAGAGAGGTGTAACGAACGTTGCGTTTAGTTGCCATATCCAAATCTTCGTGAGTTCTTTGTTCCTAAAATTTGTTACCCAAAATGATCTGAGACCCTCAAACCAAATAAAAACGGACATGTTAGATTCAGTTCTGATGGGTGCTGAGAAAGAACTGAACCAGAACCTTTAACACCACAAAGCAGAATGGTAGGGAAAGACTCACAGTTAAATGGCAGGTTGTTGGATATTGTGGTTCTTTCCGTCAAAGGAAGGTTCTGCCACATTAAAAAAAGGAACTATCAGTCTATCACTTCGTTCTAACTAATTTACAAAACAAAAGATACAATAATATGCCCAATTTAAATATTCAATAACCGAAACAATGTGATCAACATTTCATTTGTGAACCAAATATCCTCTCTGCGTAATGTGTACAGCCATAAATCAACTATGTGATGTAAGAGACTAAGGTGTCAGATTACAGACTTTGCACAAGCCACTCATTGTGATAGAGATGAAAAATCAGCACAAAGAATATATGTATAATGAATAAATATCTAATCTCAATGTTGGAACATTTTAAACACAGTAGCATTCAGTATAGTCCTGCTTATACATACAAGATGAATCTGTCTTCAATCTCAATTTTTGGTTCTACACTAGTGGAAGTGATGGAGATCTTGACAGCTTACCAACACTAAAACAAGGGGGACAAAATTAAAATTATGAATCTTGGTCTTCCATTTTTCTATTTTTTATTCGAATTAAATTCCTCGATTTTATTTTCTTTCAAAGTAGAATCCTTGAAAGTTACTTGGCAGAAAAGAGAACGAACTGAAGAGAATTTTGAATTAACACCCAGGTAGTTAGGATATCAATTATCATCCCCAAACCGTTTGTGTGCTAGACTAATCCCTATAGGCATGAAGTGATGTTGTAAGGCCCTCCCCACAAGTGGTGTCTCCAAGGGTCGAACCTTCGTGCTCCCATGGGAGTGCAGTTAGCTTACCACAACACCCAGCCCTTTGTGGGTTGTTACCTGTTCTTGTTCAACATCAACATGATTCACATAATTATTTATGACGTTCAACAACAAAAGAACAGGAAAAAAAACTATAAGGACAGCATTGGATTTGTAAGGTCCAGCACAGAAAAAACATTAAACAAACGTAGTAACCAAATAAAACAGCTGCTGCAAAAAGGAAAAATCAGAAGTGATCTGCTATACATGAGATTAACATGACAAGCAAAACAATTTATGTCTTTACAGATGACAGAAGTAAAAGAGGAAGAGCAAGTCAAATAAAACCAAATGAAGAACAAAAGCCTTCCGAAAAACAGGGACAACTTCTCCTGAATGAACATCTAATCCCCGCGTCGACAGCACACGACTCCATCATATAGAAGTAACAATAGACCAAAACTCCAAAGGCCTAAATTGGAAACTTGGACTAGAATAGATAAATGATCGAATTCCCCAAACACCAAGTGTGAACAAAAACATAGAGTTTCTGCAAAAAGAAAAAACAGAATACTAAAACTATAGATATTATACACCCCATACTCCCACAAGCACTAAACTTCCTCCCCCTATACATAAAAAATGCAAGAACCTGAACCAGTTTCTAATGCAGATTCGTTAATTGGGGTAAAATGATCTCAACCATGGTAGTCGGAATCGCAACGATTCGTATCGCGATTCGATTCAAAAACAGGGGCCAGCGATGCGGATCGCAGATGTTAATCTCTTACTCAACTATAGATGTTAAAGTGCATTAATCTAGATTTTCATCGCGTATCAGAAGACCCTTGAGATACAAAAATGTCAATTTGGTTCCAACTTTGCAAAACGTCATCCAATTTGATCCCTATGAAAACCGTAATTTTTTGTAAGGGACCAAATTGACGGACACCGTGCAAAATTAGGGACCAAATTGATGTTTTTGTAATCTCAAGGACCAAATTAACCGGCAGTATCAATCTCAGCCAACATAAATATATTGGGATGAAATTAAAATATATTGGTGAATGATGGACAGAAAGTCTAAAAAACTTTACACCGTTAGTGCATACCAATTAAGCTCATTATACTAACCTCCTTTGAGATATTTGACTTAATTACATAACTCTTTCTTCTTCTTCTTTTTCAGAAATTACATGAACCTCCTTTAAGGTTTATGTTGTTATTTTGTTTTTTGACTTAAAATTTTCAAAGTTAGTAACAGTCATGAATAATTTCAGGGCATATCCACAGATAATCAATGTCCAAATGAATTTCCTAAGCTCTATTTTAAGGAACCCATTTCCAATAATTACAGATCCAACACTCTAATACATCCAATTAGATTGACGGACGGATAATGGGAAATGAATCGCAAACGAAGATGCCATAAGATCGAAGACGAGTAGGAGAACAAAACCTGATACGGAGGAAGGAGCGAAATTCGAAGGTTGGGTCAGCTCAGCGTGGTCGTCGGTCAATGGCTGTCAAAACCTCTGCAACTTACGACATTCTTTACATCGCCCATAAATGTGGTTTTTTTTTTCATTTAAATAAACTATTTTTCACATTTTTTTTTAAAAGTTATTCTGATAAAAAGGGGTAATTTAGTTGGATAAAAAAAAAGCATAAAAAAGACTATAAGATAATTTGAAAAATTGTTAAAAAATTGAGGAATATTATATTAAGTATTATATTCACAATGATGTTACTTTTCAAACCCTTGTGTGATTTTGAAAATCATTCATATAATAAAAAGAATTGATTTTATCCCTATTTTTTTATTATTTTGGTTTTATAGGGTCCTTTTTTGTTTTTATATGGTCCTTTTATTATTTTGGTTTTGATTCTTGACATTAACTTAAAATAAAAATTGTTGACGGACGATATCGACAACATGTGACTACAAACATAGTCTAAAATAAAAATAAACTAATTTTGAGAAACAAAATTCTAATTTTATTAAAATAAAAAAAAAATAAACTTCCTCATTTCCTTCCTTTCTTCTTCACATTATCACCCACGCTTATTTAACTTTAAACCATCAAATAGATTGTGTTAGCCTAATTATAATTTATGTTTTTGAATAATATGTTTTATTATGATAAATATTTTTAATTTTTTGTATTTTTTTTATCACTTAAAAATAAATTATCGACAAACTTAATATTAGTTATTAATAATTATATTGAAACGATTTATCAAAAAAAATTGTAATTATCTAACATTTGATTGTTTTATCTAATATCTTGAATGTGGATATTATTTCATGATTAAAAAAAATAGATTTTAATATATTCAACCTTCAAAGTTTGAGGTTAACCAATGTAAAAATTGAGATTTTGGCTTTCGAGAGTGTTAAAAAAAATAAAAAAAAATAAAAAATAAAAAATAAAAAACAAACTTGTCTTCTTTGTTTCCTAATACAACATATATTGGCTTTACACTTGATTTGGTTGTAGATAAGAGAATAGGAAAAGAGAAATTATGAGAGAAAGTGGTGAAAAAATGGATGAATTTTTTCATTGTTTAGTATGAGATAAAAGTTGAAGAAACATGAAAGATGAAAGTGTTGAGTTTTCTTTCCACTCATTTGGTTGAATAGAAAAATGAGTAAAGAAAAATTAATAAATTGTTATAAGTCAAACCTGATTAGACAAATATCTTTTCACTCCTCCATGATTCAAAAAAAAAAAAGAAAAAAGAATTGATTGTTTAGTAAATGTAATCATTTTCTCTCTACTTTATTCAATTTTCTTTTCAAAAATAATAAGAATTTTGGCATATCCTACAAGAATTCGTTCCCTCTGCCATTTTTCCCATCTTCCTAACAAGAGTGATACCTTACTTTCTCCTTATCCCCTTCTCCACAAAATTTACCTCCCCTAAATCTCTAAAAGCAAAGATAATGTTAGAACCGAGTATATCAATTTCTTTTAATTGATTATTGCAAAATTTGATAGTGTGTGATATTACAAAAGAAAATAAACACATTATTTATTTCATACTAATATCACTCCATGGTCATTGCAATTACATTGCCACTCGCAACGAATTAATTAGAGATCACAGTACGTCCCTGTATAGAAAATAGTGATGATCATATGCAACTTGGAAGTGGAGACCCGCACAAACACTTATTATGAAAGTATGAATACCCATCAAAGCTCTGTAGATTGCCACCCTTTGGAATCTCACCACACAACCTGTTGTAGCTAACGTTCAACAGAGTCAAATTTTCTATTCCCAAAGGGAGGTTCCCATAGATATGATTATGACTCACATCCAACGTTGTTAGTTTCTTTGGCAACTCCACTTTTCCAAGGTCAAAGGCCAACAAGTTCCTCGAAAGGTATATTAAAGATGTCCTTTTGTTGGACCCAAAAAGCATTGATGCATCACCTTCAAACCTGTTCTTAGAAAAGTTTATATAATACACGTTCAGCTTTGCCAAGGACACTGGGATTCTCCCTGAGAGCTGGTTTCGCGCTAGTGTAAAGGTCCCCAAGTTCTTGAAGTACCCGTAGGAATCAGGGATTGGACCTGTGAGCTTGTTGTTATCAAAATCAAACCTCACAAGTTTATTCAACTGTGAGAGAGAGGGAGGGAGTGTCCCAGAGAGTTTGTTGAATGAGAGGTCCAAGTCAGCAAGGTTTTTCAGTTTGGCCAAGAAGTTAGGTATTGGACCTGAAATGCTGGTTGAGCTAATGGTGAGGAACTGGAGCTTGGTGAGGTTCGAAATGGCTTCGGGGATCAGGCCGGTGAGTCGTGGGAACTCAAACAGAAAAAGGATTTCTAGGTAAGGTAAGTTACCAATGGAGGGTGGAATTTGAAAGGCGTGGTGGTTGACCGAGAGGCTAATAGATTGAACACGGTTCGTTTTGTATTGGCAACTTATACCTTCCCAAGTCATGTCACAGCAATCAATGTGTGGGTTCCAAGAGGAGAGAAAGGTTGGGTTGTTGAGGTCTTTCTTGATTTGGAGAAGGGCTTTTTTGTCTTGTGGGTTGCACTTTTCTGAGAGGGAAAATGCAGCATGGGAGAACAATATGAATAGGAGAAACAACTTGGTTGACATTGGCTTTTTTCTTTTCTTGAGTTTGGAGTATGGGATGAGAAAAAAAGGAAGGGAAAAAGGTTGGTTTATATAGCTAGTAGGATTAAGAGTTTAAGGTGAAAAAATATTGCATGCTAACTAGTGCCTAGCATAATAGCACACCGTGTAATGTCTGAAAGCCATAGAAGTAGTCTAAAAACACAGGTCTGTAAGCTCATTGGTAGAGAGAGATTATAATACTATGGCCTAAGCTGCATAGTCTCAATCAATAACAGAAGGCAGCCTAGGAGAGTCAAACGTCAAACTCCTGTTGAAAGGTGATAAGTATTGTCAACCTAGAAGGATCCTATCCAATGGGCTAAATCAAGTGGCAGCAAAGATGGAATCTAGGCACAAGGATTTTAAATTGCCAGTGATAGCTTTTTGGTCATGGTTTTGATGAATCAGGGGTGTGGTGCAACCAATGAGGAGCAACCACACATCATTTTACAGCCCATCATGATGCAATCCACATTTTAAAAGCCTATGAATGATTTTAAGATTCATGGGACACCCTGCTACTCTATTCCAACTCCAGGTCCCCATTCGATTATATAGTTATGGAATATCTCTTAGGTTCTGAAAATATTAATTGCTTTTCTACTTTTTTATTCTCAAGTCTCAACCTAAAAGGAGGTCAGACAACATTAAAGTAAAAAGCAACAACAAGGGAATTTTCTGTCTTAACATTGTTCCAAATTTAAGAATGGTTTGTTTCTGTTATAGAAACAAAATTCAACACCGGAAAGAACTTGAATAACAATCGAGTAATGATATATAGACATACAAAATCAACCAACACATAAGTCTATAACACAAAAAAGTAACATGTGTCACTTATTTACCAATCAATAAGGAAGTGACACATGTCAATTCCTTTGTGGTTTAGGCCTAATTGCAGGTTGATTTTGTAAGCCTATCTATCATTTTTTATAACAAAATAACCAGAGACTAAGAAAACTGATGTAACTGTTCTGCCTGACACCCTATAGTGTCAGTAATAAACAGAAATCATGCAGGTACTTCTAGCAAGACGCTACTCATTGCAAGGAGTTTTTCTAAAATGTTGAAGAAACAGGGAGTGCACAAATAGAGTGGAAAAAAAATTTGGAAGGAAAATTGCTTTGCCGGATACCTCAATTGGACATAATTCTTGACCTATCCAAAATTTGTTCATCTTGCCGAAATATACAAATAAAATTATCAGCTACAGTGACACTGAAACTGTCTTAGAATACAAAACTGATGTTTAAAGGCCAAACCTTAAATCATGTCTAAATAGTAGACGTGTCCATTTCCCCATCATTCATCAACCTGAACACCAGACATGGGCACCTCAGAGCTACTGGGTTCTTCATCATCATCCTCACTCATGCTTCCTTCAGCATCCTTTTGGAAGTAATCAACTTTGAAGTTATAATCCTCATCCATGGAATCCGATGAGCCTTTTTTAGCCTTTTTCCTTTTCTTTTTCTCTGCTTTCTTAATTTTTGTATTAAGTATACCCTCCGCTGCGTATAACTTCTCATTTTGCTTACTAGCCGCACTGCTCCCCTTGTTCCTGCTAACATCATCCTGATCTTCCATAGACTCATCAACATCATTGTCAGCCACATTTTGAGGACCTTCACCTTGATCTGATGGTTCAAGTGATTTGTCATCCTAGAAAAACATAGTTTGTAAGGTAAGTTATTTCAAATAATAAATGTGAAAAGACTAAAATTACTAGTTTATGCTAAGAAAACACTAGTCAATTTCCTAAGGCATTTTTCTCCACTTTAAACGTCTTTTAAACAGCACAATCAATAACAGACCTCTAACATAGTGTCATCAAGGTTGAGAGGGCAACTTGAAGGAACTTCAACAGGGTTGAAATCATTAGCAGATTTAAGGCTCCCAATAAATGAAGATTCACTGTTGTAAACTTCATCAATGTTAAACTCTTTCGTAAACTCGGAAACTATCTTGGCCTCTGAAGCTTCCTCTTGATTCCTAACTGGGGGCATAGTGTAGTATGGAATTTTACCTGAAACATGCAAGTAGACATTTCGCTTAATTAGATAAAGCATCAATTCCTTCCTAGTTTTTAACTTCATACGAAACATGAATCCCTTTGCTGAGTTTCTGATCTAACAAACTCAATGTATACCTTCGTTCCAATCATGAAGAATGATTCTTGCTGCAGCCTCAACATCAACTATTGCACCCTTCTTGAGCTTGCCCCTAACTGTAGCAACCTTCTGTAGGAAGTCATCAACTGAATCAAAACTTGGAATCTTGTAAAGAGTTACCAGCAGTTTGACTGGGCAAAGTTTGAGAATTTCCTTCACTGCATTGTCACAGGAAAAATAAAGAATACAATTAAGAGTTAAAAAAAAGAAAAGAAATATGAAATACATGAGGGAAAGTAAAATTATACTATGAAGGATAAGAGGTCCTCCAAAACAGGAAAAACAATACAAAACAACAAAGCCTTTGTCCCACTAGGTAGGGTCAGCTGCATGGATCAAATGACGCCATAAAGGTATATCATAAATAATGTCCATTGATAAAGCATTTATCGCTGTATCCTTCATAATTCTTTCGCCTATGGTTTTTCTTGGCCTTCCTTTGCCTCTAGCACATGGAGTAAATATGGGGAAAAAAAAAAAGGACAACAGCCAAATGGCAACTACCTTAAAAGTCAAGAGAAAAACACTAGAGGGGGAGAAAAAAGCCTAACCCTATCCCGTAACTAGTTGAAGACAAAGGTAGCATTTGGTAGACATGCCAGAACAGTGCGGAAGAGAACATAAGAACACATGGTTCTTGGTGTATTCTATATACAGAATAGGACAAAGGGCTGAAAAGTAGACCACGATTCCAGTGATAAGGGTGAAACCAAACTACCAAAGAGAAGAGATATGTTCTATCTCATTCCTACTAGCTCGGTCTATGCACCAAACACTACCAAAGAGACACTCTTAGATATGAGTGGATTTCGGTCCAGCCAAACGCACTGAAGAATAGCATAAGCTGCATAATTGAAGAGTGTGTTTCTTCAATGTCGCAAGTTCAGTTCTTCACTTCTTTGTAATTAAAATTATGTTATATTCTAATGAAGCATCATCTGTGCATTTTGAACCACCTTAGTCCAATATTAAACTAAATAAGATTAAAATAATCAGTAAAAGAAATGTCTTCAACTACCTGGGTTAATTGGATCACCTAGCTTCTCAATTCTCTTGCAATTTTTCAAAACAATGGAAGCATCGTTTTCTTTAGATTTCAGCATAACAACACCAGGGCAATCCAGCAGCTTAACATTCTTGTCCAATTGAACCTCTTGCAATGATCTTGTTAACCCAGGAGTAGCACCAACATTGACAGCATGGCATCTCTTTAAGCTATTAATCAGACTGCTTTTACCAACATTGGGTAGTCCTATCAAACCCACCGTGATTGATTTCTTGATCTGCCAAGGAAAGGATGCAAAATATATAAAGATTGACAAAACAATTAGCAATGAATATAGGCAACCATATAAATAACAAAACAATAAACCAGTTAAGCAAGAAAAAGAAAAAGGAAGGTATATGAACAGGAGGTTAAAGCAAAAAACAGCTAAATGCAAAATCCAAGATGGATAGAAATAACAATTAATGAAAGGTCACACTGTAGCATGTCCTGCAAGCTTAAAAACTCCTCATTTAGTACAATTAGAGGGAGAAAGATCCTAAAACAAAAGGAAAAAAATTGTAGCAAGGCTGCACAATCTTTGTGGATAGCCAAGATAACAAATAACACCATAGAAGCAGCTATGAATAAAGAAAAGCTAACGACTAGACTCTATCCTACATCAAGTGACAATTTTGTGCTTCAGCATAAATACTTCAAAATCAGCAAAAAAATTTACAATGGCATTGTAGTTTGACAAACAACTACTATTGCCGAACCACAAAAGAAAAGCAAGAGAACCAAAATTCAATATCATACATGGAATACTAGCAAGTTTTCAAGCCATCACGAGAAAAATACATATTTAGATAAATAAATGATATGTTAACATAGACTAACGCATAAACATGAACAAAGAAAATAAAAAGATAGGGCAAGAGCCTGAACATAGATATCCTGTGATCTTTTATTAAAAAGATAAGATAACATCAAACGGAAAAACACTACTACTTGGAGAGAAAACATTTTATTCCCAACGATTCTGTTACCTCGTGGCTCCTTGAGTAATTCTTCAACAATTTGAGTAGAGTATCAGCTCCAAGACAATCACTTAATTGCAAAATTTCACTTGATTTGGCAGCTTTTTTAGAAGACTTCCACCCTAAGTTTGATTTTTGTTGTTGTGTGCTGCACTTGAAGGCCACAGTAGGTAATTCTTCTCTGAAGTACTTGAGCCACTTCTCCACAGCTTCCCGAGGGACAAGATCTATGTAAGGAGCACAAACAATTAGCCAGTGTGAAAATAAATTTCCTAAAATGAGATAGGAGACTGGAATATGGTTCGGGAAGTTACCGATTTTATTTAAAAGCAATACTAGATGTTTTTCAGGTCCTGCTTTCATCACCATCTTTTCCATATCAACACAACGGGTTCCCAAGGGATCCCGGGCATCAAGAACCTCCAAAATGACATCAGAGGCTTCAATGACCTTTACCAAATCCTTGTAGAAGGCCCTATCAGAGTTATCTATGAAAATGAAGACATAAAAAAAACATTGAATAGAGACAAATAAATATAAGACCCAAATCAAGGTTTAAGCCAACTAAAAATAGTAAAACACCTTTAGAATTTGCAACTGAGGTAAACTTTTTGCTATCTTCAAGTGAAACCTTTTCAACCGGGTTGGAGTTATCATCGTCCTCTAGCAAGCCCAATTTCCTTTTCCGTGCCTGAAACAAACATTAGGCACAGTAAAATCTTATATTGTACCAAAAATAAAAATTATTACAAGTTTACAAATGCATGCAACGCTTGGCAGAAAATGCTTCTAATGTCAGGCACAACAATAGGCATTTTCACATTTCTTTGAGATCACTTCACATGGCAAAGGAATACCAGTGTTTTTGTGTGTCTGTGTGTGTCTATACTGTGCAATTACCTGAAAATAAAAATCCCATATATCTCGTAAATTAATCAAATATCAAAGCGAGCAACACAGTCTAAGAATTCATATAATAAAATAAAAGGAATCAACAAAAGAGATACGAATATCAAATGTTGTAATCAATCCTAAGGTGTACATATAAAATTAATGCCTTTGGAAAGTCTAGTTGATGAGAAACAAAAACACTGTTTATAAAGTTAAATACATAATTTCAAATCATTCTTCGTATTCTTATAAATGAGTACTATAATTAATCACTCATTCTCCCATTAAAAAAAAAGATATACCCTCTCCTTGCGCTCAGCTTTCTTCTGCTCCAATTCCTCGATAGCTTTGGCTCGGCGCGCTTCGAGAGCCTTAAGCTCCTGTTCCTTGAAGGGCCAATCATTGGGAATACCAGGATCCTTCTCAACCTTCTTATGCAAATTAAGCTTCTTCGCTTCCTTCGCCTTCTTCTTGTGGTGCTCTTTCACCTTCCTAATGATCTTATATTTCTTCTTCAACGGAACCCTCTTACTCTTACTCTCTGCAAAAAAAAAACAAAAAAAAAAACTATTATTAATTAAAAATTAAAAATCTCATTACCGATGATAATAACAAATCAAATACAGAATTGAGAATTGGGAAACGAGAGTGTTTTTTCTTACTCTTGCTCCTCTTCACCATTTTCTTTTTTACTTCCTTTTGAGATTTGGCGGCTGCTACTGCTGGTGGTGGAGTATGCTAAAATAGATGGCGGCGAGTTAGGAGTGGGGAATGGGAATTAGGGTTTAAAGGAGGAAGGTGGATTGTGAAATGTAGTGGCAGGGTTTAGTGAAATATACAGTAGTCCCTAAATTATTAATGTTATCACACTTTAGTCCTTACCCAAAAAAAAATAATAATAATAATAAAATAACTGTTATGAAATAATGAAAATAAGAAGAGATCAGATAAGAGAGAAGCAGGGAGAGATTGTATTTCACTTCTTGGGACAAAGTTTACGATACATATGAGTCCTATTATATAGGAAAAGATGAAACTCTATCATGAATTTGTTTCAACTAAAGATAAACATAAATTAGGGATAAACTCAAACTATGATAGAGTCATCCACTTATTAGATAAATACAAATTGTTCATAACAATAACACATATATTCGTCCTCAAGGAAGAGTTTACCATTTTACCCTTGTTGCTAGGTTAATTCATTTATTTACCAATTATTTAAATTAGGTATTCGTTGTTCGGTTTGGATTCTGTGTTTGTATTATAGATACTCGTTCATAATGAAATATGTGGATTATTTTTCTTTTATCAATAACGTTATTTTCCTTATATCTTTCTTCATTCAATCTCTCGTCCCATTATTCCGTTGGAATGAAAACCAAAATATATTACCGCATTTCAATAGATTCAGGCTTAAGGGTATGTTTGGGAGTTTTTGGGGGTGTAATGGAAAGGGAATGGTTTTCATTCCTTTCCTCCCCCTTGGTTACCCCCAATTTGAGGTGTAAAGATTATAGGTGTGTTGAATGGAAAAGTTTCATTCCATTCCATTAAGTTAACACTTTCAAACAATGAAAACAAACATTTTTTCCCTTTCCATATCTTTCCATCCCGTTCACTCCCTCCCATCCAAACATAGCCTAAAGAGAATGGTTTCCATTAGATGGTTTTAGACTAACAATTTAATCCATGTCTGGATGTTTAGGACCAAATCCAACCCAAAAAAAATTGTTGAGATAACGTAGAAACTGAATCCAATTATCATTACTTATATTTGTAATTATTTTGAATATGCTAAAATTGAAACTATTAATAAATCAAAATGTTGGGGTTAGAGGATGTGCATTTGATAGTTGGTAGTTTTCAAATTATAGTGCACAATAACATCATGAGAATGCTGAACTCAAAGGAAGTACACATCGTTTCGTTTATTTATTGATTAAAAAGTCAATAGGACTATGCAATTTGTTGAAATCAAACAAGTTTGATGTAGTCGGGCGGAGTGAAGATTCGTTAGGGTAATGCGCTTTAATCCTGGCTTCAAGTGAGTTTATTGGGATGTGACACATGCTAATATGCAGTGGAGTCGTGTTAGATACTGGTAGTCATTCAATGAGAGTTTTTGAATGGAAACTTATGAATGTAATTAAGAATGATGATAATGGTGATGATAATGTTAAAGGTGAGGAATTTGTGGGCATTTGTAATGGACGAAACAATGTGAATTAGTAGAAATTTCCTCTCCCATAAACCATCCTAGAATCAAGGTCAACGGAATGTCAACTACAAGATTGAGTAAAATAATGTAGATCTTTTTTACACATAGCATCAAAATTAAACTCATCAAGTTACAACTGTTTGTCTTAATAGAACCTTTTACACCATCAGAAGCTAACAATCTCTTCCTTAACAACTTCCATCACAAGATGGAATTTGAATGATGTTCCAAACATCTAAAAACTCATGGTCAAAAGAGCTCACTATTTTTTGCCTATTTATATTTTAAAAAATAGGTGGACAATTTTGAGGCAGAAAAACTTGGCATGCTATCATGGCATTCTGCCAACTTCCATTTACAATAAAAATTCAAAACCATCACCTGATATTACATATCAATATCACTATCTTCATCATCACTCTCATTGTTATTGATTCCATTGGCATAATATACATCATCATCATCAGCAATTTCAGGATCAGCTGTTTCGGTTTCACTATTGACATCAACATGATGTGAGGTCCAATCTGGTGGAAAGGTCTTTTGTAAGGCTTCTGTTAGTTCTCCTCCCGTCCTTTCGATCTTGCGTAAACATCTTGACCAATGGACTGCAGTTCCCATGTCAACAGTCATCTCGGATTCTATCATCTCTCTACATACAGACAAGAGTCCACTGTATATGTATGATTGAGCAAAGGTGGCTCTTGATAGCAAAGATGTCATAAGGCAATGGTATACTGCTATGTCTGGCTTCAATCCTGCTAATTTCATCTCTTCAAAGCACCTAAAAGCCTTCTCTGGTAAAGAAGCACGTGCCCAACCATGTATAAGGGTGGTGTAGGTTTTGAGGTTTGGCTTTATACCAGATGCTTCCATTTCTTTGATAATCTCAGTTGCTTTCTGGCAGGGGAGAGAGATAAAAAGGAGATATCAATAAATTACAGTGACTTGACAAGAATATAAATTTTTACAATTCTAACACAAACCACAAAGACCTTCCATGAAAGCATGCAAAAAGAATTGAAATGTAATGCAAAATAATCAATGTTTTCCCACACAATTCATTCTTCTTAATCTTATGCTAAATGATGATGGCGATGCATGAAATGAGACACTAACACCTGAAATTTTAGTCCACTACATGTAATCATTAACTTAACAAGAACATAAGGGCAAATCATACTTCTCTACAAACTCATACCTGCATATCCCCAGCTTTACAACAAGCATTAATAAAAGAAGTGTAAGTATGGATGTCAGGTTGAACTTCTTCATTTCTCATTTGTTGCATCAGATCTGCAGCTTCCCAAACATCACCTCTACGAGCCCACCTAAGAAAGTAAACTAGGTTACTAAAACAAAAAGCAGGTTGTAAAACCACTGAAGGATGAAAATATTGAAAAATTCAAGTGTAAACTCATGAAAAGAAAGTTAATAAAGAGAATTAGATACAACCCCGATTCAAAGATATATAAAAGAATGCTAGAGATGTGAACGCTTAGGTCTGGTGTTGATATATGCACACTATTCATACCCATCAATTAGTATATTATAGACGAAAGTGTTTCTAGGAATTTTTTTGGCGCTCATTTCTTTTGTGACTGCCAGGGCACTCTGCATTCTGCCTGACTTGCAACATGCCTTGAGCAATGCCTCATAAGTATATACATCAATCTCCAGGCCGACATTCTTCATAACTGTGAAGTACTGAAACGCCTTTTCAGTATCACCGAGTGAAGCATAACCATGCATAAGATTTGTATATGTGCGCTCATTTGGGCTTATGCCAGCCAGATTCATTTCATCCAATATTCTTACAGCCTTTTCCATCTACAAGAAATGTAATATAATTTAAAGAAACTGTTAAATATCCAGTGACAAGATCTACAAGAGATCAATAAGTAATTGAGACATCAAAAAACGAAAGAGCATTTCAGTTTTCAGACAAAATACAAAAGTTACAACTTTAACATGTCTGTGTGTCATTCAAGTAAGAAGGAAAGGAAAAAATTCCTAGACTCCTGACAAAAACAGTTGATTTAAATCAAAAAATGTTCAACTCCTGAAACAATACTGGCTTCTAACTTGTTAGCATCCACTGAAACACACTTGAATTTGGTAGATCATTGCAGTGTCTGACACATTTCAGATGCTGACATTGGCCCAAAAAAGTCACAGATGCATCTAACACTTGAGAGATTCTTATGTAATGATAGTCAACAGTTTGAGCATGTTGTATAGACTAAGCCAATTATAAATTGAAACTTCAACAATTTAAAAATAAAGTAGCGGTGGCATGGAATTGTAATATAACTAAAATATGTTAATTTAATTTACCGCAGTTTGCTCTGTAACTTATCAATTAATCCTTTCTCAAAGTGCAAATAACAAGTCATGTCATTTACATATTTCAATAATTGTTGGTCAACTGCAACTTACCTGACGCTTCTCAACAAGGCCAAGAATAAGAGCATTATACGTGTGTACAGTGGGAATGCAGCCACTCCTCCTCATCATATCAAAGATCTCAAGGGCTCTTCTCATCTCTCCAGCCCTAGCAAAACCAAGTATAATTGGCAAAAATGTGCGTGTTGAAGGTCTATGCCTCTCCTTCTGCATTTGCTTCACAATACAAATGGCACGATCCATATTACCCATCCCACAAAAAGCACTTACAATGTTATTGTAGAGGACTAAATCAGGCTTCAGACCATCTTTAGTAATATCTTCAAAAATGGAGAATGCATTAGCCCAATCTTTTAACTTCAAGAATCCATTGATCAACATAGAGTAAGTTTTCATGTTATGTTTTATGCCAGCCATTTTCATCATTTTGCTGATCTCCAACGCTTTAGAAACTTTTCCTATCTGTAAAAGAAAAAGGATAGAACAGATTTCCGTGTTAGATGGTGAGCTAGAATGATAGAACTTTAGATTTGAAATGAACACTTTTATTGATAGAAACATAAATTACACACACTGTACAACAATAAACTTGTTGCCCCGGAGACCAAGGTCTCCTAGTACACACACAATACAGCAATGGCTTGCTGTCCCAGAGACTAAGTCTCCTACAGAGAATGTTCTCTGTCCCAAACTCTCCAAATAACAACACACATGACTGCCTACAAATGCACAATACATTATATAATAAAAATAACTGCTCCCAATAACCTCTTAACCTCCTAATAACTAACAATCAAATCTGCCCTCAAATAACTAACTAAATCTGCCACATGGAAGATCAGAGGTTCCTATCATAGAAATCATAATTACTTTTGGTGAGGCATAAGTTATTTTTTGTTCACAAAATTAGCTCCCTATTTTTTGACATGTTTAGTGTATTATTATAGGTGAGGAAGAAGTATCAAATGACAAAGACACAAGCCTTAACACATTTGCACTACCATGATTTCTTTATAGATTGTAATTTTTGTCATTCCAACAATTGAATTACAACTGCCCTTCATGAAAATCTTTAGTCAATAACTACAACAACCAAGCCTTTTACCACTAAGTAGGGTTGGGTACATGGATCAGAGGACACCATAATGTTCTATGGTAAATCATGTCCAGAAATCTTTCATGTCAAAAGTTGAAAATATTGAATACCATTAAGAATGCAATAAAAAAGTTCATATTTTGTATATTTGAAATGTATACTATAATCTTAATATATAACGATGGAGGTTATAAATGTGGGATTGTAATGGTAGGAACTTTCAATCAAATTTTTGCAAGAAGCCAAGCAGGCAGTACCTGTTTAAAGTAAGTGACCCGAATAACGTAAATGGGCAAATTAATACGTGAAATATTGCTTACCTTGGTGTAAAGATTAATAAGACAACCATAGCTGATAACCGAGGGAGAGAAGCCACATTCCTTCATCAAAATAAAGAAGTGTTACTGAGTCATCCAATGTCAATTGTACAGCAGTTTTAGATATGAAATCCTAATACATTAAGGTGGCAAGGTGAGGAGCAACATATCAAATGCTAAATAACAAGAAAAAAAAAGGGTACAAATCTCAAACAAAAATAGAAACTCCTGTCCTAAGGACTGCCAGAGATGTGGCATCACATTCTAGTGGACACATGTCACGTATGGCTGGGATTTTTCCAGTAAGGCTTCAGGTCCTGATATATCGTCAATTGGAGACCAAGAAGGTGGAGAAAGGGCGATGGTGGCCACAGAATGGAGAAAACAAGATAAGAAAGTGAATACAGCCAGCTATGAGTAGTTTTATTCTCAGGATAACATCTCTTGGAATCTTTACTTCTTCAGGAACTCGAATGATAGAGTGGTTATTGAGTTGGAGCATCTTCTGATTTTACTTGATTCTATCAATCTTTCTCTTATTCTTGACTCAAGAATTTGGACTCATGATTCCTTAGGAAGTAAGGAGTCAGGACTCGGGAGCTTTCTCTTATAAATCCTATTTTCAGTTCTTGACACACTCTCCTAACAGAATTATATTTATCCTGGGATAAACCCACCTGGAAATCCAAAGCTCTGTCCTAAGTCAAAGCTTTTGTTTGGACAATTGCTATTAACGAGATTAACACAAATGACATGCTCCAGAAGGGTAGACTTCTCACCGCTTTGTCTCCTAACATGTGTTTTATGTGCCTCAAATTCCAAATCCAGGGCTCATAATTTTTTGCATTGTTTTCTAGCATTTTCTCTTTGGAATAGGTTGTTGGAGGTCTTTGGACACTCTTGGATCTTCCGTAATGATTTGTATCAATTTCTCCTTACTAAGTTTAGAGGTTTTGGCAATAGTAAAGAAGCTAAGATCTTGAGGTAGTGCTTTGTTTATGTTGTTCTTTGGTGTACTTGATCGGAAAGGAATGCTAGAATCAGCAGGGACTTTTTATAAACCTCAAACATTAGTAGGGATAGGATTAATCTTTTGGTATCCCTTTGGTTAAGCAAAGAAGAAACTTTACCCTGTGAAAGAGAATCCTACATAACTTACCCAAAAAACAGAAAGAACGAAATTAAATCATACATACAATCTGGAACTCTAATGTTAGAAATTCATGTTTAAGTCCTCCTTAGGTCTTTGGTCTTCTGTACTGGCACATTTAATTTTTAAAAGATATAACTGACATAGCAGACAGCATATTAAAACTACAAAACCCATCATAAGCTTAAATAAATAAATAAACCTCAGTACAAAAAAAGTATAAAACCATATGAACAAGCTTATACGGTTATACCTTAAGTCTGTCAAACACAATCAAGCATTTATCTTCATTGCCAATCATTGTATAACCATCCATCATTGTATGATATATGTCAATGGGAGCATCTATCCCTTGTTCTTCCATCTCCCTTACCAAGGCTTCAGCTCGATCCATATTGCAAGTTTGACTATATAACACATCAGAATATCAAAAAATACAAACAAGTGGAGAGGAAGAAAATTTAATAGAAATGACTATCAATTGCCCATGCACAAAATTGGCAGTCTTATGAAGGCAGAAATCTAAGAATACTTACCATGATGGAAACATTAACTACACAAGTAAGTAAGCAATCAATTGAATGGTTGATGTGGCTAATGGTTAACAAAATATTGATTTAATCAATCACTTGAGTGGTCAATGTTTTTGTCTTGATAAACATTGCTACTTAGATAAGTTTTTTAAAAGCAATTTTCCATATAAAGTTGGAGAATGTAATATAAAAGAAGGTATAAAAGAAAAAAGAAGAAAAGAACAGACAAATCTAAATGACAATTCTCCATGCTGTAATAATCTACCCACAACATATGATGAATGATTTTGTATCATACCCATAAAAATGAACCCAGAAAAGAAATCTGAATGCTCACCAGTGTGCATATATTATGTTCCCATAAATGATTGCATTTAAAGATGTAAGCCTCTCTTTGGCCTCGTTAAACCATTGATCTGCAGCACTTCCAAAACAATATCAAATAGTATTATCTCCATGATACAAATCTTATCATTTAGCCTTCATTCAGTTAAGAAGAGGCCCTCAAAATTAATTCCCTAGAACAAATTAGATCAAAACTTTTACACCAGTACCAGGATAAAAGACAACCTGAGAGGGGCTATTGAAGTATGAAAAAACAGAGCAAATAAATAAATTCAACAATAGCCAATCCAAACACTTAAAGAGAGAAAGAGACTAAAGCCGAAAAATTGCAGTGCACTTAACACTTTGGGATTTGGAGGGAGGGGAAGAAGACCAAGTGAGCTCCCCCCTCAGTGATGCAACATGCAAGTATATATAGTTTACCAATTACCATGTTTTCATGAAAAAAGAGCAATAAGATATGCCAGATAGTAACAAATGACATCTAACCTGGATAGTAGATATTGTAAATAACAGATAAACTTTCATAGTTAAAGTGTGCAACTCCACAGCTTCTTTATATACTCTATCTTAGGCTATGGAATTCTAGGTAGAGGGGTTAACAACATCTCTTCTCTATCTTGCAATTAATCTCACTTTTAAAATATTTAAGACAATATAAACCATTTGTGTGCCTTCCGTAACATCTTAAGCTATTAGGAGAGTTGGCATTTGACGTGGTGCGCGTTTCAAGCCCAAAGGGTTCGTGCATAAAGAGGAGATAAGCAAGCACAAAAACCATTCATGTCCTTCACCTAGTAACTAAACCTTTTAGAAGTTGGTCTTTGAAAAAAAAAAAATTAGCTTAACCAAAAGAAAAAAGGGGCCACTTTTTCATAAAAGATACGGCAAAAAGGGGACATTTGTCTGGTTTACTTACTCAGCATTGCCCACTCTAGCAAATCCCCCCACAATTATACTGTATGTCACTATAGTCATTTCAATGCCCTCTTCCTTCATCTTTTTAACACAATGTAACGCCTCTTCCATGTCTCTACCAACTGCATAAGCATGAATAAGACTGCACAGATTTAACATATATTAAATTCAGAAGAAATGATTACACAGTGCATTTTTTGCATGAATGAGGAATTTAATTTGAAGAAAAAAGGGATTAGAAAGATAAGGGGATAAGGAAGAGAGGAAAACCATGACATAGTACATCAACATAAGTCCAATAGGAGGAAAAAGGAAGAAAAATCAAAGTGTGACTATTTCAAAAACTTTTCAGAGAACTCCCTTTGAAGGGTAAAACATTTAAAATGACAGAAACTCCACAGTCTAATAAAAGTTAAAATCAATAATATTGTTTTTAAAGATTCAACTTTGCATCAAAAAAACAGTCCACTAACATGTGCATCAGTGAACGATGACGGCAATAAAATGTGGCATCAGCATAAAAGCAAAAAAATAAAAATTCAACTGCTCATATTAAAATTGCACCACCACAGCTCTAGTACAGAAGATTTGTTAAATAATTTACCTACTAAACACATGTGAAGATGGCTCTATTCCTCTTGCTCGCATACTCTCAAATGCTTGACGTGCATGATGCATGTCCCCTCGTCTTGCATAATATTTAACCATCAAGCCATATTCTTTTCTAGCAGGCTGAAAAAATTGAGGACAACCAAATGAAACCAAGAACAGTTATGTATTACTCGCATAATTGAAGATAAAAATGAAACTTGCGGGTGCACATTAAATTTTTTTTCTTGCAACCGTCTTTCTATATGGACAAACATTAAACATGTTACCAAAGTATCAAATAGAAAACATAGAATGTATATTAATTCTCCCAAATCATAATTAGCATCAACAATCATTGGTGAATGCTGAAAAACGGGCAATATAACACATATACGTGTCTTATAAAAAGAACCATGCATGAACAACAATCTCGCCATAAGGCGACAGCAATCGTCACTGAATGCTGACAAAATTTCCGGTCATCATCATTAAACATGTTTAAAGAAGAGCAAACAAAATACACAGCTTATCTTCATGCCAATGGGTACAACAAGAAAAACCAAAAGAATAAACATCCCACATTATTGAAGACCAATTTAACTTTCTATAAGAAGTTTATATGCTCCAATTTAAATCAAAGGCAGATAACAAAATCTTTTGAAAAACAAAAAGAGCATAACAAAGAACAGAAGCTAAACGAAGATAATTACAATTCCACTATCAGTTACCAAAAACAAAGATCTTATTCTCTTATGATTCAAACAAGAAATATCCCCACTCAATAATCATTATCTCTAGGTTGTCATAGGTTTATCATCATTTCTAATTTGGCATAGTTTCTCTGATGCCCTCTCGATATTAACAACAACCTCTCACCACTAGGTGGAACCAGCTACATAGATACAATGCAACACATAACAACAACAACAACAACAACAACAGCAGCAGCAGCTTTTTACTGCTGCGTGGGATCAACTACATGGATCAAACAATGTCACTATGTTCTATCAGTAGCTAAACTATAGTTAAAATAAGAAAAGAAGCCAAGCAAAAGTTTTAGAGCAATTGATAGAATAATAGACTGCACTGCACACTACTCAAGTTAAGATGCCCAACCTTCTTAATTCTCTCGAAAGCGCTAACGACGGCCTGCCAATTCTCAGGCTCGGTCTCAAGAATCTTCTGAAACTCCCTCCTAGACCCATCCCTCTCCTCGTGCCACTTAGACCGGTATTCCCCCTTACCATCACCATCCCCTTTCAACCACCTCTCCCTCTCCAACGCCTTATCCCTCGACCTCTTCCCGTCATCCAGCTTCACGGTCAACACCCTCCCATGGAACTCAACCCCGTCAAACTCCACCGCCTTCATGGCCGAACTCTCGGCCTCGGTCTCCCCTCCATCATAAATCACAAACCCAAACCCGGCATTCCTGTTAGTCTCATTATGCCCCTTGATCAAAATCACTTGGCTTATCGGCCCGAATTGCCGGAAAAACTCGAACACCTCGGGCTTCTTCACCCATGAGGGCAAGTTCCCTACAAAGATTTTCCCCGGCTGCCTGGGAGGGGATGTGTTGCTATTGTTATTATCAATATTATCCAAAACGACGTCGTTTTGGTTCTGGTTGTCGTCATCTTTGGTTTTGGGGGTTCGGGTTTCTTGAATTGATTGCGGTTGGGGTGTGGGAGGGGGAGGGGAGAGTTTGCTGGTGAGCCAGAGCTTGTCGGTGAGGGGATTGGGGGAGGGAGGAGAGAAGGGGTTGTTGGGTTTGAGAGGGTTGTTGGAGTTGGAAGGGGGTTTGTTGTTAGGGTTAGAAGAGGGGGTTTTGAGGGGTTTGGTGGGGCGCCGGAAGTTGGCGGAGGAGGAATGGAACGGTGATGGGTTGAGGGAGAAAGAAATGGAAGGAGGGTGGCGGTTGGAGGAGGAGGAGGAGGAGGAGGAAGAGAAGGGAGGAGGGGAAGGGAGGGAGAAGTGTGAGGTGGAGAAAGAGAAAGATTCCATTATCGTTTACTACGACAATAACATTCCCTCCTCTTCCACTCTTCACTGCTCAAGTCACACTACTGCTATTGTACACTGTACTCACTCTAATCCAGTAGTAGTGCTACTGCTAGCCTTCACTCCCATCAGTTGTGGTGCACATATTTGTTCTCTCAACTTTTGATTTCATTTTGTTCTTCTTTAAAAATTTAGTTTTAGTATTTTAAAATGATCTTTACTCTTTACTTGGTTACGATTAACTTAACATGTGTTATATTGATGGAGGTTGGTGTAGGATTTTAGACTTATTCGGGTTAACCGAATATGATTAAGTAGAGAATTAAATTAAAGTAGGGTGAAGGCTTCAATCAGTTCAATGGAATTGCTTGGGGTTTGGTGCACGTTGCACTTCACGTTTTTATCGGGTTCAACCCGTTTCTCTGGTTTATATTTTTTAATATTAGTTAAATTTAAGTATGGTTAAATCGATACTTTCGGTCAACAATGAAAAGTGATAACCTTACGTCCCACCTGAGATGTATGGTTTAATTTTTTTAACTACTCTACGTTCCACCTAAGACGTAGGGCAATTTTTTCTTACAGAACATATATCGAAGCTACGACGTATGGACATTTTTGTTTAAACACCCTACGTGCCAGCTAGGACGTAGGTATTAAATTGCCTTTAAAAGCACCCTAAGTTAAATGGATCCTACGTCCCATGATTGAAGTAGAATTTTTTTTTATATAATAAATTACGTCCCACCTGAGACGTATGATTTAATTTTTTTAACTACTTTACGTCCCACCTAAGACGTAGGGACAATTTTTTTTACAGACCATACGTCGAAACTACGATGTATGGGTATTTTTGTTTAAACACCCTACGTCCCAGCTAGGACGTAGGTATTAAATTGCCCCTAAAAGCCTCCTAAGTTAAATGGATCCTACGTCCCATGATTGACGTAGAATTTATATATATATATATATATATATATATATAATAAATAGCTTAGACTTTGACGAAGGTTTTTTTTTAAAAAAAATAAATAAATAAATTAGCTTAATTTTAGGTCCCATGACGTAAGTACATATACAAATTTATATTAAAATGTATGTCCCATGATTGGGGTATGTACATAATTACATATGCACATTTATATTGAATGTGAAATCAATAAAATTTATTACAAAATCAATAAATTAGCTTAGTTGTATTTTTTTCCTTTCTTGGTCTCAATGGTACGAAGGAGACAAAGTTTAAAAAAAAAAATCATCTTTTAAAATAATTATACATATACGTCTTGCGTGAGACGTAAAGCTAATATATATAATGTTAACATTTACGTCTTGAATGAGACGTAAGACTTTTTATTTATTTCTAAAAACACCTTATGTCTCGACTAAGACGTGGGTGTTAATTTTTATCAAACACCCTACATCCCGATTAAGAAATAGGTATTAAGTTTATTAAAAAAACACATTACGTTTCCACTAAGACATGTGGGTTAATTTTTTTAAACACTCTATGTCCCCACTTGAGACGCAAGGGCAATTTTTTTATAGACGATACGTCGAAGCTAACACGTATGAACATTTTTTTTAAACACCCTACGTCTGAGCTAGGACGTAAGTATTAAATTTCCCAAAGCACCCTACGTCCCAACATTTAAGTATGTTTTTTTTATATAATAAATGGATCCTACGTCCTAGCATTGACGTACGTTTAATTTTATTTTTTTAATAAATTAGTTTTTGAGCTTAGTTTTTAATAATACGGTCTTTTTATAATAAATTTGCTTTCTTCAACCTTTGAAAATTTGCTTTCTTCAACCATTTTATTGAGCATGCAACCTTAAACCATTTTACAAAGTATGCAAATGAAAAAAAAAACATAACACCAGAAACCGAAATATTTGGGGAAGAAGGAAAGGGGCAATTAAAAACCCTAATACAAATAGGGAACTTTCAGATTCAAAATTGATGCTGGTAGTGCTGAATCAACCACATACAAAGCCTTTTGGTGACTGGATTTGAGGAGTTTGATTGCCAAAATCTTGATTCCTTCTCAGATCTTGGCCAAAATCGAAACCGTGAGGGAGAAGGGGAAACCGAACGAGAAATTGAAACCGAAGAAGGAGAAGGGGAAACCAAAACCGAAACTGAAGAGGGAGAAGGGGAAATCGAAACCGTGATTTAAGAAGGTGAACACTGATCTAGTGTGAGGTCATCCATCATGGACATGAGCTATGTTTCAAATAAAATAAAACTCTCACCTGACCTCAAAATTTAATTTAATATTAAATAAAGGAATTGACAATGTGTTTTTACGCTTTTACCCTCGTCCACGCCAATTTTTAATGTTTTGCTTTATTACCGGATTACCGGGTTGCCGGTTTCTTTCACTTGTCCGTACATGTTGATTTACACAGCGGGTGCACGTTGCACCTCACAACTTTGGTTCATTGAAGCCTGCACCTTAAAGTATAGCATAAAGGAGACTTGTGAGCAAAGCTCTACTTTTTTTTCTTCTTCTTGTTTTTTTATTCAATCAAAACTCATACTTAAATACAAAAGTAGGAAATCCTAAACTTAAAAGTATGAAACTCTAAACTTAATTTGAAACTGAATCAATTAAAAATTAAATAAAATATTACTTGGTATTTTAATAAAATATATATTATCCTACTCATTTTCTTATGAGCCTAGCAATTAACATCCTATCATTACCATCCCCTTCAAAATCAACCTTGTGGGATAAGGTTGAACCCATTGAGTTGAGGGATAATTATGTCGTGTCAAAAAAGAATTGGTCAACATTTGCTTCGTAAAGTACAATCTTATAACATATGTCCTTGTCTCCAAGGATAAAATTTGTTCCAATAATTTAATGTGTTGGAGAGTCTAATTTATTGTTCATTTTGATAAGTAACAAAAGTGAAGCATAAAATTTGGTGGTGGAAGGGAACTCTAGAGATGGTGGTTGCAACGATGACGATGATCTCTATGATTGCTCAAAGCAACATACGGAGTCATCATTCTCTCTAGCAGTCTCGTTGTCATAGAAAAACAGCTAGACTTGCTTTTTTCATTGATAGTGGAACATTAGGATTGCTTGTGGAAAGTCCATTCACCACCTTGGTAAGCGCATCATGTTTGCCGTTCATGGTGGCAACAAGGTGTTCGAGTTTGTAGTCATTTTGATTTTGGATTTGGGTTAATTTCTCATATAAAGAAGCAAAAGCATCTTCAATGGAAAACGTTTTGGCATAAGGACTAATTTGAGGATATAGCCCACAAGGTTTTCTCCAGCTAATTACCCACTTTGATACGATGAAAGGCATCTCTTACCTTTAAAAAAAGATTATGTTGGTTCTATGAAGGGGGTCAGGTCACTTTAACATATAATATTTTGTTGATTTTAAGGTCATGTGTATGAAACCCACATTATTTGAAGGGATAGATCTCGATTTGATGTTTGATTACGTCTCTCATATGGAATGAGACTTTTGAAACCTAAGAAAAATGACCACTCTTGAATAAAAATTAAATAAACAAATAGTCATTAAGCATTTGTTTTCAAGACACAGTATTGATTTTTAAAATAAAAGATAACTCCATACATAATACTCAATAATGGAAATCGTTTGACCTTTTTATTTATGATCTCCCTTTTATCTTTGCTAATGAAAACACGATGCATTATAAGGTGAAACATTCATAGCCATGCCTTCAACATGATTGCATATTGTAAAAGCTTGCTTCTTCGGATCAATTGATGTTATATTGATTTGGCTCAATGTAATATTACCACACCCTATGTTGGCACAATCCAATACAATTGTGTTATTATTGGTGCATGTTCCTTGTATATCATTAAATGTGACATCACTCACTTTTAATGCTTGGGGCTGAAACCAAATAAAAAATGAAATTATGCTTATAATCCATACAAAGAACAAAAATAAATGTTGAGAAAAAGTTATTATTAACCTTTTCTGGACTGTGAAAGTAATGTTGGTCAATTTACTCATCTCTATTTGATTTGTATTAGTGGCTCTTCGAGGGGCCATTGACATTAATCAATGTGATTTGAAACAGATAACAAGCAGAATGAGTATATCATAAGAGACTGCTGAATGACTATAGGGGAAGGAAGGAAGAATGAATTTGAACACTTTGAGGTGGGATAAATTTTTTCTTTCTTTTGATTTTGGGCTCTTAGACCCTTTATGCAACCCAAAAAAAAAGGAGTAAGAGGATGCCTTATTTAATAGTTTAAATTTATCACGTATCTCATTTGAATTTTGAATTAATTTTAAATTGATTTTAAATTGATCTTTAGTTGTAAAGTTTTAATTGATTTGAAATCCATTCAAAAAGAGACATAGAACCCCTTTTTAATTTTCCTTTCATCCAAAGCCAAGACCTGATTTGAATTTTATCCATCATATCACATAGAGTAATATCCTCCTTCTCAAAAATCTTTTTATTTCTCCATTCCCAAATTAACTAGATAATTGTCAGCCAAATCAATGACCAAAATTGTTGTACCTTCTGAGGTTATATTGATTTGATTGAATATAATATTGCTACACCATATCTTGGCACAACCCAATACAATTGCGTTCTCATTGGTACACGTTCCTTGGATAGATATTGCCGAATGTGACATCACTCACTTTTAATGCTTGTTGTTACAACCAAATGAGAAATGAAATTATGCTAATAATCCATAAAGAAAACAAAAATAATTATTGAGAAAAAATATTAACATTTTCTCCACTGTACCAATAATATTGGTCATATTTATTGTATAATTTGTTTAATTGACGTTGATATACTCAAATATAATTCGCTTGACGTACCCTCTTAATTTCCATCCTAGACAATACTATAAAGAATTTTATTAATTGTGCTTAAGTTGTATTTTTATATACATAATTTTATTATTTCTTATATAAAAAGTTTCTTTTATTTCAAAGCCTTACAACCCATGTTTTGATTTTAACTCCTCCGGTAGCTCCACTAATGCTATAATTCAAGATGTGAATATCACTTGCATATTCCTCTTTTCCATTTTCTCCTAGACTCCCCACACTGAATGCAAAAATGAAATGCAATTATTTCTAATGTTGAGGAAATGCTCAATAGCGAATCTTCAATTTTGGTGACATGCATCTAAGAGACTAAGACACACCTTTGATAGAAATAATAACTATTGAGTTTAATATATGTGTAGCATTCTGTGTTATTAATGCATCATTTACCAATTCATATGTAATAAAACTTATAGTTAAAAGTCAATACATAATCCATTTTCTCAGAATTATTTTTATGTCCCTATCAACAGTAACATGTCTCTATTTAGTTTAGGCAAGTTGGGTTTTGGAGGTTCATTAGGACTAGGGCAGGTTTCATAGCTCAAAGAGCATTTATAGAAGTATTTACATATTACACACCAACAACAATCTCACAACAATAGGATTCGAACAAGGGGTTTTTCTCAACTCCAAACTTGACCCTTGCCAATTGAGCCAGCGATTGTTGGCGTCTCTTTTTTTATTCAACATATCAGTATTGAATGTTATACATCTATACATGGTGGACTCTGTTATTGGACTTATAAATGCATTTCATACCTTCCAAAAAAGAAGAAAAATATTGTGTTGGTTCTATTAAAGGGGGTAGGTCACTTTAACAAATAATTTTTTGCTCATTTTAAGGTTCATGTGTATGGAAACCCATACTATTTGAAGGGGTCTTGATGATTAGACGTTTGATTACGTCTCTCATGTGGAAGGAAACTTTGAAAACCCAATAAAAATGAGCACTTTTAAATAAAAATTAAAGAAACAAATAGTCATCAAGCATTTGTTTTTTAGACATAGTTTTGATTTTTAGATATAAGATAACTCCATACAAAATACTCAATAATGGAAATCTTTGACCTTTTTATTTATGTTCTCTCTTTTCTTTTTGCTAATGAAAACACGATACATTATAAGGTGAAACATTCATAGCTCTGCCTTCAACATGATTGCATATTGCAGAAGCTGGCTTCTTCGGGTCAATCGATGTTATATTGATCTGGCTCAATGTAATATTATTACACCCTATGTTGGCACAATCCAATACAATTGCGTTCTTATTGGTACATGTTCCTTGAATATCATTAAATATGACATCACTCACTTTTAATGCTTGGGGCTGAAAAAATATGAGAAATGAAATTATGCTTATAAACCATAGAGAGCACAAAAATAAATATTGAGAAAAAGTTTTTAACCTTTTCTGGACTGTGAAAGTAATGTTGGTTAATATTTACTGAGTAATTTGTTTGGTTGATGATGATATGCTCGAAAGTGATTCTCTTGACATGTCCTTTCCCACCCTTGACATTAGAGATAAATTTTGTTAATATATAGTTTTCATGTATATATTTGTGTGCGCGCTCGTGAGCGCATGGTTTCTTTTATTTCAAAATCTTACTGGCCATGTCTTGATTTTAGCTCCTCCAGTAGCTCCACTGAAGCTGCAATTCCATACGTGAATATCACTTACGAATTCCTCTTCTTCATTTTCACCTAGACTCCCTACACTGATGAATGCAAGAATAGAATGCAAATTGAGCAAATTTTCAATAGCAAATCTTCAATTTTAGGCAACATCTAGAGACTGAAATATAGAAATAATTATTTTTAAATTTCTAACAAAAGTCACATATTTATGTACTTTTAATTTATAAACATGGATATTCTACCAATATGGAGGGCATGTACATACTAGTATTTGTAGTTGGCAATACATGAGTGTCTTTACAACAAGCTTATTTTATGGACGTGACCATATTATATAATTTAAATTTAATATGAATATTTTTACAAACCTGATGCCATGACCAGGTCCACATTGAACTTGGCTAATGTTGACAAATTGTGTGCCACCTTTGATAGCAATGCAATCATCACCTATATACATATATAAATATATATATACACACACGGATATCATAAAATTGTACATGCAAATTATTAATCTATAATCTTGTATTCAATTTCATGGAAAATAAAAGTATTATAAATGATGTGTGAAGCTTTACCAGTTCCAATAATAGAATCATGAATATTAACTCGTTTTGAGCTTGAGATGTCAATTCCATCTGTATTGCGACTATGTTCTGGCGAAGTTATGTTAACATGTGAGATGCTAATGTTTTCACTATGAGCCACAAAAATATGAAATCCAGGACCATTAATATGAGTGAGTCCACTTATTTGAAGTTCATTGCATCTTTCAAATAAAAGTGCCTGCAAATCAAATGATAAAATAAATTATTATTATTATTTCCTAAATAATTTCAAGTCCCAAAATGGCCATGAATCATTTTCTACTAAAAAAAGTTCTTATCTGATCCTGAATTTTTATTTTAATGGGAAAGTTTCTAACCGTTGGTCTTCCTCTGCACCCGTCAGTGAGCTGCAATTTTGAAAATAATGTAAAGTTATATGCTTAATTTTACAAATACTTGAGCACAACTCCAAGAATTAAATTGTCGAATTTGTTTAGGAAATAGCTAATAAGAGTTCAGATTTGACGTGTGTGTATATATATTTATATAATGTCTATGTCATTACATTTCCCCACCAATCATGTCCTTGACCATTTATAACTCCTGACCCGTCAATTGTCATTCCATCCACGCCGAAAAAATAAAGCCAATGTCTTGAACATGCTCCCCACGAATTTCTCACGGGAGCAAGTAGGTTCCCCAAAATCTACATATATACACAAGCAGTAACATTTAAGAATTTAATACATATAGTTTCATAATATGCATTAAAAAAACTATGCTACATATGTGAGTATTTTTTTATTAATCATGTTAGGTAATATTTGGGTCGATTATCTATTTCATCTCCTTAATCTAGTGGTAGGCAAACTGAGGTACTAGACATTATAGATATTACTAAATGAGTTTAATATGTGCAATGTAAAGTTTTTTACATTGTCGATATATCATTCACCGTCATTTGCATTACTTTTATTCAGAAGTCAATAACCATTACTTTTATTCAGAAGTCAATAACCATAAACCCTTGGATGGTGGATGATGTAGTGACAGTGTAAAAAAACCTTTACACTGTCGGTGTACACACTATTTTCTCTTACTAATTTCATATTAAATTAAAGAGAATTCCCCTTGTAAAATTAAAGAGTAAACATCGATATTCATAGATGAGTACATTATGCCTCCTAATTAGTATATGAAAAATATAAATTGATATCAAATGCCGGTCAAAATATTCCTTAACAAATAAGAACAAAAAGTGTTCATGAAAATATTGGTTTTATGTGCATTTGATACTTTTAAAAACTAATTTGAGATTTATATTTTTTAAAAATCTGAATTGGAAAAATATTTTCTCGCAAATAATTTAAGTAATTATTATACGAAAGTATTTTTTGCATAGCTAAACACAAATTTTAATTTTATACCTGAATATGCACTTGGTTGGATCGACAGGGACCCTTGAATCTCATTTGATTCAAGAAAAATGTATATCTATCTGGTACCACAAGCGTTGGTATAATGGTGCTTTGATTTGCGCCACATAAAGCTTTCCATGCTTTAGCAAAAGCCTATATAGAAAATAACTTGTTATGGAATTAATCTCGCCATTTTTACTTTTTTATTCTTAAAATATAGATAATAAATGTGTACTAAAAGATCCATATTAAAAAATATATATGATAAGAAAAAGCCTAAGCTGCCAATTCAGTCTTCTGAAGATCAAAGTGCCATCACTTTGGTGCTAAAATTAATTTTTTTGCCTCTAATTAAGATCAAAAAATTTTGAACATTATTACTCAAATAGTTTTAGGACTTAATTGACAACATTTTAAGTTTTTCAAGGATTTAATGACTTATTTGATGACCCAAATATTTCAAGACCATGAAAGTTATTGCAACAAAAAAGTTGTGATATATATAATTTAATAATGCTAATATTGTTAAGTGTATAGTACAAACATTTCACTGTAAAAATAATTCGTTAACATTTCATAAATATTTCATAAGCATAATATAATCAATTAAAATAATAGTATTTATATTTTATTTAGCGAGAAATTGAAAAAGGAGCATATTGATGATTAATGCTAAGAAGGAAACAAATAATAAAAATGACAGAATGAAAGTGTAAATATCAAATATGTATTTACTTGGCTATCATCCGAATGACCATCTCCCTTGGCACCATAGGAAAGCAAGTCAAAAGTAGTCTGCCCATTTCCAGCCCAAAAGTTGCATGAGGCAAGAAAAAATATCAAGAAGCCAATTATAAGAAAATCCTACAAAACCAAAGTAACATATATACATTAATTTAGAAAGATGAAACATGTACTTTAGAGATAAGAAATGTTCAAAATACCAACAAGATCAATAACCATCGGATTGAAAACAAAATATTCATTAATTACCTATGTTAAAATGTAATGATATTTTCATAGAATTAATAATCCTACTAAAGTGAAAATTAAATGATTGCAAAAATGTATAGTTTTGGATACCCTTAGTTATCTTGATCACATACACAAACCCCTTTTACAATATTTCCACCTATCTTTCAAAATTATGTCATCTCAAAACTAAACCTTTATTCCTCATCCTCTTCATTTTACTCACACTCACTCTATTATTTTCCTTGAAAACTCACTTCTTTCAAAACTTTTAAACCTCTAGAGTTGTTTTCCAACCCTCGCGCCACCCCTACCACCATCCTTGTTTATACAATTTTCATTTTCATTCATCTGTATTCTTCATCCTTGTGTCTTACTTGATGGATTGGAGATCCAAATTTTAAAACTTATCTTATATCTGCGGGTTTAGATTTTTTCTATTTTGAAAAAGTGCGGGTGATGAAATACATATCATAAGGGTCAGCTATGCAACTTAACCCATCCTTTTCTAGATAAATTAAGAAAATTTTTAAACAGAAACATAATTTGTTCTTGTTGATTGATAGAATATCCGTCTTTATGACAGCTCAACAAAAACAAGGAGATAGATTACTCATCCATCTTATCAAATGTGAGGCATATTAAATGAGGATGGAGGTGGGGGTGGCGTGAAGGTTGAAGAACCATTGTGGAGGATGAAGGGTTTAATTTCGAAAGGCATGGATATTGAAGGAAAAGAATAGAGTGGGAGTGAGTAAAATGAAAAGAGGATAATGAATAAGAATTTAATTTTGAGATTAGGATATTTTTGAAAGATCGTGGAAAGATTATAAAAAGGGTGGTTTGAACAAAATAACTAAGGATGTTAATAAAATCTCCCAATCTTTTTCATATGAAATGAAGTTTATTCATTGTGAATTATTCTAATATTTAAATTAAGAAACAATATCTATATTTCTTTAATAGCAATATCTAAGTTCTCGTGAATTCTATTTAATTTAGAATGACTGTGACTAGACCGGGACACTTGGTCACTGAGTCAACTAGTGAGTCACCGATTAAATCGCCTAAAAGAGATAAACTATATGTGTGGATTATGTCAATGTAGGTTGTTCCAGTTCGTAAAGGAATCACCACACATCTCACAAGGTAGTGAGTTTGAATTTCACTATTGATGTGACATCCTTGTTGATAATAAATATGTAATTAACACTGTGATCTTTCTTTGAGTCATAAGCCTTGCCTTAGCCATAGTGAGACCTAGGAAAGATGTAACCCGAAACTCACGGCCTAAACTATATTCGTAGAGATTATTTTTGAATGTATCACACATTCCTATGCAAAAAGTATGAGAACATAATATATTTATTTCAAAAAATTAAGCTAACATGATAAAATACTTGATTTTAACAATAGTTATATCATTTATAGGTTTATATAACGATGTCTAAAATATATCTTCATATTTGTCATTCAATTAATGCTTTTAAAATAATTATAATTTTAATAAATTAAAACTCAAAATAGCAATATGTGTGTGTGTGAGTGCATGCGTGTGTATTACATTGAAAATACAAATAACAATAACATGCTTTGTGGTGTGGTGGCTTGTTTTATTCATCGATCAATTCATTACGGGTTTGATAGTTATGAATTTTTATGAAACGTGACTATTTTATGAACTTAATAGTTATGGTTGCACACATGAATTTTAGCAAATGCATGTAACTATTAACGAAAGTAGATTGATAAATTAAAGACAAACTCTACATCAAAAAAGAATTCTCAACTAGTCGCCACAAGTGATTTGGCTTGACATACGTCTATTATATATTTTTTTTCTAAGAGACATACATCTATTATATGCTTTATGATCTATTTTGAAATCCTCTAATTAGTTGCATTATTAATTATTAATATATTTTATTTTGTTTTATCATATCACAATAATTACATAATCGAACTAACCCTTTTTTAAGTTAATTAAAAATTGTTTTTTTAAAAAAATAAAGTTATATAGATTTGAGCACTTCAAAAATACAAATTTCTTTGCAATTAGTTTCTTAATATGTGTGTCTATATATATATATAATATTAAAAATTCAAACTTACACATACATAAAAACAAAACTGACAATAAAAAAGAATAATATCTACTTAAATCATTCCCAATATTAAAGAACAATGCATGTATTGAAATCACAACAATGCTAAGAGTGTCTTTACCTTCGATTTGATTAGCGGTTGACTCAAACCCGAAAACATTGTTGCTTTCCCTCTTTGATATATCCCCTAACCTACCTTTTGCTGTTGAAAATATATCTTTATGTGGTACAATCAAACTCTGAAAATGAGGCAAAAAAGAAGAGATCGAAAAGTGAATTATTATTCGGTGTGTCAAATAATTGTAACGAAAAGGAATAAAATTATGTGGTTAAGATGATATTTAAACTAATCACAATATGAAAAATATTAAATTTGATATATGAAAGAGAAGCATTAGAGGATGCTATAATTGAAGATAATATGAAAATGACATATTCTCACCTGCAAATGAAGAAAAATAATTGAATTAAAAACCATATAAAAAATACACTGTCTAATAACAAAGTGAAATGGAAATGAAGAGAAGACATGATATATATATATATATATATATATATATATATATATATATATATATATATAGAGAGAGAGAGAGAGAGACTAGATGACATAAAAATCTCCAAATCTTCAAATTTAATTTGTAGAATAAGACACTATTAATTAATGAGAATATAAGTCAAATTATAATCGATACATTTAGTATTATTCATATTGTTGATAAAAATAATTTAGATTTCCATTTTTGTGCTTTTTTTTTTGTGCATCAATTACTCAATCTATCTTTTTTATTTTGTTAAACGATTAAAACTAATTCACAGTTGTCAATGCTCCTATTTTAATTTTCTTCTATCATTTATGCCCTTCATTCCTATTTATTTGTCTTATTATTAAAAAAACATATCCATTAGGAAATGTAATAATTACTTTGATTTTCAATAAATTAAACTAATTATATTTTTTTCCTAACATATTATTTCTTTCTCTCTGTAGTCATTACCTTTTCTCCACTGCTTTCGTAAGTCAATACCCTATTATATAGGGGTATACATGGAAAATAACATTTATCACACTCTTAAACTTCTCAATGAGACAGAGAAATATAAGCAATTTTTTTTCCAAAAAAGGACATATGATAAGGAACGAAGGGAATAATATTTATATTTTTAAATTTAATAATACTCCATTTGGTCTTTATTATAAGGCATACATGACCGAATTAAAAATACATGTGTCATTGTAGAATCAGAAAAGTTTTGATGAAGACAAATATATCAGCTCGTTGTTCTGATGGTGCTCGGCCAATGATATTTTGATGAGCTCGGATCTCGACCAGTGATATTTTGATGAGCTCGGATCTCGACCATTGATGAAGTCAAATGTATCAGCTCAGTATGGTCGACCAGTCAATTACTTTGACGAGCTAGGTTCTCGGCCATTGATGAAGACAAATGAATCAGCTCAATGTTCTGACGAAGTGATGTATTTTGATGAGCTCGGTTCTCGGCCACTGATGAAGTCAAATGAATCAGCTCAGTGTTCTGATGAAGTCATGTAATTTGATGAGCTCGATTCACGGCAATATCTCGGTGCTCGTATGAAGTAAAATATATTGATGAGCGAAGCGATGGGTCTCGGCCCTAAATCTCAGTGCTCTGGTCAGTGCTCATAATCTCATACTAAATGGTCGGCATAAGATCAGTTCGGTCAGACTGGGATCAGCTTCACTTCACAAGTCCCCTAACTCGGCAAGGCGTTGTGTCAGATGTGGAGCTCGTTCATCGTTCAGCTCATTCAACAAACAACATTCATGCAACCTCTCTCTCGTTGTATTTGTAATCGTTTTATATTTTATGAGAGTGAGCGGTAGAATTAGTTTTTTATCTCTATCTAATTTAGAATAATTAATATGGATCATTGATTGAGATTAAAGGCTTGAGAGAATTAAAACCGGATCTGAGAACAAATAAGAAATACGTTTTTGCTGATTTCATGGAAGAAATCGTGGGTGACCGTTGGGACAATAAAATCAGAGGCTCCTCTGATTTCCTTGCCTATAAATGCGAATCCCCACATCCTTGTTTTTTTTTTAAAAAATAGACGGCACAATACAGATACATAACTTTCAGATTGCCTAAATTCTCTCAAGTATCACTCAATCTCTGTTCATATTTTTATATTCTGATTAGGTTGAGTTATTATCTTGTATTGGAGCCATTATTCATTCGTGTAATCTCTGCGCGCTGTACTCAAGTCTTGAGAAGTTCTCAAGCAGTGGAAGTCTTGGAAGGTTTCCAAGCGCAAGTCGAAGAGGTTCTTTGCCGGTGGAGCTACTTGAATGTTTCAAGGAGACTTTGGAAGAGGTTCTTCCCACCGAAATCAATTGGGGTAGATTTCAAGAGTTTGGTACACTCTCGTAAAGGTTAGGTTGAGTGAGGTTCACTTGTAATTCCTTGTAACCGATTGATTTGATTCTGAGTAAAAGATCCCTAAGGTTTAGGGAGGACTGGATGTAGCTCACAAGGTTTGTGAGTGAACCAGTATAAAATTTTCTTGTGTCCATCTTTTTAATGCTTTCCTTTTATTATGCTATTGTTGCACCAAACTGAACCATAGGCTAGACTTTTGGGTATTTTATTTCCGCTGCATTTAAATCTTGTTCTTAATCTGTTTTATCTTATTATTATCTGTTGCATTGCTGCTGCCTTGGTTATTAACATTCAAACTAATTAGATCATGATATTTGTGCGTCATATATATTTTGTGGCATGGTCCAAAACTGAGGAAATTTCACAATTATGTTAGTGATATGTGGTAAAAAAACAAATAAAATGTAACATAACTGAACGAGACGCTAGTAGTTTGATTCTGTTTTATTCTCTTTGGTTCCATCTTTGGTGGGATCCCAGTTCATGAAGCACATATGTTCCATACCAAATCGAGGAAGAGGAATATGATTGTTGGTATGGTGGTCAAGCTCCTCCTATAATTTAAAACCTAACATAAAAGAGAATTTTGGATTTATTTCATTATTTGTTATCAACTTAATAGAACTGGATCAGAAATGATATATTACCTATAATTTAATACTTATAACTCTGTATATACAGTAAGATAAGGGAAAAGATAAGAACAAAATTGATCAGTGAGTTTAGCATAAAGAAATTTTTTTGTTTAAAACCTAACATAAAAGAGAATTTTGGATTTATTTCATTATTTGTTATCAACTTTTGTTATGGAATGGAGTTACTGATAGGATTTGGTCCTAAGTGTACCCCATGCAATGCTTTTCTTTGAACATGCATGATCCCTTTCTCTCTATAGATCATATCAAAGAAATTATATACTCATCATCTCTTGATGATCTTTTGATTATTCTGAGACTAGTCGAATATTATTAGTATTATTTCTAATTGTTGAACTTGAATATGGGAGGAAAAGAGATAAAATAAGAATGAGATGAAAGCATAATTAAATTTTCATATTGTTTCTTGAAGGAAGGGAGACATGAAGGGCCTTGCTTGGGCTAATATTGGTTTATGGGTTCCATTAATTTTAAGAAGTAAGAACTATAAGTTTTTTTTTAACAGAAAAAAAGAAAGATATTATTTAAAAAGGACAACCAAGCATCAAAGTACAAAACAATGCCCCCACCTTCTATGAAGGGTTTGCCAAAGAGTACCCTATCATGTGCTCAAAGATGTCCACCAAACAATTACATGAGTGCACTTCACACTTTCGTGAAGTTAATACAACAAAATAAAGTTGTTTAAAGGCATACAAATGTATCCCCTGCCTCAACTACCCAACCATGCTAAAGAAATTCATCCAATCACCCACCTCTCATCACCCACCTCTCCTGTTAAGAGCCCTACCTCCTTAAAAACCTTGATTTGATGAAAACCCAAAGGGAATAATCAAAACAAGGGAAAAAGAGAGGAAGAACAATTAGTTTGATATCATTTTGAATATGTGTGGCCATCACACATGAAAGGAATCTAGAGAGTTATTGTAGCATCTAGCTTAGGTGTTTTAATATAAACTTCAAATAATTTTGTAGCCTAAAAAGCATAGCATTAAATAGGTTTGGGTGCACTGTACTTGCCTGCTCCAGAGGAGGTTGGTTCTAAGGTTCCTTTTATTTCTTGCCTTAGGAGTCTTCTCGACGTATCCATTTTAGCTGAATATGATAGCCAATGAAAAAACTGAGTTGATCTTAAAGACTCATATTTAATTCATTACCCTTGTGCTATGTATATTGAATTCCTTATTTCAATTTGATTCATGTTTCTACTTCAGAACATTTTGACATTTCTGGTGTTTTATTTGTTGGTGTTTGTCTAAGTGTTGATATGGTTTTGCTCTAGAGTTTTTGTGATTGTACTTGTCATCGTATGGAAGCTATAAAGAATGGCGAGGGTGCTTCATCTAGGCAAGACAATGTTGCATTACTCTCAGAGAATGCCATTACCACCCTGATGACCAAGACACTGATGATGCCATTGGTGATGACTATATCTCTTCCACACTTTAGTCGCATTGCCTTTTTAGATATTTGACCTTTTATGTTTATGCTACATTGTTGGTATTGGTTTATGTTAATGTGTTTTGAGATATTAGATCTTTTTTAAGTTTGTGCTAAATAGGTGGCTACTTAAGTTTTATGTTAATGCGTTTTGAGATACTGAACCCTTTGTTTAGTGGTAATTATTGTATTCTTTGATTTTGGAATTTGTTTAGTCAATTGTTCAGTTGAATGTTGTTTCTTATAGTTTGCAGCAAGAAGTTGTGGAAAAAAATAGTTAGGAAATAAAAGCGTTGCTATTATTCAGTTGTAGCAACTAACAGGAAAAAACTTGTTTACGGAATAAAGCATCACTATTTTTTAAATGGTCCCATTTTCGGTTGAATGGCTACCGGATTTAGCGACTATTTTTTAGATCGTCGCGACTGCAATTTCCTGTCACTATTTGCATCAGTGCGTAAAGCAGTTACAAAACGGTTTACAACCCCACTTCTTGCGACGAATTCTTTGGAGTCGCTAATTCCGTCGCGAGCACGTCTAGCAACTGAAAAACTCAATTTTTTGTGACTGTTGTTTTCGTCACTAAAACACGTTTTTTTTTTTTTTTTGCAGTGTTGATCAACAAAGCAACACCTCGAATTCCTTAATTACTCTAGTTAAGATTGATAAATATTCACTATATTACATTGTAAATACCAATATATATTTTTTAAATAATATACCCGTATATTTTTTCAAGTGACAAAATTTTTTGATTCAAATAAAAGTAAATACGTTTATAAAAAACCAAAAAAAAAACTAAAAGTAAATACATAAAAGAACATTGATTCGCTAGTATGGATTCTAACTCAAGATAGCTAACTATCTGTCTCATATAAACCACAAAGAAATAATTCACAAACTGCTTCTAAGATTGTCAACATCACATTCTTTTGCACCTAAAAACATTGCATTCAATTGCAGCTAATAAAAAATAATTAACAGCTATCTTTAATTAACTACCAAAAGAAAATTAAAATATTTTAATATAATTGGTAAAGCACGATCCTTAAAAAATAGTAAATCACAATTGAAACATATGTGTTCCTTCATAGCAATCTATTATCATAAACGTGTGCCTCTAGTACGGGTGCCACCCGCACAACGTACGCAATAGTAATTTTCGACTTTTTTAAGTGATTGGTTTCTGACATTTGGTATCTTAATTATGAAATAAATAAATAAATCTCAACAAAAGCTACTGATAATACAAATTATAGAAAGTCAAAATCAAAAAGAAAAAAGATATTTGGAGTGTGAACTTAGCAATATTTGGATTGGGATTTTTGAATTGAGAGCCAACATCCAGGAGAAGGCTAATGAGGCAGGGATATCCTCTTTATCTTTTTCTCCGTATGAAAAACAATGTAAAATATTTACATAAATTAACTCTATTAATTAGTTTTATTGGTTTTAGAGTTTATGTGCTGAGAGACAGATAAATAGAAATGTAAGGAGTACATTACATTTTGAAATCTAAGAGAAACATAAAGTCACAAAGCATTTGTTGTCCACACATTATATTGCATTTTTTTTACATATAACTCTACAAAAAATACTAACAATGGAAGCTATATAGTTGACCTTTTTATTTAAGACTCATGTTAAGGAATTCATTCACAACAAAATTTCATTGAAACTTATGTATTCATCATTTTTATCTTTGAACAATGTATTCATCATTCTTGAAAATTAAAATATTTAGTTTTTCCACGAAAACATACTATTATCGGATTCCTTAACTAATAAAAAATCATTTTATTTATTCTCTCTTAAGTAATGAAAACAAGATGCATTAGAAGGTTAAACATTCAAAGATGTGCCTTGAACATTGTTGCATATCGTAGAAGCTGGCTTCCTTGGATTGATTGAGGTTATTCGTGATCTTGGTTCCTATTGTAGAAGTTGGCTTGTCTAGATTGTAGAAGCTGACTTAAAAATTAAAGAAACATATAGTCACCAAGCATTTTTTTTTCTAGACAAAGTATTGAATTTTTAAAATAAAAGATAACTCCATACAAAATACTCAATGATGGAAATTGTTTGACCTTTTTATTTATGTTCTCTTTGCTAATGAAAACATGATACATTATAAGGTGAAACATTCGTAGCTCTGCCTTTAACATGATTGCATATTGTAGAAGCTGGCTTCTTTGGATCAATCGATGTTATATTGATCTTGTTCAATGTAATATTGCTGCATCCTATGTTGGCACAATCCAATACAATTGCATTCTGATTGGTGCATGTTCCTTGGATATTGCTAAATGTGACATCACTCACTTTTAATGCTTGCCGCTGGAACGAAATGAGAAATAAAATGATGCTAATAATCCATAAAGAAAACAAAAATATTTATTGAGAAAAAATATTAACATTTTCTTTACTGTGCCAGTAATGCTGGTCGATATTCACTGCATAATTTGTTTGATGGACGGTGATATGCTCGAAGATAATTCTCTTGACGTACCCTTTTCCACCCTAGACAATAATAGAACGAAATTTGTTAATTGTGCTTAAGATGTATTTCTATTTATTTTTCTTATTTTTTTATATACAAAGTTTCTTTGATTTCAAAGTCTTATGCTTACAGCCCATGTTTTGATTTTAGCTCCTCCTGTAGCTCCACTGATGCTACAATTGAAGACGTGAATATCACTTGCATAATCTTCTTTTCCATTATCTCCTAGACTCCCCACACTTAATGCAATTATTTTTAATGTTGAGGAAATGATCAATAGAGAATCTTCATTTCTCGTGACATTGAAAGACACTATTGACATAAATAATAACCATTGAGTTCAATAGATGTGTAGCATTCTGCATTATTAATGCATCACTTACCAATTTATATGTAATATAAAACTTGTAGTTAAAAGTCAATGCATAATCCTTTTCTCAGGATTATTTTTATGTCTCTATCAATAGTAACATGTCTATGTTTTTTTTAGTAATATGTCAAATTGGTTCCTGACTTTGTGGGCACTAGTCAAATTAGTTTCTGAGATTATCGAAATTTCAAATTAGTCCCCGAGATAGGAACACAATAGTCATATCAGTCCCTGATGCTAATGGTCCATAAAGGCAGGGACTAATTTGACCAGTTTTGACAATCACATGGACTAATTTGACCAATACTCAACGGTATTTGTTTATTTATTTTAGTCAAAACGATGTCGTTTTGGCTATTCCATTAGTCTATGTTAAGGATCACTAACGATCATTAACATCAGGGGCTAATATGACTGATGTGTTCCTATCTTAGGGACCAATTTGAAATTTCGAAAATATCAAGGACTAAAATGATCGGTGCCTACAAAAATTAGGGACCAATCAGACATATTACTCTTTTCTTATTTTATAAATAATGAGTTGGGTTTCAATAGATCGATCACCAGGGTCAAGGCAGGACCCGTGATTCAAAGAGTGCTTACAAATAAAGGTATTTACAAATTAATTATCAACAACATTATCATATCAGTAGGATTCGAATCCGGAACTATCTCAACCCCAAACTTAACCCTTGCCAACTGAGTCAATAGTTGTTGACGTCTCTAATTTTTTTAACATATAAATATGCATGGGATGTTATACACCTATATATATGGTGGACTTATATCTAAAATATAGATCTTGGTGAACTCTTTTATTATACGTGATTTGTAATTGATGAGTGCCTCTTGAACGAAATTCTTTTGGGGACTATACTTGACCATATATATATAAGTTAACATGCCATAAGCATATATAGTGAGTGTAATTCAAATCTATATAGTTTGAACAAGGTACACAACTGTAAATATCATTTGCATTCAATATAAGTATTTTAACAAACCTGATGCCATGACCGGGTCCACAATGAACTTGGCTAATGTTGACGAATTGTGTGCCACCTTTAAGAGCAATACAGTCATCACCTACATACATATCATAATGTTATGCATGCAAATCATTGATCTAAAATCTAGTATTTAACTAAAAGCTCAGGGAAATAAACTATTATAAACGTGTGTGTGAAGCTTTACCAGTTCCAATAATAGAGTCATGAATATTAACATGTTTTGACTTTGAGATGTCAATTCCATCGGTGTTGTGACTATGTTCCGGCGATGTTATATTAACATGTGAGATGCTAACATTTTTGCTATGAACTACAAAGATATGAGATCCTGGACCATTAATATGAGTGAGTCCACTAATTTTAAGACCATTGCATCTCTCGAATAAAAGTGCCTACAAATCAAAGGGTAAACACAACTATTATTATTACCCAAATAAGTCTGATCCTGTTCGAAAATTGTTATTATGCTCAATCTTTATTTTAATAAGAAAATATTCTAACCGTCGGTATTCCTTTGCATCCTTCAATGAGCTGTAATTATGAAAATCATGTACGATTAGATGCTTTATTATGAACAAACTTTTTAGCTTAACACCAATAACTAGATTATGGTATTTGTTTATCAGGAAATAGCAAATATGACCTTATATTTGATGTAAATATAAATATGATGATATACAATATTAGAAATGTTCGTGTCATTACATTTCCCCACCAATGTTGTCCTTGACCATTTATAACTCCAAATCCATCAACTGTCATGCCATCTACGTCTTGGAAATGGAGCCAGCGTTTTGAGCATGCTCCCCAAGAATTTCTCTCAGGAGCCAAAAGGTTCCCCAAAATCTGCATCCACAAGCAATTAAAGATAACATTGTATAAAATCAATTAAGCATTTGATATAGAGTTATGAGACATGAACTAAATACTGTACTTACTACCTTTGATTTCTATTATAAGAAAAAGAAACTAATATGATACTTATTAAGGAAGTTAGTTGAGTGCATTTAATTTTATCAAATTTATAAAAAAAAATTGGACTACTTTAAGAAAGTTTTATTGTGAATGAAACAAAAATTAAATGAGATGGGAACTACATATATAACGTATTGTATTTGAAGGAGGCTACAACTGATGGAACCATCCTCTACCTATCACCCCATTGCCCACCAAAATTAGATAACTCTATCATAACCGTGACCCCCCACCGTACCATTGTCCATCGCCCCACCGCCCTCATCTTTATCCCAACGCCCCACCGCCCATCATCTTCGTCCCATTGCTCCACCGCCCGCGATAATAGTGACCCCGCCCCCCATTGCCTCCCCTTCTTCCACAACTTCCCCAGTAACCCCCTTTCTCCTTCCTAACTATCCCCACACAGACCCTTCTCACAGGCCCCATAGCTCCTCAGCCCCGCTATCCCATTGTCCTCCTCACGGCCCCCACCGCCTCTCCTTTCTTCCATGTTTCCCTTTTTTCCACGGTCCCATAATAGCTCGCCAAATCACCAATAACCCACATCCTTCCTTAACGCCATGAATTTACAAGAAGCCTTGGCTGGAAAAGGATGAGAGAGAGAGAGAGAGAGAGAAACGAGATGGAGGAAGGTGAGTTTCGAGGGGTTGATCGTGACGGCTGGAAAGTGGTTCGTAACAGGAAAGAGGCAGTGCAGGAAGGGCTAGTGAACATTTTTGGCACAAATTTCCTTGATTTCACTTCACACACTGATATGTGGTAATCCTTTACACGGTTAGGGGAGGTGATTAATGTGTTTATGTCGTAGAAACGTGATGGTCTTGGCCAACATTTTTGCTTTGTGCATTTTAGAAGGGCGTGTGATCCTAGGGTTTTGGTGAGAAGAATTGAAGGCATTTGGTTTGGTAGCTTTAAACTCCACACAAATATAGCAAAGTATGGCCATGGATTGGAGAAACAAGGTAATAGAGGTGCTCGGGGTTGGAAACCTGTCAAAACTATTCCAAACAAAACTCAAGGAGGGATGACCAAGGAAAGTAAAAAACAAGAGGAGGTGGTTTGGGGCAAAGATGTGGCGTCCAAAGCAAGGTTCTGCTGGAAAGGCTTGACGTATGTCACACCACAGGATGACCTAAAAAGGCTTCGGGAAGGATTTGTGGGAACAATTCGTGCAAGTATTGACACTCTGGATATTAACCGTATTCTGGTTTGCAATGGTATTAATTCGATTAAAGCTGCGCCTATGGGGGGGAGATAAGGTGTTTTTATCTGGAATTAATAATGGAGATCTTGCTATGTTGTTTGAGGAAGAGAGGGAATTCTTTCAGAAGTGGTTTTCATATATCATCTCCAAGTGCTTTGGTTGATAAGAGGAATGATTGGATTATGTGTCAAAGAATTCCTTAATCTGCATGGAATGATGATTTTTCCTCATTGAATTGATTGGTTCATCCTTAGGAACGTTCATGAAGGTCCAAAAGATGGTCCAGCTTGTTAAAGATTTGATGCAGTTTTCATTTTAATCCAAAGAGTATGTTGGGATTCAATTAATGAAGTGATTAAGGTGAAGGTGAATTAGTCAGTTCATGAGATTTATGTCTTAGAGGCTCCATGGTTCTAATGTGAGCAAAGTTCTTCGAGAATGGTGGCTAACGAAATGGCTGTTCCAAACTGGATTGAGAGTGACGAGGTGGGGACCCAGTCAACCATGAATGAGGAGGATCTTTTATTTATTGATGCAATTATCTTGGGAATTGATCGTGATTTATATGGACATCAGAATAATTTAGTACAAGATTTGATAGAAGATAATGATGAGGAGCAGGTTGAGAGGAATTTTAATAACTTGGTTAATAAGAATAATGGGGATATGCTTCCCAAAAAAGTGGCTGTTGGGCATATCAAGTTTGGAAACGTGGATGCACATAACATAGCTTCTATGACTTCCTTAGTCAAGGATAGTTTTGAAGATTCTATATCCAAGGTTGGTGGCTCCATCTTCTATGAAGACAGGAACATGTTTCAAGTCATTCAGGTCCCTTTTGCAAAAAATTACAGTGAGGACCTCCCTTCATTGCTCCCTAATGCCAATGTGGCTACAATTTCGACAACAGGAATGACTCAAAAAAGGAGGTTACTACGTCAATCTTGTGTGACAACGGCAAATGCTGGGGTTTCAGACCATGACAGTTTGGCTAGTCAACGTAGCTTTGATAGTGATCCCAATAACTTGCTACAGTTAGGAAATGTGATGGGTCTGTCTTCTAATTTCTTGGATTATGATATCATTCGACGGTAATGGAGGCAAGAGATTGTGCTGTAATTGGTGGAGGTAATAAACATGTTTTATCATGATAATTGGATCTTTTAATATTAGAGGTTTGGGTGGGTCTGTAAAAAAAGGGAAAAATTCGTTCAATTTTTTCATCTAAACAGGTTTGATTTTTTTCCATAGACTAAATGTGATCAGGTTGACTGGAGACTGTGTCATATGTTATGGGGAGGTGATAATTGTGGTTGGTCTTATCTGCCTTTTATTGGCCGCTCTAGGGTCTTATTAATATGTGGGACTTTGATAAATTTAGTATGCAAGCTTCTTTTTATAAGAAGAGGATTTGCTGGCATTCATTTGCGTACTGAGTCGGGACATAATGTCACAGTGGTTAATGTATACTCTCCATATGATATGGATGAGAAGATGAATCTTCGGGCTGAGTTGTTGTCTGTCAAATTAAAGCTACTAATAGTAATGGAGCTTGGTGCATGATAGGGGATTTCAATGTTATTTGTTGCAAGGAGGAAAGGGTTGGTTTGTCAATTAATTCTAATAATTTTGGAGATTTTGGAGTTTAATCAATTCATTTGTAATATGAACTTGTCAAGTTTTCCATTATTGGCCAAGAAATTCATATACGTATGGCCATATGGGACTGCCTTGAGTAGACTTGATAGGATATTGCTCTAATTTTGGGTCTTTGTATCAATGGGTTCTTCCTCGTGATGTGCCTGATCATTGTCCTATTATTCTTAAATTGGATAATGATGATTGGGGCCCTAAGCCTTTTCGCTTCAACAATTGTTGGCTAAATCATTCTGAATTTGCTGCATTGGTTACTTCCTTTTGGACGTATGCTCAGGTTGAAGGATGGAGGGCTTTCTCTTTGAAAGAAAAGCTAAAATCTTTAAAGGGAGCCCTTCGTCAGTAGAACCATGAGGTATTTGGTAACATTGATGTCGCTATTAAATGTTGTACTTCGGAGATGGAGGCTCTTGAGGACCATGCAGGTGAGGTTGGTTTGATCCCTGATGAGCTTGTTATTAGACATGATGTGTGATGTGATGGCAAAGTTATGGAAGAGTCTCATTGAAAGGATAGCTTGATTCATCGAAAGGCTATGATCAATTGGGTGCAGGATAGAGATTTAATTTTAAATTCATTCAAGCCTTCCGAGCCATTATGAAAGAGGAGGTTATGGATATGTTAAATGAGTTTCATTCAAATAGTACTCTTCTGAAGGCTCTCCTTTCATATTTTGTTATTTTGATTTCGAACGTTAATTGTCCTAATTCTCTTGGTGAGTTCAAGCCTACTATTTCTCTCTTAGGCTGCCTTTACAAAATTATCTCTAAGACACTGACGTTTAGATTGCGTAAAGTGATTGACCGTCTTATATCAAAGAAGCAGTTTTTATTTCTGGCCGATAGATTCAGGATGGATGCTGATTCTTAATGAGGTAATTGATCATGCCCGAAAAAATGGAAAACAATGTTTTATTCTTAAGATTGACTTTGAAAAGGCTTATGACTCGATAAGCTGGTCCTTCTATTGGATTATATGTTGATCAGATGGGTTTCTGTGAATCCTGGAGAGATTGGATAAAGTCTTGCATTTTTAATGGTAGTTTACCGGTGTTGGTTAATGGCAGTCATACAGAGGAAATAAATATTCATCGTGGCATTAAGCAAGGTGATCCTCTAACTCCTTGTTTCTTTTGGTGGTTGAGGGATTGAGTGGTCTTATGAGGGATGCTATTGGTTCTGGTTGCTTTCGTGGTTATGTGATTGATGGATCGAAATTTAGATCTCTATTCTTCAATATGTTGATGACAGTATCGTTGTTGGAGAGGCTTATGAGATGTTTTGAGCTGGTTTCTGGTTTAAAAGTGAACTTCCACAAGAGCAGTATGTTTGGGGGTGAATGTAAGCGAGTTTTTATTAAATGTCACCTCTGATTGTCTCCATTGCAGGATTGGAAATAATCATTTTGTCTATCTTGGTCTTCCAGTTGGTATTAATCCTAGGAAGCTAGCTCCGGACAAACAATAATTGATATCGTGATGAACAAGCTTGCGAGCTAGAAAGGTAAATACTTCTTGATTGGAGAATGAATCACATTGATTAACTCTGTGCCGGTTAGTTTGCCTATCTACTATCTTTCTTTTTTCGTGTTCCATCTAAGGTGTATAAAATTTTAACCTCTATTCAAGATAAACTTTTTATGGGTGGTTGTGAGGATACAAAAAATTGGATGGGTGAGTTGGGATCTTATACGTAGAGAGAAGAAGGATGGGGTTGGGAGTTACGAATAATTTAAATTTATTTAACATTTCCCTTCTTGCAAAGTGGAGGTGGAGACTCTTGTCCCACGAGGATTTCTATCTTGTGTATTCATTTGTTAAAGGCTAGGTATGGTGTTTTTGATGCCTTCTTGTGAGCTCCCATGGTCGAAATTTTAATAGAGCTTCTGTTTGATCGCGAAGATCTTTGTGCTATTGGATTTTTTTCATGGGGAATTGACTGGTTCATATCATTAAGAAAATAGGCTTAGACAATTCTACCTTCTCTTTGGAGGATCGATATGATGTGGCTCTATTTTTCTTAATGAGCAATTAGCTAGATTGTATGAGGCTTCCAATGAGAGGAACAAACTAGTGCAACATATGGGTGTCTGGTGTGACGAAGTTGAGTGACCTCAACTTGAACATGCAAGTGAATGAGAAGAGCATTGTTCTAGAAATGTTGCAGGTTACCAATGACTTGATTGGACTTATTAAAGAAAGACAAGCTGATGATGCGGAACTGCAAAAGTTGTTGGAAGGGGCATCGGGCAATGAAGAGCCCGACTTTGTGAAGGGTTCTGATGGCATTATCCGATTTAGGGGTCGGATATGTGTCCCTATGGATTTCGAAGTTAGAAGAGATATCCTTTGGGAACCACATCGAACCAAAATGAATTTCCGTCCCGGTGCAACAAAGATGTACCAAGATTTGAAGAAGATTTATTGGTGGCCAAAGTTGAAAACCGATGTAGCCGATCATGTGTCTCATTGCCTAACTTGTCAGAAAGTTAAAATTGAGCATCAAAAGCCTGGTGGTCCTTTGCGATCACTTGATATCCCGGAGTGGAAGTGGGATAGTATAGCTATGGACTTTGTGACGGGTCTACCTAGGACTGCTGCAGGTTGTGATGCAGTTTGGGTGATTGTGGACCGTCTTACAAAGTGTACGCATTTTATCCCTATTCACAAGAAATACACTCTGGAGAAGTTGACTCAGTTGTATATCAGGGACATAGTGAAGCTGCATGGTGTTCCTACCAGTATAGTATCCGATCGCGATCCGAGGTTTCTGTCTAGATTCTGGCAGAGCCTTCAGCAGGCATTGGGTACTAAGCTGAAATTCAGTACGACTTATCATCCGCAGACAGACGGACAATCTGAGCGTACTATCCAGACACTTGAGGATTTGTTGAGAGCATGTGTTCTGGAGCAAGCTGGTAGTTGGGAGCAGTTACTGCCGTTGATGGAGTTCACTTACAATAACAACTTTCACTCCAGTATCGGTATGGCACCATTAGAGGCTCTCTACGGGAGGAAATGTAGGACGCCTCTGTGTTGGTTCCAGATAGGTGAGAATCTGTTGACAGGTCCTGATATTGTGAAAGAAACAACTGAGAAGGTCACAATGATCAAGAATAAAATGAAAACTTCACAGGATCGCCAAAAGAGTTACGCAGATAGGCGAAGGAGACCCTTGGAGTTTGATGTTGGGGACCATGTGTTCCTAAGAGTGTCTCCTGTTACAGGAATTGGTAGGGCAATTAAGTCCAAGAAACTGACTCCTCGGTTTGTTGGGCCTTATGAGATTCTGGAGAAAGTTGGCCTGGTGGCTTACAGGATTGTCTTACCCCCTCACTTAGCACGACTTCATGACGTATTCCATGTCTCACAGCTAAGGAAATACGTCCATGATCCTTCACATGTGGTCACCTTGGATGATTTGCCTTTGAAGGAGAATTTGACTTTTGAAGTTTTGCCAGTGAGAATTGAAGACAGGCAAGTGAAGCAGCTTAGAGGCAAGGAAATCTCTTTGGTGAAAGTCATTTGGATCAGGAACAATGTGGAAGAGGCTACATGGGAGTTGGAAGACAAGATCAGGCAGTCTCATCCACAATTGTTCGATGCCAACTGAATTTCGAGGACGAAATTCTGGTAAGTGAGAGAGAATTGTAACACCCTAAGCTTTATTTTAAAAGGAGTTAATATTAAAAAACCCAAAAATAATTGGATTAATGGCTTAATGAATTTTGGGGGATAGGTGAGTAGTAATTATAAGTACTAGGGGTTATGTAGAAGGCATTTGTAGCAATGGGCAAGATTAACTAAGCGGAATCGGGAGTTAAATCGGCGTTTTAGATGTTAGAAATCAACCGAAAAGAGAAAATTAGGAATTAATTATAGGATGCTAAGAAATTAAATTCCACCGTTGGATGTGAAGTTTAAGGGGTTAAGAAGCTTGTCTAAAAATTTGGACCCGATCCGACGGTTAACGAAAAAGTTACGGCGAATCGAAGGTTGAAAATTCTGACCCACGCCCAGGCGCACCAGCCTACGCCCAGGCGCGCACCACTATTCATGGTGGCTGGGGCAGACAGTTTTACGCCCAGGCGCGCCATTCCGTGCGCCCAGGCGCGCGCATGTTGCACCAGATGCGCATCAGTTCCGCGTTGGCGCGCCATTTCTCCTCCCAGCCAGCACCTGGTGCGACGCTATGCACTAGCTCGTGTGCTGGTGCTGATCCTCGCGCTCAGGCGCGCCAGAACAGCGCTCAGGCGCGCGGCGCAGACCAGATCAGATCTGGTGCGTCCAATTTCAACTTGGTGGCTAAGTTTTGAATTATGGCCACACGATTTGGGTGGCTGATCCAGGGCAAAATAAAGAGAGAAAAATAGTGCTCTTCTTCACACTCCAACACAAACATCAACCCATCATCTTCATCAACTCTCCCAAGTTCAAGAGCCATTTCATCACCCTCTCATCACATACACTTGATCTTTGGGCAAATCAAACCCAAAATCATCAAACCCACCAAGCAAGCATCATGGAAATTGGTTGAAAGTTCCTTCCCTCTCTTCCCTCTCTATCACACAAATTGTCCCCCTTCTCCCTCTTGGTTTTTCAAGCTCATCATCAATTGGGTAAGTGAAATCTTATGTTAAGCCATGATTCCAATCCTTTTCTCTTTCACTCATGAAAGTTGCATTTACTTAGGGTTTTCATGAATCCTTGATTATGTAGAGTCTCAATTTCATGCCTTCAAATCAAGACCAAGAGAAGGGCAAAAATCAACCATCTTGTACTGCCCAAATAGAGTTGTTTATCATCACTTGATTATATCCTTGTTGAGGTGGCAAGCAAGGCTTAGGAAATTCAAAGTCCCAAGGTTTTGAGCTAGGGCACACAAAGGTTTCCTTACTTCTAGCTATTTTGAGGTAAGGAGTGGGTATTAGTGAGTATTACCGTACTCTGGGGATTAGTTTACGATATGCATATAATGGGTACTAAGTATTAATTGTTAGTTAGTATATTTCACCATAGGGTAGTTAATAACTAGAGCTTATGACATAGGGAAAATAATTAGATGATGATATGCTTCATTTTTAATATTTGGTATATAAGCTTGTGACTTGGTGATGTTTATAATTTAAGTGCTTATTTTGCTAAATGATTGAGATATGATTTTATTTAAAAACCAAGGCAAAGAATGGAAATCAAATATGAATTGAATGATAATGTAAAGTGCAGTGAATTGAGTATCGGTGCATTGACAGACTAGGTGCCCCTGCCGGGTGTACCAAATTCCCAAGGGCCAAGTGCTCACCAGGCTAAATTCCCATTAGGTCCAAATGCCCTGTTAGGCGTCAATGCACCAAGACTTAATTCACTGCCGAAATAAATGATATAAAATGTGTTGAGAATGTGAAAAAGTGAATGAATTCAAATAATTGGAACATAAAATGATATGTGGAAATTGTGATAGCATAGCTTGACAGGGTGAAGCCTTTTGGGTGTGAAAGTCCTGGTTGAGCGAGAGACCCTTGGGTGTGCCAAATGCCTGGCAGGAGCATTAAATTCCTAGTGATGCAAACCGGTTGTAACCGGGAGTGTTGTCCAGACGTGGTAAGACGTGATCGCGCATTGGGTGCGAACGCAGTAAAGTCGTGACTGAAACACACTGAAAGTGAAATGTGGATATGAAGTATGAATAGAGATTAAAAGACTTTATGAAAATAGTGTATAAAAATGAAGAGGTAAGATTGTTGTGAGAAACCAATGGTTATTGTGACAACGAATTGTGATATGTTGAGTTTTATTATCTTGTGATCGAATTGTTAAATGTGTTTGGCTTGGTATAGCATTATGTCATAACTGGAAACTGCTTCCCCATTTTATGTGTAATACTCACTCCTTACTATTTCCACAGGTACCGAGGAAGAGTTTGCACTTGATCAGGCCGAGCAGGAGTACTCTCCCTCACAGGGAGAGTAGGTTACTTACATATGTAGGACATGGGAATGTCCTGGGCCCGATGATGTGATTTGATTCATTTTTGTTGTGTATATTGTACATAGTTTTTGGGGGCCCACGACGACTCCTTTTGGGTAGGAGTCTTATTTTGGGGAAATGACTATTTTCCATAACTTGTTTATATAACTGCTGAAACTCTGATGCTTTATACTTTGCTATTCTGATGTGTGCACGAAGTTGCACAAGCTGTGATATATGTATATAGCCCTGTTGGCTTTCTGGAATTTGAAAATATTAATGTTTATCAGGATACAGGGAAACCAGAATTTTGGGAAAGTCCTAAAAACAAACGAGACTCCGTCCGATTGACGGAAGATTTTTATAAGTTAAAATGAAATTTTCAAATCCTATATTTTACTAAGGGTATTTTAGGGTAATTAATTGTAGGTGTTACATTATATAGACATGATTTGGATGTTCGTTTTTGTTGGACTATTTGGATCAAGAGAAATTGAATATTCTAGGTAGGTTGGGTTGATGCCATTAAGATTAAATCTTTGTCCTGGTTCTACTACTTGAGTTGCCTAGTTATCTCTATGATTGGTGCATGGCTCTCATACAATGTATAAATAGAGTTGGTTAATTACCTTCTCATAAATAGGTTAATAACTTGGTACTAATGGGTGTGCTTGTTAGGGTTCACTATACTGTTTTTCCCTTGTGTAAGATTTTTCCCACCGGGTTTTTTCTATCAAGGTTTTTAAGGAAGTAGAAATCCTAATAATACCTTGGTAGGTAGTGTTGGAGTCATTAGTATTTTGTTGCCTTAGAGTTGTAACTATTACTTCACATTATCGTGAAATAGACTCATGCATGTGTTTTGCTATTGTTTGGCTTTATTTGGTCTTTTTTTTTGGCACATGATTATGTACTCATGTTTCAAACCATTGAAGGTGACGTTCGTGTGTACAATGATGTTTAGATAATCAATTATGTTGGCATAAAATTTTTATTTACTTATAAAAAAAATAATTACTTTATAGAAATATTTTAAGAATAATTGTATTTGAAATGAAAAATTAGTTAACTTTTTCTGAGACTAAAATAAACATTTTTTTTTTCTTCTTTTAGAAATGGAAGGAACATGTTGCATATCAACGTTTTTTTTTATTATTTATAATTGAGTCGGGTAATATTTTGGTCCACTTGAAAACTTCATCTTCTATTATATATTTAATCCAGTTTAAAATATAAGAAAAAGAATTATTTCACATTTATTAAATAGATTAATTAATATTATTTAATTTTTTCAAATTTATAAAAAAAAAATATATTTCAGGAAAGTAACATTAAAAATGAAACAAAAATTAAATATGATAAACACTTTCTAGAGATAATTTAGAAAAGTAGTATTCAGAATGAAATAAAATTTTGGAAGGTTAAATAACTTTTTCTTATATTTTAAACCAAGATAAATAATTTTTTTTCTTATATTACAAATTAGAGGGAGTATATTTTAGACATAATTAAATTTTTTATTAAATTATTACTTTTTAGAAACTAAATCGGAAGTAAAAAAAATTTCTCAACCACTTTGGTATTTAGGAAAATATTCTTGTGTTACTCATAGATTCTACTCCCTCCCTATTTATATATCACATAAAAACACATTTTTAAGAAATGTAATGATAATGTTGATTTTTAATAAATTCATTATACTTTTACCTAATATATCATTTATCTATTTGTAATTTTTTTTCACAACTTAAGTAAATTAATATCCTATTATATAGGAACAAACATAAAAAATAAACACTTATTACATTTCTGAACTTCTAAATGAGATAGATAAATATTAAGAAAATATTTCTTTAAAAAAATTAGATTATAATGAACGGATGGAGTAATTTTTTTTACCTGAATATGCACTTGGTTGGATTTACAAGGACCCTTGAATATGCTTTGATGCAGAAAAAATGTATACCCAGCTTTTACCAGTAACGTGGGTATAGTGGTGCTTTGATTTGCTCCACACATAGCTTTCCATGCTTCAATAAAAGCCTAGAAAATAACATGATATTGTATTACCCTTGCCATTTATATATATAAATAAAGAAAAAGGGTGAATCACTAATTCAGTGTAAATCAATAGTATTATATCGTATAAATCAAATAATTTCTTAAGATTTCATAAACTCAATAGTTAATATATATACATTTACTACACACACATATATATATTATTTAATGAAAAATTGAAACAGGAGTGTGTTGATTAATGTTACGAAGAAAATGGATAACAAAATAAGAGAATGGAAGTATGTATGTGTATATGTACAGCGCTATCATCAGAATGGCCATCCCCTTTAGCACCATATGAAAGCACGTCAAAAGTATCCTTTCCATTTCCAACCCACAAGTTGCATGAGGCAATAGAAAAGATCAACAAGCTAATCATAAGCAAATCCTGCAAAATTAAGGTGACGTATACGTTAAATATTCTTAGAAACAAGGAATATGCACAAAACTAACAAGGTCACTAACCATAGTGTGTTATGTGATGAAGAACAAATAAATATGAAGGAAACTATAATATGGTCTATACTAAGATTTGATACATATAAATAGGCATATCCTTTTGGCATCATTCGAATATGCGTTTAAACTATATTATTCGTAAATTTATAAATTAAGTTAATATCTAATTAAATAATTACAAAAAGTTTAATTTTCATAAAAAGTAGAATCATGGGTCTTAATATGGATTATAGCTTTTCATCTTTCCTTAACTGCAAGTGGGGTTCGATTCCATTTGGATACCTATGTTTACTTGTTGGTGCTCAAACTAGAAAGTTGGATTGTTGGAGACCTATCATTGATTCGATGAAGAATAAGTAGATATTGGTCTTTTGGAGGCATGATTGTTCTTATTAATTCAATTTTGAACGGTCTACCTCCTGTTTATTTCCTATCTTGTTGTAAAATTCCTAAAAAGTTGTTACGTACCCTGGTAATCATTTAGGTGAATTTTTTTTATGGCTCTAGCATTAATTTTTTTTAGGATGTGTGACTTGATAATTTTTCAGTCCTTTTGAGAATGACTTTATCAACTAAAATGATTTTAATATGATTAGCATAAATAGTAAAACATAATCCTTCTTTTTTATATATAAAAAAAAAGTAAAACATAATCCTTCAAAAACAAAAAGTAGTAAAAAACAATTTCATGAAAAGATATTTTCTTTTTCATATTAATATAATCTATTATGATTGTGTACCTTATCTACGTGCAACTAATCTTTTGCATATATATGAAAAGAATGAATTTTGTATTACTCGATTGTGCAAAATAAGAAACGATATCCAGCTTTTGTGACTGTGCTAAAAAAATTTGACCAAAAGGAAATAAAAAACTATTATTTTAAAAATAATATAGCTTATGTATGTGCTCTAATAAACTCTAAAGTCAACAAAAATAAGTCAATGAAAATTAAAAGGTATTCGTATGTATTTTTTCCGTCTTATTATTTTGATAAAAAATTGAATAGATAGTCATATTATTAGTCAACGAAAATAAAAATTAACAATATGCATTAATTATAAACAAATATTATAATATTTATATTATTGTTTTCTTTTATTAATAATGAATCAAATATGTACTTTACTACAATTGATGAATATGTTTTTCCTTAATTACCGAAATCATACACAGAATATTATTTTTACTTTAATTTGAAAATAGGATTTTGATAATTTTTTGTCGAAATAATGAGACGGAGGGAGTGCTAAAAAAAACCAAGTTAAATGATTTTAATATTTTTTTGTTCTCTCGGATATGTATCCACCTACGAGAGCACGATATATAACTAATCTTTAGGATACGATTCGGCCATTTCGATGATGAACCTCATGACTGAAATGATTTTAATATGATTGACATAGAAAGTAAAACATAATCCTTCGAAAACAAAAAGTGGTAAAAAACAATTATATGAAATTTTTTTCCATATTAATATATTATCATGAATGTGTACCTTATTTATGTGCAACTAATCTTTTGCATATGAAAATTATAAATTATGAATTACTCGATTGTGCAAAATAAGAAACAATATCCAAGTTTTTTTTAAAGGGTCTTGCTAACCAGTGTCCTAAGGGCATTGGTTAAGGAATATACTAAGAGAAAATTTACATTGGAAATCTAAATTCATTAGTTCTTGATGTTATAAATTCAACATTTTTCAAGACAAAATTATTTTTTTTGTTCTCTTAAACAATGCCCTAAGGGCACTCTTTAGCATTTTCCTTTTTTAAATAACAATAATATCTACTTTCAAGTTAATGTCATTAAATTCAGATCTATTATGATTGTAATATTGCAATTTTTTAATCTTAATTATGTTTAATTAGGAATTAATATTTTGATTTTGTGATCTGAATGTGACGTATTGAAATTCTGATGACATTATTAATTTTGAAATATGATTTATAATCGAAATAAGTATAAACTTATATAATTTCGCTTGGTAAATTATAGTTTCTTTATAAAACGGCTAATACCCAATTTTTCCTAAGTGTAGATGTATATTAGGACTTTACAAACATTTTAAAAATATTTTGCTTTGACAATTATTTTAGTTTTGATTTTATAAAGCTTTCGGTAATTTCCTATTCAATTTCAGGATTGTTTTAATTTTGATTCTCGGCCAATATTCATTTTTAACCACCGTTCTTAAAATTAATTTTGAAATGCTTCTCTTAATGGAAATAAAGAAAAAGGTAGTTTTATCCAAAAAAAAAAATAGTTAAGATTCAATCTTTAAGAGGTACTCCCTCCGGCTCGAATGATAAGCAACAAAAAACATACTTCTCTTGGTTTAAAATATAAGCAAAATTAACTAACTTTATTAAATTTTGTTTCATTCTCAATGCCACTTTCCTAAAACATCTCTAGAAAATTGTAATCTTAATTAATTTTTGTTTCATTCCCAATACTACTTTCCTAAAATATCTCTATTTTTTATAAATTTGAGAAAATTAAATACAATCAACTAACCTCCTTAATAAGCGTAAAAGTGGTTGGATTTGCTTATAATTCGAGCCGGACGGAGTATGGTAGGTTTACATAATGACATTGGCATAAATTGTGATGGGAACATAAAGATCACGCTAGTACACTACAATAAAAGTTTTTTTTTTTTTTTAAGGGAAAAGGTGTAAAATACAATAAAAGTTAACTTTCGCAACATTTAAAAAATATACGAAAGCATAAAAAAGTGTTACTTATTATTATTCGCGACATTTTCGTGAGTGTCATATAAAGTCCACGTCGCAGATAGTCTTTACCACCTTTTTTTATACCTTTAATAACATTTTAGTAAATATTACGATAAATTCTTTTTATAATATTTATCTAATATATAACAACATTTTTATAAATTGTAATTAAATATAAAAAATGTCACTAAATTTATTATTAGTAACATCTAAAAAATGTTGTTGTATACATTTTTGATAACATTATAAAAAAAGTGCTACTAAAAATAATTTTGGCAACATCTTAAAAAGGTTACGTTGCTAAATATATTTTTGAAAATATTATTGTAAAAAATGTTACCAAACATAATTTTGGTCGCAATCTGAAAATTTTACTAGCTTCAATTCAAATTCTAGTTGTCCTTATATTTTTTTTTTAACAGCAAAGATATTAAAAAGAACGGCCCCACCTTCTATGAAGTTATCCTTATATTTTCTTATCAGCAATAAGAAATTCATTATTGAAGTGAGTACATAAGGTACTCAACTATCATACAAACCCAATAAATAAAACCTTTTTTTTTAAAAAACTATCCTTCACAAATCAATACAAGTGAGTACAAGGGAGAGCAAAGGGACACAAAAGTAGTGGTACTTTTTAAGTAAACAAATTAACTATGATGTAATAATACAAAGATTAATTGTGGGAACGTAACAAGAGAATGTGAACAAGACTTGTCTTATATGGAGATAAATTCGGTACAGACTCCATTCTTTCAATCTCTGAACTTTTTAAGAGTTTCTGTAACAATCCAACCCTTTCAGCTAAATTTGGGTTCAGACTTCTCTTTTTTGAAGTTACTAACTTCCAATGCATCTATATCCCAGTAATCATATCTACAAATATCAAGTTTTAAAAATAGTAACTCAATCCAATAAACATATCAAATAACTAGCACATAAGTTCTTTAATAGAAGTCACATTGCTCTGGCCTAACCTAAGTATTACTGTACCTGAATCAACCATTGGAAGATTGTTACCACTGCTAGAGTTCAGTTCACTAGTTTGCACATCTAACATGTCTTTTTCTGATTCAGCATTATCAAAACCACTTGACAAAGCATTTTCCTTTCCTTGTCAAAATCAGGCTAAGAAGTTAAAAAAAATTTCACAAAGGTACACACTTGTGAATTTAAAACTAGTTTATTGTTCAATATATGCAATTAATACAGTACTGAAGACAAAGATGTACATTGAAAACTTACAAATCAACAACAACAAGGATTAAGCAACCACACCAATTATTAGTGTTATTATTATGTACCTCATATGTTGTAATTATTAGTTTTATTATTTACTTTGCATATGAGAGTGGGGTGGTAGCTTAGGATAAATCTTAATTGAGTATACGATTTATTGAATATGATGTTGAATGAGATTAACTTGATAGAAAATAACTCATATGAAATCTGAAAGTAAAAACACAATTGAAAAGCTTATTTTTAGTCATTTCACAGTGGTAAATCGATTAGAAGCTTTGGCTTAATCGATTAGCACGTCTAAATGAACTTAGATTGCTTAATAATCAGTGGTTAATCGATTAAGGCTTTCTGTTAATCGATTAATTTCTGTTAAAACAGAAAATAAAATTAGTTTTAAAAGCTTTTCATTTGGGTCTTTCACTTGGTTACACATTTCAATCTTTTGAAATACGAAATACACTTTCATACAATCAATATTCTCTAAGAGCTATTTTGAATTCTATCAAGATCGTTACTCTAATTTTTCTCAAATCTCAATTCATCATCTCATATTCTTTCAGTTCACATATTTAAGAGAGATTTGTTATTTTTGTTCTTTAAGTCTTGCTTGAATCATTCTAAAAAAAGGGTTGCAACTCAAGTATTCAACAATCAACGTAAGAAATCAAGGAAGTCTTTGAAGGATTCAAAGCAAGAAGAAGGAATCGGTTGAAGGAGGTTCTTCAACAAGAAGCGATTCAAGGAGCTTAGGAAAATACAAGGAGTTAATTGGGTAGACTTCAAGAATTTGGTACATTCTTGAAAAGGGTTAGGTTTTGAGTGAGGAATCTTTTATCTAATTGTATTAACTCTTGTGATTTTTCTAAGTATAAGCAAATCTCCTGAATCGGAAAGGGAGGACTGGATGTAGCTCTCAGTGATAGAGAGTGAACCAGTATAAAATTTGTGTGTGTTCTTTTCTTGCTTTATTTGTTTTACTTACGCAATTTCGTGAGAGAAAATTAATTGTAGGTTAGAATTGGGTTTTTAGTTTCAAGCTTTAAATCTCTATTCAGTTAATTGTTCTTAATTGATTCCTGGTTCTGTGTTTGAGTTTCTGCATTCATAGCAATCCTTGATATTGTTTGAAAACGAATTTTTTGAAAGTAATCAGTAGTTAATCGATTAGGTTAACTGTTAATTGATTAAGATTTTATCATTTGTCAGGCATTAATCAATTAAGCATTAGGTTAATCGATTAAATCCTGCAAAATTCATTAAAACTGATATTTTTCTGAACTGTTTTCAATCGTATTTGAAAATTTGGTATTAAGGCTTCCAACTTCTATTCACCCTCCTCTAGAAGATTGTTTTAGCCGCTTGTTGATTTCCAACAAATACATGTTGGCAAGCAAAGTAAATTGTGTCACAAGCTATCCAAAGACCAATCTACCATATACTTAAAATCAAGACACTCATCAAATTAACACATACCACACATACTTTAATAATGCAAACCAAACATGTTTTAGCAAACACTATCTATATATGCCATGTGAATAGAGAATCAAATCAAAGTTAACCAAGGTTTTAAAAAAACACACACACACACACACAAACCAACTTCGATCCTTCTCAAGCTTTGAGCCCTGAATACATAGTTGCTGCTCAAATAAAATCATCCCACTCAAATCCAAGGAACTCTCAATATCAGGATCAAATTAAATCTAATGTCTAGAACATGCAAATTCAACATATGGAGGGCATCAATGATCACTCATCAATGTTCTTAGACATAAGCATACCTAATAAATTTCAAGACAATTTGGAAAACTGCAGCAGTTTGCATATGATTAATTTTGCTTCAACTCAATTTTAAAGGCTTTCAGTAAAGAGAGTCTGCCTAGAATTGTGAAGGACATTTTTCTTTTCACAAAGCAATTTTTTAATAGGAATGATCAGAGAAAGAGACAGGAGGACAAGGAATCCAACTATACAAAAGAGCAAAATAGAAAAGAAGCTTCAAAAAGTACACTAAATAAATGTAGCAAAGCTTCCTAATCCCTCAACATACAAAGAAGGAATAGTTGAATATGCATAGTTATAGGAATAAAACCTTGTTACTGCACAATCATTGGACGACAGGAAACAATCTAGGCAAGAAAATAATAAGCAAAGATGAGACATGTCAATATATTTTGTAGACATGATATTAGAAACACAACAGTTCAACTCTATCCTCATATTTCCCTGTACATTATGTAGTTATACTCATCAGGTCCAGACAGAATGAACTTTGACACTTAGTCATCAGGAAACACATTCAAAGTAGTTACTTGGCATTAAGCCATTAACCAATCAATTATTAATTAAGCCATTGCTAATGCTGAGAGAGTAGCTAAGGGTGTGATGGAGAGATTTGAGAGAGGTAATGTTCCAGGAGAGTTGAGGTATGTGCGGTTTGATTGTGAGTCTTCCTCTCACCTCCTTTAGGAACACTAGCAAGGAGGAAGTTGAAATGAAGCTTGTGGAGCTTAGGAAACTAGTGAAAAGCTATGTGGGAAGAAGAGGGTTTATTCTTTACTTGGGTGATCTTAAATGGTTGTTTGAGTTTTGGTCATTTTATTGTGAGCTAAGGACAAACACAAACTACTACTACTGTTCTGTGGAGCATATGGTCATGGAGCTTAAAAAAATGACTAGTGGAAATGGAGAGAATGGTAGAGTGTGGCTTATGGGGATTGCAACTTCCAGAACATACATGAAGTGTAAAATAAATCACCCTTCCTTAGAAACTATTTGGGAACTTCATCCATTTTCAATTCCTGCTGGAAGCCTAAGCCTTAGCTTAAAACTTAGCAGGTAATTTTAATTATTTTTTGTTTTTTTTCTATGTTTTTATTTCGGATGCTTTTAAAATTTTATATTATTATTATTGTGTGCTTTATAGTAACATTCTGCTTCTGTTTTACTTTGTTTCAGTGATTTTCATGGTCAGGAGAGAAGCAAGGTAGCCAAAGTGAGAAAGCATCTAACTTGCTGCAGAGATTGCTCACTGATGAATATTGAAAAAGAAGCTGACAGGATAAACAAGAAAGAGTGCACCACTAACTTGTCAACATGGCTCCAAAATTGCAAGGAAAGTGAAGGAAAGTTAATAATGTTCGTGCCAGATAGAAGTGTCCCTAAACCAGAACTTTTTTCAAATCCCAACTCTAGCCCGAACTCAGCTTCTTCATCAAGTGATGAAGTGGATGGTTTGGATAGCACTCAAATTTTCAATGAACTTAATGAACTCAATCTGAAGATTTTATGTGATGCCTTGGAGAAAAAGGTACCTAAACATAAAGAGATTGTTAAGGAGATTGCAAGCACTGTTCTCCTTTGCAGATCAAGAATGAGAAAAGGAAAGAACTACTTCTTGAAGAAAGAAGACAAGCAAAAAACTTGGATGTTCTTTCTAGGTGTTGGTTCTCAAGCCAAGGAGATTATCTCAAAAGAACTAGCAAAAGTTGTTTTTGGCTCTTATAGTAACTTTGTTACGATTGGTATAATGAGCAGTTTTTCTTCAACAAGAGATGAGGACTACAAAAACAAAAGGTCAAGAGATGAGTTTGGTAGCAGTTATCTGCAGAGGTTTGGAGAAGCAGTGAATGAGAAACCTCATAGGGTGTTCTTCATGGAAGATTTGGAGCAAGTTGCTTGATGACTTCTCACAAAAGGGTATCATGGAAGCCATTGAGAGTGGAAGTATAACCCTTCCTTGTGGTGAATGTGTTTCACTCAAGGATGCCATTGTCATTTTCTGTTCTGAAAGCTTCAGTTCAGAGTCATCAGAATCTTGTTATCCAGCAAAAAAGTCTCCATCTGCTGAAAACAAAGGGAAAGAGAATATTCATGACTTGCTCTCTTTGGATCTGAATATAGCCATTGAAGTTGATAACCAAAATGTGGATTTATCTGAAGACATTGGGATCTTAGAGTTAGTTGACAGGCAAATTAATTTTAGTACACGTGCATGAACTGTGTACTATTTATTAGTATCAAATTAATCAAGTTTCGACCAACGAAAATTCAAGTGGGTACACAATTTCTCATTAGATGTTCGACACGTTCCTTAAATGCATCAAATGCATGAAATTATGGTTGATAGGTGACTTGAGATTAGAATATCCCATTGTATGTGGGAAAGAATTACACTTTCGAGTTGAAAAGAATGTTTTTGGTATAAGTTGCAGTTTAATTTATTCGTTACAATTATAATAATAAAGATTTTGAAATTACATAACTTTCACATATCACAGAGACAATAAGGAATACGATTACTAACCTCTATCCATTATTGGCAGAGTAGAAAGATAGTTCTCCAACCGCCCTTTAATCAAAAGTCACGAAACACATTTCTATTCCTTTGTCTAATATGTTATTCTTTTTTATGCTGTTTGTTTAGCCGTTTTGTGATGGGGAGAAAAAAAAATATCAAATAGCCAGGAACGGGACCTGTTTCCTATAAATAGGTAAAAACCCTGACTTATTATCCATTAGCTTCCATCAAACTAATGGGCCTTCAGAAACAATCTCCTTATATCTAATTATGATTTAGCCCATTAATATTTAATTATTTATTTACTAAACACACATCAATACATATCACATGCACATCACATGAGACATACTAAGATATTAAAATCTTACATTCTCCCACTTGGCTCATGTGACACAATTCAACATTATGGTCTAATAAACAAAATGATTAAATAAACAATTAATGCGCATTTACATGGTTAAATCATTTTATACTTAGATACTCTATTAATCATGATTAAAGATAGGAACTAATTCGGGTCATGGCGGTTGTACATCATTTGTTCGACATAGTTCCTTCCATGTACCACAAAATAGTCTTTTCCTTAACACGATCAATAATTGGGAAATACATAATTGGTCCATAATGTCTTTTTTCAAGACAATATATGTTTACATTACTCTAATAATACAATAATGCATGCCGTTTTAGAAAACAGGTAATCAGAAACATAACAAACATATCATAAATGAGCCCATTTTAGAGTGTCAATTACATCATACATAAAGATGTCAACATCAAATTCAATTTTACTTAATAACAGTAATGCCTATACTTTCAACATGTTCAATAAATGTTTAGTCAATAACCCTTCTTTCAAGGGATTAGCAATCATAAGATTGGTGCTAATATGCTTTATTGACAATTTTTGTTTCTGATTTCATTCTTTAGAGACAAAGTACTTCATTCACATACTTTTAGCATCTTTATAGTACTTGTCATTGCTGCAAAACACCACAGTACGTTTTCAGCGGCTAAGCAATATTGTCGATAGTTCTAAGCCTCGAAATAAAATTTTGCAGTCAATTAGTTTGAATTGTAACCTCAAAACTTGCTACAAATTCAAAATTATGATCACCTCAATGTGATCATTCATTACAGAAGTAAGCATGTATGTATTCATTTCATGCCAGTATCTCAAAACTTTATGAATATAGTTAATACTTCCTTAACGTAAATTTTATTCATTCTAAATCATTCTAGTACTTTAATGATATATGCTTTCTGAGATGAGTCTAACAATTCATGTGATATATTCTAGAATATTCATTTTCTAATCACATGACTCGACTCACATATATCTTCCATTCAAAGTTACTAGAAAAAACTTCTTAGTCTAGTTAAAAGACTAAGATAATAAGTTGCAAGCAAGATATAATAACATACAGAATCAACATAATAAACTCACTCCCATTGACCTTCAGATACTTACACAAGTTAATTGTGTTTCCTTAAATAAAAAAAAAAACAATAGTATAATTGACTTTCTTTTAGATACTATTGGTGGGACGTTTGTTTAAAATTGTATATTAATTTCCTCAAATCTGCACATTATGTGTTCATTCTTTTCAATTGAGAACCACATCAGTGGGTCATCCAAGTAAACATCCTCCTATAAAATTCATAAGGCTGTTTTCACATTCTTTTAGTGCAGTTCCAAATGATTACGGACTACATGTGTCATGATGATAATGCTGAATAAATCTTTCAGGAAATTGGTTAAATACTTCATTTATAGTTAATGTCAACATTGTGAGGGAAATCCTTCATAACAAATTTGAACTTGTAACGTTCAAGGTTGTCATGCGAGAGTTATATTTAGTCTAAAAGACTCACTTACCCCCAACTCTCGTGCAATCTTTAGACAATTCTACAAGGTCCCAAAAAAAAATATTTAATAGTTATTAATACTTTCATGATATCTAACTATTTATCAGTATTATCATAACTTTCGGTTTGTGAAAACAACACATTATTATCGTTAATGACTAAGTCAAATTCATATTCTTGTATATTAACCACTCAAACGTTCGAAATAGCAATTTATTTTAATATTATTTCTCATGGTTCTTCTACAGTAAAATCATTGTGAATAGTGAATTCATTTAAACGTTTTCGTACTTTATTGTTATATGATTCAACAATAAAAGAAACAATTATTGTTGAGGTAGAAGAACAAATTACAAGAACTTGCACCCTAACTCCGTTAATTTTCACATTATGTGGAACTATGCTCCCACTAATTTCACCATTCTCAATGAACCTGTCATTCTCAGTTTTAATAATTCTTGTACTATGGTTAGAACAATAAGGTCTATACATTTTGATTTATCTGGATAATCAGTGAAATACTCACTGATGTTTTATATCTATTTTCTTTTATTGCGGATTGCAATCCTTGTTTCTGCCCGACAACTGCAAATATGCGAGTGCCTTAAATTGGATATCTTATTAGCACACGGTTTAAAATTTTCCTTGGCACTGTCTTACTAGGAACCCTGTCCAATAGACAAATGGCAGTTTTAAGACATACATTCAGAATTGCGGGTAAAGACTAAATATCATACCCCTAACCATATTCATTAATGTTCTATTATGCCCTATATACACCATTTTGTTGCAGTGTAACTAACATTGTGTATTACACACAAGTAACTGATTTCTTGAGGAGTTTAACAAATTGTCATGGATGTTGCCCATTTTAATTACTTCTTTTATGACAGTTATCTCCTTTGCCATACCTGACAACATTCACCTATATGTTTAATTAACTTTCTACGTTGCTCAAGAAAATTTTTAAAGCATCCTCTACTTGAGATTAACGATACTATTAGACATATAACTATAACATGAATAGTTATCAATAAAGATGATGACATACCTTTTCCTTTCTAAAAGAAAGTTAACATTCGAGGTCTACAAGTTTTGACGAACACATTTTCAAGAAGCTGAGTACTTTTTGTGGCTCCTTTCTTTGCGTGTTTCGTTTTCTTTCCTCTATTATAATCTACCAAATAATTAGGACAACAAAAATCCAAATCTGGAAAGACTTTGTTCCTTATAAAGCTTTCCATTCTTTCCTCGGATTGATGACCAAAACACTTATGCCACAAATTATCAAATATCATTTAAAATTCATCTAAAATCAATTTATATAATTATCACAAAGATACAAATACCAATTAGATGATTATACTCAAATAAATTAAAACATCCAAACATAGAAGAGTATCTAGTAACATCAATCCTAGATAATGAACCAAACTCCTAGAAAAACTAGGTACCTAAAAGGTCTCCAATGAGTCTAGGTGATGCCCAATAAATCCTTGACAAGTTCCACTAGAGTTTTCACTTAATTCCCACAAACACGTACTTTACATGTGGGTTTATGGTATGGATTAAACAAAATTCATTATTCTAGAAACATGTTTCAATTAATCCAGGATTAATCCACCAAATTTTATGTGGATCTTTGATTAAGTTTGACTCAAACATACATAAGCTTTAAACTTATTTTTTATAAAATCAAGATTTTCATTTTATGCACTTCTTCTGAATTCAACATTTTTGCACAAAATGACATTTATGATAATGAGGTTCTTTCATATGAGTTTTCACATATGCCTCATTAATTCAAAGTGATCCTTTACCCTTATCATGTTTCTTCATAAATTTATTTCTAGTTCCTTGATGTCCTTAAAGATTGAACCAAGAGACTTCTTATAATCTTAAGTCTGGTTTCCTCTTGAACTAACCAATTATGCAATTCATGCACAACCCATTATATTTCATGGCATTATAGCTCATTCAAAAACAAGTCACACTGAATCAGTAATGAGCGAGGATAAACTATACTAAGAAGTTCTCATCCACAACTATTCTTAAGGACTCAAACTTAAATCTTGCAGCAATAATTTTCATTTTAATTATATAATTCATAAATAGTACACAAATCACCAAACTTTATGGGGTTTGAGTACTCATTAATGTCCCAGAAAGAGACTCACAAAATATTTGGCACTCTCTCATAAAATTCTTTTCATTTTTTTTAATTACTTTCAATTTTGGAGAGATTTATCTTAATGTTATCTGGAACACTTATCCTCATGAACATAACATAAGTGTTTGTCAAATCTTTCTCAAAAATTACTCAGATTTTATAATAAACTTTATCTTTATTGTAACTAACACCATTAATAGCAACAAACTTTTCTTTAACTGATAAGAAAAACTTGCAAAACTCTAGTCAGAAAGTTGAACAAATAACACTGATACATACAAGTCATGAGAATGCAAAAAATTAAGAATATGTACTTCTCTCAAAAGGGTATCATGGAAGCCATTGAGAGTGGAAGTACAACCCTTCCTTGTGGTGAATGTGTTTCACTCAAGGATGCCATTGTCATTTTCTGTTCTGAAAGCTTCAGTTCAGAGTCATCAGAATCTTGTTATCCAGCAAAAAAGTCTCCATCTGCTGAAAACAAAGGGAAAGAGAATATTCATGACTTGCTCTCTTTGGATCTGAATATAGCCATTGAAGTTGATAACCAAAATGTGGATTTATCTGAAGACATTGGGATCTTAGAGTTAGTTGACAGGCAAATTAATTTTAATACACGTGCATGAACTGTGATAGACTGATTGATAGCTAGTAGAGGAGAAATAATGTTTTATGTATAATTCGTGTGTTACTTATTTTTATTTATATGTATTTTTCACTCCACTTTTTTTATTGTTCCTTAATTAGTTCGACATTTAGTAGGGGAAAATATCATTAGTGATAAGATAGAATTAGTTATTTAGGGTTGCCTTGGGCACATAATATAATCTGACCCTTTTTTTTCCCATGTAATAGAGTGCCTTTAATTTTATGCTGATAAATATATGTTAAATATATTAAACAGTATTTTTTGTGTCAACAACTTATAGTATGTTTGGTTTCGAATTAGAAAATCAATTATAGCCTCAAAGTCACGTTGGAGTAGAAGCAACTGTTAGTAAGGTTGACATTCCAAAATTGATTATAGGTTAATTCACCGCAAAACCAAATATGCACTTAAGGCTGTCAAATAGTTGGTTTTTACTTTTTAATGTAATGTCGAGGACCACCGTGTAATCTCGAGGATCAAAATGATAGTTTTATCATTATAGTTTATGATCAACTTTTTTCTTCTTTCTTTCTTTTTATTTTTGCGGATGAACTTTTTTTTACCTCACGACCATGACATAATTTTTTAATCTTTTCTACCTCACGACCTTGATAATTTTTCTTAAGTGCATGTGTGCGACCCATAATTTTAATTAGTTGATTGTGACTTATGGATCACGACTCATTCTATATCCAATTTTTTAAAAAGTTAAAATTAGAAATAAAAAAAATAAGTGAGATGTATCTAAGAAACCTGGATGACAAAAACCACACTCCCAAGAAACACCTTGAAGCCCAAAACACATCTTGAGTTCTTTTGCATGGCATCATTTTTAATTTCGTTTGAAACCATACTTCTTTCATTATTTTGATATAATCCCAAAAATATCTTTTATTTTCCTCTAAATTTTTTCCAAAACTTCATTTAATAATATAGCAAAATATAATTTCTTTTCTCATCCCCTTCACTGTTCATCATTCTCACTCATTTCATTCGTCATCCAATATATTAGATGATTATTATATGTGTTCTACATGGAATTTTCGGCCATTTTCTTGATTCATCACCCCGACTATTGTTCTTGATTTTCTTGTTTTCGTTAGGACTCAGTTGCAATTTTTAATAAATGTCTTATGCTTTTTTTTTGGTAACATAAATGTCTTATGTTTAAGACTATAGTTTTTTACTTTTTTTCATATGAGAATTCATTTCTGGATATAAACCTTGTGAGTTAATACGTTTGTTTATAAACAAATTTTTTTTGGTAGATATAAACAATTTTTTGTTCTATGAAAACGAAGCGTTTCTGAGCATATAGATTATATATATATATATATATATATATATATATATATATATATATATATATATATAAAAGAAATTCTGAGCATATAGATTAACGCACGGGTTTATCAATTTAGTTCATCGAATCTACTATACTTATATAAAAACATCCATTTTTGAGGCACCATGTTTGTCGGAGAAATTTTTGAGGCACCGCTCAAGGAATACTCGCACCAGAGCATTTGTAGTTAGATAATATCGTCTTTAATCAAAATTATAATTTAAAATAAATAAATTATCTATTCAAAATTAATATTTAAAATTAAATAAATTATCTATATGTGGAATATGTTGATCATTATCCTCATTTTGTTAAAAAAAAATCATTATCTTCAAAAAGTTAGATAAACACAAAAATTTCTAAGAATTCTCCTCTACTTATCTGTACGTGAACAGTTTGTTGAAAAAAGAAGTAATCATTATCCTAAAAAATATTTAAAAAAATCACTATATATAACATGATCTCATCTTCCTTCTTTACCTTTGTTTCACCTTCAAATCTCTCTACTTCCAAGAATTCTCTAATTTTATTATTTCGTATTTTATGTTCGTTTATGTTCTTGTGTTTAGTGGCCATGTGAGAGAGGGTTTGAGATTTGAGAGCAAGGAAGAAGAGGAACCTGTTTTGGTTTGGTTTCTGTTACTACTGGCTACCAAGAAACAACGATGTTGTCTCTACTGTTATATGTGTAATTGTTAGTGTGTATGGGCCTTGAGGGAGGAAAAAAAGGGCATGCAATGGTGGTCTTTAATTTGCATTTCTTTTTTATTTATTGATCCTAATTTATATTGATTCTTATTTTTATATCATATAAAAAGCGACAATATTAGGTATTATAATTAATCTTTTGACAGTAATTAAAATTTCTAAATTTGATTAAAATCTGCTTATGTATATATTTTTAGAAATGGTATTTCTCTAAAATTGAAGTTTGCTAAAACATGTTTATGAATAGTTTTTAAAAAATAAGGTGTTAATGATTAGTTTCAACAAATCGTGTTAATAAATTTTTTACACGGATTAAACAAATTATGTTCTTAAATTAGTATAATTACTTTTTCCATTTATTTGTGATTGACCGGTCATAGTTTTTAGATTTTCTTTTATATTTATATTTATATTGCAGTACATAAAAATGATTATCTAAGTAATTCTCATCCTATCATCATAATTAATTTTTGTGTATCAACTTATGTGGGGACGAAACTCGATCTCTAATTATGGAAAGGAGATCATGTTTTAGTTAATATGCTCATAATATCATCATACAAAAAATATAATGTCAAAATGTTTAATTTCAATTTAATCCTGATTTATCACAATAAAGTAGATAATCATGTAAAAAATGTTAATTTATCCATCAAATAAATAAGGAATATCTCAAATAAAAAGTATTACTTTTTTTATTCATATAAGGAAGTACAAAATTTATTAACAAGATCATTTAGATTAATTCTTTTTAAGTGTAGGGTTTGGTTTGAACCCCTGTCTTTTTGAATAATTATTTTCGATTGTTATTTAATAATAATCTTTAATTTAAAATATTTAATATAAAAAATTAAAATATCAACAACCCATGCATTGCACGAGGTAAGAGCTAGCGTAGCTATATTTTTTATGATTTTGAGAAAATTAAATACATTCAACTAATTTTCTAAATAAGTGTGATTTCGATTACTTTTTCTTATAATAGAGATCGGATGGATGGAGTAATATGTTTAATAATTTGAGTAATATTAATTTAAATTTTTAATAAAACTTTATTTTTTTGTAGAGAAATAGAACTTTATTTTTAATGATTGCTATAAATAATAAATAATTATATTCCAATATTTTTTTTAAAAGTAAAACAAATTAAATACTAATAAAGTATAGATTTTTTTAAACATTACCAATAATATGGATATTTGGTTTCTACAAATAATATGGATATATGATTAAATATAATGATTATCATTTTGTAAAAAGTTTGCAATGGATAAATACTTTAGTTGTTATAATCTCTACAAAAAAACTGTAACAGATTAAAAACAAAGGTACATACATTTCAAAAATTGAAAAAAAAATAATAATTCAAGATGATTAGAACAATTAGGATAAAGATTTTTTAGGATCAAATCTTATGATTAATTTGAGATAAGATAAAAGATGAAAAATATCAAAATATTTAAATATGAATAATAATAATAATAAATGTGATAACCATATTAAAAAGATGATAATTTATATTAAAAAAATACTAAATTATCATGTCCAATGAAATAGGAAATATTTTGATCTATCCTTAAATATACTCATAATACCATGAAACAAAAAAAATATTAAAAAAAAGTTTAATTTTGATTCCACTACAATTAATCATAATATCATAATAAACGTAATAATAATATATAAAAAGTGTTACTTCATCGATCAACTAAATAAGAAATACATTAATTTAATACTCATCTATACATAAACAAATATAATATTAAAAATATAAAAAAAGAGCAGTCATTATATTCCTTATAAAATGCAATGTGTTAATTACTCAAGACACTCAAGAATAACAAGTTCAATGTCGTCTTCATGTCCTATGAAATACGGAATATTCTAATTTATCCTTAAATTTACTTATAATACCACCAAACAAAAAAGATGAAAATATTTAAACATGATTTACTTTTGATTCTTTAAAATAAAGTTGATAATCATATAAAAATGTTAATTTATCTATTAAATAAATAAGGAAGATATCATATAAAAAGTGTTACTTTTTATTTATACAAGAAAGTATAATATTTCTCAACAAACTCATGTCTATGCCTTTTTTATAATTTTTTTTATTTTTGTGTAATAAAAACAATCTTTACTTTAAAATATTTAATATAAAAAATTAAATTATCAATAACCCGTGCATTGCACGGGGTGAGAGCTAGTATGCATATTTTCAGCTACATTTTTTTAACTGGAAATGTGTTTCCGACCATATATGATAATGAATTTGGTTATTTTGTTTCATTTGAAAACAACGGATTTCCCAATACAATTATTGTTTAAAGTATTTTTTTTTCCAATCTTTCTTCTAATTTCAATTTTTATTTTATGTATATAAAATCAAACCCTCTTAATATGAAATAGTATGCATCTAAATATTGGGTAATAAATGTAAGAATTGAGAACAGGTGATGGAGGGGAGGTGAAACTCATCTAAAGAGCATGCGGATATTATATATGTTATGATAATGTATACTTTTTTAAATTAGTAATTCAAGAATTAAATTTACCTAGCATTCACGAGTTTTCATAAATTCTCGAGTTTGACAACCATATGAATAATCAATTTATTTTATCATTATTATTATTGTTTTGGGGATGTTATAATAAGCACTTATCATTGAAGTACTCAACCCGGCTGATGGGCAAAAAAGGTTCTTTAAATACAAAGATATTTAAAGAATAAATGTAAGAATCATTACGGACAAAACAAAAAGAGTGAAGGGATACTTTAGTCCCTCAAGTTTTTTCATAGGGACACTTTAGTCCCTCAAGAAATTTAATTCATTTTTAGTCCTCATGTTTTCCAAAAGTACCAATTTAGTCCCTCATGTTTTCCAAAAGTACCAATTTAGTCCCTTAACGAAGTGGCTAACGGAAATAGGACAGAGACTAAATTGGTACTTTTGGAAAATTTTGGGGACTAAAAAGGAATTAAATTTCTTGAGGGACTAAAGTGTCCCTATCGAAAAACTTGAGGGACCCTTCACTAAAAAAAGGGTAAAGAGATAGGGAGTGTTTGAAAAGCGTATGATCCCCCTCTTTTTATTCTTTTTAGGGGTCATTAAAGGCCTTATAAATATTCAAAATGTTCACACCCTTTAAAGGCAATAGAACATGGGTATTTCTATCATGCAATCCAAAATTGGATGGTTGCTATGCAACCTTTTCTTAAACCAATAAGAAAAGGTTGCATAGCAACCATCCAATTTTGGATTGCATGATAGTACTCCCGTAGAACATTTCATCTTTTATTTCGAACATGTTGCAGTTATGTGTCATCCAAATTCCAAGGCAACCTATAACACCCAAACTTTTTTTTTTAAGGGAAGGGAGACAGTGGCAAATAAGGGATTGGCATGGAGACAAAGTTTCTCCACACACCTTGTGCTTTTGCTGTCTTTAGGAATAAAAAGTGTGAAAAAGAGATAAAGCGTAGAACGGCTGTTTTATACATAGAAGGCCATCATCTTTTTCTAACATGTGTGATTTTTATTTTTTTTTTTGCATGAAAGTAAGGGATTTCTAGGATCCCCAAACTTCCATTAATCAGCGTATAATTGTGGCATGCATCTCTATCAGACACATACACTCCTAAATTGTTTATGTAGTAACTTTGGATTCATCAACGAGCGTAAGGACAAACAGAGGATGGATCCACAAATTTGATGGTGTAGGAATGGTGGCCTCTCGGCTAAAGGCAATGTCAATGGACATGACCAGTCAAAAAGAGGAACTTCTATGTAAGTTAACAAGAATAATATGTGTGTGAAAAAGATGATGATGATGATGATGATGATGATGATGATGATGATGATGATGATGATGATGATGATGATGAAAAGCACATGGTGCATTGCAATTTATAAAATCTAAAGATGTGTCCGTGCATTTTGAACAACACAACATGAGCCACTAACCAGAATCTGATCACATAACCAGTTTAATGCATTCATGATTGTTACTTGTTTCAACTTTTAAATCATGTTAGCCATAAGAAAGGTTCCTAGAAAAGCTAGTAATGCTAATTTTTTAAGACTCGTTTAAGGTGGCAAATAAAACAGAAATGTTTTATCTTTTTAAATTTGATTTTTTCATATTTTATTATAATATTTTTTTTCTTAGAAAAATAAGATCGATGTTGGATATTCAAACATGAAACGGTATTTAGCATTATTCAAGGCTGAACGATATATCATATTCTTAATTTTAGAGATGGCAGTGAAGCTGGAGGTTTATAAGAAATATTATTTCAATCATGTATATTTTTCATTAAGAAATATCATCGAAAAAACAATTGATGTTTAGAAAAAAAGTGATATATGTTAAGTGGGTCGGATATCAGGGTGTAAATAAAAAAATGGGAGTTACTATCATGCAATCCAAAATTGGATGGTTGCTATGCAACCTTTTCTTAAACCTAGTTAAAATTAGGTTTTTGCAATTTAGTCCAATATAAAAAGTAAATTAAAAATTTAGTCCTTTGTACCTATAGACAAATTATAACTTTTAATTTAAAAAAAAAATTAAAAGTAGTTAAAATTAGTCACTTGTGTAAAAAGGCTTAATGCAAGTGACTAAATTTAAAATTAAAAGTTATAATTTGTCTATAGGTACAAAGGACTAAATTTTTAATTTACTTTTTATGTTGGACTAAATTGCAGAAAACTAATTTTAACTACTTCAAATAATGACATGGCATAGGTGACAACTTCTTATTGGTTTAAGAAAAGGTTACATAGCAACCATCCAATTTTGGATTGCATGATAGAAATACCCTAAAAAAATATCCATTGATTAATAAAACAACATAAGATTACAGTTGCAATGCAACAACAAAACTTCATAACTTCATTTGAATTTGTGGTTTTAAAGACAAGGGGTTTGAAAATTTTGATAATCTCCCCGAAGATATGAAAATATGAAGATATATGAATGACTGTGATCAAGAAGCGGAAACGAGTTTAAATAATAATGCAAGAGTAGGAAATTCTGCTTATGTGACAAGACATTGAACTCTAATAGCACTCCAATTGATGGAAGATAGAAATCGATGAGTGATCAAAATTCAGAAATTTTTGCTTTTCACGTGTCTTTTTTTAAACACATTAGTATGTTTTTGGGATTGTTGAACTCTATATAAACTATTTGCTCATAAATATTTCTTTTGTTTTATGTTGAATGTTGTGTGCATATTTCGCAATGTTGGATAAATTTTTTATTTAAAATTAACGAAGAAAAAAAGAGATTTTGAGTAAAAACAAAAACAAAGCGAAACTGACATACAATTTTCCACTTAAAAAGGAGCTTATAAATATATATATATATATATATATATATTGGAAAAATAAAAAAAATTAAATAATCACTAATAACATATATAATTTATAAAAGAAAAAATAAAAATGACTTATCATTTGAAAATTGACTAAGGTGTATGTGCACAAGCTAAGTGTATTGGGCTTACGAGTATTTGCCGCCACAAGTGGATTGTGTAGAAGGCCTCCAATGGTTAATACCCTCCATGATACAACAATTACTTCTTATCAACTCTACCCTTGAAATAATGAGGTCTCAAGGAACAACTTATTTGGATTGCTCTTAGAAATAGGATTAAAGTAAGAGAGTTACTAACATGCAATCTTAAGAAGAAGAAGAAGAAGTTCTAGCAAAATTGAAACAACTTTATTAATTTTTTTTAAGTAATTTAATTATGTCACAAGTTCCTGAAGTTTGGGGTACTTTTGTCAGATACCCTTATATTTTTTTTTCAATGTCTGACTCCCTGAAGTTACTTCTGGGTTTGTTATATACACCTAGTACCAATTCTGGTCAATTTTGCTGACATGTAATATCATAATCATGATCAGACGCAAGAGGTTAAGCACCTCGTGTCCCGTGTGTGAAGATTCTTTTTATTTAAAATTTAAAAAACTAAAAAACTTAATATTTTTATATTTTAGTAAAATAAAAAAAAATTAATTGAAGAGAGGTCATCTTCGCTCGTGTGACATCACGCGTCACCACATGACCAACCTTCTACGTCTAACTAGGATTTTGATGTTACATGTCATTAAAATTGGGCAGAATTGGTTGCAGGGGTATATGACAAACCCATAACTAACTTCGAGGAGTCAGACATTGAAAAAAAAAGTATAAGAGTATCTACCAAAAGTACCCCAAACTTCAGGGACTTATGACATAATTAAGCAATTAAAAGTTATAATTTGTGTAAAGTTACAAAGGACTAAATTAAAATAATCTAGTTTTTATGTTGGACTAGATTGCAAAAATCAATTTTGACTATTTTAAACAATGACATGACATACATGTATTAGGTGACAAATTTTTATAGTCTAACAAAAAATTTCATGGCAACCGTCCAAACTTAGATTGCATGTTAGAAATATTCTTAAAGTAATACTCCCTTCGTCCCTATATAAGACCTTTTTGGTATATTTCACGTTCATTAAGTTGGTTAATTTAGTTAATGGTATTGGAAATGTGAACATTTGATATATATTATCAAAACTATCCCAGTTAATAGTATTGGAAATAAAAAAAATGTTAAGTAAATATGGGTTTTTGTGGAAAGAAGTACTCCCTCCGTTCCTTATTATATGTCGTTTTTTGGAGAGATTTTTTGTTTCTTTTTATTTGTCGTATTGAGGATTTCAAGAGTGTAATAAATGTTATTTTCCATGTTTGCCCCTATTTAATATGTCTTGGTTTGTGTAAGTAGTGGAGAAAATTTAATGATTATAGAGAAAGAAAGGATATAGTGGGAAAAAACATAATTAAATGTATTGGAAATCTGAGTAATGATTAGATTTGGTGTGTTTTGTCTGAAATGCGACAAATAAATAAGAACGGAGGGAGTAATTAATTGTCCTTGAAAATTGGTATATAATCTTATATATAGGAACAAAATAAAAGTCTAAAAAAAATCTTATATTTAGAGAAAGAAGTAGTATATTTTTTTTTTTTAAGAAGATAAGTTTGAAAGCAAATAATAATACTATGCATTCTAAATTTTCTATTGACCTCAACCACTCCAATTCACATTACCCATTTATATATAACAAATTGAATACAAGATTTTGGGCTTATATACTTATCATTATGAGATATGAAATATGGTTATTACTACCCCTCTCTCTAAATATAAAGTCATCTTGACACTTTTATTTTGCTCCTATTTATAAAGCCTCATACCAATTTTCAAAGATCATTAATTACTTTTTTTTTCCACAAATTCCTTATTTATTTAACACTTTTTAGATTATCAATAATATTAATAGGGGTAATTTTGAAATTACATATCAAAAGTTCACATTTTCAATACAATTAACTAAATTATTCCACTTTCTTAATGAACATCAAATCTCCCAAAGAAACTTTATATTTAGGGACGAAGGGAATATCACCTAAAATATTGGATCAATGCTAGGATCTAATTCTCAGTGAGTCTATTCATCCCCTAGTATCCACCTCCCCATTTTGGAAAATTACTTTATTTTTATGTAGACGTTGACAGATAAGTCAGACAAACTCGCACCACATCATGGCACCCATATTTTTTTGCCTTTTTTCCTAGTAAACATCTTCTAATGCGATAAAAAGAACTCTGATGTAGATTGAAATTGTACATAGAAAGGGAAATTCAAACCACAAGTACACTTCATTCCAAATTTGTTTAGTAATTGAACAAGTGACAAAAGCATGAGCAACATCTTCAATATGATCTCCACATAAGATGCATTTCTCATCTACCACCACCAATCATGTTTTTATGAGGTTTGTCTTTGTAGAGAGCCTATCATATAAAAATTGTTCCAAACAAAAGTTTTAATCTTCAATAAAACCTTAGCTCTCCATAATTGTTTAAAGATATCATTGTTCCCAACATTAGGCGGCGGCGTATCAGCTAGATACATACTCCTAGACTGTTTTTCCAGCATTTCCCATACTCAGCATACCTCTATATGCCTCAAGGAACTAGACACACATCACAATAATCCCAGTAATTCTATTTTGTGTTCCATCACCCGATGATACAATTCCCTCCTACAAGAAAGTTCCCTCTTGCAAGAACGTTCCCTTTTCCAACAATAAAGTTTTCAATTTGATCTTCCATCACACATTTTAAACGAACGATTTTACTGTCCACTTGTTTTGAAACAAGTGGACACAACCACCTCTTTTTTTACCTGTTGTTGCAAGTAAACACAACTTGGTAATAATGTAATTAATGGATAGTAAGAGGCTAAAGTTTACCCGGGAAAAACATAATAGAGAATTGTCACACATCCATCTTCTCTTCACAGTGCCACCGCAGGAGCCAGGCACACAGTCTCTCTTCTCCTCACATGGCCACCGGCTGAAGTATAAACTCGTTATATTTTCCAAAAATAAAAAATTATGTGAATTATTTTTTTTTAAATTACTCAAAATTAGTTGTTTGCTTCAGTGCTTGTCTTAAGTTTGCGCGAGAAAACTAACTAGCCAGCCCTATCCGTTTGAATTGATGATATTTTGGAGTTGAGACATGGAGCTTCAATTTCATGCTTCAATGGCTTCTCTCATTTCCACCACATCCAACACTTTACAATCCCCTCACCTCTCTCAAGCCATGCAATTACTCTTTTACCCTCCCTACCCCATCTTCCTCTTCTTCTTCATCCTCACCTTTCTCCACCTTCTCAGCTCCCACAACCCCACCACCCTTCATCAGCGTCCAAACGGCACCAATTATGTTAGTTCCACTCCCAAGTCCCCACCTTTACGCAAAAATAACAACCCAACAAGCCAAAACCCAAGCTTGATCATCAAATTCAAAAGCCACAATTTGACCTGATGAGCTTGTGTGAAGAAGAGGCGTAGACCCATATCACCTCAAAGGGTGAATCAACGTTGGCATGCATCAATCCATGCATAGATGAATAGAGAAAAATCAGGAGATTGTTTTTGATTATCAGATAGAAAATCTTGAATGGATTGTTTGAGCTTGAGAGTGTAATTTTCAGTCACGAGAGAGGTCAAATTGGATGAATTTGCAGAAGCTGTGATCTCCATTGAGGTTGACGAGATTGGTGATATGGGGTGGTGATCTCCACGTGTATACACAAATACACGGCCCCCACACACTTAAAACAAAAAAAATTAAAAAAGTGACCCACCAAAACATACAATGCTCCAGTCCACACTCTATAAATAAATAAAGTCAATGAAAACTAGTCAAACAGGTAACCCATTTTATTGTAAGCCATTGATCAAACAAATTAAATCACAACATCCAAAAAAGGGTGGATGTGTCCACTTGTTTCAAAACAAAACAAGTGGACATTAAAATTCTACATTTTAAACACCTCACTATCCACCAAGTTTCAGCAATGTGTCTTTCCTCCCACCACTCTTAAAATACAATCTTCAAACCAGTCACCACCCTCCCTTCCTCCCACGTATCATATCCTTCACCACAATTAAATCTTCCTCTCCCCACCCAATACGCCTAAATGTGGCTTAAAAGTCTATACTTATTTTGCTTTAAGAACTTTTTCCATTCCATACATACTTACTTTGCTCTAAAGAACTTCCTCCCACAGCCTAACAGCCTTCTTGCAATGGAAAAGAATGATGATGAGATATAAATAAGAAAATTCGAAAGAAATTAAAGTAATTTTACACATTAGAGATAGGTTTATGTTTCCATTATTGAGTATGATAATATCTGATAATATGCAGCCAACCATCAAGACTTTTTGTATTAGCTCCAATTAGGACCGAAGGGATGGATGGAGTCAATTTTGCAGTATAAAACACTTGTAGATGTGTTGAGAAACTCTGACCCAACATCCATATTTGCTTTTATGAGAATTAATCTTGAGACTCGACGGCAACTGAAACTCTCTTAAAGCCGTCTTTATTGTCCTTAAATTTTTCACATTGGCTTCTCCCTCGATCACTGTGATGTTGCATATTACAATAGAGAAATCCCTCGCTCCCAAACTTGTAACTGCTTTGTCACTAATTATCTCTCGCTTCCAAACTTGTAACTCTCTAAATAAGTGCTTGTCATTACAATAACAAACCGTTTTTTTTATACTTTCAAAGCCTCATTTATGAGAAGTTTTATGAGTGCATAAATAGCATGACAAAAACTTAAGCATATATATTTTTAAATTTGATTTTGTGCCTTCGACCTCGATGGAATAAAAAATTTAAGGCCTAATTTATATTGAAAGAATTAACAATGTTTTATACTAAAATTTGAATAAAACGATATATCCGTTTGCAATTGTCTCTGTTCTTAATTATAAGACCCTTTGAGAGATTTCATATTCAGTAAGAAAGTTGATTACTTTGGTTATTTGTATGGGAAATATGAATTTTTGATGTGTATTTTCAAAATTACCCATATTAATAGTATTGGGGATCAAGTGTTAAATAAATAGGTATTGGGGATCAAGTGTTAAATAAATAGGGGTATTTGTAGAAAAAAGTAATCAATGATCATTGAAAATTGAAAATTGGTATGAGATCTTATAAATATGGACAAAATAAAAATGTCAAAAAAAAAGTCAGAAGGATTATTAATTAAAATTTCAACAAAGATAAGAACCACCTACCAGTCTACCACCAATTTTGACGCTGTGAGTTGGCTTTTATGAATTTTTTATTTCCTTATTTACCTTTTGTTGCTTATTGGAAACTTGAAATTAAGAAAAATGATTGTAGTTTTTTTTTTAATTTATTTTCACGCGCTGTTATCCTTCGAGTGTATCACTAATGCCAACTTTCCTTATTAGCAGAGAATTTGGGTATTTGTATCGTAATAATTTATTTTTTATTTTTTAATTACTAACGTAACTCACTTAAAAATATATATATATACTTCTAAAACTGTCTACATACCAAATTCCTGATTATTTTTAAAGCTAAAATGAGAAGGTTATGAAAGTAAATAGTTTAAAAACTACCCATTTTTCACAAATTGTTTGCAAAACTATCTCACTGATTAAGTAAAAAAGCCCACAAAATGTACAATAACACCAAAGTCAAGAAATTAAATAACCCCCAAACAGTGTTATCAAAAAAAAAAATAACCCCCAAACAGAACAGGGATTCAACATGACCCTACAGCACCTAGGCAAGTACATGTGCAATTATATTCTAAACTATGTTAATTATATTTTAACCAAAAAAATAAACTATGTTAATTATATTTTAAAAAAAAACTATGTTAATTGTATTCTATACTATTTATTAGTAACAAATTAATCAAGTTTCGACCAACGAAAATTCAAGTGGGTACACAATTTCTCATTAGATGTTCGACACGTTCCTTAAATGCATCAAATGCATGAAATTATGGTTGATAGGTGACTTGAGATTAGAATATCCCATTGGATGTGGGAAAGAATTACACTTTCGAGTTGAAAAGAATGTTTTTGGTATAAGTTGTAGTTTAATTTATTCGTTACAACTATAATAATAAGGATTTTGAAATTACATAACTTTCACATATTATAGAGACAATAAGGAATACGATTACTAACCTCTATCCATTATTGCCAGAGTTGAAAGATAGTTCTCCAACCGCCCTTTAATCAAAAGCCACGAAACACGTTTTTATTCGTTTTTATGCTGTTTATTTAGCCGTTTTGTGATGGGGAGAGAAAAAATACCTTATAGCCAGGAACACGACCTGTTTCCTATAAATAGGTAAAAACCCTAACTTATTATCCATTAGCTTTCATCAAACTAATGGGCCTTCAGAAACAACCTCCTTATATCTAATTATGATTTAGCCCATTAATATTTAATTATTTATTTACTAAACACACATCAATGCATGTCACATGCACATCACATGAGACATACTAAGATATTAAAATCTTACATTCTCCCACTTGGCTCATGTGACACAATTCAACATTATGGTCTAATAAACAAAATAATTAAATAAACAATTAATGCACATTTACATGGTTAAATCATTTTATACTTAGATACTCTATTAATCATGATTAAAGATAGGAACTAATTCGGGTCATGGCGGTTGTACATCATTTGTTCGACATAGTTCCTTCCATGTACCACAAAATAGTCTTTTCCTTAACACGATCAATAATTGGGAAATACATAATTGGTCCATAATGTCTTTTTTCAAGACAATATATGTTTACATTACTCTAATAATACAATAATGCATGCCGTTTTAGAAAACAGGTAATCAGAAACATAACAAACATATCATAAATGAGCCCATTTCAGAGTGTCAATTACATCATACATAAAGATGTCAACATCAAATTCAATTTTACTTAATAACAGTAATGCCTATACTTTTAACATGTTCAATAAATGTTTAGTCAATAACCCTTCTTTCAAGGGATTAGCAATCATAAGATTGGTGCTAATATGCTTTATTGACAATTTTTGTTTCTGATCTCATTTTTTAGAGACAAAGTACTTCATTCACATACTTTTAGCATCTTTATAGTACTTGTCATTGCTGCAAAACACCACAGTACGTTTTCAGCGGCTAAGCAATATTGTCGATAGTTCTAAGCCTCGAAACAAAATTTTGCAGTCAATTAGTTTGAATTGTAACCTCAAAACTTTCTACAAATTCAAAATTATGATCACCTCAATGTGATCATTCATTACAGAAGTAAGCATGTATGTATTCGTTTCATGCCAGTATCTCAAAACTTTATGAATATAGTTAATACTTCCTTAACGCAAATTTTATTCATTCTAAATCATTCTAGTACTTTAATGATATATGCTTTCTGAGATAAGCCTAACAATTCATGTGATATATTCTAGAATATTCATTTTCTAATCACATGACTCGACTCACTAATATCTTCCATTCAAAGTTACTAGAAAAAACTTCTTAATCTAGTTAAAAGACTAAGATAATAAGTTGCAAGCAAGATATAATAACATACAGAATCAACATAATAAACTCACTCTCATTGACCTTCAGATACTTACACAAGTTAATTGTGTTTCCTTAAATCCAAAAAAAAAACAATAGTATCATTGACTTTCTTTTAGATACTATTGGTGGGACGTTTGTTTAAAATTGTATATAAATTTCCTCAAATCTGCACATTATGTGTTCATTATTTTCAATTGAGAACCACATCAGTGGGTCATCCAAGTAAACATCCTCCTATAAAATTCATAAGGCTGTTTTCACATTCTTTTAGTGCAGTTCCAAATGATTACGGACTACATGTGTCATGATGATAATGCTGAATAAATCTTTCAGGAAATTGGTTAAATACTTCATTTATAGTTAATGTCAACATTGTGAGGGAAATCCTTCATAACAAATTTGAACTTGTAACGTTCAAGGTTGTTATGCGAGAGTTATATTTAGTCTAAAAGACTCACTTACCCCCAACTCTCGTGCAATCTTTAGGCAATTCTACAAGGTCCCAAACAAAAATATTTAATAGTTATTAATACTTTCATGATATCTAACTATTTATCAGTATTATCATAACTTTCGGTTTGTGAAAACAACACATTATTATCGTTAATGACTAAGTCAAATTCATATTCTTGTATATTAACCACTCAAACGTTCGAAATAGCAATTTATTTTAATATTATTTCTCATGGTTCTTCTACAGTAAAATCATTGTGAATAGTGAATTCATTAAACGTTTTCGTACTTTATTGTTATACGATTCAACAATAAAAGAAACAATTATTGTTGAGGTAGAAGAACAAATTACAAGAACTTGCACCCTAACTCCGTTAATTTTCACATTATGTGGAACTATGCTCCCACTAATTTCACCATTCTCAATGAACCTGTCATTCTCAGTTTTAATAATTCTTGTACTATGGTTAGAACAATAATGTCTATACATTTTGATTTATCTGGATAATCAGTGAAATACTCACTGATGTTTTATATCTATTTTCTTTTATTGCGGATTGCAATCCTTGTTTCTGCCCGACAACTGCAAATCTGGAAAGAATTTGTTCCTTATAAAGCTTTCCATTCTCGGATTGATGACCAAAACACTTATGCCACAAATTATCAAATATCATTTAAAATTCATCTAAAATCAATTTATATAATTATCACAAGATACAAATACCAATTAGATGATTATACTAAATAAATTAAAACATCCAAACATAGAAGAGTATCTAGTAACATCAATCCTAGATAATGAACCAAACTCCTAGAAAAACTAGGTACCTAAAAGGTTTCCAATGAGTCTAGGTGATGCCCAATAAATCCTTGACAAGTTCCACTAGAGCCTTCACTTAATTCCCACAAACACATACTTTACATGTGGGTTTATGGTATGGATTAAACAAAATTCATTATTCTAGAAACATGTTTCGATTAATCTAGGATTAATCCATCAAATTTTATGTGGATCTTTGATTAAGTTTGACTCAAATATACATAAGCTTTACACTTATTTTTTATAGAATCAAGATTTTCATTTTATGCACTTCTTCTGAATTCAACATTTTTGCACAAAATGACATTTATGATAATGAGGTTCTTTCATATGAGTTTTCACATATGCCTCATTAATTCGAAGTGATCATTTGCCCTTATCATGTTTCTTCATAAATTTATTTCTAGTTCCTTGATGTCCTTAAAGATTGGACCAAGAGACTTCTTATAATCTTAAGTCTGGTTTCCTCTTGAACTAACCAATTGTGCAATTCATGCACAACCCATTATATTTCATGGCATTATAGCTCATTCAAAAACAAGTCACACTCAATCAGTAATGAGCGAGGATAAACTATACTAAGAAGTTCTCATCCACAACTATTCTTAAGGACTCAAACTTAAATCTTGCAGCAATAATTTTCATTTTAATTATATAATTCATAAATAGTACACAAATCACCAAACTTTATGAGGTTTGGGTACTCATTAATGTCCCAGAAAGAGACTCACAAAATATTTGGCACTCTCTCATAAAATTCTTTTCATTTTTTTAATTACTTTCAGTTTTGGAGAGAATTATCTTAATGTTATCTGAAACACTTATCCTCATGAACATAACATAAGTGTTTGTCAAATCTTTCTCAAAAATTACTCAGATTTTATAATAAACTTTATCTTTATTGTAACTAACACCGTTAATAGAAACAAACTTTTCTTTAACTGATAAGAAAAACTTACAAAACTCTAGTCAGAAAGTTGAACAAATAACACTGACACATACAAGTCATGATAATGCAGAAAATTAAGAACATGTACTACATAAATGTTTTGAGACGTAAGGTACATATTACTTAAACAATTAATGTGCACTAACACTCTCTTTTGGGTTACACATTAACACACGACATTCAAACATAATGATGCTAATAAAATTAATAATCAATAATTGACAATGATATATGCACCAATTAGTATTATCTATTGTCTTTGGATGTATAAATAAACCAATAGCACAAACATATTGCCTACAGTCATGTCCATTAATTATAAGAACAACTAATTAAACCTTTGGGCGATCCATAAATGCCTTATAACAATAAACTACAATATACCCATAGAACATCAAACCATTATGTCATTCATATAGCATCAAATCTATGAGTAATTGAAAAATCATCATATGATTTGAAAATAATTTAATTTACTTACTAATTTGACCACTTTGGTGATTAACAAAATCAACATACAATTAACTTCAAATCAAATTCATTATTATAATAAAAATTATACAATCGGAATTAATATCTTTATGATTTGACAACTTTATTGATGATCAAAATCATCATACATTAATATCAAATCAAGCAATGTCAATTCAAAAAATTTATTTTGCTAATAAAAAACTCATATTAATCCCATATATATATAAACGTAAATTGTCCAGGACATACTAGACTTGTTATATATATTTATTATTATGCAAAAGGAATATATAATTATTCGTTATTCACTGTAATGTGCTTTTATACAGTAAAACGAATCATAAATAGTGATGGAGCAATACCTAATGTTTTTCACATATATCAATTAATACTTTTACCCCAATTAAAAAAAACTTGATGAACTTTAAAAATATATAATTGAAACACTGGGTATACATTATACCTAATTGGAAAAACTTTGATGGGTAAAACAAATCGATAAACAATCCAGATTTCAAATTCAATCCATATTTCAATTAATCCTAATATTTCATTTAATAATAATGCGGAAGCATAAAAGTCTAAATTTCATAATCAGGATTCATACCGAAACAAAGCCCTAAATTTCATAATTAGGGTTCAAAGTTCCTAAATTTCATGATTTGGATTTATGCAAAAATTCATTCCATAAACACCATAATTAGGATTCAATCCAAATCCTAAATCTTAATTGGAAAGTCATTAATTTCTTAACGTGACTTTGATACCACATATAAGTTGTAGTTTAATTTATTCGTTACAACTACAATAATAAGGATCTTGAAATTACATGACTTTCACATATTATAGAGACAATAAGGAATACGGTTACTAACCTCTATCCATTGCTAGAGTTGAAAGATAGTTCTCCAAACGCCCTTTGATCAAAAGCCACGAAACACGTTTCTATTCCTTTGTCTCCTATGCTATTCTTTTCTATGTTATTTGTTTAGCCGTTTTGTGATGGGGAGAGAAAAGAATACTTATAGCCCGGAACAGTTTCTGTTTCCTATAAATAGGTAAAAATCCTAACTATTATCCATTAGCTTCCATCAAGCTATGGGTCTTCAGAAACAACCTCCCTTATATCTAATTATGATTTAGTCCATTAATATTTAATTATTTATTTACTAAACACACATCAATACATGTCATATGCACATCACATGAGACATACTAAAATATTAAAATCTTACGTTTAAAACCCTACAAGAGATATGGACTGGTGTTGGGAACACCATAATTGGTTATCGAGGGTAGTACGTACCTCTGTCCGAAGAAAATAAAAAGATAAAAGACAAATAAATAAGCATGAGCATCACATATGCCTACCTGAGGAGGAGTTAGAGAAGTTGAAGTAAAGGACAACCTCTATTAAGGTACTAAATGGATAGTAAGGAAAGAAACGTCACCTATGACCGGAGAAATTATTAGTTGGTTATGGACCACCATTTCATTCATGGTTTAGGTTAATAACAATTTGACACATCATATAAATAACTACCCATTAGCTTTATTTAATTTATTTTTTAATTTTTTTTAATATTTGACAAATTGTGGTTGGGTCTGGACCATGAATAATATAATGGTCTAGGACCAACTAATAATTACTCGAGGGACTAAGTGAGAATTCACCGAGGCGGCCTTGAGCAAAAGGAAAATGCTAAAAGGTCTAGAACTTATTTAGGGTGAGGATTGATAGATAACTTTGGGCAAGTGTAGCTAATGTGGATCGACGAACTTTTTCAAAGAATCGAAGAACTTGTAGAGAATGATTCAACAATGGTTGAATCTGAAGAGAGAAAGTAGTTACTTGAAGAAGAAGAAAGAAGAATCTAGACACAATTAGAGAGAAGGTTCAGAGAAAATAAGAGAAAAGAGTAAACTGAATTTCTGAATTTCATTACTTGAGTAACTATCATTTACAACTAGTATATATACATAGTTAGTTGGCAACTAATACAACTGAAAAACAGTTAGTGTAACTAACTAACTAACTATTCTATTGTTAGTTAAATAACTACTTCTATGATGAACTATATGGGCTGATCTTGTTGGGCTGCTTATCGGGCTGCTGCTGCTGATCCATTACTTGCTCCACATGCTCATGCTTTGCAAGTAATCCTTCATTCAATCCTTCATTGCACTGTTTATACTGATTTAATAACCCCCCGCAAGTTGGTGGTGAGTATAAATCGAACATACCCAGCTTGGTACAATAACCAGTAAACAATTTTGGACTTAATGCCTTAGTGAAAATGTCAGCAAGCTGAAGTTCAGTAGGAATAGGAAGTAGCTTAATAAGACCAGATTGAGTCTTTTCCCGAACAATATGGCAATCAATTTCAATGTGCTTAGTTCTTTCGTGGTAAACCGGATTCGCAGCAATGTATAATGCTGCCTGATTATCACAATAAAGAACAGCAGGAGATTGAAATTGAATTTTGAAATCGTGTAACAAGTAAGTCAACCACTGAACCTCATGAACGGCATATGCCATAGCTCTATACTCAGCTTCACATGAACTACGAGACACTGTTTTCTGCCTTTTTGATTTCCAAGAGATAAGAGAATTGCCTAGATACATGCAATAGCCACTCACAGAACGACGAGTATCGGGACAAGAAGCCCAATCACTATCTGTGTAACCTTTGATATGGGCTGCTGAAGCAACAGGAAATAACAAACCCAATGAAGGACAGCCTTTAAGAAATCGTAAAATTCGAAGAGCAGCTGCATAGTGAATGTCAGTTGGCTGATGCATGAATTGTGCTAAATTCTGAACAGCAAATGTAATGTCAGGTCGTGTGTTGGTAAGATAAAGAAGTCTTCCAACCAAGCGACGATATGGAGAAGGATCAGAAAGCACGGTCCCATAATTAGCACTAAGATGCACTGTGTTGTCAATTGGAGTTGAAAGAGGCTTACAACCCAATAAACCAGCATCCTGAATCAATTCCAAGGCATATTTCCTTTGATTCATGGCAATTCCCTTCTTATTTCTAGCAATTTCAAAGCCAAGGAAGAACCTAAGTTCACCAAGGTCTTTGATTTTAAAAGCAGAATCCAGTGCTTGTTTAATAGCAACAATCTCAGTCAAGTCAGGCCCAGTCAAGATGATATCATCCACATATACAAGTAAGGCAGTGAAAGAAGTATCAGTGGATTTAATGAAAAGAGAGTGGTCATGAAGAGATTGTTTGTAACCAGCAGAGATAAGAAAAGTGGATAAACGTGCAAACCACTGTCTGCTGGCTTGTTTAAGGCCATATAGAGACCTCTTTAATTTGCAAACCTTGTGTGAACCAGCATGTAAACCTGGTGGCAGCTTCATGTAGACCTCTTCCTCTAAGTCTCCATGTAAGAATGCATTGTTCACATCAAGTTGCTGCAAATGCCAATGATACATAGCAGCCAAGGCAATGAGAATCCTGACTGTGGAAATTTTAGCCACTGGAGAAAAAGTGTCAAGATAATCTATGCCTTCTCGTTGAGTATAGCCTTTAGCAACTAAATGGACTTTAAGTCTTTCAATGGTACTATCTGCCTTCCTCTTGATCTTGTAAACCCATTTACATCCAATAGCTTCTTTGTCTTTTGGTAGATCAGTGATCTCCCAAGTGTGATTCATATCAAGTGCAGCCAGTTTAGCTTGCATAGCCTCAACCCAACCAGGATGCTTGGCAGCTTCAGCATAAGACTTTGGCTCTTCATCAACAGATAATTGCATTATATAGTGCATATAGGATGAAGAAAGTCTATCAAAAGCATGAAACTGATTGAGTGGATATGTTGTAGAGCTCTGAGGAGGACTGTCAGCCAGAGTGTTACAATAATAGTCCCTCAAATAGCTAGGAGGTTTGATTGCTCTAGAAGATTGCCTCACAGTGGTTGGAGGAGTATTCGAATCTGGAAGGAAATCTGGTCCTGGTAAAGCAGTGCCAGAAGTCCCTGCAGAAGACTGTGGAGCAAAATGCTGAGAGGAATCAAACAAATCATCATAGATTGAGGGAAAACAAGAACTGTTTGGTGTTGGTATGGAAAGATCAGGAGGTTCTGAAGCAACAACAGCCTTGTATGGAAAGATCTTCTCATAGAAAACAACATTTCTGCTAACAGAGAGCTCTCTTGATGCAAGATTAAGGACAATGAAACCTTTAACTCCAGATTTGAAGCCTAAAAACACACATTTGGCAGCTCGAGGATCCAGCTTATCTCTGTGAATAGATAGGGTGCTTGAAAAACAAAGAGATCCAAATACCCTAAGGCTTGCATAATCTGGAATCTTGTTGAATAGTTTGTAGTATGGAGAAACATTGTCCAGTAAGGGAGTAGGAAGCATATTTATGATATGCACAGCATGTCCAATAGCATAATTCCAATAGATCTTAGGAATTTGGCTTTGCAACATCAGTGCTCGAGTGACATTTAGAATATGTTGATGCTTCCTTTCCACCAAACCATTTTGTTGTGGTGTAAAAACACAAGAGGTTTGGTGAATAATCCCTTTCATTTTATAGAAATTAGTCTTTGAAAATTCAGGACCATTATCACTTCTAAGCACTTTCACTTTCTTGCCAAATTGAGTATCTGCATAAGTAATAAAGCCTTGCACAAGATCTGAAACTTCTGATTTATTTTTCATCATGTAAATCCAACAAAATCTTGTATGATCATCAACAATAGTAAGAAAGTATCTATGTCCATGAACAAAAGGTATAGAAAAAGGCCCCCAAATGTCAGTGTGGATAAGATCAAAACAGTGTAAGCTCTTTGTATTACTCAAAGGAAAAGGCAATTTCTTTTGTTTTGAAAAATGGCATACATCACATATCAAAGAGTTATGACAAGAAATAGAAGGGAAAACTGACTTAATACTATGAATACAAGTAGAGGATGGATGTGCTAGTCTATAGTGCCATAGATCTTGCACATGCTCATTATTTGTGGATGCTAACTGTAAGGAAATGTGATTATCAAGTGATGAGACTCTCAAGATGTACAAGCCTGCAACAATGCTAGCTGTACCAATCCTCCTCAATGTACTCAAATCCTGTACGAGACATTGTGAGGAATCAAAAGTCAGGAAACATGGCATAGTTTTAGTAAATTTAGTGACAAAGATAAGGTTCAATGAAAAACTGGGAATATACAAAACATCAGTGATAACAAAGTTTGGGCTAAGAGAAATAGAGCCTGAAAATTCTGCTACCACTTTTGAACCATTGGGTAATTTGATGTGAATTGGTCTTATCCTGTGATATGAATTGAAATGTACAAGGGAACAACAAATATGATCTGTTGCTCCACTGTCCAGAATCCATTCACTATAAGCACTGACAGAGTTACCTGAATTCTCATTACTCACTGAACTCACAGCTGATGGCTTAGGTGCAACAATGCTGAGCTGATTGATTGCTGGATTGCCTTGATTTTGTCCTCTCATTGCTTGCTGCATCATAGACATCAATCCTGTGTATTGCTCTTTTGTAAAACCAAATAAGTTTTCTTCAGTTGAACCTTTATCCTCAGTAGTAATTGATTCATGCACTTCCTCATCAATTTCATGTGAGCTCTCAGCCATATTCGCAAAGCCTTGATTAGGCTTGGAAGATTTCCAATTAGTAGGAAAACCGTGTTTCCTATAGCAAATGTCAACCGTATGACCTATTATGCCACAATAGCTACACTCCTTGTTATGATAATTTGAGTTCGATCCAGCTCCTTTACCAAGTACTCCTTTATTGCTATTATCATTATTCTGTCCCTTATATGCATTGTACCTATTTCCATTACTGTTTCTGTTGAACGCTGCAGCAACAGTCTTTGTTTCTATAGAATTACCAAATAGCTGCCTCTCTTGTTGAGTAACTAACGCAAATGCTCTACTTAGATCAGGAACAGGATCCATCATCAACAATTGAACTTTCACATTATCAAAAACCTCATTTAATCCTCTCACAAATCGTATTACTCTATCTTCTTTCAGTCGTTTATCAACCTTAATCAATGCATCACAGGCACACTTAATTGCACAATTACAACTAGGCATAGGTCTAAAATTATCCAACTCATCCCACAGAATTTTCAACTGAGTGTAATATGTAGTAACCGAAACATCACCTTGTTTCATTGCTACGAGTTGCTCTTGAATATCTACAATACACACCAGATCTCCTCGCGAAAAACGATTCTTCAGCTCCTTCCAAATATCGCTAGCTTTATCGATGTAGAGAACACTCTGTGCAATGTGAGACGAAACTGATCGTATGATCCACGAAGTCACCATATTGTTCGATCGTTCCCAAGCTCGATAAAGAGGATCTTCCCGGTTCGGTGCTTCAATCGTTCCATCTATGAAATCAAGCTTGTTCTTAGAACTCAAGCAAATTCTCATCGATCTGCTCCATTGATGATAATTGTCTCCGTTAAGAGGTGGAGACACTAACACTGCTCCTGGATTTTCTGATGGATGAAGGTAGAACACAGAGGCTGGATTCTGTGTAAGATCGTTGAATTGTTGATGATCTGAATATGAAGAATCAGCAGACATGATTGTGTAATGGCGCAGCAGAGCTCAAAATTGAGCTCTGATACCATCAAAGAATCGAAGAACTTGTAGAGAATGATTCAACAATGGTTGAATCTGAAGAGAGAAAGTAGTTACTCGAAGAAGAAGAAAGAAGAATCTAGACACAATTAGAGAGAAGGTTCAGAGAAAATAAGAGAGAAGAGTAAACTGAATTTCTGAATTTCATTACTTGAGTAACTATCATTTACAACTAGTATATATACATAGTTAGTTGGCAACTAATACAGCTGAAAAACAGTTAGTGTAACTAACTAACTATTCTATTGTTAGTTAAATAACTACTTCTATGATGAACTATATGGGCTGATCTTGTTGGGCTGCTTATCGGGCTGCTGCTGCTGATCCATTACTTGCTCCACGTGCTCATGCTTTGCAAGTAATCCTTCATTCAATCCTTCATTGCACTGATTATACTGATTTAATACTTTTCACAAACTATCTTAAGTCCGAATAGCTACAGGGGAATATTTAAATCGGAGAGGATATGATTTTGTTATCATGGGATGAATTATGCACTTCTGTTCATATCATAATATATGGGGGAGAGGCACTAACTCTTGATTGCTTTCCAAAAGAGACTATGATTTATTTGAATGGATCAAAGAGATGCGAAGAAGAGAGCTTCATCATTGCATGATTGCATCAAAGATGAATAAAGATATAATAACGCTGTAAAGACCCTTGTATGGCATTCATTGCATGCATATTATCTATGTGTTGCTTGTGCTGGTAGGTTAGCTACTTAATTGATTACTTTTATAGTTTTATACAATATCTATGTACTTATTATCCTTATGTTATTCTATCTCCTTTTAGTGTATGAACAACTGGTACATTGTAGCAACGATGACATGAGTCATAGTTAGTTATAGCTTCATGACGAAGTTATACTACAATCAAGTGGAGGAAGCTAAGGCTGTTTATTTTGTTTTGTCCAAGTGAAACCCCACAAATTAAAACAATTTATTTATGTTCAATGACTCCGTATATGTAACAGCAAGTTGATTTAGCAAATGAAAGGAGGAGTAACATTTCATTCATACATTATATAGCCTTCTGATTGAATTTTATTTGAGTAACAAATATTTTCTCAGGTAAAGTGTTTCTAGAAACAAGGGTGTGCATTTTACTTTGGTAAAATTACTTTTTCACTTAGGTAAAAGGCTTCTTGAAGAATTAGAAAAGTGTCACGCAAACATTAACTAGGCTAAAGATATTGTCTTACCAGAATAAGATATTTCAAAATTATTTTGAACTTTTGCACACAATCCTTTACTTGTGTAACTAAGACCTCTAACTCAGGGAAAGAGCTTCAATCAGAGTGAAATCTTAATTAAAAATATCCTTACTCAAATAGCACACATGCTTTATTTGAGTAATCACTGTTTGGCTCGACGTTGGCTTGGCAGAAAAGGACGTTCAAGAAAACAAAACGCAGAATCTACAATAACCAGCGTTTTCCTGCAAAAGCGGGTTTGTGAGACAGAGAATGTCTAAGCAATCGCTCTTTAAAGCTTTTCTGAAAAATTAATTTAAAATTTTAAAGCTACTTGAGTAAAACGTTGCTCTTACTTGAGTAAAGGTTCTCTATTTTTTCGAAAGAGATTTTTCAAAACCTTATAAAATAATTTAGATATTGTCAGTTTTTAAGTTTATCAATATTTTTGTACTCTAAAAGCATTTAAGATACTTAAGTTTATAGTCATTTTTCTTCTATTTCACAAGAATATAGCTCAAGAAACATGAACTATAAATTTTTATGTTTCTTGTTGGCTTAGAGCTATTATATTTTATTCTAATTAGTAATTTCGTCCACCATGTATTTCATTTAAGCATCGTTTATTATCATCAAAACTTCAACAACGGCACTTTAAGCGGACTTGGAACCTCTGTCCCTAAATTTTTTGTCTCCTTATCTCCAACCAATCAAATCTTATTAAATATTACAAAAATGTCATAACAGTTGGCTAGTTACTTTTCAGTTTTTTAAAAATTGTGTGAAGGGGACAAGCTTTGGAATGGGCTTGGGACAGGTAATCCTTGTCCCCTTTAAGCCTCATGGCCAAACCCCCAGAACCCAAATCAAAATGTCCTAACAGATACTTAAATTGAATGCAGTATCTTTACTCTTTAATTCTATTGATGCTTTTTTCATTTATGCACCTTTAGATCTTGCACTTTTAAGTTTTTGCAATTAGTTTTCAGTTTATTTTTCTTGCATCTTTATTTTCTTGTCAGTTTACTTTTTGGCGCACATTTATCTTTAGTTTCTTGTCGATTTTTTCCTATTTGTTAATTACTTTCATTTCTTGTCAAATTACTTTCTGCTTAGTAATAAGAAGTTTATTTAGTGGCGTAAATCCTCGCTAAATGCATATGTACCGTAAAAGATTAACGATTAAGGTTCCCTAAAAGATTCCTGTAAATAGCATTTTATCGCTTTGTTGACTTCTTTATTTCTAAGATATTCGACTCCCAAAAACAGCGTATTTCCCCGACTCAAATTATAAGCAAAAATAATTAATTTTACACTTATTAAGGAGATTAGTTGATTGTATTTAATTTTCTAAAATTTATAAAAGAATAGAGATATTTTAGGAAAATTGCATTCAGAATGAAACAAAAATTAAATAAGATAACAATTTTCTATGGTTGTTTTAGGAAAGTAACATTGAAAATATAATAAAATTTAAAAAAATTGAATACTTTTATTTATATTTTAAACCAAGATAATAATATTTTTTTTTATATTTCAAGCCTGAGGGAGTATGTTAATTGGGTCAACCTCGCACCCCAAAAATGATTAATTCTTTACCTATAAAGTAGGGGACTCCCGTCTCCCTAGGTCCAAAACAATTTTACTTTATGCATTTTGCATTAATGTATATCTTAAGCGTACTAGTCGAACTATCACCACAAATTTCTAGATTTCAAGTGACTCGAAATAATTACATCCTCCGTCCTTAATTACAAGACCCTCTTAACACTTTTATTTTATTCCTATTTATAAGACCCTTTACCAATTTTCAATGAGCATTAATTATTATTTTTCTACAAACACCTCTATTTATTTAACATTTTTTAGATTTCCAATAATATTAATAGGAGTATTTTGAAAATACATATCAAAAGTTCACATTTCCAATACAATTAACTAAATTATTCCACTTTCTTAATGGACGTGAAATCTCCCAAGAGGGCCTTATAATTAGGGACGGATGTAGTATTTGATTTGTGATGAATGTCATTATCAAAATAATTTGAAACCAAATTTCACCATTAGCAATAGTTATGCAAGTAGATAGTGGAGTATTATTGACTACGTAAAAATTTATTGTCATTTTGGACATTCAAACTAACAAGAGTTTTAATAACATCAGTCCAACTTGCTGAATGTCCCTCATGCATACCGTTTATTAACAATCATATGATCATGTAATGCTAGTTCTCCATGACACAAAATGAAAAGTCAACGAGAAAGCACGAATTAACATTATATGGCATGACAATAACCCAGGGCAGTTTCAAGTGTGCTTGTTACATGGGCTTTAACCAAGATACGGTCAGCTGCACTTCTAATTGACCAGAAAGGAAGAGCTGACAGTTTCTACAGCTTTGATTGAAAGCGGCTCAAGCTAGCTTCAATTGACCCATGTGGCTCGTCCGTTGGTAAATACACGTCATTGTCAAACTACATAAAACATTCATATCAATTTTAACAGCTTCAAGATATTAAATGGAAGGTGAAATGAACTTGAAAAGTTTTGGAACACATATCAGGTGACTGATGTGATCGTGGCATGAACAACCTATACTTTCAAAGGACAGTGAAATGGTGACTGAGATGATACCAAGTTGAAACTAATGTAATTGGCAGTAAAGGAAACTATGTAGAAAATGGGTTTCAATCAGGTTTATCCTTTGAAAGATGTAGGTTAATTAATTTATATCCATTCAAGTTTAGTTGATTTCACTTCTTATTCTTTATGCAATATTTTGGCCTACTATGCCGATCCATAAGCAACACAACATAAGATAACCGCTTCCCTCACTATAAGGCTGGCATCGAGCTGAGCTAAATACGGCTCAACTCGAAGAAAATCTATTTGGCAGCTCAACTTAATAAGAAAATTACATCATATTGGTTGCTCAAGCTTAGATTACTATGAACTCATGAACATGAGTTCAGTGAGCCAGCTCATGACATAAAGAATATACTCATCAACAATTCAATTTATGGGTGGTAAGAATGCAAATGGTGCATACAGTGATTGATTAGTGGGCATAGGATGTTACTCTACACAATGTACAAGATTTCTTGAAGAAAAAAACTAGTTAAATCTGTTTCTTACATGGACTTTCTTCTAATTGACACTATTAGATAAATTTTAATTATTATTGTAAATTTATTATTTTAATGATTTTAAATTACTGTGTATCACAAGGGTCAAATCTAGTATAATAAAGACCACACTCATAGCAGTTGATTCACAACTGTGGTTACTCAATCTTTGCAAGGGAAAATGAAAATTTCAATAGGAATAAACTCAGTAAATGATTTATAGTGTGTTCTATTTGCTTCTGCAAACTTTTCAGGGATAATAACCGTTACCTTTACAATTTGACCTTCCTTGCCTGAGATATTGACAGGTAAGAAATGAATATTCGGCATCTTTAGTTGGATAGAAGATATGTCAGGAAATCTGCAACATAAAATGTTAATTGTCATTTTCAACATCATAATAACATGTATTAAATTTGTGGTATTAGGTAATAACCGTATGAGGATGTGACACAGAATATAGAGGCAGATAAATTTGCATACAGAGACCTGTTTAGTGTGGCCTTTGCCATCTGGTAGAGAGTGCCTTGAACAGATGGGCTGTAGACTCCCACATTTGGAGGGCCAAAGAATGTGTCAACCAGAACTTTCTTTACATCCAGGTACTTCTCTGTAAAGTAAAGCGGCTTCTGAGGGACGCTTAGCAGAGATTCATACGAATACCTGCAACCTCATTCCATTAAATAGTTTCCAGGTTAAAGAGAACACTGGTGCAATGATCAAAGCAAATACTTCTTGGGCTCCGATTGTTTTCCTAGATGAAGCTATATAAGATGTTTCTTCTTATAAATAACGAGTGAGAAGAATTTTTGTAGAAATTGTAATTACAATGCTTTACAGGAAGTCAACTTTGTTCATAGTTTGTTCTAAAAAAAGATTTGCTAGAAGTCTACAACAACAGAGTCTTTTATCACCATGTGGGGTCGCTATATAAATCAAATAAAGTCTCTGTGTTCTGTGGTAAACAGTATCCTTAGAAAAGCCAATTAAGTCCATGTTCTGTTTAATAGCTCCAACTATAGGTTTCTTTTGTCTACCTCTAACTAATAGGCTATCCTTTATAAAAACTTTCTAACCAAGAAAAGGAAAAGCACAGCAAAAAATAAAGACTTAATTATGTCTGGGGTCCCTGTAGTTTGGACCTCTTTTGTGAGATACCCTTATTGTTTTGTTTTCAATGAATATACCCTTGACGTTTGCTCCGGTTAGGTTTTAGCCCCTCTGTCCTATTCCGGCAACGGTTTTGCTGAGCTGGACCGCCGGAATCCTAGTCAGCTCCAATGACTGGTGTCCACGTGGCATTAACTTAATTTTTTTTTAAATTAAAAAAAAAACAAAATTAAAAAAAAAAAAAAAAAAGAAAAACCCTCCTCCCCGACTCCGTCTTCTCCCCCCAGACATTTTGGCTGGTTCCTCAATGTTAACAAATGCATTTTAGCAATCAAAGAAAACCATTTTAAACGGCAAGTTGAATTGGATTACTGAAATTGGAAATAAAACTATTCAGATTTCTTCTAATTTGAACAAGTACCTGCTGTAACCAAGTGGTTGTAAAGGAGCTGAAGTATCCTCTAACACCCCCCAGAACCCTTGCTCATCAGACAACCACATGACAACAGTCTCCATTAAAATGCCAGGGGGAACGATGGGGGCACTGATTTCGAGGGCCGAGATTTTGTAAGGGATTTGTTTGACGGATTTCGTGTTTGTGGAGTTGAGTTTGGAGTTGGGAGCGGCGGATCCGAAGGCGACTTTACCGCCTTTGAGGTCGGTGATGTTGACAGAGCCGATGTTGCCTTCGACGGTGCCGGTGGTTTGAAGGAGGGTGGTGGAGATGGTGGTGCCGTCGGAGATGGTGGTTTGAAGGAGGATGTGGACGTTCTTGATGACGGGGAGTGGGTGTATGGAGGCGACGGGGGAGAAGACGGAGTTGGGGAGGAGTATTTTTTTAAGTTTTTTTTGTTTTATTATTTTTGTTTTTTTTGGTTTTATTTTTAATTTAAAAATAATTAAGTTAATGCCACGTGGCTCCAATCATTGGAGCTGACTAGGATTCCGGCGATCCAGCTCAGCAAAACCGTCGCCGGAATAGGACAGAGGGGCTAAAACCTAACCGGAGCAAACGTCAAGGGTATATTCATTGAAAAAAAAACAATAAGGGTATCTAACAAAAGAGGTCCAAACTACAGGGACCCCTGACATAATTAAGCCAAAAATAAATTTACCTCCATCGTGCAGTTACTTCTGTTGCTAGCATCCTTTCACGTGTTTCAGGAAGAGCTGTGTACTTGTCTCTTATAAAACCCTCAAAACCAGACTGCATATAACAAATGCAAATTAAAAAATTAGCACACAAATCTGAGCTTCTATTTCCCAAGCATGCAGCAAACTGTCTTAAACTATAACAGCTTTATAAGGTGAGAAATAATCTTTTTATGAATTAGTAACATGTTTCTTCAGGGGAGAGGATGGAGAACAGAAGAAGACATACACAGTAAACTTTCAACATTGTAACAAATCTTTAGACTCATAAACATTCAGAAGAGCATGGAAGCAGATTTCAGAAACAAGATTTCTAATAAATATCTGGTGTGAATCCATATGCTCATGAAAAATGTACAAGAACAAGATCCAATGCCCAAACAGTTTAACTCTGTTTGTCATCTGAATAAGTTAATATCAAACATGCAGATTGAGAACCCAGAAAAAAAAAAAAGGAATGATCCTCTTCAACCTTTTCGGACAAAGGAAGAAAATTTCAACACCAAAAACCACAAGCAGAAATGCCAAGCATATCCCTATATATCTAGCAGCTTTTGAATGGGACCCTCTTTGTTTTGACATGCATAGCCATTTCATAGGTTTTATTATGTTGTCTGTGAGTTTTGTGGTAATATCACTTTTTTAATCTCTTCCTTCAGCAAAATTATTTTAGGCATCTTTGTATTCTATAGAATTAAAAATTTGTAGCATCTTTATTATTCTGCTGACGCTGTAACCTTGGTTTTTTACTAGAATTCTGCCATATATGAGCCTTCATAAAGTAACAATTTTGTTATGAAGGTCAACCCATATCCTAGCCAGTAGCCACATCTTCTGCAGAATCTAACAACACCAATGCTAATATTGGATTCTTACAACTAATGCACTTTGAATAATAGTTTATTTGAATGTATCTTGTGATTTTAAAAGCAATTTGTGTGTGTGTCTAGATGCATATTATTGTGTTACAACCCTTCATTGTATGCATCTGTCCTCTTCTCCAATCCCAGGGAGGAATGAAGGATCTAAGATTTTGATAAAACTCAGCTTAGTAATATTCTTTTCTCTGCTGATTCTCCAGTCCCGTTTATTATAAAATCAAATTTCACAGTTGTAATTGATATACAGTGCAACTGCTATATAATGCGTGCAGCAAAATTATTAAGCAATTGTGGGGGAGAGGATGATAATCACAGTTCTAATACATTTGTCAGCTTAAAATAATATCAATACATTTCTTTCCTTTAATTTTTTTTGCCCTTATATGGAAATTATAATATGAAATAGTTAGTCCAAAGTATTAACACTGTCAGCAATTATAACATTTTGAAACCACTTGCATCCACAACCACCCCATGTTTTGAGAAATTTTGCATTACAGACATAGGAAACATTACATGGAAATCAAAGCACAAGTTTCAATATAGCAAGCTTGCCTTAGTTGTCTTCAGCACTGACAATCCTTCAATGCCAGAAGTCAACTGCAGTTCACCAGTCTTTTTTACTATTGCCTCAGTTGTATGCTTCTCGGATCCAAGTTTGAAACCTTTTACAAATAAAACCAAAGGACTTAGGGCTTTAAAGAAACAAACTGTATTTTGCAACTGAAACTTTTGCAGAGCTAATAATTTTGATTGGGCAACACCAACAGAAAAATGAACTCAAATCAATAGAGCTGATGAAAAAAAAAAAAAAAAAAAAAAAAACTGAATCTATTCGAGAAGTAAAATGTGAGTTTGAACAAAGAGAGAGTAACATAATTGTCTCCCAATATTTCAGAGTTAATAAGTAGAAAAAATAAATAAACTCCAGCAGTAGTAAACAAAGATACTTGTACAGAGAGTCCAATATCTTCAAATACCTTCTAAAACAAGCAAATTGGACAGCGTATAATAATTTGACTAACCATGTTTGTGAGGTCGACCATCCACATTAATACGCTCCCATGGTTTTTCCACAATATTTACTATAGCTGTAGTAACCTACAAAAGCCAAGCAAAGTTTTTTTCTGTATCAAGTAATGACCAAAAATATCCGAAGGAATACGATAATCTGAGATTAAAGATTGTTAAAAGGAAAATGTATAGCAGGCAAAAAATAACACAAAAAGCACATTGCAAAATATAAAATAATTCAATTTTATGAATATTCACCAAAGTCTGATTTTCATTTCAATGCAAAAGAATACAAAAGTATGAATAATCTCAAGTTCTCAATAATTAAATTATATTGTCTGTCACCAACCTGCTTGTAAAATGATGTGAAGTGCTTAGCAAGTTCAATAGCAAAGTCCTCCACTGAAAGTATTTCGGTGTGCTCCTTTGCTTTTGCATACACCTAATAACATGTGCAGCAAGACATGTTCAAAACCGAACAGAACTGATGATGGAAGCATTAAACAACATACTATTACATTAACAACGGTATTTCTTACCATGCGCAAACATATTTCCTGTTCATGATAAATTCATTTTGACAGAAGATATTCCAAAACAATAAAATATCATTTAAACATGGGTCAACCTAACTTTAAAAACTTGTAATTGCGTCTGCGATATCATTGACTATGCTATGTTAATTCGAGATATTTCCCTCAATTGGTGTCTTAACTATTCACTGCGAGCCACTGATGAGAGACACACAAATTGGTTATCTTTATCCCTCTGCAGCAAGACAAGCTGATATACTCCCTCTAGTATATCATTGCATACTTAACCGAATAAGTATACCAAGAAAATTAAAATTTTATGAATTTTATGAAAATATATTGTAACATTACAGTTTTAACCTCTCAATTTTTCTCAACTTTTCTTAAAAAATTCACATTCATTAATTAATTAATTAATAAAAAAAATACATGTAATTAAACCACAAATATCTTCTAGAAGATGATCCATAATAATAACTCGAGGGAGTAACTACTTGTTCGGCTCGAATCATAAGCGCAAATAATTAATTTTAATTGGTTGTATTTAATTTTTTTCAAATTTATAAAAAAAAATAGAGATATTTTAAAAAAGTGGTATTAAAAATGAAATTATAACAATTTGTTAGGAGGTGAAGAAAAAGGAGAAGGAGAAGGTAAACATAACATAACATACGGTGTTCTTCATGGTATCAGTGGCAACGATGTCAGAGTTATCATCATTGACATAAGAATTGACGCAATCAGAAAGGAGGTTAATGCCGACACGCCACTCCACGAAGAAATGCCGATCACTTTCATTTTTGTCTTTCCACACGCGACCAACTCTCACTCTCTCTTTCCCGTGCCTCTGCTCGAACTTGAATCCTTCTACTACTGCTACTTCCTTCGCCATCGATGATGAGCGAAATGGATCGTGATGGATTTATAGAATTATTACAGGTGAGACCTTTCGTGAGAGGACAAAGACATCTTTGCTGATTGATTTTACATGGTTTTTATGGAATTCTGTGTGCGCCCCAAATTAAAAATTCTTTTTTTTTATTAACTCCTCAATTAGTCATTTATCTTATGTTTTTTAATTTTTACTCCCTTTGGTGGCTTAGATTTTTCGCGTCATTCATATTTTTTGTCCTTTTATAATTCAAATGCATAAACATATCATTCTTTCTAACTTTAATCCTTCATTCTATCATTCATTCTACTTTTCCTTAATTCTACTTTTAGAATCTTTTATCTATAAATCATTATATGTTAATTAATTAAAAGACACACTTACTAATAAAAATTAAATACTACTACAATTTTCAATAATGATTAGATATGGACATTTTAGACAAAGTATACATAAAACTTACAATAATAAACAATTTCATAATTTATATGCCCAAATCTAAAAGGACAAACAAAATGGAAGTATTGCGTATTTAATTGGTCTTTCATGTTTTTTAACTATCATATCGTTTTCTTAAGTTTATTATCATTTGCGGCCTTTAGGCAAAGGTGCAAACATTAAAAAAATATTAAAAATCAATATGATACCCCAAAAATGTGAGGACCAATTTGATAACAAAATATAAATTAAGGGACTAAACAAGGAATTTAATCTTTTATTTTACAAAGGTACTGCTTTTGTTTCTTTATAACTGCTATTTAAAAATGTACCGGTGTGTATATGAAAAATTTATATTTAATATATCATTTGGCAATAAATTAAAGCTTATTTTACTTATTTTGTCATTTGTATCAATAAAAATAAATATGGTACAAGCATGAAGGGCTTAGGATTTCATCTCCAATTTGGAAAGCTACATGGTTTGTAACAACGTGAAGTATGATTTTATTTGACAAAATTAATTTATAACTATGAGTTTATAGCTGATAATTATGAATCTTCAATTTGCATCATAGTTGTTTGCCAAAACTACCTCTGCAACTAATTTAAACATGTTAAATGATTAAAAAGGATATGATATTATATTGAATAATTCTAGCCACACATTAAAAGCATTTCACATCAATTACTCATATCATTATTGATTAAACACATTCCACATCAACAGTGAATTAGGACATTTTCCATAAAACCAATTGAAAGTTAAAGGTACCTCATCACTTGATCTGGCAAAGATATTGTTCACTAAGTTGAAGGATGTTGAACAATAATTAACATTGACATTCAAGTTTCAACACCGATAATACTATACTAATAGCTTATGGGAGGGATATAACGAACACCCCTGTGCAACCAAAAATTGCAAGAAAAATGCACTTTTAAATGCACATCAATGTATAATAGAAAAATGAAAGAAAAACTTGAGGATCAATGTTGAAATAAACATTACATACGGTAATGGACAAAAATTGATTACCCGAGCCGAGCGCACAAAGTCGACCATCATCCCCTCGTCACTCCATGATTCTTTCTCACTATATCTATGGTTGACTAGCATCTACTAATGACACGAGGTAATATTTCTCCACGAGGTGGGAACCATGGAAAGGGTCATCATTACTCATCATCATGCTCATAACACCTCACCATAATTGACGAGAAATATTCTCCATATTCCCCTCCTCTTGTCTACCTATTTCCCCCTATAAGTACAACAATTATCACATGGGTAGTCAGAGGCTAGAAGCGAACTCGGTACACATTACCACTTAGGTATGTTCTAAACATTTCTTTTGAGAACTATGTGAGCCTTGATTCCTTTTTCATTAGGGATACGTACCAAGTACAATCCCAAAAATATACCGTGGTATATTCAATAACCGATGTGCTCTCGCGTTCACGTACTCGCCAATATTAGTACACCTCACATACCTTATGCCTCTTGAAACAATAGCCAAATATAAGATTTTTGTAACGAGTGGCCGGCTTTGGTGTGGTGTGAGTGCTCAGTTTTTGGGTTTTTTTAGGAAAAAGAGCAAAAAAAATTGGTGATTAATATTTATTTGGGACATGATAAATAATAATATAATTTAGTAAAAGAAAAAAATGGTAAAATTGAAATATGATTTATTGAAAGCTCTTATTTTTTTATATAAATAAAAGCTACATTAAAAAACATTGGTACATTAAAAACATTGAGGGATCATGTTGGTACGTCCGAAAATTTTGAAGGACCAAGTTTATATTTCCACATTTTCAAGGATTAAGTTGATACACCGAAAAAACATTAGAAAGAAAATTGATACTTCACTACTCTAAAAAAAAAATAACACAACTAAACAATCAAACTTCACAAATTATTACTTCAAGGAAAAAAATGGGCATTAAAAACCAAATGTTTAGATTGATATAAATAAAACAGTTAATATATAACAGTTCAAAAACTCACATATATAGTTGTTATTTCTTTTTGTATTATTAATATTAAAGTTCCAGCAAACCAATACCTCCATCCAACGCAATTGTTGTAGCCAAAATCAAATCTTCGTAAGCGAAAGGTGGGGAAAGGCAGAAGAAAATCTTACCCTTTTCAACTTGAAACAAGAAATGCCTTAGCAAGAAGAAGAGACTCAAAGCAAAAAGTATGACTAATATTTGCAAATAAAATTAAGATAACAAAAGATTAATACTAATATGGATTTAAATTTTTTTTTAAAAAAATCAAAAATAGGAACTAGGATTCAAATCTTGGTGACAACATATATATACCTATAAAAAAAATTGAAACTATTGTTGAATTCCTCGCCTTCAGTTATGTTAAATCCTTCTCCCCTCATCTTTGTGATTAAAGTAGCCACCGTCAATCTACAGTCTTGAATTTAGACAAGTAGTTGTAATTCATATAGTGATGTTGTAATTAATATAGTTATGTAGTAAATTAATTGTTGGTGGATTTAATTTTTTTTTTCCCTATAAACTTCACCTATAAAAAAAGAGAATAAAAGATAATAATTTATCAATGAAGACTAGCACAGATGGTAAGGAATTTGTTGCTACTTAAGTAAGTGGTTAGGAGTTCGATCCCCGGCTTTTGCGAATGTAAGATGCCTCGCTGAGAGACTAGACCTTGAAAGGGCCCGACAATGTCGAAAGGATTAGTCACCCAGTTGCTCGGGTGGATACTTGGAAAAAAAATATATAATAATTCAAAATTACTGCTGATTGGTTTTTAATGGAAGATTCCTATTATATCATACGGAATTGTTGAAATGAAGGGAAACAAATATGAAATTATCACCAGATATTAATGGAAGATTGCCATTTTCATTACTCATATATGTTTTGATTTTGTATTTGAATTTATTTTCTTTATTAAGTTTATCAAATTCTAAAATAAAGCCCAGCACCTTTCGCATAGTATGTATTTATTATTTTTGATAACCTTTCTTAGAGATCAAGCAAGTAATAATCCCATTTAAAGAAAATAAACTTCAGAAAAGATATCGGAATTATTTTGGTAAGTACCTACTTTTTTCCATTTCATAAGTAGTTTAGTAGTGTATTTTAAGATTATGTACAAATTTTAAGAAATAATTAAATGATGTAAGAATTTGAGTTATTTTAATTATAATGTTTCTATATAATCATTATTGAAGAAAGAGAAAGATATTGGAAGTGAAAAAGATAATGTGATAAATAGTAATGGTAATTAGGGCGAGTCCACCTGCGTCCACACTTGGCCCGAAAAAATGTGGGGGCCATACCCGCCCATCAAAATATTTAGGGCCAAAAAATTAGGCCTACCCGCCCTAAGTGCAGGCAAGGCGAAAATACGGGCAGTCCGTTTTTTTTAAAAAATTTTGATTCCCATTTCTAGTCCATATTTCATTGCATAATTTCGAAAAAAAAAATGAGGGCTAACCCGCGGGTCAAATATTACACCTAAAATTTGCATCACATTTCTTTCTTTCTTTTTTAAATAGGGGTCTGCAGGCCGCCCGCACCCCAGCCGCACATGCCCATGAAAAAAAACGGTTGGGGCGGGCGGGCATGTTTTTAATTTTTTCATAAAAGTTGTGTCCTGCCCGAAAAAAAATGCCGATGGGCGGGCCCCGCGGGCCAATGCCCTAATTGCCCTAATGCCCTAATAAGGATGTGTTAGAAAAATAACATTAATTATGTATTAGGTTTTATAAAAGAACAATACATACATATGAAATATGAGACAAAAACTATATAAACACTATATATATATATATATATATATATATATATATATATATATGAAACGGATAGGAGGGCAGTAGTAACCAGTTTTCTATTTTATTTGTATCAAATTAAAAACGTTCGGAAGAATTTTTTTTTCTTAGTTGTGACCGTTGTGAACATTTAATTTAGTACTCCATCAATTAATTAAATATAAGTACATGGAATGACTTATTTTATACGTGGATTAAGAAAATTAGTTGGTATTGTGAATAACATTGAAATTGATGACATTTATAATATATATTATTGATCGGTTAACAAATGACACATATTACTTTCTTGTTATGTAAGCTTGTTTATAGATTAATTTTTTAAGTATATTTATTATTACCCTTTGAAAAATAGAAACAGAATATGTTTTTAAGGTTTGTCTTCTAGATATCCAAATTCAAATATAGAGAAAAATGGAAATAATAAAACCCAATATACAAAAAATTAAAATCAGGTAAATTAGAATCTTGACATATAAAATCCATTTATGTGTGCAATATTGATATCATCTCTTCGTGAAGTTAATTAATAAAGAGAAAATAGTTGGTGCAATGACATCGTAAAGCTTTATAGTCAATGCATCATTTACTATTCACATGTTTATGGTTGTTGACTTTTAGTTAAAAGTAATACAAATTAATGGTAGATAATGGACTGACAATAAAAAAATTTACACCATCAGTGACACCTATTAATCTCATAAATAATTTACTAATAATTATACCATAATTTCTAGAAGTGCATGCTTTTCTAAGAGTGCAACCAGGCATATCATGTAAACAGGTCCGACCCAGGGGCAGGGCAATGAGGGTGCCCGCCCTGGGCCCATGATTTTTAGGGACCCAAAAATAATTTTAATTCATATATATATATATATATATATATGCATAAATATAAAAGGTTAGATAAATTAGCGTAAAGTTTAGCTAGTACAGTTGCTCAACCAATCTTGAAATTTTGCTATGGCCAGAGTTCGAATCCCCATACGACACTTGTTTTTTATTATTTATTTTATGTTTTCTTTTCTCTTGTTACTTTGTCCATGATTTTTTTTAAGGGCACTACTTCCATGCAACCAAATTTTGGATAGTTGCAAAACAATCCCTTAGTGGACCAATGTTTGTTTGACAAATCAGCTAAACTGAGCTGACATGACAGTAACTTATAACTTCATTAGCTGACGTGTCGAACAATCATTGATTCATTTAAGAGATTGTTTTGCAACCATCCAAAATTTGGTTGCATAGTAGAAATATTCCATTTTTAATAGTTACTTTGTCCAAGTTGAATTTACCTTTTTATTTTTCTCTTTCATTTTTATTATAAGTCATAATTATATTATAAAGATCAATGATAATAGTGTTATGAAACATATGAAAAATAAGGAAGAAGAGGAGAAGAAAGGAAACAATATATTGTGATATATTCAGTGTACATTTTATATCATAGTTGAGTCCTATTTATAGGGAGATAGGAAACCTTAATATGGAGTGGTATCAACTAAATATAAACACAATCCACCCTAATATGGAGTGGTATCAACTAAATATAAACACAATCCAATAGATAGTCATCCACTAATTAGATAGATATGAATTGTTTATAACACTCCCCCTTGGATGACTATTACAAAAATATGTCTCATTAAAAACTTTACTAAAAAAAAATAAAATACATAATTTTGATACGCAAATGAATATTGCCTCATTAAAAACCTCACCAGGAAAACCCAATGGGATAAAATCGTGGTTAAGGGAAAAAGAGTGCAGTGCGTATTTATTGTTCCCCCTCATGTGAACAAATATCTTTGAAACGACGAAGACCAATCTTCTGTATTAGTTCCTGGAATGTTGTAGTTGGTAAAGACTTTGTAAAAAGATCTGCTAAATTCTCGCTTGAACGAACTTGTTGAACACTTATGTCACCATTTTTCTGTAGGTCACGAGCATAAAAAAATTTTGTTGTATGTGTTGAATTACAGATCTTAGCCAAACACATTCTTGACTTGCCTCATGTAACGCTAAAATTTCCGCATGATTAGACGAAGTGGCAGTAATCGTTTGTTTCATAGATCGCCATGAAATAGCTGTGTCACCGCATGTAAATACATAACCGGTTTGCGATCGACCATTATGAGGGTCAGATAGATAACCTTCATCGACATAACCGATAAGGTCTGATTTAGTCATGTTTGAGTAAAACAAACCCATATCCATTGTACCTTTAAGGTAACAGAGTATATGCTTAACTCCTGTAGGGTCTGCCGACCATATAAGGACTACAGTCCTATATAAAGGATTTTCTAAGGCCCTTTCCCTCGGTTTACTTAATACAAACGTCCCACACTCGGACACGTACATTCCGAGCATACAAAAAGACCAGGCTCGGACGTAATGGGACCGAGCCTCAACAACGGTCTTCACCCCATCGGCTTGGGATTCTAGAACCGAGACATAACGTCGGCTGGTAGGCTGACTCAGTCTCACCAAGGCTTCCTATCTCCTCCGTATGTTTCTCCCAGAATCTCGCAAACAGCCTCTACATGGGATCGTGAGCTGATCCTATCCGGATTTTAAGGGAATAAATCTCCTATATCTCTTCACAGAATCCCGGTTCAGCTCACCTTGATACGAGGCCCATACGGCCCACATCAACTTCCTCCAAACCCTATAAATAGCTCATAACAGCTAGGGTTTCAGGTACGTACTCTCATCCCTAAGTTGACACTCTACACACACCTGTTGACTGGGGAAATCCTGCTCTTCCCAACTGGAACTGCAGAAACACCAAAAAGTCACACATTAACACTTGATCTTCTCTTGAACTCCTGATTACCATAATCTTGAGGGCTTAGAGGATTAAGGACATATAGTGTTCTAGGACACTACATTGGCGCCGTCTGTGGGAACCTGAATAACCAGTATTCCCACCGCTCACTACAAAAAAAAATGGCAAACAACAACGACAACAGTCAAGGAGAAGGTGATCTCCGCCGTCGTCTCAGAGGAAGACCACCAAAAAACGCCGGACCTAGGAATGCTCCTGGCAGGAATGTTAGAGACAGACTTGCCCCTCCTGAGGACAATCAGGTTGGGAATCCCCAGGCACCTCCAGCTGTCCATCCTGTTGATCCGGCTGTTCCTCAAGTTCAACCGCAAGCCGCTGTCGTCCCAGCAGTGGAGGGCCATGAGCAACGATCTCAGCCACGTCGTGTTTCTGATGGTCATGTGTCAGAATGGCGTGACACGGCGGATTCGGGACCACACCGGTCTAGAAGAGACCCGGCTGGGTCTAGAACGGGGGAGGAGCGGCGAGTCGAACGTCATGTTCGAGGAAACTCCCGAACCGAGCGATCTGAGAGAGAAATACCCTTGTTGAGGGGAGTACCACAATTCACTAGAGGACGCTTTGGAACACTTCAGGGCGGTGAACGTTTCGAGTCTCAGGGAAGATCGTACATGACGACCTCTTCTGCTAGAAGGAGAGAAGAGTCAATTATGGAAATTTTGAGGACTCAAACGTCATTAATCGAAAAACAAAACCAAGCTATTGCTACTTTACAGCAGCAAAGCATGGCTAGGCTTGCCGAGCAAGGAACTCGCGTGGCTCTTGGCAACCCAAGTAACTTCCCCTTGCCTCCACCCCCTACTTCGGATGAGGTTGCTGAACCTGGTGCTACTGGGCCGCACCCAGGGCACCCGTTCACAGCCGCAATCATGGCATTTCGGACCCCACAAGCTTTCATGGGCCATCAGAACGTCTCTCGCTATAATGGAACGACTGACCCAATGGATCACGTTGCGTCATACGAGTCTTCCATGATGTTTTATGGGGGAGAAGATGAGATGAAATGCCGAGCTTTCTCGATGACGCTAGGCCCGGCGCCGCTGAGATGGTTCAACTCCCTACCGGCAAATTCCATCAGTTCCTGGTCCGAGCTTCGAAGGGTTTTCTTAAATTGATATACAGCGAGCATGTCACAACCCAAATCGGATCATTCTTTAGCAGGAGTCGCACAAAGACCTGGCGAGTCTTTACGCGACTACCTGGCTCGGTATCAACAAGAGGCTAGCGGCATATCCGGGTTACAGTCGGGGGTATCCGTCCTCCTACTCACACAGGGATTGTTGGACGGAGATTTCAAAGATTGTTTGATCGGGGAACCACCTCATAACATGGCAGAACTTAGAGAAAGGTCCAGGAAATATGTCAATCTAGAGGAGTTCCGAAGGATAAGTACTGCGGCAAGGGGTACCGAAGGACGACAGGAGCAACGGCCTCGCCAAAACGAGGCTCGTCAGAATGATCGTTTTCGGGAAAGAGGAAGGAAAGATAAGAGGGAACAAGAAAGAGGCGATAAACTGCCTCCTAAAGGCAGATACGAAGAGTACGCTCAATTAACGGCCCCGAGGAGCCAAATCCTTCGTGAGACCATGCATACTGAAATGCGCAACATCACTCGGCCACCAGCCTTAAGAAAGGCGGCCCAAAAGGATAAATCGAAGTATTGCGATCACCATGGTGGATGGGGGCATACCACCGACCAGTGTATCCAACTGAAAGATCTAATTGAAGAGATGGTAAGGGATGGCAAGCTTCAGCATTACATCGGGGAAGCCTTGCGCAAGCGTTCTAGAAGGAAGAGCCCCTCGCCTCCCAAAACCGAGCAGAAGAGGAATAAAAGTCCTTCACCACCCGCAAGCGGAGCCCCAATACAACAATCCGAGAAAGCAAATGATTTCCTTATTGGCACTATTGCTGGAGGATTTGCTGGTGGTGGGGAAAAGAAGTGTGACCGCAAGAAGTACGTGGGGCAAGTTCTTTCGGTGGCAAGCCGACCGATTCAGAAACCGAGAAGGAAGAATGTTGTAATCAGTTTTAGTGATGAAGACTTTGAAGACATCCTGCAAGACCATAATGATCCAATGGTCGTCACAGTTCGGATGGGCAACTATGAAGTAAGAAGAATTCTCGTTGATCAAGGGAGTTCGGCGGACATCATGTTCCTTGATCTGTTTGAGAAATTGAAGTTAAAAAGGTCGGATCTTACTCCATTCGAGGGAAGCTTGATTGGCTTCACGGGACACTCAATCGTTCCAATAGGCCATATCCACCTCCCAGTGACAATGGGTGAACCACCTTCTGCCCGGACCGAAATGGTAAAATGGCTCGTGGTCCAGGCTCCCTCGGCCTACAACGCTATTTTTGGAAGAACAGCACTCCAATCTTTCGGTGCCGTTGTTTCAACAGTACATTTGGCCATGAAGTTTCCGGGCTCGGATAACAAGGTAGTAACAGTACGGTCTGATCAGGAGTTGGCCCGAAAATGCTACAACATCAGTTTGGCAAAACTAAAACTAGACGAGGACAAAATTATGAAGGAACCATTGAGTAAGGGAAGCGTCAACTTGACCGATCTTGACGTCAGAGAGGAGGATGAAACTCGACCAACTCCGCAAGGGGACTTTAAAAAAGTTAGCCTCGGTCCCGAGCCATCTCACTGCGTCAAGATAGGGGTCGGCCTGTCGGAGAAACTAGAAAAGGAGCTTACTAAGCTTCTAAGAGAAAATAAGGATCTGTTTGCATGGACCTCGGCAGACATGCCGGGAATCGATCCTAACTTCATCTGCCATAAGTTAAGTGTATATCCTGGCGCCAAGCCAGTATGTCAGAAGAAGAGAAGGGTCGGGAAAGAGAAAGCGCAAGCAACTGACGAGAAGGTAGCTGAGCTTTTGGAAGCTGGATTTATTAGGGAGGTGGTATACACCGATTGGTTGGCCAATCCGGTGCTAGTTAAGAAGTCCAACGGGAAATGGAGGATGTGCGTGGACTACACAGATCTGAACAAGGTATGCCCGAAGGATCAGTACCCACTGCCAAGCATCGATAAATTGGTGGATAGTTCGGCTGGCTATCAAAGATTGTCCTTTATGGATGCTTACTCTGGATACAATCAGATCCCGATGTATCCTCCGGACCAGGTAAAAACCTCGTTTATCACAGAGAACGCTACTTATTGTTATAATGTTATGCCGTTCGGATTGAAAAATGCTGGGGCAACTTACCAGCGCATGATGAACAAGGTTTTTGGTCCTCTAATCGGACCGAGGATGGAAGTTTATGTAGATGACATGATTGCAAAAAGTTTAAAAGAGGAGGATCATGCGGGAGATTTGAAAGAAATCTTAGGAAGAGTGAGACAGTTTGATATGAGGCTGAACCCGGAAAAGTGCACATTCGGAGTTCCGGCAGGATCATTCCTCGGGTTTATGCTTACAGAGCGAGGAATAGAGGCAAATCCGGACAAGTGCAGGGCCATTTTGGAAATGAACAGTCCCTCGAACATCAAGGGGGTTCAGCAGCTAACGGGTCGTGTAGCAGCTCTTTCAAGGTTTCTATCTCAGTCAGCAAGAAAGGCCCTTCCGTGGTACAAGTTGTTGAGGAAAGATAAGGAAAAGATGTTCGAGTGGGACGAAAAATGTGAAAAGGCCTTTACTGATCTTAAACATTATCTGGCATCACCTCCCATCCTGTCCAGCCCGAGCCATGGCGAAACTCTCTTCCTTTATTTGTCGGTCGGAGATTCTGCGGTTAGTTCAGTTTTGGTCCGTGAAGAATCGGGTAAAGAGTCTCCAGTTTATTTTGTGAGTCGAGCTCTCCAGGGATCAGAAATCAGATATCAAAAAGTGGAGAAGTTGGCCTTCTGCTTAGTGATAACTGCGAGGCGATTGCGCCAATATTTCCACAGTCACCGCATCACGGTCAGAACAGCTCAACCAATCCGACAAATATTGCAGAAACCTGATTTAGCCGGAAGGATGGTGACTTGGGCTATCGAGCTTTCTGAGTTTGAAATAACTTTCGAACCGAGAAAGGCGATGAAGTCTCAAGCCTTGGCTGATTTCGTTACCGAGTTCACTGAACCATTGACGAGCTCAAACTCGGATTGGAACATCTATGTGGATGGATCGAGTAATAAGCTGGGTGCAGGAGCAGGAATAATATTAGAGAACCCCGAGGGAGCCACCCTCGAATACTCTTTGAAGTTTGGATTTTCAACATCCAACAATCAGGCGGAGTACGAAGCTGTTTTGGCAGGTTTGAGAATGGCAAAAGAGGTGGGAGCCCGAGAGGTGAAGATTCTCAGTGACTCCCAATTGGTGGTTTCACAGGTCAAGGGTGAATATCAGGCGAAGGAGCCAATCCTTCAAAAATACTTGGAAAAAGTAAGATTCTTGTCATCTGAATTTGTGAAAGTTGAAATCTGCCACATACCGAGGGAAAGCAATAGCCGAGCGGATATTCTTTCCAAACTCGCCTCAACCAAAAACTCTGAAAATAACAAGAGCTTAATTCAGGAAATGGTGCATGGACCTAGCGTTGTCCTCTCCATATCGTTAGATTCAAGCTGGATTAGCCCAATTACAAGCTATTTGGAACAAGGGACCTTGCCGAATGACCAGATGGAAGCTAGAAAACTCACTAGAAAGGCATCTCAATTCGCACTGGCGGAGAGAGTACTTTTTCGCCGAGGGGTCAACGGACCAATGCTCAGGTGTCTCGATCCCATCGAAGCAAAACTGGCATTAGAAGAAGTTCATGGAGGAATAGGCAGCCACCACGTTGGAGGGAAATCACTGGCCAGAAAAGTCCTAAGGGCAGGATACTACTGGCCTACCCTTCAGCAGGATGCGATTGACCACGTGAAAAGGTGTGATAAATGCCAATTCCACAGTGACGTTTATCAAAAACCAGCCGAAGAACTTCACTCTCTTTCATCTCCTTATCCCTTTTACCAATGGGGAATGGATTTGATCGGACAGTTCCCAACGGCACCAGGACAGTTGAAGTGGGTGATTGTCGCCATAGACTATTTTACAAAGTGGGTTGAGGCTGAGCCGTTGGCAACCATATCCTCGGCAAAGGTACAAAATTTTTTTGAAAGGCAAGTGGTAGCTCGATTTGGGGTGTCGCAGATATTAGTAACTGACAACGGAACCCAGTTTGCAGCAAGGGCATTCCAAGATCTGGTCAATGCATTGGGAGTTAAACACTACAGATCCTCGGTGGAACATCCTCAAACTAACGGTCAGGTGGAATCGGTGAACAGGTCCATCATTCAAGGAATCAAGAGGAGACTCGAAGGGGCGAAAGGAAATTGGGTGGAAAATTTGCACGAGGTACTTTGGTCGTATCGTACCACCATCCAAACCTCGACTGGAGAAACGCCGTATCGGCTCACTTATGGTTGTGATGCAGTCATCCCCATTGAGAAAATCATCCCTTCTTTCCGAGCTTTGCAGCAGCCAAACCCTGTCAACAACACTTTACTCTGCGAGGATCTGGTTTTGTCGGAAGAGGTGAGAGATTTGGCCGCCGAACGAGAGAAGCACGCTAAAAGGATGCAGGCGAAGGAGTATAATCGCTCGGTTAGCTCTAGAGAGTTCGAGGTGGGTGACCTCGTCTTGAGGAGGGCTGATATTGGTCTTAAGAATGCTAAGGACGGGAAACTAGCCCAGAGCTGGGAAGGACCATATCGAGTCACCTTCAAAAGTGGGACAGGAGCCTATAAACTTGAAACTCTCTCGGGGGCCCCTATAAACAATTCATGGAATGCAGCAAAGCTCAAAGGATATTACAGTTAAAATCCCTTTTCCATAGTTTCTTAATTTTATGTTTTATTAATTCTTTTTAGAATTGTTAGATTTATTTATTACTGTTAATGATGGAATACGCTCGGTGGAACTCCGAGCCCATTGTACTTCCTGCTTTTGGTTAATAAAAAGACTGTTATTGAATTCATTGTATTACGTACTTTTCCTCATATTCGATTAGCCACCGTGTATGACGCGAACGATTATAAACAGCTCAAACAAGAGCTTATAATTCGTCAAGTATTCTACCGAGACTCCCGAATTAAACATGGTTTTTGAAAATCATTTAACATCGCGGATAGAGGAACCCACCTTGGCTAAAGCGTTGGAGTTCCGAGGTCTTGACACTTGAATTCTTAACACAAAATATAAAAAGAAGCAGACAGTCGACTGTGAATACTATAAACGTTCATAATGTTTCGAACGAAGAGGCATAGAAAAAATTCAAACCCACTACTGGGGCGGTTACAAAAACCCACTGCTAAAAAAAAAAAAAAAAAAAAACTACTCTAAATCGGACAATACGATGCTGTCAGCGTTGAAGGTATCTTCTTCTTCCTCACCATCGGCATCCTCGGTTCCTTCCCCTTCAGAATCTTCGGCCAAATGGTCTGGAAGGTCGGCGTTTTTCAGATCTATAGGGACTCCACTCGGGCCGACAATTTGTCCTTTTTTCACAGCAAAATTAGGATCAGCACCCTTGGTCACAAGCCCAGGATTCAGAATGCGGAGTTGCTCGGCAGTGTTGTAAAAAGAATCTTCAATTGCATGGTCCCAATTGAATAGATTCTCCTTAGCTGCTTTCTTATGCTTAAGCGCTTCCGCGCTCATCTTCTCCAAGGAAGCTCGGAGCCTGAGTATCTCATCCTTAGCATACTCATGTTGTTCCTGAGCCACAGCAGCAGTTTGCTCGGCCATACGAGCTTTTTCATTAGCCACCAGAAGAGCAGCAGCATCCTCTTCAGCCTTCTTCTGAATTTCTTCGGCACTCTTTATTTGGGCCTCGGCAGCTCGAAGTGTTTCCTCAGCCCGAGCTTTGACCTCCTCAGAATCAAGTGCAGTTTTTTGAAGCCTCTCATTCTCGGCAGCCATTTCTTGTATCCTTTTATTTAGACCCTGGACTTGAATTTCCAAGTAATCTTCCCGATCGTTGGATTCATGTCTTCTTTTCTTTTCCTCGGGAGCAAATCCAGCATAGGCGTCATCACCATGACGACCGAGATGATGGAAAATACTCGCACCCCGTAAGAAACTTTTTACCAACGCGGTGCAATTATTTTCCCAAGTCCCAGGAGTCCAAGACTCGATTACTTCAGCGTTTTCAGGAGGGAATATGGTGGAAATAAATGAGTCGGGCATCTTCCTGCACCATACTGTCTTAGCAGCTGCATCACCCTTACCCTCGGGAATTTCAATCCCTTTGTTGGACTTGCTCAAATTGAACCACTCTCCAGCAGGGCCTTTCCCCTTATCCACCCGAGTCTTCTTGAGAGGACGCTCGGTAGCATCTTGCGGAGATGAGTGAGCTTCTACTTCAATGTTCACCGCGTCAAGAACGCGGTCCCTTTTTATCACCTGATCAACACCAGTAACCCTTACAGTGGGGGTGGTATTGCGTATAACAATCGGGCTTTCTGGATGGGTCGGCTTAGAAGATGGACCCTCGATTGGTTGCGCAGATCCTTTGAGTACCGCTAGTTGTGATACTCTAGCGGCCCGAGCTTCACTTTTCTTGGCTTTGGTAGCTTTCTTCCCCATTGCTTCTGTAAAAAAAAAAAAAAGTACCCAGCTCCGCTTTCACTTCCTCTCGTGAATTTTTCAGCAGAATTCGTTTGGAATCGATTTGGCCATGGGCTTGAAGATATTCCCAAACGTGATCGCATAGTCGCCTTTCGGCTTTCGTTAAATCCGCCTTATAGTCAAATTGATACAAGGCAGATCCTCGGTTGTAAATATCAGTCGTCCAAGCCAACGGAAACCGAGGCACGACTTTCATCACTCCATCTTCTTCAATCTGTTCCATGAACCAACATGTTTCGACCCCAATGTACTCATATTGGAAAAAGAGAGGTTTGAAGGATTTCCAAGAGTCTGTCACTTTGGCGAAAAGGGCGTGTCCCCTACGAGCTTTTAGGGACACCCAGAGGCCCTTTGAATCACCAAATTTGTTTACTTGGGGAGCATACAACCAAAAGAAAGACCGTACTGTCGCGACCAAATTTTCAACATCACAAAATTGTTGAAACGCTCGGACGAAAGCCCACCCACTTGGATGCAATTGGCTGGGGGCAATTCCTAAATGCGTAAGGACTTCAACCTCGAAGGTGGAGAAGGGCAAGCGGATACCGACCTTGGTTGCCACTTCTTCATAAAAATAAAAATATTGGCGATTTTCCGGTACCTCGAAGCAAATCCGATCGTCAATTCCCAGAGGTCTCAGTACGAAATCCGAGGGACTTCCGTCTGCCTTCGGAGGTGTCAACATAGGCCGAAGATGGTCAAGACTATTTGTTGTCAACAACGAAGGTCTTGTCCCCAGCACTTCCCGATCAAAAACATCATCGTACTGAGCGTGGTTAGGCGGCAGAGGATATTCTTCAGGGTTAGTAACACACCTGCGTTCCACCATATCTGGGGAAAAAGCAAAAGGCTCGGCGTTAGGGTTTTTTATAGCAAGAGTTTTTACTTTTAACTTAAGGCCGAGCCCTGGACTTTTTCCCCCTTCCCCTGGTGGACTTTCCAAAGGTTCTTTCTCCCTGGTATCAAGATCGGGGCTAAGCCTAACTTGGGATCGACGCTCGGCAAATCTGTAAGCTAATAACCACTTATTCTCATCTGCGGGATTCGATGGGTATTCTACAGCTAATGGTTTTGACTCGGGGGATCCCCGGTAAATGGGGGGAGTAGAGGGATGTGTAGAATCGTCAGTATAAAAGTTTCCCTCATCCCCGGAAATCCCAGGAAAACTAGAAGAATCACTATCACTAGAGGGTTCTTCTCCTAATTTCCTGCAAAGTTCACGATAGACTCTTCTTAAATGTCTCCACCCCCTCATGGTTTAAAGGTAAAGAATCCTAAACACAGTTTACCCAGAACAAAAGCTCAAAACCAAGAACAGAGACCCAAAACCCAGAAATTCCCTAAACCCAAACTCCCTGCAAAACCAATGACCAAAACCCCTTTACAAAAAAAAAAAAAACAGAAATCGCACAAACAGAGGAAATCGCAGAAATAAGGATAAGGGGAGTATAGAAAGTTACCTGCTCTTACTCGCTGGAAAGGAGAGTAGGAGAAGGTTTTGGATTCAAAGGCGGAGATGTGGAAAGGGGATTGGAAGTGGATAATAGGATTTTGATTTTAGGGGATTCTGAAATGAGGAAAAGGAAAATGAATGTAACTGGTAAGAGGTTGAAAGGATTCGGATTAATAAGGGAAGTGGAAACTTTTCAGTTTCCCTCCATGTTACGCATTTGGGCCGAAAGCCCATCAACCCATGCAACCACTCGCTGGATGGGACGTGGCGGTTACAACAGGTACTTTTTCAAATTTCAAAAATTGCAATGATTTGGCACGATTTACAAGGAAACGCGCCCTACCTAGAGAAACCAAAACGTCACCTCGGACAGCTGTTGCACATTTGAGCTGACATCTAAAAGATCCAACCCTAGACACATGCTATCTCGTTACAGACTTTGTAAAGTCTTACGAGCTGGGGGGCTTGTAGGGTCTGCCGACCATATAAGGACTACAGTCCTATATAAAGGATTTCCTAAGGCCCTTTCCCTCGGTTTACTTAATACAAACGTCCCACACTCGGACACGTACATTCCGAGCATACAAAAAGACCAGGCTCGGACGTAATGGGACCGAGCCTCAACAACGGTCTTCACCCCATCGGCTTGGGATTCTAGAACCGAGACATAACGTCGGCTGGTAGGCTGACTCAGTCTCACCAAGGCTTCCTATCTCCTCCGTATGTTTCTCCCAGAATCTCGCAAACAGCCTCTACATGGGATCGTGAGCTGATCCTATCCGGATTTTAAGGGAATAAATCTCCTATATCTCTTCACAGAATCCCGGTTCAGCTCACCTTGATACGAGGCCCATACGGCCCACATCAACTTCCTCCAAACCCTATAAATAGCTCATAACAGCTAGGGTTTCAGGTACGTACTCTCATCCCTAAGTTGACACTCTACACACACCTGTTGACTGGGGAAATCCTGCTCTTCTCAACTGGAACTGCAGAAACACCAAAAAGTCACACATTAACACTTGATCTTCTCTTGAACTCCTGATTACCATAATCTTGAGGGCTTAGAGGATTAAGGACATATAGTGTTCGCCTTTAGGTGTACGAATTACAGGTCCAAATACTTGTCGCTTTTCAAGCGACTTCAATTATGCCTCAATTGCGTCTTTCCATTTTAGTCAATCATTTCTTTGTCTACATTCCTTAATAGACTTTGGTTCATGATCTTCATCATTTATAATTTCAAGCGCTATATTATATGCAAAAATATCGTCGACGTCGATTTCATTTCGGTTCCATTGAATTCCATTCATGACATAATTTATTGAGATCTGTTTGTTTTCATAATTTTCAGGTACCTGAGTTTCTTCTGGAATTGAACTATTAATTATGTCTGAAGGCTCTTCAAGAGCCATTATATCCTCGAATTGACCATCTTCTTTCTTAGCTCCTTTTCATTTTCGAGGATTTTTATCTTTGGAACCGATGGGTCTGCCACGCTTCAGACGTGCCTCAGACTCATTTGCAATTGTATTTTGTCCAATAGGGACATCAATTTTTATTGGAGCATTAGCAGCTGGAATATGTGACTTAGTCACTCTTTTTAGGTTAGTGAATGTGTCTGGCAATTGGTTAGCTAAATTTTGCAAATGAATTATCTTTTGAACTTCAAGTTCACTTTGTTTTGTACGAGGATCAAGATAAGATAATGATAATTCATTCCAAATAATTTCTTTTTCCGGCTGCTTATTTTCTCCCCCTAATGTTGGGAAAATAGATTCATCAAAACGACAATCGGCAAATCGAGCCGTGAATAAATTTCCCGTTGTTGGTTCGAGATATTTTATTATGGATGAAGATTCATATCCAACATATATTACCAACCTTCTTTGAGGTCCCATCTTAGTGCGTTGTGGTGGAGCAATAGGAACATATACCATACATCCGAAAATTCTTAGATGGGAAATATTAGGTTCCTGACCAAAAACCATTTGTAAAGGGGATGATTTGTTAAAACTTGTTGGCCTGATGCGAATTAGTGTTGCAGCATTCCAAATTGCATGTCCCCAAGCAGTTATTGGAAGTTTTGATCTCATAAGTAATGGCCTTGAAATTATTTGTAATCGTTTAATAAGTGATTCCGCAAGTCCATTTTATGTATGAACATGTGCTACAGGATGTTCAACATCAATGTCAATAGACATGCAAAAATTATTAAAAGTTTGGGACGTAAATTCACCAGCATTGTCAAGGTGTTGAAGCTAATTCATCAAAAGGTGTTGAAGCTAATTCATCAAAAGCAAGGTAATTTTTTTAATGTTTTATTTATTTATTATTATTATTATTTTCCCTCCAATATCTATCTTTTATAATATTTGTACAGTAACACACACATACAAAAGTGAGTAAAGTAAGCTTCTCTTCTTCTCTTCATAATTTTTTTATCTGCAAGTGCAACGTATATGTAGAAAGAAAGAGAAAAATAGTTTGATCTGAAGAAAAAAAAAGGTCTGAAAGGATCTAAAGATCCCATAAGCCGTGGAAAAAAAAAGTTGTACATATTCAGTCGTGGAAAAAAATGCCGTATGCAAAGGAACCGAGAAAAAAAAATGATGTATGTATATGCTGTATGAAAAAAAAATATTTCATTGTAAAGGAACCGAGAAGTTTATCTCTGCAAGTAAATTTATCTCTGCATTGTAAAAAAAATGCAATTACCAAACTTCTCGGTGTCTTTTTTTTTTTTATGCAATTGCAAATAATATTTTTGGATGTGATCTAATTTATTTATTGTAAAGAATATTTTTGGATGTTATCTAATTTATTTATTTTCCTTATTTATTATAGAATCAATATGTCAAACCTTGCAAATCTTGAATTTTTCGCCCTTGATATCACTGACAAGAATTATTTGTCATGAGTTTTAGATGCTGAAATTCATTTAGATGCAAAAGTTCTTGGAGATACAATAAAAGAGGGTAATAAGGCATCTAACCAAGATAAGGCTAAGGCTATGATTTTCTTACGCCATCACCTCCATGAAGGGTTGAAAACAGAATATCTCACTGTTAAGGATCCACTTATTCTTTGGAATAACATAAAAGAGCGCTATGATCATCAAAAAACTGTAATTTTGCCTAAGGCCCGTTATGATTGGATGCATTTGCGCTTACAAGATTTCAAAACTATAAGCGAGTATAACTCGGCCATGTTCAGAATTACATCTCAGATGGAATTATGTGGAGAAAAAATCACTGATTATGATATGTTAGAAAAAACATTATCCACATTTCATGCAAAACAATTGCTCCTTCAGAAGCAATATCGTGAAAAAGGTTTCAAGAAATACTCTCAATTAATTTCCTGTCTTCTTGTGGCTGAACAAAATAATGAGCTGTTACTGAAAAATCATGAATCTCATGCAACGGGCACTGCTCCATTCCCTGAAGCGAATGTAGCAACACACAGCCACAATTCCTATGCACAAACTCGTGGTCGTGGCCGCGGTAGTTATCATGGTCGTGGATACGGTTATAGTGGATATGGACTCAGTCGTGGTCGTGGATATAAACAAGGTAGACATAATCGTGCTGATAACGTGTTATGAAACGTATGAAAAATAAGGAAGAAGAGAAGAAGAGAGGAAACAATATATTGTGATATATTCAGTGTACATTTTACATCATAGTTGAGTCCTATTTATAGGGAGATAGGAAACCTTAATATGATGCGGTATCAACTAAATATATATAAACACAATCCACCCTAATATGGAGTGATATCAACTAAATATAAACATAATCCAATAGATAGTCATCCACTAATTAGATAAATATGAATTGTTTATAACAAATAGTTATATTTCTTGAAATTTTAAAAAATTATTTTAACATTACAATTTTATCTCTTAACTTATACTAAAAATTTCACAAATATATTATTTCACAAATATAACTTATACTTGTAAAGTTGTTGAAGCATGTGTGATTTTTTTTGGCTTAATTATGTCACAAGTCCCTGAAGTTTGGGGTACTTTTGCCAGATACCCTTATTTTTTTTTCCAATGTCTGACTCCCCGAAGTTACTTCTGAGTTTGTCATATACCCCTACTACCAATTCTGGCCAATTTTGCTGACATATAACATCGGAATCCTGATCAGATGCAGGAGGTTAAGCACCCGGTGTCTCGTGATCGAAGATCCTTTTTTTAAAAAATTTAAAAAACTAAAAAACTTAATATTTTAATATTTTTAGTTAAATAAAAAAAGAGAAAAAAGAATTGAAGAGAGAGGTCATCTTCGCCCGTGTGACATCACTCGACACCACATGACCAACCTCCTGCATCTGATCAGGATTCCGATGTTACATGTCGGCAAAATTGGTCAGAATTGATATTAGGGGTATACGATAAACTTAGAAGTAACTTCGGGGAGTCAGACATTGGAAAAAAAAAAGAATAAGGGTATCTGGCAAAAGTATCTCAAACTTCAGGGACTTGTGACATAATTAAGCTATTTTTTTATGGTTAATTGTATTTTTGCGAAGTTATAGAGTTATAGGTATTTATAATATTTTAATAAAGTTTATTTACTTACAAGTTTTTTATAGTTTAAGTGGCCTAAAAAAAATTTGCTCCGAGCCTACAATATGTCAGGACGTCTGCATGTAAATATACCATATATGGGACTGAAGACATATTTTAATATTTTTGGGTATATAACAATATATTTGGAAACCATGGATTAACTTTTTATTAAATTTAATATTTTTATCAATGCTATTAAAATTGTATTCCGACTGAAAGCACTGATATATCCTCACTTGTACGGAAAGTGCTAAATAAAGAAAAGACAATAAAACGGAAATAATTTTGCTATATTTGACAGATTTTTATAATGTTATAAATCTTTTGTTATTATTTATCTGCTCCGTTATACAAAAAATACACCTTTTGAAAAAACGAAAATATCACTTAAATTTGTGATAAATTAATTATATTTTTTCCTAGCATATTTTTTCTTTCTTTGTAATCATTAATTTTTTCCAACTATTTACGTAAGTCAAAACCTTATTGAATATGGGTATACATGAAAAATAACAATTATTACACCCTTAAACTGAATATATAAATAGGAATAAGTAATGATTACTACTTTGCTTGCTGATTATTAATCAACAAGTGACACATATCACTTTATTCATTTTGTTTCAATGTAAATTGATTTTTAAGTTAATTTTGTAAGCATATACTCCCTCCAATTTGAAATATATAATATATATATATACACACACACCACACATTTCTCTTGGTTTAAAATATAAGAAAAAGTGAACTGACTTTCTTAAATTTTGTTTTATTCACAATGCTATTTTCCTAAAACATCCATAAAAAGTTGTTATCTCATTTTATTTTTGTTTCGTTCTCAATACTACTTTCTTAAAATACCTATATTAATTTTTTAATAAATTTGAGAAAATTGCATACAATTAACTAACTTCCTTAATAAACGAGATTTTAGTTTTTTTTTTTAAGAGTATGTCATTTCAACTTCTACGTATTACATTATTTCATCATAAAACTTTAAGTTACAATGCAAAACTTTAAGGGTTTGTTAAGAAGTGTTCAAGGAATATAAAAAATATCATAAGTTTTGATTTTTTTTTTTAAAAAAATAAAAAATTATAAGCGTGTTTGGTTTATGCAAATGTTTTCATTGTTTTACAAAACATTTTCATGTTCTCATTTTCAAAAAATTTGGATAATTATAAATATGACCTCATGTTTATTTTATAATTTTTATTAATTATCAATATGTTCTCATGTGTTCATTTTATTTATTATTTTCAAATATTTATAAAAAAAAATAGTGAAAACAATTTTTTATTATTTTTATCGTTCCTATACAAAATTTCTAAAATATAAAATGAATCAATTAACATTAACTGAAATGAAATGAAATCGCAAGATCATAATTATTATTATTATTAATAATTTTAAAAAAATAGAAAATATTTTCAAATAACAAACATATCCATACATTTTTTTAATTTTTATTTCATTTAGTTTCTTAATAAGTGTAGTTGCATTATTCAAACTTTAAAACCAAAGGTAAAAACTTTGGCACTAAGCCCACGCCTATGCAATAAATTCTTTCTTATTTGGATCAATTAAAAGACTTAAAAACTTTTGCCCAAATCACAGTATTTATTATTAAAGAAAAGTTCTAATCCCATTTGAAGAAAAGACTTCTGCAATGAAATCAGAATTACTATTTTGGTATTAAGTTTGCCAGATTTTTTTAACTTTGAGATTTATTTTTTTTTTGTTAAACAACGTTGAGATTTTTGTAATCAAGTAGCAAGTAATCAGTTTATTTTCTATTTGTATATCAAAATTCAAAATGTTCTGAAATATTATTTTGGTTGTGAAACGTTCTGAATATTTAATTTCAAATTTAATTTAGTATTTTTATCATTGCTAATAAAGTATTTTAAATTGTATTTTTTTGGATGAACCGGGGTATCCATCCGCGTAACTGGGTAAAAAAGTGTTTCAAGAGAACACTTGAACAATAACCCAATAATGCTTTAACTTAATGTGCTTGACGAGGTGAATATGATAAAGAGAGATAAAATTTGGTCTCAACTCACAATAACTTTTGTGTTTAATCACTTGCAGTAGAGAGCACGAAAGTACTAATCCCAATAAAGGAAAAGACTTCACTAGAAATATTTTCGAAATTATTTTGCTGTAATTGCCAGATTTTTCTAACGTTGAGAATTTATGTAAAAGATAAACTAATATTCAGTTTCCTATTTGGATAATATCAGAAGAATGTTCCTTAACACCTATATTCAAATGCGATCTGGATTCTCTAAGTGACTGCATGAAATCTTAGCCATAGATTTTCTGCATGTTGTGATGAAATTAAAATAAAAAATAAAAGTCAAAAAATTTGGACCATTGGATGTGTGACTGCAGTGACCGCAGAGAATTCAAACGTCACTATATTAAGTTACACTATAAAAACCTGAGGTAACATGCAATGGTTCATCCATATCCACCACTTTCCCTCTCTCCACCCAGAAATCTTCAAACTATTCAAACTTTGTTCTATCCTTCCTTCATTCTTTTCTACTCTACTAGCTCTCAAAAGTTTTTCTTTGCTTTCAAATCCAATCTCTTTCTATCTCAGTGATGGCATATTGCCTCAAAATGATTTGTTTGCAAATAAATTTCTAAGGTTTCAAATGAAATGATTTTTCAAATGAAACAATCTCAAAACATGTTAGATGAAAAATGATGCATGCTTCTTCATTCAACTTGATATACACCAAAAATACAATGAGCATATCGAGTTGCATTATTTAATTGAGGAACAGCTATCCTCTAATATGTCTCCTGATATTTTAGGATTTTGTCATGCTCAACTAGAATTCTAGATTCAAGTAATGGGTTGATTTTATGTGGAGCAATTTATAAGGACCTAGTTGAATTGTTCATCTGCAACCCGGTTACACGGTCTTGGTTGCCTTTTCTTACATCTATCAGAATATCTTCAACAAAATCTTAGCTTGATGCTAATCTTAATATCAGGTTAGAATGCTATGGTGAAAGTCTTGATTTGGATGAATTCAAGTTAATTTTTTTTAGCTCCAATTGATTGGGAGTCAATTTATTATGTTTGCCATATTTTTCATCCCAAGGATGGTGTATGGAAAACATTAGAAAGACTCTTATACACCGATTTTGTGAAAATAAAATTCAATAAAATTCAATATGCTCGTGCAACACAATGGATGTCTAGATTTCATTATAAGCAACATTAGAAGCAATGGGGCTGAAGGGAAAGGATCCTAATAAAGTGCCAGGGTTTACGGTTATGAATGGTGATGTTCATAATTTTTTCATCATGACAAAAAAAGTTTATAGTTACGGTTTGATTGGTGAAAAATTCATGAGGTTTGACGGTTATGAACGGTGATGTTCATAATTTTTTCATTAAGACACAAAAAAGTTTATAATTACGATTTGATTGATGAAAAATTCATGAAGTTTGAAGAAGTTTGCGAACTTAGCTAGATGTGATTCCATGATTAGCTTCATTCCTTAATCAAATACACTTGGTTCATGTAGAGCTGGTGCTACCACTTTGCCGTCGTCCAAAAACTCTTACGCTATTATACTCATCCCGATGAAGAAAACGTGACAGTGGAGTCCCCCTTGAAAAAGGTTCCCAACTAATATACTTGGTTGTTTATTACTGGATTAAATAGGCAATTTTGTCCTTTAAAATTGCAATGTCATTAAGTTAGTTGCTTAAAGTTATTTGACACAAATATTATTTTTTAAAATTAATTGTGTCATCAATTTAATCTCCTAAAGATATTTGTTATTACCATAGTCTTTCAAAGATCAATTGTATTTCCTCGAAGAGACTAACATAGTGGCATAATTAATCTTTGAAAGATTATATTAGTGACAAATATCTTTAAGGACCTAAGTTGATTTTTGAGGAACTATGTCAGTGACAAATATCTTTTCAGAGGAACTAAATTGGTTGCAATACAATTTTTGGAATATCAAATTGACTATTTACTCTTTATTACTATTGTTCATTATCCCGTGCAACACACGGGTTAATGAAATAGTTATCTTTATATGAATTGATGTTTAGAGTTTTACTTTTTGAACCCCTTTTTTACTCATTGGCCTCCATTTTTTCCGCCTTATACAAGACGGAAGTACATTTTTCCCCTTATACAAGGCGGTAGTGTAAAATTATCATATTTTTCCGCCTTATATAAAGCGGACGTGCAAAATTACCATTTTTCCGCCTAAAAAGAGGCAGAAAAAATTGATAATTTACACTACCGCCTTGTATAAGGCGGAAAAATGCACTACCGCCTTGTATAAGGCGGAAAAAATGGAACCGGTGAGTAAACAACGGGGTTCAAAAAGTAAAACTCGATGTTTAATCATCCCTAATCAGTTGGATTTTCAAAAAGAATTACCTTGTATTCATCCGAAACAAGACTTTCATGATAGCATTCAAACATACATTAGCATCATAATTTTGTTGAAGGTACTCCCATGTAAGAATAAGCAAACCAAGATTGTGTAACCGGGTTGCAGATGAACAATTAAAACGGGTCCTTATAAATTGCTCCACATAGAATCAATCCATTACTTGAATCTAGAATTATAGTTGAGTATGACAAGAATTCTAAAATATCAGGAGACACACCAGAGGATAGTTGCTCCTCAAGTAAAGGATGGAACTCGATATGCTCATTGTATTTTTGGTGTGTATCAAGTTGAATGAAGAAGCATGTATCATTCTTCATCAACATGTTTTGAGACTGTTTCATCTAAAGAACTCTTTCATTTGAAACCTTAGAGATTGATTTACAAACAGACCAGCAAGCATAGATTGCTTTTGTGGGTAACCAACAAAAAAAAATATTTCAAACAAATCATTTTCTCAAAATGCCATCATGAGATAGAAAAGAGATTCTGTTAGTTTGAAAGCAAAGAAGAGTTTTTTAGAGCAAGAAGAGTAGAAATGTATGAAGGAACATTGTCCAATCATCGAATGGCAGGAGACTTATAAATGGTTTGGAATTAATACTGTCCTATCACCAAATGGGGGTATAGGTTTTGTCATATGGGGGTAGCTGGTGTTCTTTGCAGCTATAGGGTAGCTGTTTATTTCGGTTTCTTTGTTTTTTATTTGGGCTGGGTTTTGTACTATGACTGTATCTGTATTTAATTTCTAGAGGCACCTCTCATACTTCTAGGCAGGGGTGTGTAGGACCCGGACCGACCCGGTGATCCGGACCGGACCCGGTTGGTTCGGGTTGGATTGGACCCGGTCTCATATGTGAAAAGGAGACAGGTTTGGTCCAAATAAAACTACCTGTCATCGGGTACGGGTTGGGTTTGGGTTTGCTTCAAGGTCGCCCAACCCAACCCGATATATGTAAACATTTTTTTTATATATATATATATATTAATGATGTAAACATGTTTTTATTTTATTTTTATATTATATATTTATACAATACATCATATATTAAATGACGTCATTTCTAACTTAGCAATATAATTACTTTTTATTTATTTATTAAGTGACACTTTATTACTTGACTTTACTACCAAAAGTCTCATTTTCTTATCTTTGTTGTACGATATTATAATAAATGGCATTTTGTAAAGGCTTAATTGCATAATTGGTCCTTTATCTTATTTATTAGATTCATTTTGGTCCTTTATCTTTTTTTTTGCAATTTACTGGTCCTTTATTTTTTTTTTAAGATTCAGTTTGGTCCTTCCGTTAAAATAAAGTTAAATGAGAAGGAATAGAATATTCCCCCTTCTAGGCTTAATTGCATAATTGGTCCTTTATCTTATTTATTAGATTCACTTTGGTCCTTTATCTTAATATTCGAAGAATATTCCCTCTTCTTCTTCTTCCTCTTCCTCTGCTCTCTCCTTACAGCGGCAGCAGCCACCACGGGTGCCGCCGCCACCGCCCATGCCACCGTCGCTGCCATTTTTAGAAATTAATCGAAGTTGTTGAAGCGTTTTGCACGTGTTTTCACACGTTTTCCAGCAGGTTCAGAGGAGGAGACCATTGTTGATAACCAAGGTTTTAGAAAAGGGACCCTAGAATTCGGATTTTGAGGAAATAAGAACGAAAAACACGAATTTGTTTGAGGAATAATGAAAATAAAGCTTAAAAACCGTGAAAAATTGAAAAATATTGAAGAAATTTGATAATTTTCGAGGGAATAGGGTGTGAGCCCATGGTGGCTGTCACTGCTGTAAGGAGAGAGCAGAGGAAGAGGAAGAAGAAGAGGGAATATTCTTGGAATATTAAGATAAAGGACCAAAGTGAATCTTATAAATAAGATAAAGGACCAATTATGCAATTAAGCCTAGAATGGGAAATATTCTTGGAATATTCCTTCTGATTTAACTTTATTTTAACGGAAGGACCAAACTGAATCTTTTTTAAAAAAATAAAGGACCAGTAAATTGCAAAAAAAAGATAAAGGACCAAAGTGAATATAATAAATAAGATAAAGGACCAATTATGCAATTAAGCCTTTTGTAAACAATATTTCCCTAGTTCAATTATTTTTTGTAGCCATGAGTGAAATCTTGAATCTAAATTTAGCATAGTTTTTTTTGTTTACATCGAAACTTAGTATCTAGCAATGATTTGCTTTACTTTGATCCCACTTTAGGTTTGTGATTTTTGTCCCGGGTCAACCCGAACTCGTCCTCATCTTGACCCGTCCTACTTAGACCCACATATATTCGGGTTTTTTCGGGTTTAGAGACGGGTATGAGTTTAAAAATTGACCCTGCTAATATTTTCGGGTCGGGTGACGGCCACACCAAACCCGTCCCAGCTCGTCCCACGCTCACCCCTACTTCTAGTCCACTAATAAAATTTTTTTGTCTTAAAAAAAAAAGAAGAAATGTATGAAGGAAGGGAAAAACAAAGTTGGAACATTTTGAAGATTTCTGGAACAAGAGAGGGAAAAATAAGTTACTTAAACTCAATCATATAATGTAAGACATTAATAAACATTGTTACAAAAGTGCAATTCCAAGGAGGTGATAAAATATGCAAGACATTCATTATAATAGATGTTTTATGAATGGTATTGAATGGCATAGTCAAACTTATCTAGTTATGTTCAGGAATAAATGATACTTGGTTTAGTTTTTATGGAAGTTTAGAAATTGAATCAAACAAAAGTATTTCCTCGATTCTTATTATAAGTAATTTTTTGTGAAAGAGAATTGAGATTTATAATAAAGACCGAAGAAAATATATAGTTTCATTTGGTTTGATTTTTATCATTTTTTGCCACAAAAATTAAGCGGAATCGAACTGAATCACATACAATTTCCTTCAATTTAGTTAATTGGCTCACCTTTTAAAAAAAAGTCGTTTCATTAGAATTTATAGATCATAGTAAATGAAAGAATAAATACCTATTACGCTTTGTCTATATATATATATATATATATATATATATATATATATATATATATGGGGCTGCTAACATCCACCTATGTTGGAGGATTTTAGCAATGTCCACCAAAATATTTGGACAAAATTACCCTTCATTTTATAACATGAGTAACTTATTTTTTTAAGGGTGTTTATGTAATTAGATTATTAATTAATTTAAAAAAAAAAAAAGAAAATCATCCCCCACCATCCGTTGACCACCATTGACCGCCGTTGACCATCGTTGACCACCGCAGCTAGCGTTGATCGGCGTTGATCGCCGCCGTTGACCACCGCCGACACCACTAAACCCTAAGACCCTAGACCCTAAGACCCTAAACCCTAAACCCTAAGACCCTAAACCCTAAACTCTCCCTAAACCCAAATTACAGAAATACCCTTAAAAATTAACCTATCCAAGTTAAAAGATGGAGGGTAATTTTATCCAAATATTTAGGTGGACATTGCTAAAATCCTCCACACATTGGAGGATGTTAGCATTCCCCTATATATATATATATATATATATATATATATATACACACACATCATTATGTGTCTCGAAAATACAAAGAGATACATATTCCAATTAAAAACTTTTTACTATATTTGATATATTAACAAATGCACTAAAAATACTTGTTAGCATTTTCATATATATATATATATATATATATATGCTAACATCCTCCTACCCTAATTTTAGTTGGAGGATTTTAGCAATGTCTACCTAAATATTTTGACAAAATTATCCTTCATCTCTTAACTTAAATAACTTACTTGTTAGGTGTATTTCTGTAATTTGATTATTATTATTATTAATAAAATTAAAAAAAATAAAATGAAAAATCACCCCCCAACCCCCAAAGGATCTGATCGATCCTTCTTTTCATTTTTCCCTCTCTCTCTTCTCTTCTCTTCTCTTCTCCTCTCTCTTCTCATCTCCCTCCTCCCTCCTCTTTACCGCCGCCGCCGTCATCTCCACCCGCACACCGCCTCGCGCCACTCCTGCACACCGCCTCGCTCCGCTCCAGCCTTTGTCGCGCCTCCCGCCTTCACCGCCGCCACCGCCGCGTCCCTGCCATGACACCACCGCCATCGCCCTCTTCACCACCGTCACGCCTCCCGCCACCGCCACCTCCACCCGCCCCTGCCACTGGTAACGGTAAGCCGTGTTCTTTCTTTTTTTTTTTGCTGTTTTTCTTCTCTCTGTGTCTTTTTTTTTAAAAAAAAAACAAAAAACAAAAACCGAGTATTATCAATTTGATGTTGTTTTTCCATGGATTGTAACTTAAAGATTGTTGTTTAAGATATGCTTGTTTAGTAAAGTGAATGATGATACTTCTTTACCTTGTCTTGTTAGTGTTATCTATGTAGTGTTTGATAAAATGCTTACTTGCTTGCACTGCCTTAGCATGATTGAAATCAATTCAAATGCTCAATGCAAATGTTTGCAGTAGGTTCAATTTTACTACCTTAGTAAAATGCAAATGTTTGATAAAAAGTTTTTGGAGAATCACTTGTTTAGAATCCTACACAAATAGCCCACAATATTTACTATGAAATTGAACCTACTGCAAACATTTATTGTGGGCTATTTGTGTAGGATTCTAAACAAGTGATTCTCCAAAAACTTCTTATCAAACATTTTCATTTTACTAAGGTAATAAAATTGAACCTACTGCAAACATTTGCATTGAGCATTTGAATTGATTTCAATCATGCTAAGGCAGTGCAAGCAAGTAAGCATTTTATCAAACACTACATAGGCAACACTAACAAGACAAGGTAAATAAGTATCATCATTCACTTTACTAAACAAGCATATCTTAAACAACAATCTTTAAGTTACAATCCATAGAAAAACAACATCAAATTTATAATATTCAGTTTTTGTTTTTTGTTTTTTGTTTTTTGTTTTTTTTAAAAAAAGACATAGAGAGAAGAAAAAAAGAAAAACAGCAAAAAAAAAGAAGAAAAAAAGAAAGAACACGGGCGGTGTCATGGCAGGGACGCGACGGTGGCGACGGTGATGGCGGGAGGCGCGACGAAGGCTGGAGCGGCGCGAGGCGGTGTGCAGGAGCGGCGCGAGGCGGTGTGCGGGTGGAGATGACGGCGACGGCGGTAAAGAGGAGGGAGGAGGGAGATGAGAAAAGAGAGGAGAAGAGATGAGAAGAGAGAGAGGAAAAAATGAAAAGAAGGATCGATCAGATCCTTTGGGGTAAGGGGGTGATTTTTCATTTTATTTTTTTTAATTTTATTAATAATAATAATCAAATTACAGAAATACCCCTAACAAATAAGTTATTTAAGTTAAGAGATGAAGGATAATTTTGTCAAAATATTTAGGTGGACATTGCTAAAATCCTCCGACTAAAATTAGGGTAGGAGGATGTTAGCAATCTCCATATATATATATATATATATATATATATTGCAATTATCATACTATTTTATATTAATACTGCATGCCCCATTCTTTATCTTATTATACAAATAATAGATATTATGTTCAGTATCTTTTTGGATTGAAAAACTGATTCTTGCGCAATGGCCATACATCAAAATTAGTAGAAGCAGGATGCTCTATTATAAAGGTAAGGAATAGAATATGAAAATAATCATTGGGCAATTTCTTATTTTCTTTCAATTAGGGAGGACAAATTATTCAACATGAAGGCAGGACATTCGGTCTTTTAATAGTGTTTGTTTCATTTCGGTTTCTATGATTTTTTAAAATTATAAATCATAAATCAAACTTAATGTCAAAGGTTTTTTTTAAAAAATAACCAAATCAAACAACTCTTTTTTTTTTTTTTACTTCGGAACCCTATGAAAATAGAGGGTTTATGTACCCTTTTGATGTGGTCTAATAGAAAATAGCCACGTGTTTTTTTTTTTTGCCATGTAAGGTGGGCATATTTTTAATTTATAAGTATTATAATTGGATCCCTAAAATATTTATTTAAAAATATTATTTATCCTTAATGTAATTTACCCAAAATACCATCATTTTAATATTATTTTTCATCTACCCAAAATACCCTAATTTTAATATTATTTTTTATCTATCCAAAAAACCCTAATTTTAATTTTATATTTCATCTACCCTAAATACCCCCATTTTAATCCTATTTTTTTTGTCCGAATTCCTTGCGTATCTAACTAAAATACTCTTAATAATTTATAATTTCCCATTTCATTATTCTCCCACGTCATTCTTCTCCATCAATCTATCGGACCCTTCTTCTTCTATCATTGTCAAGTATCAACATCATCACCACCTTCTTCTTTATTCATACCTTCGTTTTTCATTAAAAAAAACCAAGAACAAACGCAGGAGCATACCTTCTTCATCATCACCTTCTTTTATATTATTCCCAATCTCCAAACCCGTTTTTATTTCCATACACAATCTCAATTTCGGCGCCACCACCACCATAGATAAGTTCTCTTTATTCCTCTTTTAGGGATGCTCATTCCCTTTAGATTTTATTTCTGTGGGTCCCGTCCTGTCAACAGTATACTTTGATGCTTTTTTGGTTGGTTGTTGCTCTCTACCCAGAGAAACACAATTCTGTATAACACGTGATTATTTTTTTTATTCCCCAAATGTAATAATGAAGTAGATAAAAGTTTTCACTTTTTCATTAAAAAAAATCAATTTTTAGTAATAATGTTTTTTAATTACAGTTGAGTGATGGTAGAAGCAACGTGTCTCATTATCTTGGAAAAAGTCAAAGTAGTCAACAAAAAAGAAGAGAATATCTTTTTGATATAATGTTTGATTAATTCATTAATTGCAAATCTCTATCACACAAATTTTCATATTATTTTTAAAATTTTTAAGATTTTTCATTAATTGTTTTAAATAATTTTAATGTAATATACAATTTTTAAGATAATATACAATATTTAAGATTTTTCATTAATTATTTTTACTTTGAATTAGGACAAAATAAACTTCATTTTTTTACCAAGATAATGGGACGGAAGGAACATATGAGAGACAATTAAATGCGATGATATGAATACAAAATAAGATAAATTTCACTCCTCTAATATAGAGTAGGAGATTTGGTAAGAAAAAATTGAGAATTAAATAAAATGATATGAACATAAAATAAGATAAGAGAAATTTCGCTCCTCTAATGAAGCAAAAGATAAGGAAAGAAAATTTGAGATACTCCTTCGATCCCGTTATCTTGGTAAAAGTCAAAGTAGTAAATAAAAATAAGAGAATATCTTTTTGATATAATGCATGATTCTATTTTCAAAATAAAATATAATGTATGGTTCATTCATTAATTACAAATTTCTATCATACAAATTTTCATATTATTTTTACAATCTTTAAGATTTTCATTAATTATTTTAAAATTTTTTAATGTAATATACAATTTTAAGATAATGCACAATCTTTAGGATTTTTCATTAATTATTTTTACTTTGATTTAGGACAAAAAAAACTTCATTTTTTTGTTAGAAATCAAGCAAGCAGCCTAACAATCTACTAAATGGGGGTGAATAGTAGTTGGAAACAATAATACCAATTTTATTTATTTTTTTGCGATGTGATTGAAATAGGTCGGATAAAGCTAGCTGTTAGAACGAAAATGCTGACTTTGGGCCGAGCAGTATCCGAAAATCGGTTATCTAGACCGACCACCGATTATCCGAGCTGCACACTCAAAGATCAGGTTTGCAGCGGAAATTAGCTAGCACTATCCGAGCACAAATATAAGTTAAACAAAGCCGATTAAATGCTCGGTTATAAATATGCTCGGCTAAAAACAAAACTGAAAGCGGTAAAGAAATAGTGACAACAGATTTTTATACTGGTTCACTCACAACCACGGTGGGCTACATCCAGTCCCCCTTAAAACCTTTAAGGAGATTTTTAATAAAATCAAATTGATAGAAATTACAAGGGATCAATTAACCCACCAAGAGAGTACAAAACTCTTGGCTTCTACCTAATTTGATACAAATGCCAAAGAACGTCCTCGGACTTTACAAATCTGCCTTGAAACCTTGAAGGACTTTCTGGCCGAAGAACCTCTTCGCCGCTTGCTCAAGAACCTCTCGAGAATTCAAATCACCCAAGAACCTCTTGGACGAGCTTGGAAACCTTCCAAGACTTTCACTGCTTGAGAACACCTCAAGACTTGAAGAACAGTAGAGATGAAGAATGATGATGGTGGCTCCAAACCGAAAACCCAAGTGTATGTGAGTCTGAAAGTTTAAGGAACAAATGAGTATCGGCTGAGAAAGGATTTTATAAGAATCGATTAGAGCTTGGTTTTCACAGATGCAACAGTTTCTCTCTCTAACTCTTTATCGTTCTCTGCGTGTTTTTATTTTCTTCTCAAAGTTTTCTTCACTGTATGCGTTTCTGTTCTTGTTAATTACTGAGAAGAAAAGACAGCCTATTTATAGAGAATTTGCAGCGCTGAGGAGGTATAGAAAAGGAAAAAAAATATCTTGGACACGTCTTGTCCTTTCAACGGATATACCCAGATATTTCCAATTTCTCAGCAACTATCAGATTTTACACGTATGTCCTTTTTAGTGATTGCTTCTAGATGCTTCCAATTTGCCAGTTGCAATCTGATATACGTGTCCTTTTTAATGATTCAAACCTCAAATTTGAATTTCAAACTTAAGCGCTCTGAGATAAAAATCATATCTTGAGGTTGAAGATGATGAACAGGGTTGCCGAGCTTGACGTCGGTTCGAGTTAGGGAACTTGATTTCTTATGCAGCAGAGAGCTAAGACAGAACTGAGCTTGAACCGGGCTGAAGATCTGAGCTTGATGATGCTTTCACTGAAAATGATCTGAGCTTACTTCTGCAGCAAGGGTCCGAGCTTTGGCCGAGCTTCTCACTTAAACTTAAGTTTGACTCTGAATGCTTGAGATCCGAGCTCTAGCCGAGATTGATACTCGATCTTGAGTTGACCCTTGAAATTAGAGCTTTGGTCGAGCAATGATAACTAGCTTGAGAGACCTTGACGTCCGAGCCTTGGCCGAGCTTTGTATCTTATCCTGAGTTTGACTCTAAGCCGAGCTTGAGCTTGACCTTTTACTTCCGAGCTATGGCCGAGCTTCTCGATTTCATCTTGTGTTTGACTTTGAGTCGAGCTCTGGCCGAGCTTTTGCATTGATCTTGAGTTCAACTTTGTCAACCGAGCTTAGCTCAACTTCAGTCGAGCTGATTATTTAAGATTTTACTTGACTGCACCAAAGGGTCGAGCTGATGATTTTGCCGAGCTGATGTTATAACATGTTACTCGTTCGAACAAAACTTCTGACAAGTTGAAACTTTACTATATTACTCTGAGGCCGAGCTTAACTTCGGACTTGACAAAGGCCGAGCTGATCATCTTCGAGCTTGCATCTCAGCTTCTGACTTGCTGCTGGTTCAACTACATTTCTTCAAAGCAACTGTTGAGCATCTTCCAAACATCTTCTGAGCATCTTCCGAACTGAGCTTTTGTTTGACCTTGATATCCTGCCTTGTGCTACATGTTCAACCGAGCAAATTTCGAAAGTCTTCAAAACTTGCACCTGAGCAACTGCCGAGCTTGTTCTTGAGACTCGAAACTTATGTCCGAGCATATTCCGAGCTTGAACTTGAACTGCTGACTTGCTACAGGTAGCCGAGCAGAGCATTTGCCGAGCTGATCAAGGACCGAAATCAACACACGAAACTGGTTCACTTGCCGAGCTTCATAGCATGTGCTGATTCATTTAACTTTATCAAAGCTTTGGCCGAGAACCGAGCTATTTGACATCATCAAAATCTCTTTGATTCAACATTTTTAACCAAGATGATGGGACAGAGGGAGTATATGAGAGACAATTAAATGAGATGATATGAGCACGAAATATGATAAAATTCACCCCTCTAATATAGAGTAGGAGATAAGGTTAAAAAAATTGAAAATTAAATGACATGATATGAACATAAAATAAGATAAGAGAAACTTCACTCCTCTAATGGAGTAGGAGATAAGGAAAAAAATTTTGAGACACTCCCTCGATTCAATTTTCTTGGTAAAATTTAAAATAGTAAATAAAAATGAGAGAATATCTTTTTAATATAATGCATGATTATATTTTCAAAGTAAAATATAATGTGTGATTCATTCGTTAATTACAAATTTCTATCACACAAATTTTCATATTATTTTTTTTACAAATCTTTAAGATTTTTCATTAATTATTTTTAAGATTTTTAATATAATATACAATCTTCAAGATTTTTCATTAATTATTTTTACTTTAATTTGGGACAAAAAAAACTTTTACCAAGATAATGGGACAGTTGGAGTAGAAAACATTAACATATCAAACAACGTAGTCTCATTGAATATCCTCAATTCTTAGCAACTATAATCCACCAAAAACAGAATTAATGAAATTGATTTAATTAAATATTAAGGCAATGAACATCTCTAAAAGAGGAAGAAAGAGAACCTATCTATGGTGGTGGTGGCGACGGATCGGAATTTGGATTGGGTTTGAAAATGAAAACGGGTTGGAGAGTGAAGAATAAAAAAGAAGGTGATGATGAAGAAGGTATGTTCCTCGGTTTGCTCCTGAGTTTTTTTTAATGAAGAAGGAATGAATAAAGAAGAAGAAGTTGATGATGTTGGTACTTGACAGTGATAGAAGAAGAAGGGTCTGATAGATTGATGGAGAAGAATAACGTGAGTGGGTAGTGAAATGAGAAATTATAAATTATTAGGTTTTTTTTTGGGTAAATACGAATATTATTAAAATGAGGGTATTTGGTAGATGAAATATAAAATTAAAATTTGGGTAGATGAAAAATAATATTAAAATGAGAGTATTTTAGGTAGATAAAAAATACTATTAGAATGATGATATTTTGGGTAAATTACATTAAGGATAAAAATAATATTTTTAAATTAATATTTTAGGGACCTAATTATAAAATTTATAAATTAAAAATATGTCCCGATGACGTGGCAAAAGGGTACAACCAAAGTAAAGCCCTTTTTTTATGTATGGATAAATTTGCGGTCCATTCAAAATAAAGTAAATAATGGGCTTTGGCACCCTATTCCTGTGTCTAGAGGTGGCCCCGGATTATCTCACTTGTTTTTTTACCGATGATGTGTTACTCTTCTGTGAGGCATCAAATTCTCAAGTTCGTTTAGTTTCCAATACGCCAAATGAATTTTGTACTGCATAAGGGTTGCGGGTCAATCTAGATAAATCTCGAGCTATGTGCTTTAATTGTGTCTCCAAGAGGAAAAAAGAGAGGCTTACTAGTATTTGCTCAATGCGATTTGTTGATGATTTGGGTAAATATTTGGAAGTCCCTCTTATTAAAGGTCGGTTCAAGAAAGAGATCTTCAACCCCGTGCTTGAAAAAATGCAACAACGACTTGCTTCCTGGAAATTGAAGCTACTTAATTGTGCATGTAAAACTTGCCTTGCTAAATCTGTTTTGACATCTATTCCTATGTACACCATGAGCTGTTTTTGGCTTCCTAGTTCAATATGCAGCAAAATTGATGGGCTGATTAGATGGTGTTGGAAACCCAGCAAGCGACCTAACAATCTACTTGAGGGGGGGGGGGTGAATAGTAGTTGGAAGCAATAATACCAATTTTTCGCGATGTGATTGAAATCGGTCGGATAATGCTAGTAGTTTTAAAATGAAAGACTGACTTTGGGCCGAGCAGTATCTGATAATCGGTTATCTAGATCGACCACCAATTATTCGAGCTGTGCCACTCAAAGATCAAGTTTGCAGCGAAAATTGCTAGCACTATCCGAGCACAAAATACAAGTTAAATAAAGCCGACTAAATGCTCAGAATAAAAACTGAAAGCAATAAAGAGAAAATGAGACACCGAGATTTTATACTGGTTCACTCACAACCACGGTGAGCTACGTCCAATCCCCCCTGAACCTCAGGGAGCCTTTAATAATATTAAATTGATAGAAACTTCAAGGGATTAATTAACCCACCAAGAGAGTACCAAACTCTTGGCTTCTACCTAATTTAACAAACTGCCGAAGAACGTCCTCGGACTTTAACAAGTCTTGAAACCTTCAAGACACCTTGAAACCTTCAAGACACCTTGAAACCTTCAAGGATTTTCACCAAAGAACCTCTTTGGATTTCTGCTCAGGAACCTCCTAAGACTTCAATCGTCAAGAACCTCTTAGACGAGCTTGGAAACCTTCCAAGACTTTCACTTGCTTGAGAACCTCTCAAGACTTTGAAGAATGATTGAATAAATGAGATGGCTCCAAACCGAAACTCAAGTGTGTATGATTTTGATAGTTTGATGAAACAGATGAATATTCGGTTATGTGTTTGAGAAAAGATTTTTGTATGTAGAGAATGATTTTAGGATTTGGTCTTGAATATAACAGTTTTACTTTCTAACTCTTATCGCTCTCTTTTCTGAGTTTTGCTCTTGTGTTTTTCAGAGAATGAAAATTTTTCTCTTGTATTTTGTTTCTCTGTCTTGTTGTCTTGTTCTTGATCTGAAGAAGAAAACCATGCCTTTTATAGTGATGCCAGCACGCATGAGGTAGGAGAGAGAGAGAGAGAAAAAAAATATATCTTGAATACGTATGTCCTATGCAACGGATATACTAGACAATTTCTGCACTATACAGAGACACGTTTGTCCTTTGTCTAGCCGTTTCCACTTCTTTGTAACTTTATGAATTTGTCTCTCTTCCAATGTTGATTTGAATTTCGAATTTTGAAATATTAAGGATGGTGACAGATGGGTGCTGTTGAAATAAGGACAAAATTGACAGCCATGCACAGTACTATAATATCAGTACAAAGACAAAGTGGTGCATGCGGCGTCGTACTGCTGAAAACGAAGATGAACAGTGATGCCGAGCTTTACAACTAGTTCGAGCTTGACATCTCTCTGATCTTGAGGACTTGAGTGAAAGATCTGATCTAAGCTGACCGAGCTAATCTTTCAGCCGACTTCCTTAAGCCGAGCTTGGGGACTTCTGAGCTGAGCTGATTTGATGCCGAGCTTGAGGACTTCTGAGCTAAGCTGATATGGTGCCGAGCTTGAGGACTTCTGAGCTGAGCTGATCTGATGCCGAGCTTAACAACTAGTTCGAGCTTGACATCGTCACCGAGCTTGGGAACTTGAGTGATTTTTCGATTGACTGAGTCTGCTTTGAGCGATAGCTCGGATTGAACAGTGTTGCCGAGCTTGACGTCGTCACCGAGTTTGAGATCTTCACAAAGCTTGACATATTCACCGAGCTTGAGATCGTCACCGAGCTTGGCTGAAAACCGAACACATGATGTATTTATCGTCATCAAAACCTTTGAATATAACACCTTTGATTTAACAGATGGTGTATTTGGGCTAAAAATGATGCAACGCGCAATTTAAACCTTGTTAATTAGAGGACTGTCTCCACCCCTGTAAAATTTGGTGGCTTAGGAATGCGTGACTCCCGTCTAGTTAACGTTTCGTTGTTGTGAAAGCTAGTATGGTCTTTGCTTAATGATCATCACAAACTTTGGGTTCAAATTCTCAGCCATAAATATCTCAGGTATTTCTCTATTCTTCAAGTTACTGCAGCTCCTTCTAGTTCTTTCATTTGGCGTAGTATTATGAAGGCTAGAGATATGTTACGGAAAGGTTTTACTATTGGACTCGGTGAAGGGTCTATTTCTTCATGGTATGAATAGTGGTTTCACAATGACTATTTGTGTAACCATGTGGATTTTGTGCATATTTTGGACACCACCCTATCTGTCAAAGATGATTGGGATCATGGGCAATGGAATTTGAATGATCTTTGTACTTTTATCCCTCTTGTTGTCAAAGAAGCTATTTATAACATCCAGATTCCTAGATATACTCAAACACCTTATTTGGTTAGATGGATTGGGAATTTGCAAGGTGTCTATACAGCAGCATCGAGCTATCAATGGCTCGATATTGAGTCCAAAGGGTGGTGCAATACTCATCAAATGTCATGGATTTGGCGTGCTAAAATTCCTGCTAAGATTCAATGGATTATTTGGCTTATCGGTAAAGATGCTCTGCCTATTAATGTCCTTAGATTCCATCGGGGCCTCTGTTATTCGGTGGGTTGCCCCCGCTGTTCTGCTGCTCATGAAACTATTCTTCATTGTTTAAGAGACCGTCCTTTTTCAAACGAGATTTGGTTGCGTCTTGGCCTATGTGTTTCTCCTTATTTACTTAGTAATGATCCTATTGATTGGATTCAACAGCATTTCATATCTCCTTCGTATCAATTGTTTGCTTCGTGTATTTGGTGGATTTGGAGGTGGAGAAATAATGTTTGTTTCGATGAATCGGCTTGGGACATCTCTTTTGTCATGAGGAATATTTCACATGATGCTGATGATTTCTCTGCTCACTGGAACTGTTCTCCTCCATTTCGTCCAGCTTGTAACTTGAAAGAAGTGACTTGGGCCTTTACTCCTCTTGGTTGGGTGAAGCTCAATGTTGATGGTAGTTGTATCTCTAATAACCATATTGGGTTTAGTGGTGTCTTGAGAAACTCTAATGCTGTCTGGATTTGTGGTTTCAGTGGTTTTGGTGGCTCGATGAATGCCTTCCTTGCGGAGATTTTAGCTATAAGGCGAGGTCTTCTATTAGCTTGGGAGCTGGAAATTAAATATTTAATTTGTGAATTTGACTCTACCGAAGCTATCTAATTGATTAATCTCTCCTCAGTTCCTTCTTTCCATGCCATGGTGTTATTCTTGGAGATATCTCCTGTGTCTTGAAGAGAGATTGGATTGTGCAAGTGCATTATGTTCTTAGCGAAGCAAACTTTGTGGCTGACGGCCATGCCAAGTAGGGCTCCTTCCATATTGATATGGATTGGTTTAGAACTACCCATCCAACTTCCTTACTCTAGCTTTACAAGCTGATTTTGCTGGTGTTATTCACCTTAGATAAGTTGTTCTCTTTGCGTTTTTGCTTTATATCCATGTAACGAAAAAAACAATGAACCAGAGCCAAATCTCAATTTTTAGTTTTGTTTCAAGGTTGAGTTTGAAATCGCTTAAACCCATAGTAGCCAGTACAAAATTTGAAGGCTAGTAGAATAAATTATAACAACAGTAAAATATAGCATCTTTAAAAACTAAGAAAAAGTAGTTATCTTCAATAAATATATTTTCTCCGTTGCAATTTATTTGTCGCTTTTAGGAATTTCACACCGATAAAGAAATTTATTTATTAAATTGCTTTAATTTTCAAAAGAAATAGTATTAAATAGTTTTATTATAATATTCTCACACTATATTAATTATCAATCAGTTCACATATTTCAATGTATTAAATGCAAAGTTAAAGTTAGATAAAAAATAATTAATATATCATCGAATTTCTAAAATAACAAATAATTTAGAATAAGTTAAAAAGACTAAAACGACATATAAAATGAAACGAAATTAAAGGAGTATTTATTTGAGGAAAAAATTCTCGTACCAAGTCTAAGAGAGTAAAACGATAACAATTTAACCTTTGATAAGACTTGATTATTTTTTCACGACATAGTTGCTTCCAGATACTAGCCAAGAATACAAAATAAAAAAAAAAAAAACACACACACACAAATTGAAATAAGTATAGTTAATTAATGGGAAAAAATAACAATTGTTTAGTAAAAACAAATTTATAATAACCTTCACCTTCGCAAAGCAATTACTACGCAACGTACTAACTATAAATAAATAGCAATAATCTACCCATATTTTTATTTCATAATATTAATGTTAGCTTACATAACCTCCTTTTTTTTTTTTCAAGTTTAACACAATAAAAAATAAAAAAATATATAATCAACTCGCAGTCTCGATCGCATATATAATTTTGACAAATCTCTCACCTTGGGGCTCCTCTGAGATGTTATTACTTCATATGTGTTAGCTAGGTTTAGTTATTTTTGAAATATTGCTGATAAAATATTTTTAAAGGAGATAATATTTTGTTCTTTGTTTATTTTTTTGTGAGTGGAAAAAATGGTAGAGTATTTAGAGTTTCCTTGTTATAGAAAAAAATGAAAACTAGGGTTGTATGAGGCTAACGGGGGCAGTCAGATGGGGTTCAAAAAGGTCCAAGACTTCTTTTTATTTTTTGTGGGTTAACTACTTGGTTCAAAATGGAGGCTAGACTCATGGTAGTTGTAAAAATCTGATCATGAATAATGCATAGTCTTCATTCCTCTTCATGAAAGGGTGTATGTGAGAATTCTAGCTAGGAGGAAATTAAAGCTCTTGTGTTATACTTTGTGCGTCCCACTAATGAATGCAAGTGCAAAGACCCATGCAAGATTTTCAAAATTCAAACAAAATAAATAAAAGAAAATTAATAATACTCCCTCCAAAATGTGAGTCCCATGCTACAAAGAAATAAACGTATAAAACTTTTATATAAAAAAAATAAGTTAAATTCATGTATCACAAAAAGTTTTATATTGAAAATAACTAAAGTTTATAAAATCATTTTTATATAAAAAAATAAAATAAAAAGAAGCCTTGGACTCTTTTTAAACCCCATCTGGCCGCCCCCTATAACAAGGAAGCTCTAAACACTCTAATATTTTTTCCACTCAGGGAAAAAAAACAAAGAACAAAATATTCTCTCCTTTTTGGTGGAGAAACTCGGGGAGGCTAGTAGGATTAGGAGCTAAAGAGCATTTTTCTTGTGGAACCTTAGAGTCTTGCCTTTATAGGGATTCCTTACTTTTTTTTGTCCGAATTCCTTGCGGAACCACCGGTATCCTCAAGAGTACGCCCTTAATACTAGGGAGTCCTTGAGACTAATCCGGAGCGAGTTGCGTGGCTGGCTCTCCCAGCGGGATGTTTTTAGTGAGAATCGAACACGGGGCTACTAGCACCTGTATCTCATTCTCAAGATTTCAGTTGGGGCGATTCCTTACTTAAGAGTGTGAGATAATTTCTAATCTTTTCATTTTGTGGTTATCTCTTTGTTCTATTGAAAATGAATTTGTTAAGACCCTCATCTCTTCTAAACCTTTTTAATATTTCCATTACTAATACTATTTCTAAAAATCTTCTAACTACTACACGAATCATATGGATATGTATTTTACATGAGTGTTTTATAAAAAAAATTATAATTTTTGTGAAAAGATAAATATGTTTATGAATATCCATGGTTTTAAAGTAGTTTGTTTATGAAAGTTGTGATTTTTGTGTGTTTAGTCATGGAATGATAATAATGATGTATGGTTATGTTTATGGATTAAGGTATTTTTTATTATGAAAAATATAACCTTTAAAAAGGATGATTAAAAATCACATACCCTCTTCTCCAATCCAAAATTTTCTTCTTTAAAATTTAAGTGTTCATGAAAATATTATTTTAAGAAAAGAAGGGAAAATGACAAATTTTGATGAGAAGAGAAAAGATAAATTTTTCTCGTATGTTGTAAAAGTTTTTGGAAAATAGTGTTAAGGTTTTGTGCATCTAAAATTTTCATTTGTTATTTGGTTGAAATTATACGAGTATGAAAAGAATGATTTCTCTTGTGTTAATGTGAAAACGAATTTAAAAGTTTTCATAAGTCTTTTGGGTTAGTAATCTAAAAATGTTTTGCACCATGTTCATATACTATTCTTGTGTGTATATATATGGGCTAAATAAAATTATGAAATCATTTTATATTTTTCAGTGTAGAAATGTGATATTGATGTGTCCTTTTGTATTTTATGAAATTTTGAAAAAAAAATGATGATTTCAAAACGATAGTAGATTTCTATGTCAAAAATTAAAAATGGGACAACAAAGAAATGTTTTCTATAAAGTTTGGTTTTTCATTGTAAAAGATTTTTAAAAGTATTTTAAAGTGTAAAATAGTGTGAGCAAAGTATAGTTAAAAATATTTTTATGAGTTGAACAAATGGAATATTTTGTTGGTTATGATAATTTGAAAAGTGTGAATATATTTTTTTTAGTTCAAATAAATTATGTTGATGACATGAGTAAAATTTTGAATAAGTTATGTGATTTTTATGCAAAGTTCAATTTTTGGTTAAATTAATTACCAAGTCTTTTTAAATCTTCTCATACTTAGATTATGTATATTTTGGACTAGCCTTGGAGAACATTATTGTGAATGTTTAAGGTCTTTGCCTTTGCTGTCCAAAAATGTATTAGTCATGTGTGTTAATGGTAAAATGATGCTTTGTTGATATAGACATGTAGTCATACATTTATTTGATTTTAGAATTTTGTTTGTAAAATTTTTGAGTTTTAAAGTGTGAAACTCTAAATGAATTAGTTGCTGTCCAAAAATATATAAGGTGTATAAGAACTTGGAAAATAATTTGGTTATGTTTGAGACTTGGAAATTTTGTGGTAATTTGAAAAATAAAGCTTCCGTTGATCTTTAAGTGTTTTAGAAAAGTTTTTGTTGAAAGATGTTAGCTTCTGTCCAAAATTTTTAATAAAGGTATTATGGATTTAAAAAGTGATTTTCCATGTTTCGAAGTTAGAAATTGTGGTGGTAATTGTTAGATAAAAATTTGGTTGAGTTTTATTATTTTAGAAACATTTTCCAAAAAAAAATGTATTTGCTGTCCAAAAAATTTCAACATGAAAATAATGCATATGATTTTATAAACCAAACATGTATTTGCATCATACTTTGACTTAATAATGGGTTTAGGACTTATATTTTTATGTATGATTCAAATTACCAACGAGCTGTTGGTGCAGTGGTGCCAGGGGCTGCGCTTGGTAGGGCGAACCAAGGTTTGATACCCGCAACAACGTTAGGAGAGGAATAAAACCTTAACTCCGGGACCCCCCTCAAACTGGATTAGTCGGCCTTGTGAACCAGATATCAGGGTGCAAACCAAAAAAAAATATATGATTCAAATTTCATATTGAAAATTGGATGGTTTTTATCAGTGTTGACACTGTTTACCCAGTAAAACCACTATTTACTCGTGTTTACTCGAGTAAAGCTGTGTTAATTTGGCTCAGAAATAATTTTTGAAACCCGTTAATCGGTAAAGCCTATGGTTAACCGGGTAAAACATACAGCAACGACCAAAATCAGTTTTAAACTTCAATCAACTTCTTAACCGACTTGACACATTTAGGGATGGCAAAAGGTCCGGGTAATAGGGTATCCGGATCCAGACCCGGACCCGCGCGGGTACCCGCTGCATAATGGGTAGACGGGTCTTCGGGTACCTAGATGGGTTTTGCGGGTACCCATTAGCTATTTTTTTTAAAGAAAAATTTATTTTTTAATTTCTATGTTTTTTTGATAGACCGATGGATCCTTAATACATCATTACACACTATACTTAATATTAATCCCTATCACCTTTAAACACTCGCAGACATCAAAGAAATTCTCTCGTTAAACACAAACACACTAAAATTATATATATTTAATGCATATATGTAAAAATGGGTGGGTCCGGGTACTCACGGGTCTGGATATCTCAGACCCGGACCTGGACCCGTTCAAAGCGGGTACCTAGACGAGTCCATTCTTTGGATCCACGGGTCTCTTTTTTGGATCCGGACCCGTTGCAGGCATTACCCGCGGGTCCGGGTCCAATTGCCATCCCTAGACACATTAAAACTCATTATAAAATGGTACTTTTTAGAAACTTTTCATTATTGAAAAACACATAAATCCTTAGCCATTAGTTTCTAGAGAATCAAAAAGAGAATTTTCACATTTTCATATCTCTTTTATTCTTGATCTCAATATTCATCATGGTTAATAGTGCATTTATTGAAATTCAAGAATTCAAAGATTCATGTGCAAATTAGAGGGTTTTCATTCTACACATCAAGGTGCTAATTGAAAAACAACAAAGAAGAGATTGTTCCTTAGGTGTGAGACATCACCTAGTAAAGAAGAAAGTCTAAGGGATGAGGTATCCCTTTAGCAAAGTGGAGAAATGTAGGAAGTGAGGCATCTTCTTAGTGCTTGAAATTGAGGAATCTTTCAAGTTAGAGGTTCACGAGGGAATTTCGAAGATTGAGGTATAAAGCAAGGGTGAGGTATCCTTTGTTAGGCGTTCAAGTGAGGTATCTTTAAGTGTGTTTATAAAAGACAATTATTCTAAATTCATAATGAAACAAATCTCCTAAATCGGAAGAAGATGTCTGGATTTAGCTCTTGGAAGGTCGAGAGTGAACCAGTATAAATCGTTGTGTCGTATTCATTTCCCTCATCTCCTTTATATTACGTTTATTTCAATTGTTTTGTGAAAAGTTGAATTTTGGTGGTTTCAATTCTTGAATCAATCAAAACAAATCTTTTTAATTGTTTTAGACATTTTGACGATCCTTTATTGATTTTTGTTAAGTACATTCATTGGTTGTGCATGAAGATTTGATAAAGAATAATTTTTGAATCGTTTTCTCTTAGATTATCTGGTTAGTTATATGGTACAACCAAATAAAGTGTAAACAACAACCAAATAACGTGATTCTAACGCGTACGGATTTGATTGTAACCGAAAATTGTGCATACCAATCACTACACCTATTCACCACGCCCCTTCTAGGTGTGTGTAGAGCCTCTTGTAAATCCTTACACCCAATGTTGTTTGTATTAGTTATGGAAATGCTCGCTAGGTGTCTCAAAGTTGAAACAAAAAACTCAAGTTTCAAGTTTCACCCAATGTGCAAAAGATTGGCTATATCTAATCTTTGCTTTGCAGATGACTTAATGTTTTTTTGCAAAAGGGAAACTAATTCAGTAAGAATTTTGATGGAGGCCTTCCAAAAGTTTTCTGTTGTCTCAGGCTTGCAGGCAAACACACAAAAATCATCAGTGCTCTTGGAGGTGTCCATGCAAATATTCAATAGGATATTATGCAGATAACTGGTTTTAAGAGAAGCTCATTTCCAGTTAGATACTTAGGGCTACCTCTTACTCCATCAAAGTGGAATCATCAAGATTGTATGAGTTTGATTAACAAGGTTGCTGCTTGAGTCGAGTGCTAGTCTTTCAGGAACCTGTCTTATGCATAGAGGATCCAGATTATTAATTATGTGTTGATGTCATTACATACATACTAGTCTAGCTTGTTTATACTTCCTCAAAAGGTTTGACAAGATTTGCAAATATTTTTTATGGGGGAAAAGATCACATGGAAGATCAATAGCTTTGATTAGTAGGAAAATGTATGTTGTTTGAAGAAGCATGGAGGGTTGGATATTAATCAGTTTAAGACTTGGAATGAGGCTACTCTAGTGAAGCAAATATGGGACATAGCAAAGAAAGAGGACTCACTGTAGATTAAATGGGTCCATATTTTGTATCTTAAAAACTATGATATTTGGGAGTACACTCCTAGAGTGGACTCAAGTTGGCACTGGAGAAAGTTGATGAAGATTAAGGAGAGATATAAGGCGGGGTTTGCTGGTAACAAGTATAAGAATGCTCAGGATGGTCTCTACTCCATAGCTGCATGCTATGATTGGATACAAGGGGGCTCATCAGACATGGAGACATTCCAATTTTGTATGGGGTAAGTACACAATACCCAAACATTCAATTATAAGTTGGTTGCTAGCACATGATAGATTACTCACAAAGAAGAGATTAGCTCAAGCACATGATGAGGATAGTAGTTGTAACATTCCTGGAAGCCAAATGGATTGATGACTATCCCCACATACCAATACGACTCTTTTCAGCATACTTTGTCCTCACTCACATGCTTCCCGATGAAACTACCCAGGAGGTCACCCATCCCGTAATTTCTCCATGCCAAGGACGCTTAACTATGGAGTTCTTAAGTGATGGGCTACGGAAAAGAAGATGCATCTTGTTGATATGGGTAGTACTAATCATTTCATTTAAGCCTTCATTTACTATGTAGTCTCATACCTACACAGTCTCAGGATCACCCTCTTATTCCGATGTGTCGGTTCATTCATGTATCCCTCGCTCCCTTAGAAGTCTGCTAGGAGCCGCTCCTTGTCTGTGCCTCTTGCACCAGCGATCATTCCCCACCCTCATCAATGAAGACAAATAACAAAAACATGTATACAAAAAGAATACAGAAAATCCAAAGCATATTTTTTTTAATATATTATGTTTATCAAAATTAAAAAAAAAAGTCGGTGCACCAAAAACCGGTGCATGGTAAAAGCACCATTATTTTATATTTTACTTGTTTGGATCATTACATCTATAAGGAAGCATATAAAAAAAATAAGTACAATGCATTTGGCCAGATTGCATTTGAGAAGCAAAACTTCCTAAAAAAAAGTAGTGAGTAGTACTCATCACTCTGGGACCCACAGCACTTACCAAGTGCATTTTGCTGCCCGCGGTATAGCCATCGGCTTTTATATAGTATAGATTACATCTATAAGGAAGCATATAATATAAAAATAAATAGTACAATGCATTTAGCCGAATTGCATTTGAGAAGCAAAACTTCCTAACAAAAAAAGAAGAAGAAGAGAGTAGTACCACTCTGGGACCCAGAGCACTTACCAAGTGCATTTTGCCGCCTGTGATATACCCACTGGCTTTTATATAGTATAGATTATTAATACACAAATTAAGTTTTCATAACATTACCGTTAATGTTTTGATATTGCCTCCAAAAGTATTATTTTGCTCCCGCTAAATAAAGAATCCTTTTTTAATATTGCTTCAAAAAATTCTTTTGCTCCCGCCAAACAAATAATCATTTTGTAATTTAAATATTTCTTTGCTTACTTACATAATTTTTAAGAATTTTCAGTTATTATTTTTATTTTAATTTAGAACAAAACCTTTTACATTTTTTTACCAAATATGAAAAGAAGTAACTTTCAAAATAAAATTAAAATCCAAAAATCATTTAAAAGACAAAATCACATATTTTTCCGATATTATAAAACTTTAAACTAGACGTAAAAAAAATTTAGCCCCAAACCTATGCAGTAAATTATTTATTATCTCGATTGATAAAAAAAAAAAGTGGTAAAACTTGGCCAAATCACAGTATTTATACCAACGTGGGTTGCTCAAGTAGTAGCTCACTTGGTCTCTTAACCAATTGGTCTCGAGTTCGAGCCTTGGGTATGGAGCAACCCCTGCTGGGAGACCCCTACCGCTTAGTGCGAGCTCAGTTGGGTCCAACCGGATGAGTCGGATTCTGGGTAAACCAGATTCGGATACCGGTTGGTGTACACAAAAAAAAATCACAGTATTTATTATTTTTTATCACTTGTCTAATAAATCAAGCGATTGCGTGCTAATCCCATTTAAAGAAAAGACTTCAAAAAAATAATATATCGAAATTATTTTTGTCATATTTGACAGATTTTTTTAACGTTAAGACAATTTATGAGAGTAGCTAGAAATTAATCAGTTTTTTTTTGGTTACATGTAATTAATCAGTTTTCTATTTGTATATCAAAATTCAAAATTTTCTGAACATCTTTTCTTCTATGGTTATGAAACACTCTGAACATTTAATTGTAATAAAAAAATATTAAAAAAATGTTTCTAGAGAATAAAACTTGGGCCCAAAGTCATAGTAGAAAATCTTTCCTATCTAATAGGAAGAGAAGAAAATCTTTCTTATCGATTTGATAAAAAGAGAAATAAAACTTTGGCCCCAAGTCATAGTATTTATTGTGTTTGATCACTTGAATTAGAGTTGAAGAAAGTACTAAACCCCATCAAAGGAAAGATTTCAATAGCAATATTTTTGAAATTATTTTACTGTATTTGCCATATTTTTTTAACGTTGAGAATTTACGTAAGATATAAATATATGTTCCTGAACACCTATATTATTCAAACGTCACTAGGTTAAGTTACACTATATATAAAAACCTTAGGTACGTAACACACAAGTTCATTCATATCTACCATTTTCCCTCTCTTAGCTTGGCCCAGAAATCTTCAAAACATTCAAACTTTGTTCTTCCCTTCCTTCATACTTTTCTACTCTACTTGCTCTCAAAAATTCTTCTTTGCTTTCAAATTAACACAATCTCTTTTCTATCTCATTGATGGCATTCTCTCAAAGTGATTTGTTTGAAATATTTTCTTGGTTACCCGCCAAAGCAATCTATCAGTGCCAGTCTGTTTGCAAATCACTCTTTAAGGTTTCAAAAGAAAGAGTTTTTCAGATAAAACAGTCTCAAAACATGTTGATGAAGAATGATACATGTTTCTTCATTCAACTTGATACGCACCATAAATACAATGAGCATATCGAGTTGCAACCTTTACTTGAGGAACAACTATCCTCCGGTGTGCCTTCTGATATTTTAGAACTTTTGTCATACTCAACTAGGGTTTTAGATTCAAGTAATGGGTTGATTCTTTGTCGAACAACTTATAACAACCCAATTGAGTTGTTCATTTACAACCCTGTCACACAGTCTCGGTTGCCTATTCCTACACCAGAGTGTCTTCAAAGAAATCCTGATGCTAATCTTAATATCAGGTTAGAATGTTATCGTGAAAATCTTGATTCGGATGAATTCAAGATAATTCTTTTTGAAGATCCGATTGATTGGGAGTCAACATATTCTGTTTGCCATGTTTTTCATCCCAAAGATGGTGTATGGAAAACATTGGAAAAACTTTTTTACATCGGTCGTGAGAAAGTAAAATTAAATATGCCTGTGAAATACAATGGATGTCTCCATTTCATCTCAAAGTGTTTCCCTAGCTATGATAAAAGTAGCCCTTATATAATGTCTTATAGTCTTGAGAATGGTGTCTCAAGAATGATTAGCGTACCTGAAGAAGCAAGAAGAGATTGTCGTGAGTTAAATGGGGAGATGAGCATCTTTAATTGGTCCAATCTATCTAGTTTGGTGCCTCAATCCATTTGTCTGGTAAGGTTGAGAAAGTCTGTTTTTACCATTTGGGTTTTGAAAGACTATGAGTCAAGTTTATGGTACAAGATTTTGGAAGTAAAATTATTAGAAGCGATGAGGTTGAAGAAGGATCCTAAAGTCTCAGGGTTTACGGTAATGAATGGTGATGTTCTTCTTTTTTCTATAGACAAAAAAGTTTATAGCTACGGTTTGATTGGTGAAAAATTCAAGAGGCTTGAAGAAGTGTGCGAACATAGATGTGATTCTATGGTGACCTTTATTCCTTATTCAAACACACTTCGTTCATGTGGAATTGGTGCTACTACTTTGCCTATTTCTCATCCTGGTGAAGAAAATGTTTAAGTGGAGTCCCCCTTGAAAGTGGTTCCTAGTTATTAATATCGTCCTTGCATTGGTTGTTTTTTATGTGTAGTTTTGAGTCTGGTTTTTTTATTTTGTAATCTCTATTTGCTAAAGCATCATGACTATAGCAGACTATGAATATTAGTACTATTTTACTATCTGGTGTGTGACTTTTCCTTTTCCTTTTCATTACCCTTTTATTACCTAAATCCTAATCTCATGAAATGTATCTGCTGATCATTGCTTGCTTTAAGGAACATCATTAAATTTCAATAATTTTGTTTGATTATTAAAGGAAAATTTTTTATGGATATGCTTTTTGGCTAAGATTTCATGTCAAGCACATCTGCATATTTGTTATGTGTAGCTACGTACATAACAGATGAACCTAAGCTTTTAAAGTAATGGAAGAATTTAGTGGTTAAGATTAATAAAGACTTCATATATAGTTGTTTTTAATGACTCTCTATGGAAGAGTTAGTAATTTTAATTTATTTTTTTTATTGCTTTAGAATTTTGGATTTGGTTCCTTTCTGTTGTCTTTTATGGATTGTGTATGTGTTGTGCTTATTGATCTTATGATTATATTGTTATCCTTCTTAATAAAACGAAGGATTTGGTTTCAGCACATATCTCACTATCTTAGATAAAAGATAAAACCTACAGGCTGTCTATCATCTCATGACCAATGCTGGTGAAATTAGCAATACATGACACAAAACAAAACTTGAGGTCTATATAAGGATAAGAAGAATTGGCAATATATATGAAGTAGTACACAAATTGAGTACAAGGTCTTCACTAATTCAGACCCTCTTGCTGGTTTAGAGAGCAAATGGTATCATGTACTTGCTGCTCATCTCACAAACTTGTTGTTACAAAGTGTGTCTTAATCCAAGGGTGTGATATCTTTCAAATTTACGGTAGGATCTACAGCATGTTCTAACTAATTAAGAGGCCCTCCCAATATTTGCCTTCTCAAAAGTCTCAATGAATGAGTTAGTTCACTCAAATGCAAACTAACTAAAACACATTAATGAAAAGGATTTTTTCTCTATATACTTTGGAAAAAAAAAGGTTATTGTACCCTTTTTAAGTGGTCCAATAAAAAAATATCACATGTATTTTGATAGGCTTATTTATGTCTCTAGTCCTTAAAAGTTGGATGTGTTTTGATTTTGGTCCCTATAAATATTTTTTAATTTTGGCTCGTCCTTAATTGTTTTGAAAATTTGGTTTTAATCCATGTTATAAGGAAAAATCCGTTAATTAAACGCCACATCAGCATACATGTGGGCAAATACTGCGTGGTGTTAGCAATAAGATAACGTGGATGATCCGGATCTGCAAGACCAAAAGGGTCAAAGCTCAATTCATAAACACATTTGGGTTGGGCTTTGTCCATTTTGCTCCTGATAGTCCGGATCATCCACGTCATCTTACCGGTGGCCTGCATACTGGCACATGTGTAAATGCGGCGTTTCGGTTGTCATATCAGCAGTTAATATGATTTTTCCTAATGCCATGGACTATAACCAAATTTTCAAAACAATTAAGGATGAGTCAAGGTAAAAAAAACTTTTAGAGACCAAAATTAAAACACCCTCAACTTTTAGACATAAATAAATAAACCATTTTGATATCATATAAATGTTATTTCAACTGGACATAAACACAAATTATAAATTTTGCAATTAAATTCTGAAATCATTTATGAAAAACAAACCTTTTCTTTAGGTACCCTTCCTCTATATGCATTTCTCCCTCCCACCCTGGGTCATGAATATTAGTTGCTGCTCTTTTTATTGTTACTACTGTAAAAACAAATGATCTATAGATCCTTTATATTATGTTTATTTCAATTGTTTTGTGAAAAGTTGAATTTTGGTGGTTTCAATTCTTGAATCAATCAAAACAAATCTTTTTAATTGTTTTAGAACATTTTGACGATCCTTTATTGATTTTTGTTTAGTACATTCACTGGTTATGCATGAAGATTTGATAAAGAATAATTTTTGGATCGTTTTCTCTCAGATTATCTGGTTGATTATCTGGTTAGTTATATGGTACAACCAAATAAAGTGTAAACAACAACCAAATTACGTGATTCTAACGTGTACGAATTTGATTGTAACTGAAAATTGTACATACCAATCACTACATCTGTTCACCACGCCCCTTCTAGGTGAGTGTAGAGCCTCTTGTAAATCCTTACACCCAATGTTGTTTGTATTAGTTATGGAAATGCTCGTTAGGTGTCTCAAAGTTGAAACAAAAAACTCAAGTTTCAAGTTTCACCCAATGTGCAAAAGATTGGCTATATCTAATCTTTGCTTTGCAAATGACTTAATGTTTTTTTGCAAAAGGGAAACTAATTCAGTAAGAATTTTGATGGAGGCCTTCCAAAAGTTTTCTGTTGTCTCAGGCTTGCAGGCAAACACACAAAAATCATCAGTGCTCTTGGAGGTGTCCATGCAAATATTCAATAGGAAATTATGCAGATAACTGGTTTTAAGAGAAGCTCATTTCCAGTTAGATACTTAGGGCTACCTCTTACTCCATCAAAGTGGAATCATCAAGATTGTATGAGTCTGATTAACAAGGTTGCTGCTAGAGTCGAGTGCTAGTTTTTCAGGAACGGTCTTATGCATAGAGGATCCAGATTATTAATTATGTGTTGATGTCATTACATACATACTAGTCTAGCTTGTTTATACTTCCTCAAAAGGTTTGACAGGATTTGCAAAGATTTTTTATGGGGGGAAAAGATCACATGGAAGATCACTAGCTTTGATTAGTAGGAAAAATGTATGTTGTTTGAAGAAGCATGGAGGGTTGGATATTAATCAGTTGAAGACTTGGAATGAGGCTGCTCTAGTGAAGCAAATATGGGACATAGCAAAGAAAGAGGACTCACTATAGATTAAATGGGTCCATATTTTGTATCTTAAAAACTGTGATATTTGGGAGTACACTCCTAGAGTGGACTCAAGTTGGCACTGGAGAAAGTTGATGAAGATTAAGGAGAGATATAAGGCGGGGTTTGCTAATAACAAGTACAAGAATGCTCAGGATGGTCTCTACTCCATAGTTGCATGCTATGATTGGATACAAGGGGCTCATCGGAGATGAAGACATTCCAATTTTGTATGGGGTAAGTACACAATACCCAAACATTCAATTATAAGTTGGTTGCTAGCAAATGATAGATTACTCACAAAGAAGAGATTAGCTCAAGCACATGATGAGGATAGTAGTTGTAACATCCTTGGTAGCCAAATGGATTGACCACTATCCCCACATACCAATACGACTCTTTTCGGCATACTTTGTCCTCACTCACATGCTTCCCGATGAAACTACCCAGGAGGTCACCCATCCCGTAATTTCTCCATGCCAAGGACGCTTAACTATGGAGTTCTTAAGTGATGGGCTACCGAAAAGAAGATGCATCTTGTTGATATGGGTAGTACTAATCATTTCATTTAAGCCTTCATTTACTATTTAGTCCCATACCTACACAATCTCAAGATCACCCTCTTATTCCGATGTGTTGGTTCATTCATGTACCCCTCTCTTAGAAGTCTGCCATGAGTCGCTCCTTGTGTGTGCCTCTTGCACCAGCGATCATTCCCCACCCTCATCAGCCCGGGTCTTATAATAATCATTTGTTCTTCTTACGTCCTTATTCTAAAGAGATGTTGAGACTACGTTGTTCATGGCTGGGAGTGCAAAAGCTCAATGAAGACATGAGAATATGGCTGAAAAGTATAAGATATATATATATATGGAAATTTAAGAAGGTTAGGAAATAGGTGCTATTTGCAGCGATAACAGCAGCTGTGTATATGATATGGACGAAGAGAAATGTCAGCTTATTTCAAAGGAATAAAAGTGATATTTTGTCAAGATTTGTAGGCATAGTATCAGAGAAAGATAGATCACAGGATAGACAGTTCTTTGAGAGGTTGGAATTGTAAATGTTGAGTAAAAGTCAGATATTGTGAGGTAGCATTGGTTTTTTTTATAGGTATGAACCCAACCTAGTTGGTGGCAAACTTAAGGTTGGCAAACTTATTTGATTTTCCTTGCTATGCTCTAATATGTATTGTTTTGTTGGGTAACGAGAATTTTTCTGGTTTACCTAAAATCATTGAATTTTAATGGAAAAGACCATTTTATCCTAATTTGTCTTAGAGATCTAGAAAATGGTTATTAAAGAAAAGACAACAAAAGTTTCGGAATTAATTTTGCTATTCTTGACAGATTTTTATAATGTTGAGAATTTATGTATGTAAATAATATATTGTTTCCTATTAGTATATCCAAATGTCATAAATATCTACCAGTAATATAAATCTACTAAATTAATTTATAAATCAACTTAAATCAAACATATAGTGATTATGTGTTATAAAGTATTACAATATATTATTTTTAATGACGATTGTTTAATTAGTGATATATGTCATTTCCTTCTGATGATATTAGTATATTATTATTCCTGCTATCCTAAAATCTTGGATCTAAGTTTGACTATACTTAATGAAAATAAGATAGTATCATTTTCATGTAACACACAATTCAATTATTAATTACAAACTAGATCCCCAGCCCATGCCACGCACGGGGCCAATACGCTAAGCAATAAATTTAATTTTGTAATTTTTATAGTTTGAAATAAAAGCTTAGATTGATATAATTACCAATGTACTTTTTTTTAACAGTGCAGTAGTGCTATTGTGTTATTAAAAAATTTAATTATCTGAAAAGAAGTTATAATACGTGATGGTTCTCCATATTCTATATTTTATTAACATTGGATAATTTCTTTATTACGCTAAAATATGAAGATTTTAATTTTTAAAATACGGATAATTTGTTTAACAGTGTAATACGTACATGCATCTTAGAGAGAATGAATTATTTTATTTATTTAAAATATGTTAATGTTAATATCCATCAATTACCAAAGTGAAGCTCCTGCTTTATTTCAATAATACTTTTTTCAACGGATGATATGTAAGATTTTAATATCTTAGTATGTCTCATGTGATGTGCATGTGACATGTATTGATGTGTGTTTAGTAAATAAATGATTAAATATTAATGGGCTAAATCATATTTAGATAAGAAGGGATTGTTTCTGAAGGCCCGTTAGGAAGCCAATGGATAATAGTTACGGTTTTTACCTATTTATAGGAAACAAGTCCTGTTCCTGGCCATAAGGTATTCTTTTCTCTCCCCATCACAGAACGGCTAAACAAAACAAATAGCATAGAAAAGAATAGTAGATGAGGCAAAGGAATAGAAACTGGGTTTCGTGGTTTTTGGTCAAAGGACATTTGGAGAACTTTCTTCCTTCTAACTCTAACAACTCTAACAATAGATAGAGGTTGGTAATCGTAATCCTTCTGTCTCTATCACGCGTGAAAGTCATGTAATTTCAAAATCCTTATTATTGTAGTTGTAACGAATAAATTAAACTACAACTTATATGTGGTATCAGAGCAATAGGTTGAGAAATTCATGATTTTCCAATTAAAATTTTGCGATGTGGTATGAACCCTAATTATTGTATTTATGGATATTATGGTTTCCGTGAAAGTTTAATTTCATACCTATTAAATTTTATTTCTCCAATTAAATTTTGAAAATCAATATTGCATTTGATTTCAATTATTGTAGAACCGTGATTTCTAACGTGATTCATATATAATGTTCACGCCACGCAAAAAAAACTAACGCAATCTACTCGCGATTATTTGAGAGGTTCCGAACATGATCGATCTAAACCAACCCCCGTGATTGATATCTCTCAAGGAACATATTTCAAAATACAGTTTAATACAATAATTATTAATAAAGCCAACTGTATGAATTTGATTTAATATATACTCTTCGGGGCCCATAATCACGTTTATGGGTGAACAGTAAGTATATATATATAATAGTTTTCTGGATATTATAATTTCAAATCATATGATGATTTTTCAATTACTCATAGATTTGATGCTATATGAAAGACATAATGGTTTGATGTTCTATGGGTATATTGTAGTTCATTGTTATAAGACATTTATGGATCGCCCAAAGGTTTGATTAGTTGTTCTTATGATTAATGGACATGATTGTAGGCAATATGTTTGTGCTATTGGTTTATTTATACATCCAAAGACAATAGATAATACTAATTGGTGCATATATCATTGCCAATTATTGATTATTAATTTTATTAGCATCATTATGTTTGAATGTCGTGTGCTAATGTGCAACCCAAAGGAGAGCGTTAGTGCACATTAATTGTTTAAGTAATTTGTACCTTATGTCTCAAAACATTTATGTAATACATGTTCTTAATTTTCTGCATTCTCCTGACTTGTATGTGTCAGTGTTATTTGTTCAACTTTCTGATTAGAGTTTGCAAGTCTTTCTTATCAATTAAAGAAAAGTTTGTTGCTATTAATGGTATTAGCAATAATAAAGATAAAGTTTATTATAAAATCTGAGTAATTTTTTAGAAAGATTTGCAAACACTTATGTTATGTTCATGAGGATAAGTGTTGTAGATAACATTAAGATAATTCTCTCCAAAATTGAAAGTAATTAAAAAAAATGAAAAGAATTTTGTGAGAGAGTGCCAAATTTTGTGAGTCTCTTTCTGAGACATTAATGAGTACCCTAACCCCATAAAGCTTGGTGATTTGTGTACTATTTATGAATGTATAATTAAAACGAGAATTATTGCAGCAAGATTTAAGTTTAAGTCCTTATGAATAGTTGTGAATGAGAACTTCTTAGTATAGTTTATCCTCCTCATTTCTGATTGAGTGTGACTTGTTTTTGAATGAGCTATAATGCCATGAAATATAATGGGTAGTGCATGAATTGCACAACTTCTTAGTTCAAGAGAAAACTAGACTTAAGATTATAAGAAGTTTCTTGGTCCAACCTTTAAAGACATTAAGGAGCTGGAAATAAATGTATGAAGAAACATGATAAGGGCAAATGATCACTTAGAATTAATGAGGCATATGTGAAAAATCATATGAAAGAACCTCATTATCATAAATGTCATTTTGTGCAAAAATGTTGAATTCAGAAGAAGGGCATAAAATGAAAATCTTGATTCTATGAAAGATAAGTTTAAAGCTTATGTATGTTTGAGTCAAACTTAATCAAAGATCCACATAAAATCTGGTGGATTGATCTTGGATTAATCGAAACATGTTTCTAGCATAGTGAATTTTGTTTAATCCATACCATAAACCCACATGTAAAGTACTGTGTTTGTGGGAATAAAGTGAAGGTTCTGAACTTGTTAGGATTTAATGTTTAACCCTTGACATTGGGCATCACCTATACTCATTGGAGACCTTTTAGGTACCTAGTTTTTATAGGAGTTTGGTTTATTATCTAGGATTGATGTTAATAGACACTCTTTTATCTTTTATCTTAGTGATAGTTATATAAATTAAATTTTAAATGATTTTTTGCTAATTTGTGGCATAAGTGTTTGGGTCATAAATCCAAAGAAAGAATGGAAAGCTTTATAAGGAACAAAGTCTTTCCAGATTTGGATTTTATTGGCCTAATTATTTGTGCAGATTGTATTAAAGGAAAGAAAAACCAAAGACACAAAGAAATGAGCCACAAGAAGGATCTAGCTTCTTGAAAATGTGTTCTTCAAAACTTGTGGACCTCTTAACTTTCTTTTTAGAAAGGAAAAGGTATATGATCATCTTTATTGATAACTATTCATGTTATAATTATGTCTTGAAAATTTACTTGAATAAAGTAGAAAGTTAAGTACATATAGATGAATGTTATCAATTACGATAGAGATGATGACTAACATGAAAGAATTAATTAAAATGGGCAACATCTGTGACTGTTCGTTAAACTCCTCAAGAATTGAGTAATTTGTGTGTATGCCAATTACACTGCAGCGAAATGGTGTATAGATAGGGCACAACAGAACAGTAATGAATATGGTGTATATATAGGGCACAACAGAACAGTAATGAATATGGTTAGAAGTATGATATTTAGTCTTTACCCGCATTTGTGAATGTATGTCTTGAAACTGCCATTTGTCTATTGAACAGGGTTCCTAGTAAGACAGTGCCAAAGACAATTTTGAACTGTGTTTATAGGATACCCAATTTAAGGCACCTGCATGTTTTAGGTTGTCGGCAGAAACAAGGATTGCAATCCGCCAGAAAAGAAAATGGATATAAAACATCAGTGAGTATTTCATTGATTATCTATATAAATCAAAAGGTATAGACCTTATTGTTCTAACCATAGTATAAGAACCATTGAAATTGTGAACTGAAAATTGTGAAATTAGTGGGAGTAGTATGGTTTCCACATAACGTGAAATTAACGGAGTTAGGGTGCAAGTTCCTGTAATTTGTAATTTGTTCTTCTACCTCAACAATAGTTTCTTTTATTGTTGAATCATATAACAATAAAGTACGAAATGAATTCACTATTCACAATGATTTTGTCGTAGAAGAACCATGAGAAATAGTATTAAAAAAATGGAAAAGAAATTGCTATTTCGAATGTTTTAAGTGGTTTATCTACAAGAATATAAATTTGACTTAGTCATTAATGATAACGATGTGTTGTTTTACAAGCCGTAAGTTGTGATAATATTGATAAATATTTTTATATGTGAAACCTTGTAGAATTGCCTAAAGGTTACACGAGAGTTGGGGGTAAGTGAGTGTTTTGGATCAAATATAACTCTCGTGACAACCTTGAATGTTACAAGGCCAAATTTGTTGTCAATGATTTCCCTCGCAAAGTTGGTCAAAGGTATTTTGACCAATTACCTGAAAGAATTTATTCAATATTATCATCATGGCATATGTAGTCCGTAATGATTTGGAACTGCAGTAGAATAATGTGAAAACAACCTTTATGAATTTTAGAGGAGGATGTTTATGTGGATGACCCACTAATGTGGTTCTCAATTGAACAGAATGAACACATAATGTGCAAATTCGAGGAAATTAATATACAAATTTAAACAAACACCCCACCAATAGTATCTGAAATAAAGTCAATGATACTATTGTTCGTTTTAGATTTAAGGAAATACAATTAACTTGTGTAAGTATCTGAAGGTCAGTGGGAGTGAGTTTATTATGTTGATTCGGTATGTTATTATATCTTGCTTGCAACTTATTATCTTGGTCTTTTACACTAGACTAAGAAGTTTTTTCTAGTAACTTTGAATGAAAGATATAGGTGAGTCGAGCCATGTGATTAGAAAATGAATATTCTAGAATATGTCACATGAATTGTTAGGATTATCTCAGAAAGCATATATCATTAAAGTACTAGAATGATTTAGAATGAATAAAATTTACGTTAAGGAAGTATTAACTATACTCATAAAGTCTTGAGATATTAGCATGGAACGAATAAATTAAACTACAACTTATATGATAAACATTATAGTTGTAAAACTCTTATTCATTTATGAATGATGTTTCTAAGAAGAATGTTTATTAAAAAGAAGAGTGAGTATTTGCATAATATATTTCATGTGTATTTTAGCATTATTTTAAAGTAAAAATGAGGCAATTCAATATATGTGTGTTGTAGCATTTAGTTTTGTTAATGTAATATGTAATGGCAAAAAGTAGAGTAAAGTGGAAATGAAAGTGTAATGAAAGCATGATAATTAATAAATATCACGGTATACTGGAATGGAACATACACATAGTTTGAAAGCAACTTACATAATGGAAAGTCAGAATTGGAAATAAAGTAAACAGAGGGTAGGTAGTACTTGGTTGTAGGTGACATTACAATAATATAACATTTAAAATAGGATAAAACTAAAGTAGCAAGCATATGTAGCACTATCAAAATGTGCAGATTCATGACTCCATTTCTGCCTTAGATTGCATTTCCTGCATGTTGTACAATAATTATTGTGGAGTAATGGTAGCATGGAATTGTTAATGTTATTACGTGTATTTGTAGATTTCGTAAAGTTTAAGCAATTTATATAATATATTACCTGAATGTAGAATGTTTGAGCTTTTGAAAGGGGACACTGAATCATTGCATGACTTTTGGTTCCAATTCCAAATAAACAATGCATAGTAAATTAAAGGTTAGCATATTATTGTGTGCTTAATTTGGTAATAAACTGGAATCGCATATTGTATATAATATTGGATATGCATGTAGTGCAATTAAAATATAACTAAAATTTAGATTGATGAGCCTCATGACCTCATATATTTTGCAAGACAGATATTATTGCTTATTCAAAGTTCTAACATATGTATGATACCAAGAAAGCAAATTTAAAAGCACAAATTGGACCAATAAGAGAGGAAGTCATCACCGATGATAAAACACAAATTTAAAGAACAATATGTTTCATGACAGTAAAAATAAAAGAAAAAAATATATTCACCTATCTCTTCCTCACACTTAGTATGTATTCTTGCTTTTCCTGCAAAAGTCACTTTTCAGAAAGCCTCTGCAGAAAACACAGAAAAAAGGCACTCAATATAATGATGAGATATATACAATCAATCAATATTATCAATTCAATATTTACATATGATCCCTGTACAATCAATTCAATTAAAAGAGGTAAAGGTTTACATGCACATTTTATGCAGTCTTGGGCAGAGCATGTAGTGCAGTAATTGATGGCATCAAAATCCAATCCTTTGTTGAGTTTCACCTTTTGCTTGAATTTAAAGGCATATCTGTCCGGAATACGACAAAATTGCTATTTTGAACAACAATAATTGGGAATAGAAATATACAGGGAAATGACAAATAATTGCCTTAGGATCATTCTATAGAAGTTAGATTTCAAGTTGAAGAAATAATGTGTATCGGTATGAAGGAACTTTTTATATCCCAATTTCATAAATAAGTTGAGTAAGTTATATGCAGTAATACTCTGTAAGAGATATCCTGTAGAAATGGAACCAATCAAAGCAAAAGCCTTTTACATGGTTACTTGTATTAGATATCAATGAGTAACAAAAGTATTGAAAGCATTAGGCATAAAATGTTCTTTACTTAAAATAAGTATTGAAAAACGAGTAATATGTCAGATTAGTCCCTGACTTTGTAAGCGTAGGTCAAGTTAGTCCCTGACTTTATCGAACTAGCAATTTAGTCCCTGAGATAGGAGAACGTCGATCAAGTTAGTCCCTGCCATCATTATCGCAGGGATGTATTTGCTTTAAAATGGGATAAAGATAGGGACGTATGTGAATTAAAATGAAATCTCAGGGACTAAATTGCTAATTTGATAAAGTCAGGGACTAACTTGACTGATGCTTACAAAGTCAGGGACTAATCTGACATATTACTCATTGAAAAACCTATACCTTTTTCACTGCAAATAGCACAATATAACTTTTTTTGCATAAAAACTTGTGCAATGCAGTAGCAAATCAATATTATTTTTTGGCTCGCCAGGTGCTTATAGCCCGCATGAAAAAATGACTGAAACAAATCACTATTAAGCCAATTCATATGACACTTTCACACTTGTATTGTCTTCCTGCTCAATAAAGTAAAACCAAAATCTAAAAGTACATAAGACAAAATTAATAGTTTACCTAATTAGGATACCATTGCATAATTGCTCAGCACATGTCCCATTTATAGCTTACTCTTTGCACATTTGGTCCCCTGTTTAATGACATACTTTGTGTTAGTCCTGTGTCAAAGAAAGTTGGTGTGTTAATTCTTATTTCTTTTGCAAAGGTGTCAATTCATTTTCTATAGGCTAAGATACACGAAGATATATTTAGAAAATCAAAATGAAGACGCAACCTTAAAAGTCAAAATTCAGTAAAATGTTCATAAATTCACTTGAGTTTAGAGAGATCACCATATGCTTTGCATATTCAAGAAATTTGCAAATGGTCCAAGCATTATTTCAAGGATTGACCGAGAAGAAAAATTTACAGTTACTGGACAGAAATGGCACATTAAGTGATGCTAGTTTGAACACATATAGAAAAGAATACAAAATAACAAAATCACAATTTTCCATTAGAACTTAAAAGGAGCAAAACATAACATGGCCACTAAATCTGAAGCATAAACCATAATACGTGAAAAATGGGCAACTTGGAGGAATGAGGTAACATTCCACCTACATAGCTTCACCAAAGTACATCCATACCCAAACAATTCAATGATTTTGATGTAAGTTGAATGTAGTAGTAAATTTCCATAAGAAGATCATATGAGGACATGGTTACTTATTAAAAAACATGTACATGTCAGTATGAAAGTATTGTCTTTAGGACATTTACCTTACCCTATGGTTACTTATCAACACATATAGTAGGACTACCTTGTTGCCATTATTTTCTGCACTCAGAACAAAAAAATAATAAGACATAATTTAGTAGCATTTTATCTTCGCTAAATATAAAAAGATACTATTTAAGAGCATTCTACATACCAAACCTTTGATTCAGTAAAATAATGCTTGGGTTACATCTGGTGAGAATGCAATATGCCATATGTGTCCAAAATTCTTTTTAGACTTTCATCAAGCACCTAAGCTGCAACACCATAAAGATCTAAGCTTTTAGAGTATAAACGAACTATGCAGTGGTGCTTGGTGAGTACAGGAATACCTCAACATCAGTCACATAATGTAGAAACTAACCATAGATTCAAATTATATAATTAAGAACAAAACTATTTGCATAAAAAATCTCTAATAATCTCCCATTGCACAAATATAACATCAGTTTCATAAATTAAAACCTCTAGCATTGAAAGTTAAGCCCCGAATAATAAATTCCCAAAACCCTTAAAATTCAAAGTTCACCAAAATCAAAGGATGTATATTTTTGACCATAAACAAACTATACAATGGTACTTATTGAGAGACAAATTTACCAGCTGCAACGGTGAGTCCAGAGCGCTGATGGTGTCGGTCACAGAGAAAACGATGATGGTGGCTGTGAGAAAGAAGAGCGAGTGAGAGAGAGGGTGAGCGAGAAAGAGAGAGGAGATGAGAAATGAAAAATGAGAAAAAGAGAAAGAGAGAGGGAAATGAGCGAGAGAAAGAGAGCAAGTGAGAGTGTGCGTGTGAGAGAAAGAGAGAAGTGAGAGAGGGAGCAATGGAGATGAAAGGAAGAGAAGAAAGAGAGAGTGAGAGAAGAAAAAGAGGCTTTTTTTACTTACCTATGGTTACGCGATTGATTGCGTCAGGTCAGTTGACGCAATGCACCACGTTGTGACACGTGGCACATGCGTTAGCGGAATTTTTTATTCTTTTTTTCAATTTTTTTGACTAATCACACGCTGCCATGTGGCACTTTGACTCTGACAAAAAAATAAAATAATTAAGTTGACTTTGACTGCCCCATTTTCGTAAATAGTTTCGTTGACTATCCCATATTTCGTAAATAGTTTGAAAATTACCCCTTTTACTTAAATTGTTTGTAAAACTACCCTACTTAAGTAAAAAAAGCCAGAAAAAAAAGATCAGACGTGTGTGTTTTGATGAGGGAGTCTTTTTATTATTATTATATTTTTGGGAGGGGTTTTTGAATTTTGAATGTATGATACGAGAGAGAGGGAAATGTGGGAGGGAATTGAGTATTGATAATGAATGGGAGGTATAAGTAGTGAATGAGAGGAAAAAAAGAGAAAGTTTAGTAAATGGGAGGGAATGTTTGGTAATTTAATTTAATTTTTTTTTGCTTTACCCTCATGACACGGGGTTGTTTCTAGTACTAAGTACTACTCCTATGGGACCCACGGGCACTTAGCAATGTGAGTTCCCGCCCGTGGGATACTCATGGGGTTTTATATAGTATAGATTACCTGTCTCCGGAAGTATATAATAAAAAAATCCAAATCGAAATAACAAATACATGTACTTAAAAAGAATGCAGAATACCCAAAGCATATTTTTTTTAATTTATTATATTTATTAAAAAAAAAAGAGTCGGTGCACCAAAAATCGGTGCATGGTAGAAGTACCATTGTTTTATAATTTACTTTGTTTGAAACCATTACCTGTGTCATGAAGCATATAATAAAAAAAATTCAAATCCAAATAACAAAAACATGTATACAAAAAGAACACAGAAAATCCAAAACATATTTTTTTTAATATATTATATTTATCAAAATTTATAAAAAAAAAAGTCGGAGCACCAAAAACCGGTGCATGGTAAAAGCACCATTATTTTATATTTTACTTGTTTGGACCATTACATCTATAAGGAAGCATATAAAAAAAATAAGTACAATGCATTTAGCCGGATTGCATTTGAGAAGCAAAACTTCCTAAAAAAAAGTAGTATACTCTGGGACCCACCGCACTTACCAAGTGCATTTTGCCGCCCGTGGTATACCCACCGGCTTTTATATAGTATAGATTACATCTATAAGGAAGCATATAAGAAAAAAAATAAGTAGTACAATGCATTTAGCCGAATTGCATTTGAGAAGCAAAACTTCCTAACAAAAAAAGAAGAAGAGAGTAGTACTATTCTGGGACCCACAGCACTTACCAAGTGCATTTTGCCGCCTGTGATATACGCACCGACTTTTATATAGTATAGATTATTAATACACAAATTAAGTTTTCATAACATTACCGTTAATGTTTCGATATTGCCTCCAAAAGTATTATTTTGCTCCCGCTAAATAAAGAATCCTTTTTTAATATTGCTTCAAAAAAATTCTTTTGCTCCCGCCAAACAAATAATCATTTTGTAATTTAAATATTTCTTTGCTTACTTACATAATTTTTAAGAATTTTCAGTTATTATTTTTATTTTAATTTAGAACAAAACCTTTTACATTTTTTTACCAAATATGAAAAAAAGTAACTTTCAAAATAAAATTAAAATCCAAAAATAATTTAAAAGACAAAATCACATATTTTGCCGATATTATAAAACTTTAAACTAGACGTAAAAAAAATTTAGCCCCAAACCTATGCAGTAAATTATTTTTTATCTCGATTGATAAAAAAAAAAAGTGGTAAAACTTGGCCAAATCACAGTATTTATACCAACGTGGGTTGGTCAAGTAGTAGCTTACTTGGTCTCTTAACCAATTGGTCTCGAGTTCGAGCCTTGGGTATGGAGCAACCCCTGCTGGGAGACCCCTACTGCTTAGTGCGAGCTCAGTTGGGTCCAACCGGATGAGTCGGATTCTGGGTAAATCAGATTCGGGTACCGGTTGGTGTACACAAAAAAAAATCACAGTATTTATTATTTTTTATCACTTGTCTAATAAATCAAGCGAATGCGTGCTAATCCCATTTAAAGAAAAGACTTCAAAAAAATAATATATCAAAAAAAATTTTGTCATATTTGACAGATTTTTTTAACGTTTAGACAATTTATGAGAGTAGCTAGAAATTAATCAGTTTTTTTTTTTGGTTACATGTAATTAGTCAGTTTTCTATTTGTATATCAAAATTCAAAATTTTCTGAACATCTTTTCTTCTATGGTTATGAAACACTCTGAACATTTAATTGTAATAAAAAAAATATTAAAAAAGTGTTTCTAGAGAATAAAACTTGGGCCCAATGTCATAGTAGAAAATCTTTCTTATCGATTGATAAAAAGAGAAATAAAACTTTGGCCCCAAGTCATAGTATTTATTGTGTTTGATCACTTGAATTAGAGTTGAAGAAAGTACTAAACCCCATCAAAGGAAAGACTTCAATAGCAATATTTTTGAAATTATTTTACTGTATTTGCCATATTTTTTTAACGTTGAGAATTTACGTAAGATATAAATATATGTTCCTGAACACCTATATTATTCAAACGTCACTAGGTTAAGTTACACTATATATAAAAACCTTAGGTACGTAACACACAAGTTCATTCATATCCACCATTTTCCCTCTCTTAGCTTGGCCCAGAAATCTTCAAAACATTCAAACTTTGTTCTTCCCTTCCTTCATACTTTTCTACTCTACTTGCTCTCAAAAATTCTTCTTTGCTTTCAAATTAACACAATCTCTTTTCTATCTCATTGATGGCATTCTCTCAAAGTGATTTGTTTGAAATATTTTCTTGGTTACCCGCCAAAGCAATCTATCAGTGCCAGTCTGTTTGCAAATCACTCTCTAAGGTTTCAAAAGAAAGAGTTTTTCATATAAAACAGTCTCAAAACATGTTGATGAAGAATGATACATGTTTCTTCATTCAACTTGATACACACCATAAATACAATGAGCATATCGAGTTGCATCCTTTACTTGAGGAACAACTATCCTTCGGTGTGCCTTCTGATATTTTAGAACTTTTGTCATACTCAACTAGGGTTTTAGATTCAAGTATTGGGTTGATTCTTTGTCGAACAACTTATAACAACCCAATTGAGTTGTTCATTTACAACCCTGTCACACAGTCTCGGTTGCCTATTCCTACACCAGAGTGTCTTCAAAGAAATCCTGATGCTAATCTTAATATCAGGTTGAATGTTATCGTAAAAATCTTGATTCGGATGAATTCAAGATAATTCTTTTTGAAGATCCGATTGATTGGGAGTCAACATATTCTGTTTGCCATGTTTTTCATCCCAAAGATGGTGTATGGAAAACATTGGAAAAACTTTTTTACATCGGTCGTGAGAAAGTAAAATTAAATATGCCTGTGAAATACAATGGATGTCTCCATTTCATCTCAAAGTGTTTCCCTAGCTATGATAAAAGTAGCCCTTATATAATGTCTTATAGTCTTGAGAATGGTGTCTCAAGAATGATTAGCGTACCTGAAGAAGCAAGAAGAGATTGTCGTGAGTTAGATGGGGAGATGAGCATCTTTAATTGGTCCAATCTATCTAGTTTGGTGCCTCAATCCATTTGTCTGGTAAGGTTGAGAAAGTCTGTTTTTACCATTTGGGTTTTGAAAGACTATGAGTCAAGTTTATGGTACAAGATTTTGGAAGTAAAATTATTAGAAGCGATGAGGTTGAAGAAGGATCCTAAAGTCTCAGGGTTTACGGTAATGAATGGTGATGTTCTTCTTTTTTCTATAGACAAAAAAGTTTATAGCTACGGTTTGATTGGTGAAAAATTCAAGAGGCTTGAAGAAGTGTGCGAACATAGATGTGATTCTATGGTGACCTTTATTCCTTATTCAAACACACTTCGTTCATGTGGAATTGGTGCTACTACTTTGCCTATTTCTCATCCTAGTGAAGAAAATGTTTAAGTGGAGTCCCCCTTGAAAGTGGTTCCTAGTTATTAATATCGTCCTTGCATTGGTTGTTTTTTATGTGTAGTTTTGAGTCTGGTTTTTTTATTTTGTAATCTCTATTTGCTAAAGCATCATGACTATAGCAGACTATGAATATTAGTACTATTTTACTATCCGGTGTGTGACTTTTCCTTTTCCTTTTCATTACCCTTTTATTACCTAAATCCTAATCTCATGAAATGTATCTGCTGATCATTGCTTGCTTTAAGGAACATCATTAAATTTCAATAATTTTGTTTGATTATTAAAGGAAATTTTTTTATGGATATGCTTTTTGGCTAAGATTTCATGTCAAGCACATCTGCATATTTGTTATGTGTAGCTACGTACATAACAGATGAACCTAAGCTTTTAAAGTAATTGAAAAATTTAGTGGTTAAGATTAATAAAGACTTCATATATAGTTGTTTTTAATGACTCTCTATGGAAGAGTTAGTAATTTTAATTTATTTTTTTATTGCTTTAGAATTTTGGATTTGGTTCCTTTCTGTTGTCTTTTATGGATTGTGTATGTGTTGTGCTTATTGATCTTATGATTATATTGTTATCCTTCATAATAAAACGAAGGATTTGGTTTCAGCACATATCTCGCTATCTTAGATAATAGATAAAACCAACATGTTGGTCTATCATCTCATGACCAATGCTGGTGAAATTAGCAATACATGACACAAAACAAAACTTGAGGTCTATATAAGGATAAGAAGAATTGGCAATATATATGAAGTAGTACACAAATTGAGTACAAGGTCTTCACTAATTCAGACCCTCTTGCTGGTTTAGAGAGCAAATGGTATCATGTACTTGCTGCTCATCTCACAAACTTGCTGTTACAAAGTGTCTTAATCCAAGGGTGTGATATCTTTCAAATTTATTACGGTAGGATCTACAGCATGTTCTAACTAATTAAGAGGCCCTCCCAATATTTTCCTTCTCAAAAGTCTCAATGAATGAGTTAGTTCACTCAAATGCAAACTAACTAAAACACATTATTGAAAAGGATTTTTTCTTTGTATCCTTTGAAAAAAAAAAGGTTATTGTACCCTTTTTAAGTGGTCCAATAAAAAAATATCACATGTATTTTGATAGGCTTATTTATGTCTTTAATCCATGTTATAAGGAAAAATCCGTTAATTAAATGCCACATCAGCATACATGTGGGCAAATACAGCGTGGTGTTAGCAATAAGATAACGTGGATGATCCGGATTCGCAAGACCAAAAGGGTCAAATCTCAATTCATAAACACATTTGGGTTAGGCTTTGGCTTTTTGCTCCTACTAGTCCGGATCATCCACGTCATCTTATCAGTGGCCTGCATACTCGCACATGTGTAAATGCGGCGTTTCGGTTGTCATATCAGCAGTTAATATGATTTTTTCTAATGCCATGGACTATAACCAAATTTTCAAAACAATTAAGGATGAGTCAAGGTAAAAAAAACTTTTAGAGACCAAAATTAAAACACCCTCAACTTTAAGACATAAAGACATAAATAAACCATTTTGATATCATATAAATGTTATTTCAATTGGACACAAACACAAATTATAAATTATGCAATTAAATTCCGAAATCATTTATGAAAAACAAACCTTTTCTTTAGGTACCATTCCTCTATATGCATTTCTCCCTCCCTCCCTGGGTCATGAATATTAGTTGCTGCTCTTTCTATTGTTACTACTGTAAAAACAAATGATCTATAGATCCTTTATATTATGTTTATTTCAATTGTTTTGTGAAAAGTTGAATTTTGGTGGTTTCAATTCTTGAATCAATCAAAACAAATCATTTTAATTGTTTTAGAACATCTTGACGATCCTTTATTGATTTTTGTTTAGTACATTCACTGGTTGTGCTTGAAGATTTGATAAAGAATAATTTTTGAATCGTTTTCTCTCAGATTATCTGGTTGATTATCTGGTTAGTTATATGGTACAACCAAATAAAGTGTAAACAACAACCAAATAACGTGATTCTAACGCTTACGGATTTGATTGTAACCGAAAATTGTACATACCAATCACTACACCTATTCACCATGCCCCTTCTAGGTGTGTGTAGAGCCTCTTGTAAATCCTTACACCCAATGTTGTTTGTATTAGTTATGGAAATGCTCGCTAGGTGTCTCAAAGTTGAAACAAAAAACTCAAGTTTCAAGTTTCACCCAATGTGCAAAAGATTGGCTATATCTAATCTTTTGCTTTGCAGATGACTTAATGTTTTTTTGCAAAAGGGAAACTAATTCAGTAAGAATTTTGATGGAGGCCTTCCAAAAGTTTTCTGTTGTCTCAGGCTTGCAGGTAAACACACAAAAATCATCGGTGCTCTATGCAAATATTCAATAGAAAATTATGCAGATAACTGGTTTTAAGAGAAGCTCATTTCCAGTTAGATACTTAGGGCTACCTCTTACTCCATCAAAGTGGAATCATCAAGATTGTATGAGTCTGATTAACAAGGTTGATGCTAGAGTCGAGTGCTAGTTTTTCAGGAACCTGTCTTATGCATAGAGGATCCAGATTATTAATTATGTGTTGATGTCATTACATACATACTAGTATAGCTTGTTTATACTTCCTCAAAAGGTTTGACAGGATTTGCAAAGATTTTTTATGGGGGAAAAGATCACATGGAAGATCACTAGCTTTGATTAGTAGGAAAAATGTATGTTGTTTGAAGAAGCATGGAGGGTTGGATATTAATCAGTTGAAGGCTTGGAATGAGGCTGCTCTAGTGAAGCAAATATGGGACATAGCAAAGAAAGAGGACTCATTATAGATTAAATGGATCCATATTTTGTATCTTAAAAACTGTGATATTTGGGAGTACACTCCTAGAGTGGATCCAAGTTGACACTGGAGATAGTTGATGAAGATTAAGGAGAGATATAAGGCAATAACAAGTACAAGAATGCTCAGGATGGTCTCTACTCCATAGCTGCATGCTATGATTGGATAAAGGGGCTCATCGGAGATGGAGACATTCCAATTTTGTATGGGGTAAGTACACAATACCCAAACATTCAATTATAAGTTGGTTGCTATCACATGATAGATTACTCACAAAGAAGAGATTAACTCAAGCATATGATGAGGATAGTAGTTGTAACATCCTTGGTAGCCAAATGGATTGACGACTATCCCCACATACCAATACGACTCTTTTCGACATACTTTGTCCTCACTCACATGCTTCCCGATGAAACTACCTTGGAGGTCACCCATCCCGTAATTTCTCCATGCTAAGGACGCTTAACGATGGAGTTCTTAAGTGATGGGCTACCGAAAAGAAGATGCATCTTGTTGATATGGGTAGTACTAATCATTTCATTTAAGCCTTCATTTACTATTTAGTCCCATACCTACACAATCTCAGGATCACCCTCTTATTCCGATGTGTTGGTTCATTCATGTACCCCTCCCTTAGAGGTCTACCAGGAGCCGCTCCTTGTCTGTGCCTCTTGCACCAGCGATCATTCCCCACCCTCAGCAGTCCGGGTCTTATAATAATCATTTGTTCTTCTTATGTCCTTATTCTAAAGAGATGTTAAGACTATGTTGTTCATGGCTGGGAGTGCAGAAGCTCAATGAAGACAGGAGAGTATGGCTGATAAAAGTATAAGATATATATGGAAATTTAAGAAGGTTAGGCAATAGGTGCTATTTGCAGTGATAACAGCAGCTGTGTATATGATATGGACGAAGAGAAATGCTAGCTTATTTCAAAGGACTAAAAGTGATATTTTGTTAAGATTTGTAGGCATAGTATCAGAGAAAGATAGATCACAGGATAGACAGTTCTTTGAGAGGTTGGAATTGTAAATGTTGAGTAAAAGTCAGATATTGTGAGGTAGCATTGGTTTTTTATAGGTATGAACCCAACCTAGTTGGTGGCAAACTTAAGGGTGGCAAACTTATTTGATTTTCCTTGCTATGCTCTAATATGTATTGTTTTGTTGGGTAACGATAATTTTTCTGGTTTACCTAAAAACATTGAATTTTAATGGAAAAGACCATTTTATCCTAATTTGTCTTAGAGATCTAGAAAATGGTTGTTAAAGAAAAGACAACAAAAGTTTCGGAATTAATTTTGCTATTCTTGATAGATTTTTATAATGTTGAGAATTTATGTATGTAAATAATATACTGTTTCCTATTAGTATATCCAAATGTAATAAATATCTACCAGTAATGAAATATAAATCTACGAAATTAATTTATAAATCAACTTAAATCAAACATATAGTGATTATGTGTTATAAAGTATTACAATATATTATTTTTAATGACGATTGTTTAATTAGTGATATATGTCATTTCCTTCTTATATTAGTATATTATTATTCCCGCTATCCTAAAATCTTGGATCTAAGTTTGACTATACTTAATGAAATAAGATAGTATCATTTTCATGTAACACACAATTCAATTATTAATTACAAACTAGATCCCCAGCCCATGCCACGTACGGGGCCAACACGCTAAGCAATAAATTTAAGTTTGGAATTTTTATAGTTTGAAATTAAAGCTTAGATTGATATAATTACCAATGTACTTTTTTTTTCAATAGTGCAGTAGTGCTATTGTGTTATTAAAAAATTTAATTATCCAAAAAGAAGTTATAATTCGTGATGGTTCTCCATATTCTATATTTTATTAACATTGGATAATTTCTTTATTATACTAAAATATGAAGATTTTAATTTTTAAAATAGGGATAATTTGTTTAACAGTGTAATACGTACATGCATCTTAGAGAGAATGAATTATTTTGTTTATTTAAAATATGTTAATGTTAATATCCATCAATTACCAAAGTGAAGCTCCTGCTTTATTTCAATAATACTTTTTTCAACGGATGATAAACATCATAGTTGTAAAACTCTTATTCATTTATGAATGATGTTTCTAAGAAGAATGTTTATTAAAAAGAAGAGTGAGTATTTGCATAATATATTTCATGTGTATTTTAGCATTATTTTAAAGTAAAAATGAGGCAATTCTATAGTTGTGTTGTTGCATTTAGTTTTGTCAATGTAATATGTAATGGCAAAAAGTAGAGTAAAGTGGAAATGAAAGTGTAATGAAAACATGATAATTAATAAATATCACGGTATACTGGAATGGAACATACACATAGTTTGAAAGCAACTTACATAATGGAAAGTCAGAATTGGAAATAAAGTAAACAGAGGGGAGGTAGTACTGGGTTGTAGGTGACATTACAATAATATAACATTTAAAATAGGATAAAACTAAAGTAGCAAGCATATGTAGCACTATCAAAATGTGCAGATTCATGACTCCATTTCTGCCTTAGATTGCATTTCCTGCATGTTGTACAATAATTATTGTGGAGTAATGGTAGCATGGAATTGTTAATGTTATTACGTGTATTTGTAGATTTCGTAAAGTTTAAGCAATTTATATAATATATTACCTGAATGTAGAATGGTTGAGCTTTTGAAAGGGGACACTGAATCATTGCATGACTTTTGGTTCCAATTCCAAATAAACAATGCATAGTAAATTAAAGGTTAGCATATTATTGTGTGCTTAATTTGGTAATAAACTGGAATCACATATTGTATATAATATTGGATATGCATGTAGTGCAATTAAAATATAACTAAGATTTAGATTGATGAGCCTCATGACCTCATATATTTTGCAAGACAGGTATTATTGCTTATTCAAAGTTCTAACATATGTATGATACCAAGAAAGCAAATTTAAAAGCACAAATTGGACCAATAAGAGAGGAATTCATCACCAATGATAAAACACAAATTTAAAGAACAATATGTTTCATGACAGTAAAATAAAATAATAAAATATATCCACCTATCTCTTCCTCACACTTAGTATGTATTCTTGCTCTTCCTGCAAAAGTCACTTTTCAGAAAGCCTCCGTAGAAAACACAGAAAAAAGGCACTCAATATAATGATGAGATATATACAATCAATCAATATAATCAATTCAATATTTACATATGATGCCTGTATAATCAATTCAATTAAAAGAGGTAAAGGTTTACATGCACATTTTATGCAGTCTTGGACAGAGCATGTAGTGCAGTAATTGATGGCATCAAAATCCAATCCTTTCTTGAGTTTCACCTTTTGCTTGAATTTAAAGGCATATCAGTCCGGAATACTACAAAATTGCTATTTTGAACAACAATAATTGGGAATAGAAATATACAGGGAAATTGCAAATAATTGCCTTAGGATCATTCTATAGAAGTTAGATTTCAAGTTGAAGAAATAATGTGTATCTGTATGAAGGAACATTTTATATCCCAATTTCATAAATAAGTTGAGTAAGTTATATGCAGTAATACTCTGTAAGAGATATCCTGTAGAAATGGAACCAATCAAAGCAAAAGCCTTTTACATGGTTACTTGTATTAGATATCAATGAGTAACAAAAGTATTGAAAGCATTAGGCATAAAATGTTCTTTACTTAAAATAAGTATTGAAAAACCTATACCTTTTTCACTGCAAATAGCACAATAGAACTTTTTTTGCATAAAAACTTGTGCAATGCAGTAGCAAATCAATATTATTTTTTGGCTCCCCATGTGCTTATAACCCGCATGAAAAAATGACTGAAACAAATCACTATTAAGCCAATTCAAATGACACTTTCACACTTGTATTGTCTTCCTTCTCAATAAAGTAAAACCAAAATCTAAAAGTACATAAGATAAAATTAAGGGAATTTCTAATATGCAATCCAAAATTGAAGTGTTATCATGCAACATTCTCTTAAACCAATAGAAAGTTGTCATTTAATTTATCTGTACCATATCATCATTTGAAGTAGTCAAATTTAATTTTTTGCAATTTGGTTCAACTTAAATAGTAAATTAAAATTTTAGTCCTTTGTACCTATAGATAAATTATAAGTTTTAATTTTAAAAAACATTATTAATAAAAAAATCAAAGTATGTTGTTGGTGGTTCTAATGAGCACAACTTAATTTAATTTTTATGTTGAACTAAATTACAAAACTTAATTTTGACTAATTTAAGTAATGATGTGACATACATGTCTTAGGTGGCAAGATTTTATTGGTTTAACAATGGGTTGCATAGCAACCATTCAATTTTTGATTACATGGTAGTAACACCCTAAAATTAATAGTTTACCTAATTAGGACCATACCTATTACCCTGATACCATTGCATAATTGCTCAGCACATGTCCCATTTATAGCTTACTCTTTGCACATTTGGTCCCCTGTTTAATGACATACTTTGTGTTAGTCTCGTGTCAAAGAAAGTTGGTGTGTTATTTCTTATTTCTTTTACAAAGGTGTCAATTCATTTTCTATAGGCTAAGATACACGAAGATATATTTAAAAAATCAAAATGAAGACGCAAACTTAAAAGTCAAAATTCAGTTAAATGTTCATAAATTCACTTGAGTTTAGAGAGATCACCATATGCTTTGCATATTCAAGAAATTTGCAAATGGTCGAAGCATTATTTCAAGGATTGAATGAGAAGAAAAATTTACAGTTACTGGACAGAAATGACACATGAAGTGATGCTAGTTTGAACACATATAGAAAAGAATACAAAATAACAAAATTACAATTTTCCATTTGAACTTAAAAGGAGCAAAACAAAACATGGCCACTAAATCTGAAGCATAAACCATAAAACGTGAAAAATGGACAACTTGGAGGAATGAGGTAACATTCCACCTACATAGCTTCACCAAACTACATCCATACCCAAACAATTCAATGATTTTGATGTAAGTTGAATGTAGTAGTATATTTCCATAAGAAGATCATATGAGGACATGGTTACTTATTAAAAAACATGTACATGTCAGTATGAAAGTATTGTCTTTAGGACATTTACCTTACCCTATGGTTACTTATCAACACATACAGTAGGACTACCCTGTTTCCATTATTTTCTGCACTCAGAACAAAAGAATAATAAGACATAATTTAGTAGCATTTTATCTTCACTAAATATAAAAAGATACTATTTAAGAGCATTCTACATACCAAACCTTTGATTCAGTAAAATAATGCTTGGGTTACCTCTGGTGAGAATGCAATATGCCATATGTGTCCAAAATTCTTTTTAGACTTTCATCAAGCACCTAAGCTGCAACACCATAGAGATCTAAGCTTTTAGAGTATAAACGAACTATACAGTGGTGCTTGGTGAGTAGGGATGGCAACGGGGCGGAGATGGGGCGGGGGGTACTTTCCCATTCCCCATCCTCGGGTACCATTCCTCCCCCATCCCCATCCTCATCCCCAAACCCCATCTCAGGTAGAAATTGTTCCCCATCCCCATTCCCCACGGTCCCCACGGGGTCCCCAAACATACGCGAAATTTTTTTAAAAAAAATCGTAACTTCCATTTGACTCGTCATAAAATTAACCCTGCTTAATAGTATTTTCAAAAGATGCATAGTACTTAAAAATAATCATTAAAAGTCAAATAATTCAATCTAAGAAATAGAATAAAAATAATCAAAAGGTTAATATTTGTTTTAAAATTAGACAATTACAAACTTTTTTTTGATAGTAAAGGCGGGCTTTATAAAATAGGCAAAGCCACATGGGCTGAAAGTTCTACAAAGAATGGCTGCTGCAGTGCTGGTACGTAGTTGAAATTAGGGTTGAAAGGTGAAATTACCAAAAAAAACCAATTTTTTTAATTACATAAAAGTTAAAAACTAAGGGTGTATATGTAAAATAGGCGGGGAACGGGGCCCAGCGGGGACGGGGGGACCTATCCCATTCCCCACCCCGAAATCTGTACGGGGAAAAAATCTCCCCCATCCCCGACCCCGACGGGGAAAAATCCCCGAAATCGGGGACCCGAACGGGGCGTTCCCCGCGGGAATCCCCGAATGGCGTTCCCCATTGCCACCCCTATTGGTGAGTACAGGAATACCTTAACAATAGTCACATAATGTAGAAACTAACCACAAATTCAAATTATTATACAATTAAGAACAAAACTATTTGCATAAAAAATCTCTAATAATCTCCCATTGCACAAATATAACATCAATTTCATAAATTAAAACCTCTAGCATTGAAAGTTAAGCCCCAAATAATAAATTCTCAAAACCCTTAAAATTCAAAGTTCACCAAAATCAAACGATGTATATTTTTGACCATAAACAAACTATACAATGGTACTTATTGAGAGACAGATTTACCTGCTGCAACGGTGAGTCCAGAGCGCTGATGGTGTCAGTCACAGAGAAAACGATGATGGTGGCTATGAGAAAGAAGAGCGAGTGAGAGAGAGGGTGAGCGAGAAAGAGAGAGGAGATGAGAAATGAAAAATGAGAAAAAGAGAAAGAGAGAGGGAAATGAGCGAGAGAAAGAGAGAAGTGAGAGAGGGAGCAACGGAGATGAGAGGAAGAGAAGAAAGAGAGAGTGAAAGAAGAAAAAGAGGTTTTTTTTACTTACCTATGGTTACGCGATTGGTTGCATCAGGTCAGTTGACGCAATGCACCACGTTGCGACACGTGGCACATGCGTCAGCCGAATTTTTTTATTCTTTTTTTCAATTTTTTTGGACCAATCACACGCTGCCATGTGGCACTTTGATCCTGACAAAAAAATAAAATAATTAAGTTGACTTTGACTGCCCCATTTTCGTAAATAGTTTCGTTGACTATTCCATGTTTCGTAAATAGTTTGAAAACTATCCCTTTTACTTAAATTGTTTGTAAAACTACCCTACTTAAGTAAAAAAGCCAAAAAAAGATATCAGACGTGTGTGTTTTGATGAGGGAGTCTTTTTATTATTATTATATTTTTGGGAGGGGTTTTTGAATTTTGAATGTATGATTTGAGGGAGAGGGAAATGTGGGAGGGAATTGAGTATTGATAATGAATGGGAGGTAAGTAGTGAATGAGAGGAAAAAAAGAGAAAGTTTAGTAAATGGGAGGGAATGCTTGGTAATTTAATTTAAATTTTTTTTTCCTTTACCCGCGTGACACGGGGTTGTTTCTAGTACTAAGTACTACTCCTATGGGACCCACGGGCACTTAGCAATGTGAGTTCCCGCCCGTGGGATACTCATGGGGTTTTATATAGTATAGATTACCGGTATCCGGAAGCATATAATAAAAAAATCCAAATCGAAATAACAAATACATGTACATAAAAAGAACGCAGAATACCCAAAGCATATTTTTTTAATTTATTATATTTATTAAAAAAAAAAAGGAGTCGGTGCACCAAAAACCGGTGCATGGTAGAAATACCATTGTTTTATATTTTACTTGTTTGAACCATTATCTGTGTCAGGAAGCATATAATAAAAAAATTTCAAATCCAAATAACAAAAACATGTATACAAAAAGAACACAGAAAATCCAAAGCATATTTTTTTAATATATTATATTTATCAAAATTTAAAAAAAAAGTCGGAGCACCAAAAACCGGTGCATGGTAAAAGCACCATTATTTTATATTTTACTTGTTTGGACCATTACATCTATAAGGAAGCATATAAAAAAAATAAGTACAATGCATTTAGCCGGATTGCATTTGAGAAACAAAACTTACCAAGTGCATTTTGCCACCCGTGGTATACCCACCAGCTTTTATATAGTATAGATTACATCTATAAGGAAGCATATAATAAAAAATAAGTAGTACAATGCATTTAGCCAAATTGCATTTGAGAAGCAAAACTTCCTAACAAAAAAAAGAAGAGAGTAGTACTACTCTGGGACCCACAACACTTACCAAGTGCATTTTGCCGTCTATGATATACCCACCTACTTTTATATAGTATAGATTATTAATACGCAAATTAAGTTTTCATAACATTACCGTTAATGTTTCGATATTGCCTCCAAAAGTATTATTTTGCTCCCGCTAAATAAAGAATCATTTTTTAATATTGCTTCAAAAAAAATTCTTTTGCTCCCGCCAAACAAATAATCATTTTGTAATTTAAATATTTCTTTGCTTACTTACATAATTTTTAAGAATTTTCAGTTATTATTTTTATTTTAATTTAAAACAAAACCTTTTACATTTTTTTACCAAATATGAAAAAAAGTAACTTTTAAAATAAAATTAAAATCCAAAAATTATTTAAAAGACAAAATCACATATTTTGCCGATATTATAAAACTTTAAACTAGACGTAAAAAAAAATTTAGCCCCAAACCTATGCAATAAATTATTTTTTATCTCGATCGATAAAAATTAAAAAAAAATGGTAAAACTTGGCCAAATCACAGTATTTATACCAACGTGGGTTAGTCAAGTAGTAGTCTTGGTCTCTTAACTAATTGGTCTAGAGTTCAAGTCTTGGGTATGAAGCAACCCCCGCTGGGAGACCCCTACCGCTTAGTGCGAGCTCAGTTGGGTCCAACCGGATGAGTCGGATTCTGGGTAAACCAGATTCGGGTAACGGTTGGTGTACACAAAAAAAATCACAGTATTTATTATTTTTTATCACTTGTCTAATAAATCAAGCGATTGCGTGCTAATCCCATTTAAAGAAAAGACTTCAAAAAAATAATATATCGAAATTATTTTTGTCATATTTGACAGATTTTTTTAACGTTAGACAATTTATGAGAGTAGCTAGAAATTAATCAGTTTTTTTTTTGTTACATGTAATTAATCGGTTTTCTATTTGTATATCAAAATTCAAAATTTTCTGAACATCTTTTCTTCTATGGTTATGAAAGACTCTGAACATTTAATTGTAATAAAAAAAATATTAAAAAAGTGTTTCTAGAGAATAAAACTTGGGCCCAAAGTCATAGTAGAAAATCTTTCCTATCTAATAGGAAGAGAAGAAAATCTTTCTTATCGATTTGATAAAAAGAGAAATAAAACTTTGGCCCCAAGTCATAGTATTTATTGTGTTTGATCACTTGAATTAGAGTTGAAGAAAGTACTAAACCCCTTCAAAGGAAAGATTTCAATAGCAATATTTTTGAAATTATTTTACTGTATTTGCCATATTTTTTTAACGTTGAGAATTTACGTAAGATATAAATATATGTTCCTGAACACCTATATTATTCAAACGTCACTAGGTTAAGTTACACTATATATAAAAACCTTAGGTACGTAACACACAAGTTCATTCATATCCACCATTTTCCCTCTCTTAGCTTGGCCCAGAAATCTTCAAAACATTCAAACTTTGTTCTTCCCTTCCTTCATACTTTTCTACTCTACTTGCTCTCAAAAATTCTTCTTTGCTTTCAAATTAACACAATCTCTTTTCTATCTCATTGATGGCATTCTCTCAAAGTGATTTGTTTGAAATATTTTCTTGGTTACCCGCCAAAGCAATTTATCAGTGTCAGTCTGTTTGCAAATCACTCTCTAAGGTTTTAAAAGAAAGAGTTTTTCAGATAAAACAGTCTCAAAACATGTTGATAAAGAATGATACATGTTTCTTCATTCAACTTGATACGCACCATAAATACAATGAGCATATCGAGTTGTATCCTTTAATTGAGGAACAACAATCCTCTGGTGTGCCTCCCGATATTTTAGAACTTTTGTCATACTCAACTAGGGTTTTAGATTCAAGTAACGGGTTGATTCTTTGTCGAACAACTTATAACAACCCAATTGAATTGTTCATTTACAATCCTGTCACACTGTCTCGGTTGCCTATTCCTACACCAGAGTGTCTACAAAGAAATCCTGATGGTAATCTTAATATCAGGTTAGAATGTTATTGTGAAAATCTTGATTCGGATGAATTCAAGATAATTCTTTTTGAAGATTCGATTGATTGGGAGTCAGCATATTCTGTTTGCCATGTTTTTCATCCCAAAGATGGTGTATGGAAAACATTGGAAAAACTTTTTTACATGGGTCGTGAGAAAGTAAAATTAAATATGCCTGTGAAATACAATGGATGTCTCCATTTCATCTCAAAGTGTTTCCCTAGCTATGATAAAAGTAGCCCTTATATAATGTCTTATAGTCTTGAGAATGGTGTCTCAAGAATGATTAGCGTACCTGAAGAAGCAAGAAGAGACTGTCGTGAGTTAGATGGGGAGATGAGCATCTTTAATTGGTCCAATCTATCTAGTTTGGTGCCTCAATCCATTTGTCTGGTAAGGTTGAGAAAGTCTGTTTTTACCATTTGGGTTTTGGAAGACTATGAGTCAAGTTTATGGTACAAAATTTTGGAAGTAAAATTATTAGAAGCGATGGGGTTGAAGAAGGATCCTAAAGTCTCAGGGTTTACGGTAATGAATGGTGATGTTCTTCTTTTTTCTATAGACAAAAAAGTTTATAGCTATGGTTTGATTGATGAAAAATTCATGAGGCTTGAAGAAGTGTGCGAACATAGATGTGATTCTATGGTGACCTTTATTCCTTATTCAAACACATTTCGTTCATGTGGAATTGGTGCTACTACTTTGCCTATTTCTCATCCTGGTGAAGAAAATGTTTAAGTGGAGTCCCCCTTGAAAGTGGTTCCTAGTTATTAATATCGTCCTTGCATTGGTTGTTTTTTATGTGTAGTTTTGAGTCTGGTTTTTTTATTTTGTAATCTCTATTTGCTAAAGCATCATGACTATAGCAGACTATGAATATTAGTACTATTTTACTATCCGGTGTGTGACTTTTCCTTTTCCTTTTCATTACCCTTTTATTACCTAAATCCTAATCTCATGAAATGTATCTGCTGATCATTGCTTGCTTTAAGGAACATCATTAAATTTCAATAATTTTGTTTGATTATTAAAGGAAAATTTTTTATGGATATGCTTTTTGGCTAAGATTTCATGTCAAGCACATCTGCATATTTGTAATGTGTAGCTAGGTACATAACAGATGAACCTAAGCTTTTAAAGTAATTGAAGAATTTAGTGGTTAAGATTAATAAAGACTTCATATATAGTTGTTTTTAATGACTCTCTATGGAAGAGTTAGTAATTTTAATTTATTTTTTTTATTGCTTTAGAATTTTGGATTTGGTTCCTTTCTGTTGTCTTTTATGGATTGTGTATGTGTTGTGCTTATTGATCTTATGATTATATTGTTATCCTTCATAATAAAACGAAGGATTTGGTTTCAGCACATATCTCGCTATCTTAGATAATAGATAAAACCAACATGTCGGTCTATCATCTCATGACCAATGCTGGTGAAATTAGCAATACATGACACAAAACAAAACTTGAGGTCTATATAAGGATAAGAAGAATTGGCAATATATATGAAGTAGTACACAAATTGAGTACAAGGTCTTCACTAATTCAGACCCTCTTGCTGGTTTAGAGAGCAAATGGTATCATGTACTTGCTGCTCATCTCACAAACTTGCTGTTACAAAGTGTCTTAATCCAAGGGTGTGATATCTTTCAAATTTATTACGGTAGGATCTACAGCATGTTCTAACTAATTAAGAGGCCCTCCCAATATTTGCCTTCTCAAAAGTCTCAATGAATGAGTTAGTTCACTCAAATGCAAACTAACTAAAACACATTATTGAAAAGGATTTTTTCTCTGTATCCTTTGAAAAAAAAAGGTTACTGTACCCTTTTTAAGTGGTCCAATAAAAAAATATCACATGTATTTTGATAGGCTTATTTATGTCTTTAATCCATGTTATAAGGAAAAATCCGTTAATTAAATGCCACATCAGCATACATGTGGGCAAATACTGTGTGGTGTTAGAAATAAGATAACGTGGATGATCCGGATTCGCAAGACCAAAAGGGTCAAATCTCAATTCATAAACACATTTGGGTTAGGCTTTGGCTTTTTGCTCCTACTAGTCCGGATCATCCACGTCATCTTATCAGTGGCCTGCATACTCGCACATGTGTAAATGCGGCGTTTCGGTTGTCATATCAGTAGTTAATATGATTTTTCCTAAGGCCATGGATTATAACCAAATTTTCAAAACAATTAAGGATGAGTCAAGGTAAAAAAAACTTTTAGAGACCAAAATTAAAACACCCTCAACTTTTAGACATAAAGACATAAATAAACCATTTTGATATCATATAAATGTTATTTCAACTGGACACAAACACAAATTATAAATTCTGCAATTAAATTCCGAAATCATTTATGAAAAACAAACCTTTTCTTTAGGTACTCTTCCTCTATATGCATTTCTCCCTCCCTCCCTGGGTCATGAATATTAGTTGCTGCTCTTTTTATTGTTACTACTGTAAAAACAAATGATCTATAGATCCTTTATATTATGTTTATTTCAATTGTTTTGTGAAAAGTTGAATTTTGGTGGTTTCAATTCTTGAATCAATCAAAACAAATCATTTTAATTGTTTTAGAACATCTTGACGATCCTTTATTGATTTTTGTTTAGTACATTCACTGGTTGTGGTTGAAGATTTGATAAAGAATAATTTTTGAATTGTTTTCTCTCAGATTATCTGGTTGATTATCTGGTTAGTTATATGGTACAACCAAATAAAGTGTAAACAACAACCAAATAACGTGATTCTAACGCTTACGGATTTGATTGTAACCGAAAATTGTACATACCAATCACTACACCTATTCACCATGCCCCTTCTAGGTGTGTGTAGAGCCTCTTGTAAATCCTTACACCCAATGTTGTTTGTATTAGTTATGGAAATGCACGCTAGGTGTCTCAAAGTTGAAACAAAAAACTCAAGTTTCAAGTTTCACCCAATGTGCAAAAGATTGGCTATATCTAATCTTTGCTTTGCAGATGACTTAATGTTTTTTTGCAAAAGGGAAACTAATTCAGTAAGAATTTTGATGGAGGCCTTCCAAAAGTTTTCTGTTGTCTCAGGCTTGCAGGCAAACACACAAAAATCATCGGTGCTCTTGGAGGTGTCCATGCAAATATTCAATAGAAAATTATGCAGATAACTGGTTTTAAGAGAAGCTCATTTCCAGTTAGATACTTAGGGCTACCTCTTACTCCATCAAAGTGGAATCATCAAGATTGTATGAGTCTGATTAACAAGGTTGATGCTAGAGTCGAGTGCTGGTTTTTCAGGAACCTGTCTTATGCATAGAGGATCCAGATTATTAATTATGTGTTGATGTCATTACATACATACTAGTCTAGCTTGTTTATACTTCCTCAAAAGGTTTGACAGGATTTGCAAAGATTTTTTATGGGGGAAAAGATCACATGGAAGATCACTAGCTTTGATTAGTAGGAAAAATGTATGTTGTTTGAAGAAGCATGGAGGGTTGAATATTAATCAGTTGAAGACTTGGAATGAGGCTGCTCTAGTGAAGCAAATATGGGACATAGCAAAGAAAGAGGACTCATTATAGATTAAATGGATCCATATTTTGTATCTTAAAAACTGTGATATTTGGGAGTACACTCCTAGAGTGGACCCAAGTTGACACTGGAGATAGTTGATGAAGATTAAGGAGAGATATAAGGCAGGGTTTGCTAATAACAAGTACAAGAATGCTCAGGATGGTCTCTACTCCATAGCTGCATGCTATGATTGGATAAAGGGGCTCATCGGAGATGGAGACATTCCAATTTTGTATGGGGTAAGTACACAATACCCAAACATTCAATTATAAGTTGGTTGCTATCACATGATAGATTACTCACAAAGAAGAGATTAACTCAAGCATATGATGAGGATAGTAGTTGTAACATCCTTGGTAGCCAAATGGATTGACGACTATCCCCACATACCAATACGACTCTTTTCGGCATACTTTGTCCTCACTCACATGCTTCCCGATGAAACTACCTTGGAGGTCACCCATCCCGTAATTTCTCCATGCTAAGGACGCTTAACTATGGAGTTCTTAAGTGATGGGCTACCGAAAAGAAGATGCATCTTGTTGATATGGGTAGTACTAATCATTTCATTTAAGCCTTCATTTACTATTTAGTCCCATACCTACACAATCTCAGGATCACCCTCTTATTCCGATGTGTTGGTTCATTCATGTACCCCTCCCTTAGAAGTCTATCAGGAGCCGCTCCTTGTCTGTGCCTCTTGCACCAGCGATCATTCCCCACCCTCATCAGTCCGGGTCTTATAATAATCATTTGTTCTTCTTATGTCCTTATTCTAAAGAGATGTTAAGACTATGTTGTTCATGGCTGGGAGTGCAGAAGCTCAATGAAGACAGGAGAGTATGGCTGATAAAAGTATAAGATATATATGGAAATTTAAGAAGGTTAGGCAATAGGTGCTATTTGCAGTGATAACAGCAGCTGTGTATATGATATGGACGAAGAGAAATGCTAGCTTATTTCAAAGGACTAAATGTGATATTTTGTTAAGATTTGTAGGCATAGTATCAGAGAAAGATAGATCACAGGATAGACAGTTCTTTGAGAGGTTGGAATTGTAAATGTTGAGTAAAAGTCAGATATTGTGAGGTAGCATTGGTTTTTTATAGGTATGAACCCAACCTAGTTGGTGGAAAACTTAAGGTTGGCAAACTTATTTGATTTTCCTTGCTATGCTCTAATATGTATTGTTTTGTTGGGTAACGAGAATTTTTCTGGTTTACCTAAAAACATTGAATTTTAATGGAAAAGACCATTTTATCCTAATTTGTCTTAGAGATCTAGAAAATGGTTGTTAAAGAAAAGACAACAAAAGTTTCGGAATTAATTTTGCTATTCTTGATAGATTTTTATAATGTTGAGAATTTATGTATGTAAATAATATACTGTTTCCTATTAGTATATCCAAATGTAATAAATATCTACCAGTAATGAAATATAAATCTACGAAATTAATTTATAAATCAACTTAAATCAAACATATAGTGATTATGTGTTATAAAGTATTACAATATATTATTTTTAATGACGATTGTTTAATTAGTGATATATGTCATTTCCTTCTTATATTAGTATATTATTATTCCCGCTATCCTAAAATCTTGGATCTAAGTTTGACTATACTTAATGAAATAAGATAGTATCATTTTCATGTAACACACAATTCAATTATTAATTACAAACTAGATCCCCAGCCCATGCCACGTACGGGGCCAACACGCTAAGCAATAAATTTAAGTTTGGAATTTTTATAGTTTGAAATTAAAGCTTAGATTGATATAATTACCAATGTACTTTTTTTTTCAATAGTGCAGTAGTGCTATTGTGTTATTAAAAAATTTAATTATCCAAAAAGAAGTTATAATTCGTGATGGTTCTCCATATTCTATATTTTATTAACATTGGATAATTTCTTTATTATACTAAAATATGAAGATTTTAATTTTTAAAATAGGGATAATTTGTTTAACAGTGTAATACGTACATGCATCTTAGAGAGAATGAATTATTTTGTTTATTTAAAATATGTTAATGTTAATATCCATCAATTACCAAAGTGAAGCTCCTGCTTTATTTCAATAATACTTTTTTCAACGGATGATAAACATCATAGTTGTAAAACTCTTATTCATTTATGAATGATGTTTCTAAGAAGAATGTTTATTAAAAAGAAGAGTGAGTATTTGCATAATATATTTCATGTGTATTTTAGCATTATTTTAAAGTAAAAATGAGGCAATTCTATAGTTGTGTTGTTGCATTTAGTTTTGTCAATGTAATATGTAATGGCAAAAAGTAGAGTAAAGTGGAAATGAAAGTGTAATGAAAGCATGATAATTAATAAATATCACGGTATACTGGAATGGAACATACACATAGTTTGAAAGCAACTTACATAATGGAAAGTCAGAATTGGAAATAAAGTAAACAGAGGGTAGGTAGTACTGGGTTGTAGGTGACATTACAATAATATAACATTTAAAATAGGGTAAAACTAAAGTAGCAAGCATATGTAGCACTATCAAAATGTGCAGATTCATGACTCCATTTCTGCCTTAGATTGCATTTCCTGCATGTTGTACAATAATTATTGTGGAGTAATGGTAGCATGGAATTGTTAATGTTATTACGTGTATTTGTAGATTTCGTAAAGTTTAAGCAATTTATATAATATATTACCTGAATGTAGAATGGTTGAGCTTTTGAAAGGGGACACTGAATCATTGCATGACTTTTGGTTCCAATTCCAAATAAACAATGCATAGTAAATTAAAGGTTAGCATATTATTGTGTGCTTAATTTGGTAATAAACTGGAATCACATATTGTATATAATATTGGATATGCATGTAGTGCAATTAAAATATAACTAAGATTTAGATTGATGAGCCTCATGACCTCATATATTTTGCAAAACAGGTATTATTGCTTATTCAAAGTTCTAACATATGTATGATACCAAGAAAGCAAATTTAAAAGCACAAATTGGACCAATAAGAGAGGAATTCATCACCAATGATAAAACACAAATTTAAAGAACAATATGTTTCATGACAGTAAAATAAAAGAAAAAATATATCCACCTATCTCTTCCTCACAGTTAGTATGTATTCTTGCTCTTCCTGCAAAAGTCACTTTTCAGAAAGCCTCTGTAGAAAACACAGAAAAAAGGCACTCAATATAATGATGAGATATATACAATCAATCAATATAATCAATTCAATATTTACATATGATGCCTGTATAATCAGTTCAATTAAAAGAGGTAAAGGTTTACATGCACATTTTATGCAGTCTTGGACAGAGCATGTAGTGCAGTAATTGATGGCATCAAAATCCAATCATTTCTTGAGTTTCACCTTTTGCTTGAATTTAAAGGCATATCAGTCCGGAATACGACAAAATTGCTATTTTGAACAACAATAATTGGGAATAGAAATATACAGGGAAATTGCAAATAATTGCCTTAGGATCATTCTATAGAAGTTAGATTTCAAGTTGAAGAAATAATGTGTATCTGTATGAAGGAACATTTTATATCCCAATTTCATAAATAAGTTGAGTAAGTTATATGCAGTAATACTCTGTAAGAGATATCCTGTAGAAATGGAACCAATCAAAGCAAAAGCCTTTTACATGGTTACTTGTATTAGATATCAATGAGTAACAAAAGTATTGAAAGCATTAGGCATAAAATGTTCTTTACTTAAAATAAGTATTGAAAAACCTATACCTTTTTCACTGCAAATAGCACAATAGAACTTTTTTTGCATAAAAACTTGTGCAATGCAGTAGCAAATCAATATTATTTTTTGGCTCCCCATGTGCTTATAGCCCGCATGAAAAAATGATTGAAACAAATCACTATTAAGCCAATTCAAATGACACTTTCACACTTGTATTGTCTTCCTGCTCAATAAAGTAAAACCAAAATCTAAAAGTACATAAGATAAAATTAAGGGAATTTCTAATATGCAATCCAAAATTGAAGTGTTATCATGCAACATTCTCTTAAACCAATAGAAAGTTGTCATTTAATTTATCTGTACCATAACATCATTTGAAGTAGTCAAATTTAATTTTTTGCAATTTGGTTCAACTTAAATAGTAAATTAAAATTTTAGTCCTTTGTACCTATAGATAAATTATAAGTTTTAATTTTAAAAAACATTATTAATAAAAAAATCAAAGTATGTTGTTGGTGGTTCTAATGAGCACAACTTAATTTAATTTTTATGTTGGACTAAATTACAAAACTTAATTTTGATTAATTTAAGTAATGATGTGACATACATGTCTTAGGTGGCAAGATTTTATTGGTTCAACAATGGGTTGCATAGCAACCATTCAATTTTTATTACATGGTAGTAACACCCTAAAATTAATAGTTTACCTAATTAGGATACCATACCTATTACCCTAATACCATTGCATAATTGCTCAGCACATGTCCCATTTATAGCTTACTCTTTGCACATTTGGTCCCCTGTTTAATGACATACTTTGTGTTAGTCTCGTGTCAAAGAAAGTTGGTGTGTTATTTCTTATTTCTTTTACAAAGGTGTCAATTCATTTTCTATAGGCTAAGATACACGAAGATATATTTAAAAAATCAAAATGAAGACGCAAACTTAAAAGTCAAAATTCAGTTAAATGTTCATAAATTCACTTGAGTTTAGAGAGATCACCATATGCTTTGCATATTCAAGAAATTTGCAAATGGTCGAAGCATTATTTCAAGGATTGAATGAGAAGAAAAATTTACAGTTACTGGACAGAAATGACACATGAAGTGATGCTAGTTTGAACACATATAGAAAAGAATACAAAATAACAAAATTACAATTTTCCATTTGAACTTAAAAGGAGCAAAACAAAACATGGCCACTAAATCTGAAGCATAAACCATAAAACGTGAAAAATGGACAACTTGGAGGAATGAGGTAACATTCCACCTACATAGCTTCACCAAAGTACATCCATACCCAAACAATTCAATGATTTTGATGTAAGTTGAATGTAGTAGTATATTTCCATAAGAAGATCATATGAGGACATGGTTACTTATTAAAAAACATGTACATGTCAGTATGAAAGTATTGTCTTTAGGACATTTACCTTACCCTATGGTTACTTATCAACACATACAGTAGGACTACCCTGTTTCCATTATTTTCTGCACTCAGAACAAAAAAATAATAAGACATAATTTAGTAGCATTTTATCTTCACTAAATATAAAAAGATACTATTTAAGAGCATTCTACATACCAAACCTTTGATTCAGTAAAATAATGCTTGGGTTACCTCTGGTGAGAATGCAATATGCCATATGTGTCCAAAATTCTTTTTAGACTTTCATCAAGCACCTAAGCTGCAACACCATAGTGATCTAAGCTTTTAGAGTATAAACGAACTATACAGTGGTGCTTGGTGACTGGTGAGTACAGGAATACCTTAACAATAGTCACATAATGTAGAAACTAACCAAAGATTCAAATTATTATACAATTAAGAACAAAACTATTTGCATAAAAAATCTCTAATAATCTCCCATTGCACAAATATAACATCAATTTCATAAATTAAAACCTCTAGCATTGAAAGTTAAGCCCCAAATAATAAATTCCCAAAACCCTTAAAATTCAAAGTTCACCAAAATCAAACGATGTATATTTTTGACCATAAACAAACTATACAATGGTACTTATTGAGAGACAGATTTACCTGCTGCAACGGTGAGTCCAGAGCGCTGATGGTGTCGGTCACAGAGAAAACGATGATGGTGGCTATGAGAAAGAAGAGCGAGTGAGAGAGAGGGTGAGCGAGAAAGAGAGAGGAGATGAGAAATGAAAAATGAGAAAAAGAGAAAGAGAGAGGGAAATAAGCGAGAGAAAGAGAGAAGTGAGAGAGGGAGCAACGGAGATGAGAGGAAGAGAAGAAAGAGAGAGTGAGAGAAGAAAAAGAGGCTTTTTTTACTTACCTATGGTTACGCGATTGGTTGCGTCAGGTCAGTTGACGCAATGCACCACGTTGCGACACGTGGCACATGCGTCAGCCGAATTTTTTTATTCTTTTTTTCAATTTTTTTGGACCAATCACACGTTGCCATGTGGCACTTTGATCCTGACAAAAAAATAAAATAATTAAGTTGACTTTGACTTCCCCATTTTCGTAAATAGTTTCGTTGACTATTCCATGTTTCGTAAATAGTTTGAAAACTATCCCTTTTACTTAAATTGTTTGTAAAACTACCCTACTTAAGTAAAAAAAGCCAAAAAAAGATATCAGACGTGTGTGTTTTGATGAAGGAGTCTTTTTATTATTATTATATTTTTGGGAGGGGTTTTTGAATTTTGAATGTATGATTTGAGGGAGAGGGAAATGTGGGAGGGAATTGAGTATTGATAATGAATGGGAGGTAAGTAGTGAATGAGAGGAAAAAAATAGAAAGTTTAGTAAATGGGAGGGAATGTTTGGTAATTTAATTTAAATTTTTTTTTCCTTTACCCGCGTGACACGGGGTTGTTTCTAGTACTAAGTACTACTCCTATGGGACCCACGGGCACTTAGCAATGTGAGTTCCCGCCCGTGGGATACTCATGGGGTTTTATATAGTATAGATTACCTGTCATATAATAAAAAAATCCAAATCGAAATAACAAATACATGTACATAAAAAGAACGCAGAATACCCAAAGCATATTTTTTTAATTTAATATATTTATTAAAAAAAAAGGAGTCGGTGCACCAAAAACCGGTGCATGGTAGAAATACCATTGTTTTATATTTTACTTGTTTGAATCATTACCTGTGTCAGGAAGCATATAATAAAAAAATTTCAAATCCAAATAACAAAAACATGTATACAAAAATAACACAGAAAATCCAAAGCATATTTTTTTTAATATATTATATTTATCAAAATTTAAAAAAAAAGTCGGAGCACCAAAAACCGGTGCATGGTAAAAGCACCATTATTTTATATTTTACTTGTTTGGACCATTACATCTATAAGGAAGCATATAAAAAAAATAAGTACAATGCATTTAGCCGGATTACATTTGAGAAACAAAACTTACCAAGTGCATTTTGCCACCCGGGTATACCCACCAGCTTTTATATAGTATAGATTACATCTATAAGGAAGCATATAATAAAAAAATAAGTAGTACAATGCATTTAGCCAAATTGCATTTGAGAAGCAAAACTTCCTAACAAAAAAAAGAAGAGAGTAGTACTACTCTGGGACCCACAACACTTACCAAGTGCATTTTGCCGTCTATGATATACCCACCTACTTTTATATAGTATAGATTATTAATACACAAATTAAGTTTTCATAACATTACCGTTAATGTTTCGATATTGCCTCCAAAAGTATTATTTTGCTCCCGCTAAATAAAGAATCCTTTTTTAATATTGCTTCAAAAAAAATTCTTTTGCTCCCGCCAAACAAATAATCATTTTGTAATTTAAATATTTCTTTGCTTACTTACATAATTTTTAAGAATTTTCAGTTATTATTTTTATTTTAATTTAGAACAAAACCTTTTACATTTTTTTACCAAATATGAAAAAAAGTAACTTTCAAAATAAAATTAAAATACAAAAATAATTTAAAAGACAAAATCACATATTTTGCCGATATTATAAAACTTTAAACTAGACGTAAAAAAAAATTTAGCCCCAAACCTATGCAATAAAATATTTTTTATCTCGATTGATAAAAATAAAAAAAAAATGGTAAAACTTGTCCAAATCACAGTATTTATACCAACGTGGGTTAGTCAAGTAGTAGCTCACTTGGTCTCTTAACTAATTGGTCTCGAGTTCAAGTCTTGGGTATGAAGCAACCCCCGCTGGGAGACCCCTACCGCTTAGTGCGAGCTCAGTTGGGTCCAACCGGATGAGTCGGATTCTGGGTAAACCAGATTCGGGTAACGGTTGGTGTACACAAAAAAAATCACAGTATTTATTATTTTTTATCACTTGTCTAATAAATCAAGCGATTGCGTGCTAATCCCATTTAAAGAAAAGACTTCAAAAAAATAATATATCGAAATTATTTTTGTCATATTTGACAGATTTTTTTAACGTTAGACAATTTATGAGAGTAGCTAGAAATTAATCAGTTTTTTTTTTGTTACATGTAATTAATCAGTTTTCTATTTGTATATCAAAATTCAAAATTTTCTGAACATCTTTTCTTCTATGGTTATGAAAGACTCTGAACATTTAATTGTAATAAAAAAAATATTAAAAAAGTGTTTCTAGAGAATAAAACTTGGGCCCAAAGTCATAGTAGAAAATCTTTCCTATCTAATAGGAAGAGAAGAAAATCTTTCTTACATCGGTCGTGAGAAAGTAAAATTAAATATGCCTGTGAAATACAATGGATGTCTCCATTTCATCTCAAAGTGTTTCCCTAGCTATGATAAAAGTAGCCCTTATATAATGTCTTATAGTCTTGAGAATGGTGTCTCAAGAATGATTAGCGTACCTGAAGAAGCAAGAAGAGATTGTCGTGAGTTAGATGGGGAGATGAGCATCTTTAATTGGTCCAATCTATCTAGTTTGGTGCCTCAATCCATTTGTCTGGTAAGGTTGAGAAAGTATGTTTTTACCATTTGGGTTTTGAAAGACTACGAGTCAAGTTTATGGTACAAAATTTTGGAAGTAAAATTATTAGAAGCGATGGGGTTGAAGAAGGATCCTAAAGTCTCAGGGTTTACGGTAATGAATGGTGATGTTCTTCTTTTTTCTATAGACAAAAAAGTTTATAGCTACGGTTTGATTGGTGAAAAATTCATGAGGCTTGAAGAAGTGTGCGAACATAGATGTGATTCTATGGTGACCTTTATTCCTTATTCAAACACACTTCGTTCATGTGGAATTGGTGCTACTACTTTGCCTATTTCTCATCCTGGTGAAGAAAATGTTTAAGTGGAGTCCCCCCTTGAAAGTGGTTCCTAGTTATTAATATCGTCCTTGCATTGGTTGTTTTTTATGTGTAGTTTTGAGTCTGGTTTTTTTATTTTGTAATCTCTATTTGCTAAAGCATCATGACTATAGCAGACTATGAATATTAGTACTATTTTACTATCCCGTGTGTGACTTTTCCTTTTCCTTTTCATTACCCTTTTATTACCTAAATCCTAATCTCATGAAATGTATCTGCTGATCATTGCTTGCTTTAAGGAACATCATTAAATTTCAATAATTTTGTTTGATTATTAAAGGAAAATTTTTTATGGATATGCTTTTTGGCTAAGATTTCATGTCAAGCACATCTGCATATTTGTAATGTGTAGCTACGTACATAACAGATGAACCTAAGCTTTTAAAGTAATTGAAGAATTTAGTGGTTAAGATTAATAAAGACTTCATATATAGTTGTTTTTAATGACTCTCTATGGAAGAGTTAGTAATTTTAATTTATTTTTTTTATTGCTTTAGAATTTTGGATTTGGTTCCTTTCTGTTGTCTTTTATGGATTGTGTATGTGTTGTGCTTATTGATCTTATGATTATATTGTTATCCATCATAATAAAACGAAGGATTTGGTTTCAGCACATATCTCGCTATCTTAGATAATAGATAAAACCAAGTAACCAACATGCTGGTCTATCATCTCGTGACCAATGCTGGTGAAATTAGCAATACATGACAAAAAACAAAACTTGAGGTCTATACAAGGATAAGAAGAATTGGCAAAATATATGAAGTAGTACACAAATTGAGTACAAGGTCTTCACTAATTCAGACCCTTTTGCTGGTTTAGAGAGCAAATGGTATCATGTACTTGCTGCTCATCTCACAAACTTGCTGTTACAAAGTGTGTCTTAATCCAAGGGTGTGATATCTTTCAAATTTACGGTAGGATCTACAGCATGTTCTAACTAATTAAGAGGCCCTCCCAATAATATTTGCCTTCTCAAAAGTCTCAATGAATGAGTTAGTTCACTCAAATGCAAACTAACTAAAACACATTAATGAAAAGGATTTTTTTCTCTGTATCCTTTGCAAAAAAAAAAGGTTATTGTACCCTTTTTAAGTGGTCCAATAAAAAAATATCGCATGTATTTTGATAGGCTTATTTATGTCTTTAATCCATGTTATAAGGAAAAATCCGTTAATTAAATGCCACATCAGCATACATGTGGGCAAATACAGCGTGGTGTTAGCAATAAGATAACGTGGATGATCCGGATTCGCAAGACCAAAAGGGTCAAATCTCAATTCATAAACACATTTGGGTTAGGCTTTGGCTTTTTGCTCCTACTAGTCCGGATCATCCACGTCATCTTATCAGTGGCCTGCATACTCGCACATGTGTAAATGCGGCGTTTCGGTTGTCATATCAGCAGTTAATATGATTTTTCCTAATGCCATGGACCATAACCAAATTTTCAAAACAATTAAGGATGAGTCAAGGTAAAAAAAACTTTTAGAGACCAAAATTAAAACACCCTCAACTTTTAGACATAAAGACATAAATAAACCATTTTGATATCATATAAATGTTATTTCAACTGGACACAAACACAAATTATAAATTCTGCAATTAAATTCCGAAATCATTTATGAAAAACAAACCTTTTCTTTAGGTACCCTTCCTCTATATGCATTTCTCCCTCCCTCCCTGGGTCATGAATATTAGTTGCTGCTCTTTCTATTGTTACTACTGTAAAAACAAATGATCTATAGATCCTTTATATTATGTTTATTTCAATTGTTTTGTGAAAAGTTGAATTTTGGTGGTTTCAATTCTTGAATCAATCAAAACAAATCATTTTAATTGTTTTAGAACATCTTGACGATCCTTTATTGATTTTTGTTTAGTACATTCACTGGTTGTGCTTGAAGATTTGATAAAGAATAATTTTTGAATCGTTTTCTCTCAGATTATCTGGTTGATTATCTGGTTAGTTATATGGTACAACCAAATAAAGTGTAAACAACAACCAAATAACGTGATTCTAACGCTTATGGATTTGATTGTAACCGAAAATTGTACATACCAATCACTACACCTATTCACCATGCCCCTTCTAGGTGTGTGTAGAGCCTCTTGTAAATCCTTACACCCAATGTTGTTTGTATTAGTTATGGAAATGCTCGCTAGGTGTCTCAAAGTTGAAACAAAAAACTCAAGTTTCAAGTTTCACCCAATGTGCAAAAGATTGGCTATATCTAATCTTTTGCTTTGCAGATGACTTAATGTTTTTTTGCAAAAGGGAAACTAATTCAGTAAGAATTTTGATGGAGGCCTTCCAAAAGTTTTCTGTTGTCTCAGGCTTGCAGGTAAACACACAAAAATCATCGGTGCTCTATGCAAATATTCAATAGAAAATTATGCAGATAACTGGTTTTAAGAGAAGCTCATTTCCAGTTAGATACTTAGGGCTACCTCTTACTCCATCAAAGTGGAATCATCAAGATTGTATGAGTCTGATTAACAAGGTTGATGCTAGAGTCGAGTGCTAGTTTTTCAGGAACCTGTCTTATGCATAGAGGATCCAGATTATTAATTATGTGTTGATGTCATTACATACATACTAGTCTAGCTTGTTTATACTTCCTCAAAAGGTTTGACAGGATTTGCAAAGATTTTTTATGGGGGAAAAGATCACATGGAAGATCACTAGCTTTGATTAGTAGGAAAAATGTATGTTGTTTGAAGAAGCATGGAGGGTTGGATATTAATCAGTTGAAGGCTTGGAATGAGGCTGCTCTAGTGAAGCAAATATGGGACATAGCAAAGAAAGAGGACTCATTATAGATTAAATGGATCCATATTTTGTATCTTAAAAACTGTGATATTTGGGAGTACACTCCTAGAGTGGACCCAAGTTGACACTGGAGATAGTTGATGAAGATTAAGGAGAGATATAAGGCAATAACAAGTACAAGAATGCTCAGGATGGTCTCTACTCCATAGCTGCATGCTATGATTGGATAAAGGGGCTCATCGGAGATGGAGACATTCCAATTTTGTATGGGGTAAGTACACAATACCCAAACATTCAATTATAAGTTGGTTGCCATCACATGATAGATTACTCACAAAGAAGAGATTAACTCAAGCATATGATGAGGATAGTAGTTGTAACATCCTTGGTAGCCAAATGGATTGACGACTATCCCCACATACCAATACGACTCTTTTCGACATACTTTGTCCTCACTCACATGCTTCCCGATGAAACTACCTTGGAGGTCACCCATCTCGTAATTTCTCCATGCTAAGGACGCTTAACGATGGAGTTCTTAAGTGATGGGCTACCGAAAAGAAGATGCATCTTGTTATGGGTAGTACTAATCATTTCATTTAAGCCTTCATTTACTATTTAGTCCCATACCTACACAATCTCAGGATCACCCTCTTATTCCGATGTGTTGGTTCATTCATGTACCCCTCCCTTAGAAGTCTACCAGGAGCCGCTCCTTGTCTGTGCCTCTTGCACCAGCGATCATTCCCCACCCTCAGCAGTCCGGGTCTTATAATAATCATTTGTTCTTCTTATGTCCTTATTCTAAAGAGATGTTAAGACTATGTTGTTCATGGCTGGGAGTGCAGAAGCTCAATGAAGACAAGAGAGTATGGCTGATAAAAGTATAAGATATATATGGAAATTTAAGAAGGTTAGGCAATAGGTGCTATTTGCAGTGATAACAGCAGCTGTGTATATGATATGGACGAAGAGAAATGCTAGCTTATTTCAAAGGACTAAAAGTGATATTTTGTTAAGATTTGTAGGCATAGTATCAGAGAAAGATAGATCACAGGATAGACAGTTCTTTGAGAGGTTGGAATTGTAAATGTTGAGTAAAAGTCAGATATTGTGAGGTAGCATTGGTTTTTTATAGGTATGAACCCAACCTAGTTGGTGGCAAACTTAAGGGTGGCAAACTTATTTGATTTTCCTTGCTATGCTCTAATATGTATTGTTTTGTTGGGTAACGAGAATTTTTCTGGTTTACCTAAAAACATTGAATTTTAATGGAAAAGACCATTTTATCCTAATTTGTCTTAGAGATCTAGAAAATGGTTGTTAAAGAAAAGACAACAAAAGTTTCGGAATTAATTTTGCTATTCTTGATAGATTTTTATAATGTTGAGAATTTATGTATGTAAATAATATACTGTTTCCTATTAGTATATCCAAATGTAATAAATATCTACCAGTAATGAAATATAAATCTACGAAATTAATTTATAAATCAACTTAAATCAAACATATAGTGATTATGTGTTATAAAGTATTACAATATATTATTTTTAATGACGATTGTTTAATTAGTGATATATGTCATTTCCTTCTTATATTAGTATATTATTATTCCCGCTATCCTAAAATCTTGGATCTATGTTTGACTATACTTAATGAAATGAGATAGTATCATTTTCATGTAACACACAATTCAATTATTAATTACAAACTAGATCCCTAGCCCATGCCACGTACGGGGCCAACACGCTAAGCAATAAATTTAAGTTTGGAATTTTTATAGTTTGAAATTAAAGCTTAGATTGATATAATTACCAATGTACTTTTTTTTTCAATAGTGCAGTAGTGCTATTGTGTTATTAAAAAATTTAATTATCCAAAAAGAAGTTATAATTCGTGATGGTTCTCCATATTCTATATTTTATTAACATTGGATAATTTCTTTATTATACTAAAATATGAAGATTTTAATTTTTAAAATAGGGATAATTTGTTTAACAGTGTAATACGTACATGCATCTTAGAGAGAATGAATTATTTTGTTTATTTAAAATATGTTAATGTTAATATCCATCAATTACCAAAGTGAAGCTCCTGCTTTATTTCAATAATACTTTTTTCAACGGATGATAAACATCATAGTTGTAAAACTCTTATTCATTTATGAATGATGTTTCTAAGAAGAATGTTTATTAAAAAGAAGAGTGAGTATTTGCATAATATATTTCATGTGTATTTTAGCATTATTTTAAAGTAAAAATGAGGCAATTCTATAGTTGTGTTGTTGCATTTAGTTTTGTCAATGTAATATGTAATGGCAAAAAGTAGAGTAAAGTGGAAATGAAAGTGTAATGAAAGCATGATAATTAATAAATATCACGGTATACTGGAATGGAACATACACATAGTTTGAAAGCAACTTACATAATGGAAAGTCAGAATTGGAAATAAAGTAAACAGAGGGTAGGTAGTACTGGGTTGTAGGTGACATTACAATAATATAACATTTAAAATAGGATAAAACTAAAGTAGCAAGCATATGTAGCACTATCAAAATGTGCAGATTCATGACTCCATTTCTGCCTTAGATTGCATTTCCTGCATGTTGTACAATAATTATTGTGGAGTAATGGTAGCATGGAATTGTTAATGTTATTACGTGTATTTGTAGATTTCGTAAAGTTTAAGCAATTTATATAATATATTACCTGAATGTAGAATGGTTGAGCTTTTGAAAGGGGACACTGAATCATTGCATGACTTTTGGTTCCAATTCCAAATAAACAATGCATAGTAAATTAAAGGTTAGCATATTATTGTGTGCTTAATTTGGTAATAAATTGGAATCACATATTGTATATAATATTGGATATGCATGTAGTGCAATTAAAATATAACTAAGATTTAGATTGATGAGCCTCATGACCTCATATATTTTGCAAGACAGGTATTATTGCTTATTCAAAGTTCTAACATATGTATGATACCAAGAAAGCAAATTTAAAAGCACAAATTGGACCAATAAGAGAGGAATTCATCACCAATGATAAAACACAAATTTAAAGAACAATATGTTTCATGACAGTAAAATAAAATAATAAAATATATCCACCTATCTCTTCCTCACACTTAGTATGTATTCTTGCTCTTCCTGCAAAAGTCACTTTTCAGAAAGCCTCCGTAGAAAACACAGAAAGAAGGCACTCAATATAATGATGAGATATATACAATCAATCAATATAATCAATTCAATATTTACATATGATGCCTGTATAATCAATTCAATTAAAAGAGGTAAAGGTTTACATGCACATTTTATGCAGTCTTTGACAGAGCATGTAGTGCAGTAATTGATGGCATCAAAATCCAATCCTTTCTTGAGTTTCACCTTTTGCTTGAATTTAAAGGCATATCAGTCCGGAATACTACAAAATTGCTATTTTGAACAACAATAATTGGGAATAGAAATATACAGGGAAATTGCAAATAATTGCCTTAGGATCATTCTATAGAAGTTAGATTTCAAGTTGAAGAAATAATGTGTATCTGTATGAAGGAACATTTTATATCCCAATTTCATAAATAAGTTGAGTAAGTTATATGCAGTAATACTCTGTAAGAGATATCCTGTAGAAATGGAACCAATCAAAGCAAAAGCCTTTTACATGGTTACTTGTATTAGATATCAATGAGTAACAAAAGTATTGAAAGCATTAGGCATAAAATGTTCTTTACTTAAAATAAGTATTGAAAAACCTATACCTTTTTCACTGCAAATAGCACAATAGAACTTTTTTTGCATAAAAACTTGTGCAATGCAGTAGCAAATCAATATTATTTTTTGGCTCCCCATGTGCTTATAACCCGCATGAAAAAATGACTGAAACAAATCACTATTAAGCCAATTCAAATGACACTTTCACACTTGTATTGTCTTCCTTCTCAATAAAGTAAAACCAAAATCTAAAAGTACATAAGATAAAATTAAGGGAATTTCTAATATGCAATCCAAAATTGAAGTGTTATCATGCAACATTCTCTTAAACCAATAGAAAGTTGTCATTTAATTTATCTGTACCATATCATCATTTGAAGTAGTCAAATTTAATTTTTTGCAATTTGGTTCAACTTAAATAGTAAATTAAAATTTTAGTCCTTTGTACCTATAGATAAATTATAAGTTTTAATTTTAAAAAACATTATTAATAAAAAAATCAAAGTATGTTGTTGGTGGTTCTAATGAGCACAACTTAATTTAATTTTTATGTTGAACTAAATTACAAAACTTAATTTTGACTAATTTAAGTAATGATGTGACATACATGTCTTAGGTGGCAAGATTTTATTGGTTTAACAATGGGTTGCATAGCAACCATTCAATTTTTGATTACATGGTAGTAACACCCTAAAATTAATAGTTTACCTAATTAGGACCATACCTATTACCCTGATACCATTGCATAATTGCTCAGCACATGTCCCATTTATAGCTTACTCTTTGCACATTTGGTCCCCTGTTTAATGACATACTTTGTGTTAGTCTCGTGTCAAAGAAAGTTGGTGTGTTATTTCTTATTTCTTTTACAAAGGTGTCAATTCATTTTCTATAGGCTAAGATACACGAAGATATATTTAAAAAATCAAAATGAAGACGCAAACTTAAAAGTCAAAATTCAGTTAAATGTTCATAAATTCACTTGAGTTTAGAGAGATCACCATATGCTTTGCATATTCAAGAAATTTGCAAATGGTCGAAGCATTATTTCAAGGATTGAATGAGAAGAAAAATTTACAGTTACTGGACAGAAATGACACATGAAGTGATGCTAGTTTGAACACATATAGAAAAGAATACAAAATAACAAAATTACAATTTTCCATTTGAACTTAAAAGGAGCAAAACAAAACATGGCCACTAAATCTGAAGCATAAACCATAAAACGTGAAAAATGGACAACTTGGAGGAATGAGGTAACATTCCACCTACATAGCTTCACCAAAGTACATCCATACCCAAACAATTCAATGATTTTGATGTAAGTTGAATGTAGTAGTATATTTCCATAAGAAGATCATATGAGGACATGGTTACTTATTAAAAAACATGTACATGTCAGTATGAAAGTATTGTCTTTAGGACATTTACCTTACCCTATGGTTACTTATCAACACATACAGTAGGACTACCCTGTTTCCATTATTTTCTGCACTCAGAACAAAAAAATAATAAGACATAATTTAGTAGCATTTTATCTTCACTAAATATAAAAAGATACTATTTAAGAGCATTCTACATACCAAACCTTTGATTCAGTAAAATAATGCTTGGGTTACCTCTGGTGAGAATGCAATATGCCATATGTGTCCAAAATTCTTTTTAGACTTTCATCAAGCACATAAGCTGCAACACCATAGAGATCTAAGCTTTTAGAGTATAAACGAACTATACAGTGGTGCTTGGTGAGTAGGGATGGCAACGGGGCGGAGATGGGGCGGGGGTACTTTCCCATTCCCCATCCTCGGGTCCCATTCCTCCCCCATCCCCATCCCCATCCCCAAACCCCATCTCGGGTAGAAATTGTTCCCCATTCCCATTCCCCACGGTCCCCACAGGGTCCCCAAACATACGCGAATTTTTTTAAAAAAAAATCGTAACTTCCATTTGACTCGTCATAAAATTAACCCTGCTTAATAGTATTTTCAAAAGATGCATAGCACTTAAAAATAATCATTAAAAGTCAAATAATTCAATCTAAGAAATAGAATAAAAATAATCAAAAGGTTAATATTTGTTTTAAAATTAGACAATTACAAACTTTTTTTTGATAGTAAAGGCGGGCTTTATAAAATAGGCAAAGCCACATGGGCTGAAAGTTCTACAAAGAATGGCTGCTGCAGTGCTGGTACGTAGTTGAAATTAGGGTTGAAAGGTGAAATTACCAAAAAAAACCAATTTTTTTAATTACATAAAAGTTAAAAACTAAGGGTGTATATGTAAAATAAGCGGGGAACGGGGCCCAGCGGGGACGGGGGGACCTATCCCATTCCCCGCCCCGAAATCTGTACGGGGAAAAAATCTCCCCCATCCCCGACCCCGACGGGGAAAAATCCCCGAAATCGGGGACCCGAACGGGGCGTTCCCCGCGGGAATCCCCGAATGGCGTTCCCCATTGCCACCCCTATTGGTGAGTACAGGAATACCTTAACAATAGTCACATAATGTAGAAACTAACCACAAATTCAAATTATTATACAATTAAGAACAAAACTATTTGCATAAAAAATCTCTAATAATCTCCCATTGCACAAATATAACATCAATTTCATAAATTAAAACCTCTAGCATTGAAAGTTAAGCCCCAAATAATAAATTCTCAAAACCCTTAAAATTCAAAGTTCACCAAAATCAAACGATGTATATTTTTGACCATAAACAAACTATACAATGGTACTTATTGAGAGACAGATTTACCTGCTGCAACGGTGAGTCCAGAGCGCTGATGGTGTCGGTCACAGAGAAAACGATGATGGTGGCTATGAGAAAGAAGAGCGAGTGAGAGAGAGGGTGAGCGAGAAAGAGAGAGGAGATGAGAAATGAAAAATGAGAAAAAGAGAAAGAGAGAGGGAAATGAGCGAGAGAAAGAGAGAAGTGAGAGAGGGAGCAACGGAGATGAGAGGAAGAGAAGAAAGAGAGAGTGAGAGAAGAAAAAGAGGTTTTTTTTACTTACCTATGGTTACGCGATTGGTTGCATCAGGTCAGTTGACGCAATGCACCACGTTGCGACACGTGGCACATGCGTCAGCCGAATTTTTTTATTCTTTTTTTCAATTTTTTTGGACCAATCACACGCTGCCATGTGGCACTATGATCCTGACAAAAAAATAAAATAATTAAGTTGACTTTGACTGCCCCATTTTCGTAAATAGTTTCGTTGACTATTCCATGTTTCGTAAATAGTTTGAAAACTATCCCTTTTACTTAAATTGTTTGTAAAACTACCCTACTTAAGTAAAAAAGCCAAAAAAAGATATCAGACGTGTGTGTTTTGATGAGGGAGTCTTTTTATTATTATTATATTTTTGGGAGGGGTTTTTGAATTTTGAATGTATGATTTGAGGGAGAGGGAAATGTGGGAGGGAATTGAGTATTGATAATGAATGGGAGGTAAGTAGTGAATGAGAGGAAAAAAAGAGAAAGTTTAGTAAATGGGAGGGAATGTTTGGTAATTTAATTTAAATTTTTTTTTCCTTTACCCGCGTGACACGAGGTTGTTTCTAGTACTAAGTACTACTCCTATGGGACCCACGGGCACTTAGCAATGTGAGTTCCCGCCCGTGGGATACTCATGGGGTTTTATATAGTATAGATTACCTGTATCCGGAAGCATATAATAAAAAAATCCAAATCGAAATAACAAATACATGTACATAAAAAGAACGCATAATACCCAAAGCATATTTTTTTAATTTATTATATTTATTAAAAAAAAAAGGAGTCGGTGCACCAAAAACCGGTGCATGGTAGAAATACCATTGTTTTATATTTTACTTGTTTGAACCATTATCTGTGTCAGGAAGCATATAATAAAAAAATTTCAAATCCAAATAACAAAAACATGTATACAACAAGAACACAGAAAATCCAAAGCATATTTTTTTAATATATTATATTTATCAAAATTTAAAAAAAAAGTCGGAGCACCAAAAACCGGTGCATGGTAAAAGCACCATTATTTTATATTTTACTTGTTTGGACCATTACATATATAAGGAAGCATATAAAAAAAATAAGTACAATGCATTTAGCCGGATTGCATTTGAGAAACAAAACTTACCAAGTGCATTTTGCCACCCGTGGTATACCCACCAGCTTTTATATAGTATAGATTACATCTATAAGGAAGCATATAATAAAAAAATAAGTAGTACAATGCATTTAGCCAAATTGCATTTGAGAAGCAAAACTTCCTAACAAAAAAAAGAAGAGAGTAGTACTACTCTGGGACCCACAACACTTACCAAGTGCATTTTGCCGTCTATGATATACCCACCTACTTTTATATAGTATAGATTATTAATACACAAATTAAGTTTTCATAACATTACCGTTAATGTTTCGATATTGCCTCCAAAAGTATTATTTTGCTCCCGCTAAATAAAGAATCATTTTTTAATATTGCTTCAAAAAAAATTCTTTTGCTCCCGCCAAACAAATAATCATTTTGTAATTTAAATATTTCTTTGCTTACTTACATAATTTTTAAGAATTTTCAGTTATTATTTTTATTTTAATTTAGAACAAAACCTTTTACATTTTTTTACCAAATATGAAAAAAAGTAACTTTTAAAATAAAATTAAAATCCAAAAATTATTTAAAAGACAAAATCACATATTTTGCCGATATTATAAAACTTTAAACTAGACGTAAAAAAAAAATTTAGCCCCAAACCTATGCAATAAATTATTTTTTATCTCGATCGATAAAAATTAAAAAAAAATGGTAAAACTTGGCCAAATCACAGTATTTATACCAACGTGGGTTAGTCAAGTAGTAGTCTTGGTCTCTTAACTAATTGGTCTAGAGTTCAAGTCTTGGGTATGAAGCAACCCCCGCTGGGAGACCCCTACCGCTTAGTGCGAGCTCAGTTGGGTCCAACCGGATGAGTCGGATTCTGGGTAAACCAGATTCGGGTAACGGTTGGTGTACACAAAAAAAAATCACAGTATTTATTATTTTTTATCACTTGTCTAATAAATCAAGCGATTGCGTGCTAATCCCATTTAAAGAAAAGACTTCAAAAAAATAATATATCGAAATTATTTTTGTCATATTTGACAGATTTTTTTAACGTTAGACAATTTATGAGAGTAGCTAGAAATTAATCAGTTTTTTTTTTGTTACATGTAATTAATCGGTTTTCTATTTGTATATCAAAATTCAAAATTTTCTGAACATCTTTTCTTCTATGGTTATGAAAGACTCTGAACATTTAATTGTAATAAAAAAAATATTAAAAAAGTGTTTCTAGAGAATAAAACTTGGGCCCAAAGTCATAGTAGAAAATCTTTCCTATCTAATAGGAAGAGAAGAAAATCTTTCTTATCGATTTGATAAAAAGAGAAATAAAACTTTGGCCCCAAGTCATAGTATTTATTGTGTTTGATCACTTGAATTAGAGTTGAAGAAAGTACTAAACCCCTTCAAAGGAAAGATTTCAATAGCAATATTTTTGAAATTATTTTACTGTATTTGCCATATTTTTTTAACGTTGAGAATTTACGTAAGATATAAATATATGTTCCTGAACACCTATATTATTCAAACGTCACTAGGTTAAGTTACACTATATATAAAAACCTTAGGTACGTAACACACAAGTTCATTCATATCCACCATTTTCCCTCTCTTAGCTTGGCCCAGAAATCTTCAAAACATTCAAACTTTGTTCTTCCCTTCCTTCATACTTTTCTACTCTACTTGCTCTCAAAAATTCTTCTTTGCTTTCAAATTAACACAATCTCTTTTCTATCTCATTGATGGCATTCTCTCAAAGTGATTTGTTTGAAATATTTTCTTGGTTACCCGCCAAAGCAATTTATCAGTGTCAGTCTGTTTGCAAATCACTCTCTAAGGTTTTAAAAGAAAGAGTTTTTCAGATAAAACAGTCTCAAAACATGTTGATAAAGAATGATACATGTTTCTTCATTCAACTTGATACGCACCATAAATACAATGAGCATATCGAGTTGTATCCTTTAATTGAGGAACAACAATCCTCTGGTGTGCCTCCCGATATTTTAGAACTTTTGTCATACTCAACTAGGGTTTTAGATTCAAGTAACGGGTTGATTCTTTGTCGAACAACTTATAACAACCCAATTGAATTGTTCATTTACAATCCTGTCACACTGTCTCGGTTGCCTATTCCTACACCAGAGTGTCTACAAAGAAATCCTGATGGTAATCTTAATATCAGGTTAGAATGTTATTGTGAAAATCTTGATTCGGATGAATTCAAGATAATTCTTTTTGAAGATCCGATTGATTGGGAGTCAGCATATTCTGCTTGCCATGTTTTTCATCCCAAAGATGGTGTATGGAAAACATTGGAAAAACTTTTTTACATGGGTCGTGAGAAAGTAAAATTAAATATGCCTGTGAAATACAATGGATGTCTCCATTTCATCTCAAAGTGTTTCCCTAGCTATGATAAAAGTAGCCCTTATATAATGTCTTATAGTCTTGAGAATGGTGTCTCAAGAATGATTAGCGTACCTGAAGAAGCAAGAAGAGACTGTCGTGAGTTAGATGGGGAGATGAGCATCTTTAATTGGTCCAATCTATCTAGTTTGGTGCCTCAATCCATTTGTCTGGTAAGGTTGAGAAAGTCTGTTTTTACCATTTGGGTTTTGGAAGACTATGAGTCAAGTTTATGGTACAAAATTTTGGAAGTAAAATTATTAGAAGCGATGGGGTTGAAGAAGGATCCTAAAGTCTCAGGGTTTACGGTAATGAATGGTGATGTTCTTCTTTTTTCTATAGACAAAAAAGTTTATAGCTACGGTTTGATTGGTGAAAAATTCATGAGGCTTGAAGAAGTGTGCGAACATAGATGTGATTCTATGGTGACCTTTATTCCTTATTCAAACACACTTCGTTCATGTGGAATTGGTGCTACTACTTTGCCTATTTCTCATCCTGGTGAAGAAAATGTTTAAGTGGAGTCCCCCTTGAAAGTGGTTCCTAGTTATTAATATCGTCCTTGCATTGGTTGTTTTTTATGTGTAGTTTTGAGTCTGGTTTTTTTATTTTGTAATCTCTATTTGCTAAAGCATCATGACTATAGCAGACTATGAATATTAGTACTATTTTACTATCCGGTGTGTGACTTTTCCTTTTCCTTTTCATTACCCTTTTATTACCTAAATCCTAATCTCATGAAATGTATCTGCTGATCATTGCTTGCTTTAAGGAACATCATTAAATTTCAATAATTTTGTTTGATTATTAAAGGAAAATTTTTTATGGATATGCTTTTTGGCTAAGATTTCATGTCAAGCACATCTGCATATTTGTAATGTGTAGCTACGTACATAACAGATGAACCTAAGCTTTTAAAGTAATTGAAGAATTTAGTGGTTAAGATTAATAAAGACTTCATATATAGTTGTTTTTAATGACTCTCTATGGAAGAGTTAGTAATTTTAATTTATTTTTTTTATTGCTTTAGAATTTTGGATTTGGTTCCTTTCTGTTGTCTTTTATGGATTGTGTATGTGTTGTGCTTATTGATCTTATGATTATATTGTTATCCTTCATAATAAAAGGAAGGATTTGGTTTCAGCACATATCTCGCTATCTTAGATAATAGATAAAACCAACATGTCGGTCTATCATCTCATGACCAATGCTGGTGAAATTAGCAATACATGACACAAAACAAAACTTGAGGTCTATATAAGGATAAGAAGAATTGGCAATATATATGAAGTAGTACACAAATTGAGTACAAGGTCTTCACTAATTCAGACCCTCTTGCTGGTTTAGAGAGAAAATGGTATCATGTACTTGCTGCTCATCTCACAAACTTGCTGTTACAAAGTGTCTTAATCCAAGGGTGTGATATCTTTCAAATTTATTACGGTAGGATCTACAGCATGTTCTAACTAATTAAGAGGCCCTCCCAATATTTGCCTTCTCAAAAGTCTCAATGAATGAGTTAGTTCACTCAAATGCAAACTAACTAAAACACATTATTGAAAAGGATTTTTTCTCTGTATCCTTTGAAAAAAAAAGGTTACTGTACCCTTTTTAAGTGGTCCAATAAAAAAATATCACATGTATTTTGATAGGCTTATTTATGTCTTTAATCCATGTTATAAGGAAAAATCCGTTAATTAAATGCCACATCAGCATACATGTGGGCAAATACTGTGTGGTGTTAGAAATAAGATAACGTGGATGATCCGGATTCGCAAGACCAAAAGGGTCAAATCTCAATTCATAAACACATTTGGGTTAGGCTTTGGCTTTTTGCTCCTACTAGTCCGGATCATCCACGTCATCTTATCAGTGGCCTGCATACTCGCACATGTGTAAATGCGGCGTTTCGGTTGTCATATCAGCAGTTAATATGATTTTTCCTAAGGCCATGGATTATAACCAAATTTTCAAAACAATTAAGGATGAGTCAAGGTAAAAAAAACTTTTAGAGACCAAAATTAAAACACCCTCAACTTTTAGACATAAAGACATAAATAAACCATTTTGATATCATATAAATGTTATTTCAACTGGACACAAACACAAATTATAAATTCTGCAATTAAATTCCGAAATCATTTATGAAAAACAAACCTTTTCTTTAGGTACTCTTCCTCTATATGCATTTCTCCCTCCCTCCCTGGGTCATGAATATTAGTTGCTGCTCTTTTTATTTTTACTACTGTAAAAACAAATGATCTATAGATCCTTTATATTATGTTTATTTCAATTGTTTTGTGAAAAGTTGAATTTTGGTGGTTTCAATTCTTGAATCAATCAAAACAAATCATTTTAATTGTTTTAGAACATCTTGACGATCCTTTATTGATTTTTGTTTAGTACATTCACTGGTTGTGCTTGAAGATTTGATAAAGAATAATTTTTGAATTGGTTTTCTCTCAGATTATCTGGTTGATTATCTGGTTAGTTATATGGTACAACCAAATAAAGTGTAAACAACAACCAAATAACGTGATTCTAACGCTTACGGATTTGATTGTAACCGAAAATTGTACATACCAATCACTACACCTATTCACCATGCCCCTTCTAGGTGTGTGTAGAGCCTCTTGTAAATCCTTACACCCAATGTTGTTTGTATTAGTTATGGAAATGCTCGCTAGGTGTCTCAAAGTTGAAACAAAAAACTCAAGTTTCAAGTTTCACCCAATGTGCAAAAGATTGGCTATATCTAATCTTTGCTTTGCAGATGACTTAATGTTTTTTTGCAAAAGGGAAACTAATTCAGTAAGAATTTTGATGGAGGCCTTCCAAAAGTTTTCTGTTGTCTCAGGCTTGCAGGCAAACACACAAAAATCATCGGTGCTCTTGGAGGTGTCCATGCAAATATTCAATAGAAAATTATGCAGATAACTGGTTTTAAGAGAAGCTCATTTCCAGTTAGATACTTAGGGCTACCTCTTACTCCATCAAAGTGGAATCATCAAGATTGTATGAGTCTGATTAACAAGGTTGATGCTAGAGTCGAGTGCTGGTTTTTCAGGAACCTGTCTTATGCATAGAGGATCCAGATTATTAATTATGTGTTGATGTCATTACATACATACTAGTCTAGCTTGTTTATACTTCCTCAAAAGGTTTGACAGGATTTGCAAAGATTTTTTATGGGGGAAAAGATCACATGGAAGATCACTAGCTTTGATTAGTAGGAAAAATGTATGTTGTTTGAAGAAGCATGGAGGGTTGAATATTAATCAGTTGAAGACTTGGAATGAGGCTGCTCTAGTGAAGCAAATATGGGACATAGCAAAGAAAGAGGACTCATTATAGATTAAATGGATCCATATTTTGTATCTTAAAAACTGTGATATTTGGGAGTACACTCCTAGAGTGGACCCAAGTTGACACTGGAGATAGTTGATGAAGATTAAGGAGAGATATAAGGCAGGGTTTGCTAATAACAAGTACAAGAATGCTCAGGATGGTCTCTACTCCATAGCTGCATGCTATGATTGGATAAAGGGGCTCATCGGAGATGGAGACATTCCAATTTTGTATGGGGTAAGTACACAATACCCAAACATTCAATTATAAGTTGGTTGCTATCACATGATAGATTACTCACAAAGAAGAGATTAACTCAACCATATGATGAGGATAGTAGTTGTAACATCCTTGGTAGCCAAATGGATTGACGACTATCCCCACATACCAATACGACTCTTTTCGGCATACTTTGTCCTCACTCACATGCTTCCCGATGAAACTACCTTGGAGGTCACCCATCCCGTAATTTCTCCATGCTAAGGACGCTTAACTATGGAGTTCTTAAGTGATGGGCTACCGAAAAGAAGATGCATCTTGTTGATATGGGTAGTACTGATCATTTCATTTAAGCCTTCATTTACTATTTAGTCCCATACCTACACAATCTCAGGATCACCCTCTTATTCCGATGTGTTGGTTCATTCATGTATCCCTCCCTTAGAAGTCTATCAGGAGCCGCTCCTTGTCTGTGCCTCTTGCACCAGTGATCATTCCCCACCCTCATCAGTCCGGGTCTTATAATAATCATTTGTTCTTCTTATGTCCTTATTCTAAAGAGATGTTAAGACTATGTTGTTCATGGCTGGGAGTGCAGAAGCTCAATGAAGACAGGAGAGTATGGCTGATAAAAGTATAAGATATATATGGAAATTTAAGAAGGTTAGGCAATAGGTGCTATTTGCAGTGATAACAGCAGCTGTGTATATGATATGGACGAAGAGAAATGCTAGCTTATTTCAAAGGACTAAATGTGATATTTTGTTAAGATTTGTAGGCATAGTATCAGAGAAAGATAGATCACAGGATAGACAGTTCTTTGAGAGGTTGGAATTGTAAATGTTGAGTAAAAGTCAGATATTGTGAGGTAGCATTGGTTTTTTATAGGTATGAACCCAACCTAGTTGGTGGCAAACTTAAGGTTGGCAAACTTATTTGATTTTCCTTGCTATGCTCTAATATGTATTGTTTTGTTGGGTAACGAGAATTTTTCTGGTTTACCTAAAAACATTGAATTTTAATGGAAAAGACCATTTTATCCTAATTTGTCTTAGAGATCTAGAAAATGGTTGTTAAAGAAAAGACAACAAAAGTTTCGGAATTAATTTTGCTATTCTTGATAGATTTTTATAATGTTGAGAATTTATGTATGTAAATAATATACTGTTTCCTATTAGTATATCCAAATGTAATAAATATCTACCAGTAATGAAATATAAATCTACGAAATTAATTTATAAATCAACTTAAATCAAACATATAGTGATTATGTGTTATAAAGTATTACAATATATTATTTTTAATGACGATTGTTTAATTAGTGATATATGTCATTTCCTTCTTATATTAGTATATTATTATTCCCGCTATCCTAAAATCTTGGATCTATGTTTGACTATACTTAATGAAATGAGATAGTATCATTTTCATGTAACACACAATTCAATTATTAATTACAAACTAGATCCCCAGCCCATGCCACGTACGGGGCCAACACGCTAAGCAATAAATTTAAGTTTGGAATTTTTATAGTTTGAAATTAAAGCTTAGATTGATATAATTACCAATGTACTTTTTTTTTCAATAGTGCAGTAGTGCTATTGTGTTATTAAAAAATTTAATTATCCAAAAAGAAGTTATAATTCGTGATGGTTCTCCATATTCTATATTTTATTAACATTGGATAATTTCTTTATTATACTAAAATATGAAGATTTTAATTTTTAAAATAGGGATAATTTGTTTAACAGTGTAATACGTACATGCATCTTAGAGAGAATGAATTATTTTGTTTATTTAAAATATGTTAATGTTAATATCCATCAATTACCAAAGTGAAGCTCCTGCTTTATTTCAATAATACTTTTTTCAACGGATGATAAACATCATAGTTGTAAAACTCTTATTCATTTATGAATGATGTTTCTAAGAAGAATGTTTATTAAAAAGAAGAGTGAGTATTTGCATAATATATTTCATGTGTATTTTAGCATTATTTTAAAGTAAAAATGAGGCAATTCTATAGTTGTGTTGTTGCATTTAGTTTTGTCAATGTAATATGTAATGGCAAAAAGTAGAGTAAAGTGGAAATGAAAGTGTAATGAAAGCATGATAATTAATAAATATCACGGTATACTGGAATGGAACATACACATAGTTTGAAAGCAACTTACATAATGGAAAGTCAGAATTGGAAATAAAGTAAACAGAGGGTAGGTAGTACTGGGTTGTAGGTGACATTACAATAATATAACATTTAAAATAGGATAAAACTAAAGTAGCAAGCATATGTAGCACTATCAAAATGTGCAGATTCATGACTCCATTTCTGCCTTAGATTGCATTTCCTGCATGTTGTACAATAATTATTGTGGAGTAATGGTAGCATGGAATTGTTAATGTTATTACGTGTATTTGTAGATTTCGTAAAGTTTAAGCAATTTATATAATATATTACCTGAATGTAGAATGGTTGAGCTTTTGAAAGGGGACACTGAATCATTGCATGACTTTTGGTTCCAATTCCAAATAAACAATGCATAGTAAATTAAAGGTTAGCATATTATTGTGTGCTTAATTTGGTAATAAACTGGAATCACATATTGTATATAATATTGGATATGCATGTAGTGCAATTAAAATATAACTAAGATTTAGATTGATGAGCCTCATGACCTCATATATTTTGCAAGACAGATATTATTGCTTATTCAAAGTTCTAACATATGTATGATACCAAGAAAGCAAATTTAAAAGCACAAATTGGACCAATAAGAGAGGAAGTCATCACCAATGATAAAACACAAATTTAAAGAACAATATGTTTCATGACAGTAAAATAAAAGAAAAAATATATCCACCTATCTCTTCCTCACACTTAGTATGTATTCTTGCTCTTCCTGCAAAAGTCACTTTTCAGAAAGCCTCTGTAGAAAACACAGAAAAAAGGCACTCAATATAATGATGAGATATATACAATCAACCAATATAATCAATTCAATATTTACATATGATGCCTGTATAATAAGTTCAATTAAAAGAGGTAAAGGTTTACATGCACATTTTATGCAGTCTTGGACAGAGCATGTAGTGCAGTAATTGATGGCATCAAAATCCAATCATTTCTTGAGTTTCACCTTTTGCTTGAATTTAAAGGCATATCAGTCCGGAATACGACAAAATTGCTATTTTGAACAACAATATTTGGGAATAGAAATATACAGGGAAATTGCAAATAATTGCCTTAGGATCATTCTATAGAAGTTAGATTTCAAGTTGAAGAAATAATGTGTATCTGTATGAAGGAACATTTTATATCCCAATTTCATAAATAAGTTGAGTAAGTTATATGCAGTAATACTCTGTAAGAGATATCCTGTAGAAATGGAACCAATCAAAGCAAAAGCCTTTTACATGGTTACTTGTATTAGATATCAATGAGTAACAAAAGTATTGAAAGCATTAGGCATAAAATGTTCTTTACTTAAAATAAGTATTGAAAAACCTATACCTTTTTCACTGCAAATAGCACAATAGAACTTTTTTTACATAAAAACTTGTGCAATGCAGTAGCAAATCAATATTATTTTTTGGCTCCCCATGTGCTTATAGCCCGCATGAAAAAATGACTGAAACAAATCACTATTAAGCCAATTCAAATGACACTTTCACACTTGTATTGTCTTCCTGCTCAATAAAGTAAAACCAAAATCTAAAAGTACATAAGATAAAATTAAGGGAATTTCTAATATGCAATCCAAAATTGAAGTGTTATCATGCAACATTCTCTTAAACCAATAGAAAGTTGTCATTTAATTTATTTGTACCATAACATCATTTGAAGTAGTCAAATTTAATTTTTTGCAATTTGGTTCAACTTAAATAGTAAATTAAAATTTTAGTCCTTTGTACCTATAGATAAATTATAAGTTTTAATTTTAAAAAACATTATTAATAAAAAAATCAAAGTATGTTGTTGGTGGTTCTAATGAGCACAACTTAATTTAATTTTTATGTTGGACTAAATTACAAAACTTAATTTTGACTAATTTAAGTAATGATGTGACATACATGTCTTAGGTGGCAAGATTTTATTGGTTCAACAATGGGTTGCATAGCAACCATTCAATTTTTATTACATGGTAGTAACACCCTAAAATTAATAGTTTACCTAATTAGGATACCATACCTATTACCCTGATACCATTGCATAATTGCTCAGCACATGTCCCATTTATAGCTTACTCTTTGCACATTTGGTCCCCTGTTTAATGACATACTTTGTGTTAGTCTCGTGTCAAAGAAAGTTGGTGTGTTATTTCTTATTTCTTTTACAAAGGTGTCAATTCATTTTCTATAGGCTAAGATACACGAAGATATATTTAAAAAATCAAAATGAAGACGCAAACTTAAAAGTCAAAATTCAGTTAAATGTTCATAAATTCACTTGAGTTTAGAGAGATCACCATATGCTTTGCATATTCAAGAAATTTGCAAATGGTCGAAGCATTATTTCAAGGATTGAATGAGAAGAAAAATTTACAGTTACTGGACAGAAATGACACATGAAGTGATGCTAGTTTGAACACATATAGAAAAGAATACAAAATAACAAAATTACAATTTTCCATTTGAACTTAAAAGGAGCAAAACAAAACATGGCCACTAAATCTGAAGCATAAACCATAAAACGTGAAAAATGGACAACTTGGAGGAATGAGGTAACATTCCACCTACATAGTTTCACCAAAGTACATCCATACCCAAACAATTCAATGATTTTGATGTAAGTTGAATGTAGTAGTATATTTCCATAAGAAGATCATATGAGGACATGGTTACTTATTAAAAAACATGTACATGTCAGTATGAAAGTATTGTCTTTAGGACATTTACCTTACCCTATGGTTACTTATCAACACATACAGTAGGACTACCCTGTTTCCATTATTTTCTGCACTCAGAACAAAAAAATAATAAGACATAATTTAGTAGCATTTTATCTTCACTAAATATAAAAAGATACTATTTAAGAGCATTCTACATACCAAACCATTGATTCAGTAAAATAATGCTTGGGTTACCTCTGGTGAGAATGCAATATGCCATATGTGTCCAAAATTCTTTTTAGACTTTCATCAAGCACCTAAGCTGCAACACCATAGTGATCTAAGCTTTTAGAGTATAAACGAACTATACAGTGGTGCTTGGTGACTGGTGAGTACAGGAATACCTTAACAATAGTCACATAATGTAGAAACTAACCACAGATTCAAATTATTATACAATTAAGAACAAAACTATTAGCATAAAAAATCTCTAATAATCTCCCATTGCACAAATATAACATCAATTTCATAAATTAAAACCTCTAGCATTGAAAGTTAAGCCCCAAATAATAAATTCCCAAAACCCTTAAAATTCAAAGTTCACAAAAATCATACGATGTATATTTTTGACCATAAACAAACTATACAATGGTACTTATTGAGAGACAGATTTACCTGCTGCAACGGTGAGTCCAGAGCGCTGATGGTGTCGGTCACAGAGAAAACGATGATGGTGGCTATGAGAAAGAAGAGCGAGTGAGAGAGAGGGTGAGCGAGAAAGAGAGAGGAGATGAGAAATGAAAAATGAGAAAAAGAGAAAGAGAGAGGGAAATAAGCGAGAGAAAGAGAGAAGTGAGAGAGGGAGCAACGGAGATGAGAGGAAGAGAAGAAAGAGAGAGTGAGAGAAGAAAAAGAGGCTTTTTTTACTTACCTATGGTTACGCGATTGGTTGCGTCAGGTCAGTTGACACAATGCACCACGTTGCGACACGTGGCACATGCGTCAGCCGAATTTTTTTATTCTTTTTTTCAATTTTTTTGGACCAATCACACGCTGCCATGTGGCACTTTGATCCTGACAAAAAAATAAAATAATTAAGTTGACTTTGACTTCCCCATTTTCGTAAATAGTTTCGTTGACTATTCCATGTTTCGTAAATAGTTTGAAAACTATCCCTTTTACTTAAATTGTTTGTAAAACTACCCTACTTAAGTAAAAAAGCCAAAAAAAATATCAGACGTGTGTGTTTTGATGAAGGAGTCTTTTTATTATTATTATATTTTTGGGAGGGGTTTTTGAATTTTGAATGTATGATTTGAGGGAGAGGGAAATGTGGGAGGGAATTGAGTATTGATAATGAATGGGAGGTAAGTAGTGAATGAGAGGAAAAAAAGAGAAAGTTTAGTAAATGGGAGGGAATGTTTGGTAATTTAATTTAAATTTTTTTTTCCTTTACCCGCGTGACACGGGGTTGTTTCTAGTACTAAGTACTACTCCTATGGGACCCACGGGCACTTAGCAATGTGAGTTCCCGCCCGTGGGATACTCATGGGGTTTTATATAGTATAGATTACCTGTCATATAATAAAAAAATCCAAATCGAAATAACAAATACATGTACATAAAAAGAACGCAGAATACCCAAAGCATATTTTTTTAATTTAATATATTTATTAAAAAAAAAGGAGTCGGTGCACCAAAAACCGGTGCATGGTAGAAATACCATTGTTTTATATTTTACTTGTTTGAATCATAACCTGTGTCAGGAAGCATATAATAAAAAAATTTCAAATCCAAATAACAAAAACATGTATACAAAAATAACACAGAAAATCCAAAGCATATTTTTTTTAATATATTATATTTATCAAAATTTAAAAAAAAAGTCGGAGCACCAAAAACCAGTGCATGGTAAAAGCACCATTATTTTATATTTTACTTGTTTGGACCATTACATCTATAAGGAAGCATATAAAAAAAATAAGTACAATGCATTTAGCCGGATTGCATTTGAGAAACAAAACTTACCAAGTGCATTTTGCCACCCGGGTATACCCACCAGCTTTTATATAGTATAGATTACATCTATAAGGAAGCATATAATAAAAAAATAAGTAGTACAATGCATTTAGCCAAATTGCATTTGAGAAGCAAAACTTCCTAACAAAAAAAAGAAGAGAGTAGTACTACTCTGGGACCCACAACACTTACCAAGTGCATTTTGCCGTCTATGATATACCCACCTACTTTTATATAGTATAGATTATTAATACACAAATTAAGTTTTCATAACATTACCGTTAATGTTTCGATATTGCCTCCAAAAGTATTATTTTGCTCCCGCCAAATAAAGAATCCTTTTTTAATATTGCTTCAAAAAAAATTCTTTTGCTCCCGCCAAACAAATAATCATTTTGTAATTTAAATATTTCTTTGCTTACTTACATAATTTTTAAGAATTTTCAGTTATTATTTTTATTTTAATTTAGAACAAAACCTTTTACATTTTTTTACCAAATATGAAAAAAAGTAACTTTCAAAATAAAATTAAAATCCAAAAATAATTTAAAAGACAAAATCACATATTTTGCCGATATTATAAAACTTTAAACTAGACGTAAAAAAAAATTTAGCCCCAAACCTATGCAATAAAATATTTTTTATCTCGATTGATAAAAATAAAAAAAATGGTAAAACTTGTCCAAATCACAGTATTTATACCAACGTGGGTTAGTCAAGTAGTAGCTCACTTGGTCTCTTAACTAATTGGTCTCGAGTTCAAGTCTTGGGTATGAAGCAACCCCCGCTGGGAGATCCCTACCGCTTAGTGCGAGCTCAGTTGGGTCCAACCGGATGAGTCGGATTCTGGGTAAACCAGATTCGGGTAACGGTTGGTGTACACAAAAAAAATCACAGTATTTATTATTTTTTATCACTTGTCTAATAAATCAAGCGATTGCGTGCTAATCCCATTTAAAGAAAAGGCTTCAAAAAAATAATATATCGAAATTATTTTTGTCATATTTGACAGATTTTTTTAACGTTAGACAATTTATGAGAGTAGCTAGAAATTAATCAGTTTTTTTTTTTTGTTACATGTAATTAATCAGTTTTCTATTTGTATATCAAAATTCAAAATTTTCTGAACATCTTTTCTTCTATGGTTATGAAAGACTCTGAACATTTAATTGTAATAAAAAAAATATTAAAAAAGTGTTTCTAGAGAATAAAACTTGGGCCCAAAGTCATAGTAGAAAATCTTTCCTATCTAATAGGAAGAGAAGAAAATCTTTCTTACATCGGTCGTGAGAAAGTAAAATTAAATATGCCTGTGAAATACAATGGATGTCTCCATTTCATCTCAAAGTGTTTCCCTAGCTATGCTAAAAGTAGCCCTTATATAATGTCTTATAGTCTTGAGAATGGTGTCTCAAGAATGATTAGCGTACCTGAAGAAGCAAGAAGAGATTGTCGTGAGTTAGATGGGGAGATGAGCATCTTTAATTGGTCCAATCTATCTAGTTTGGTGCCTCAATCCATTTGTCTGGTAAGGTTGAGAAAGTCTGTTTTTACCATTTGGGTTTTGAAAGACTATGAGTCAAGTTTATGGTACAAAATTTTGGAAGTAAAATTATTAGAAGCGATGGGGTTGAAGAAGGATCCTAAAGTCTCAGGGTTTACGGTAATGAATGGTGATGTTCTTCTTTTTTCTATAGACAAAAAAGTTTATAGCTACGGTTTGATTGGTGAAAAATTCATGAGGCTTGAAGAAGTGTGCGAACATAGATGTGATTCTATGGTGACCTTTATTCCTTATTCAAACACACTTCGTTCATGTGGAATTGGTGCTACTACTTTGCCTATTTCTCATCCTGGTGAAGAAAATGTTTAAGTGGAGTCCCCCCTTGAAAGTGGTTCCTAGTTATTAATATCGTCCTTGCATTGGTTGTTTTTTATGTGTAGTTTTGAGTCTGGTTTTTTTATTTTGTAATCTCTATTTGCTAAAGCATCATGACTATAGCAGACTATGAATATTAGTACTATTTTACTATCCCGTGTGTGACTTTTCCTTTTCCTTTTCATTACCCTTTTATTACCTAAATCCTAATCTCATGAAATGTATCTGCTGATCATTGCTTGCTTTAAGGAACATCATTAAATTTCAATAATTTTGTTTGATTATTAAAGGAAAATTTTTTATGGATATGCTTTTTGGCTAAGATTTCATGTCAAGCACATCTGCATATTTGTAATGTGTAGCTACGTACATAACAGATGAACCTAAGCTTTTAAAGTAATTGAAGAATTTAGTGGTTAAGATTAATAAAGACTTCATATATAGTTGTTTTTAATGACTCTCTATGGAAGAGTTAGTAATTTTAATTTATTTTTTTATTGCTTTAGAATTTTGGATTTGGTTCCTTTCTGTTGTCTTTTATGGATTGTGTATGTGTTGTGCTTATTGATCTTATGATTATATTGTTATCCTTCATAATAAAACGAAGGATTTGGTTTCAGCACATATCTCGCTATCTTAGATAATAGATAAAACCAAGTAACCAACATGCTGGTCTATCATCTCGTGACCAATGCTGGTGAAATTAGCAATACATGACAAAAAACAAAACTTGAGGTCTATACAAGGATAAGAAGAATTGGCAAAATATATGAAGTAGTACACAAATTGAGTACAAGGTCTTCACTAATTCAGACCCTCTTGCTGGTTTAGAGAGCAAATGGTATCATGTACTTGCTGCTCATCTCACAAACTTGCTGTTACAAAGTGTGTCTTAATCCAAGGGTGTGATATCTTTCAAATTTACGGTAGGATCTACAGCATGTTCTAACTAATTAAGAGGCCCTCCCAATAATATTTGCCTTCTCAAAAGTCTCAATGAATGAGTTAGTTCACTCAAATGCAAACTAACTAAAACACATTAATGAAAAGGATTTTTTTCTCTGTATCCTTTGCAAAAAAAAAAAGGTTATTGTACCCTTTTTAAGTGGTCCAATAAAAAAATATCACATGTATTTTGATAGGCTTATTTATGTCTTTAATCCATGTTATAAGGAAAAATCCGTTAATTAAATGCCACATCAGCATACATGTGGGCAAATACAGCGTGGTGTTAGCAATAAGATAACGTGGATGATCCGGATTCGCAAGACCAAAAGGGTCAAATCTCAATTCATAAACACATTTGGGTTAGGCTTTGGCTTTTTGCTCCTACTAGTCCGGATCATCCACGTCATCTTATCAGTGGCCTGCATACTCGCACATGTGTAAATGCGGCGTTTCGGTTGTCATATCAGCAGTTAATATGATTTTTCCTAATGCTATGGACTATAACCAAATTTTCAAAACAATTAAGGATGAGTCAAGGTAAAAAAAACTTTTAGAGACCAAAATTAAAACACCCTCAACTTTTAGACATAAAGACATAAATAAACCATTTTGATATCATATAAATGTTATTTCAACTGGACACAAACACAAATTATAAATTCTGCAATTAAATTCCGAAATCATTTATGAAAAACAAACCTTTTCTTTAGGTACCCTTCCTCTATATGCATTTCTCCCTGCCTCCCTGGGTCATGAATATTAGTTGCTGCTCTTTCTATTGTTACTACTGTAAAAACAAATGATCTATAGATCCTTTATATTATGTTTATTTCAATTGTTTTGTGAAAATTTGAATTTTGGTGGTTTCAATTCTTGAATCAATCAAAACAAATCATTTTAATTGTTTTAGAACATCTTGACGATCCTTTATTGATTTTTGTTTAGTACATTCACTGGTTGTGCTTGAAGATTTGATAAAGAATAATTTTTGAATCATTTTCTCTCAGATTATCTGGTTGATTATCTGGTTAGTTATATGGTACAACCAAATAAAGTGTAAACAACAACCAAATAACGTGATTCTAACGCTTACGGATTTGATTGTAACCGAAAATTGTACATACCAATCACTACACCTATTCACCATGCCCCTTCTAGGTGTGTGTAGAGCCTCTTGTAAATCCTTACACCCAATGTTGTTTGTATTAGTTATGGAAATGCTCGCTAGATGTCTCAAAGTTGAAACAAAAAACTCAAGTTTCAAGTTTCACCCAATGTGCAAAAGATTGGCTATATCTAATCTTTTTCTTTGCAGATGACTTAATGTTTTTTTGCAAAAGGGAAACTAATTCAGTAAGAATTTTGATGGAGGCCTTCCAAAAGTTTTCTGTTGTCTCAGGCTTGCAGGTAAACACACAAAAATCATCGGTGCTCTATGCAAATATTCAATATAAAATTATGCAGATAACTGGTTTTAAGAGAAGCTCATTTCCAATTAGATACTTAGGGCTACCTCTTACTCCATCAAAGTGGAATCATCAAGATTGTATGAGTCTGATTAACAAGGTTGATGCTAGAGTCGAGTGCTAGTTTTTCAGGAACCTGTCTTATGCATAGAGGATCCAGATTATTAATTATGTGTTGATGTCATTACATACATACTAGTCTAGCTTGTTTATACTTCCTCAAAAGGTTTGACAGGATTTGCAAAGATTTTTTATGGGGAAAAGATCACATGGAAGATCACTAGCTTTGATTAGTAGGAAAAATGTATGTTGTTTGAAGAAGCATGGAGGGTTGGATATCAATCAGTTGAAGGCTTGGAATGAGGCTGCTCTAGTGAAGCAAATATGGGACATAGCAAAGAAAGAGGACTCATTATAGATTAAATGGATCCATATTTTGTATCTTAAAAACTGTGATATTTGGGAGTACACTCCTAGAGTGGACCCAAGTTGACACTGGAGATAGTTGATGAAGATTAAGGAGAGATATAAGGCAATAACAAGTACAAGAATGCTCAGGATGGTCTCTACTCCATAGCTGCATGCTATGATTGGATAAAGGGGCTCATCGGAGATGGAGACATTCCAATTTTGTATGGGGTAAGTACACAATACCCAAACATTCAATTATAAGTTGGTTGCTATCACATGATAGATTACTCACAAAGAAGAGATTAACTCAAGCATATGATGAGGATAGTAGTTGTAACATCCTTGGTAGCCAAATGGATTGACGACTATCCCCACATACCAATACGACTCTTTTCGACATACTTTGTCCTCACTCACATGCTTCCCGATGAAACTACCTTGGAGATCACCCATCCCGTAATTTCTCCATGCTAAGGACGCTTAACGATGGAGTTCTTAAGTGATGGGCTACCGAAAAGAAGATGCATCTTGTTGATATGGGTAGTACTAATCATTTCATTTAAGCCTTCATTTACTATTTAGTCCCATACCTACACAATCTCAGGATCACCCTCTTATTCCGATGTGTTGGTTCATTCATGTACCCCTCCCTTAGAAGTCTACCAGGAGCCGCTCCTTGTCTGTGCCTCTTGCACCAGCGATCATTCCCCACCCTCATCAGTCCGGGTCTTATAATAATCATTTGTTCTTCTTATGTCCTTATTCTAAAGAGATGTTAAGACTATGTTGTTCATGGCTGGGAGTGCAGAAGCTCAATGAAGACAGGAGAGTATGGCTGATAAAAGTATAAGATATATATGGAAATTTAAGAAGGTTAGGCAATAGGTGCTATTTGCAGTGATAACAGCAGCTGTGTATATGATATGGACGAAGAGAAATGCTAGCTTATTTCAAAGGACTAAATGTGATATTTTGTTAAGATTTGTAGGCATAGTATCAGAGAAAGATAGATCACAGGATAGACAGTTCTTTGAGAGGTTGGAATTGTAAATGTTGAGTAAAAGTCAGATATTGTGAGGTAGCATTGGTTTTTTATAGGTATGAACCCAACCTAGTTGGTGGCAAACTTAAGGGTGGCAAACTTATTTGATTTTCCTTGCTATGCTCTAATATGTATTGTTTTGTTGGGTAACGAGAATTTTTCTGGTTTACCTAAAAACATTGAATTTTAATGGAAAAGACCATTTTATCCTAATTTGTCTTAGAGATCTAGAAAATGGTTGTTAAAGAAAAGACAACAAAAGTTTCGGAATTAATTTTGCTATTCTTGATAGATTTTTATAATGTTGAGAATTTATGTATGTAAATAATATACTGTTTCCTATTAGTATATCCAAATGTCATAAATATCTACCAGTAATGAAATATAAATCTACGAAATTAATTTATAAATCAACTTAAATCAAACATATAGTGATTATGTGTTATAAAGTATTACAATATATTATTTTTAATGACGATTGTTTAATTAGTGATATATGTCATTTCCTTCTTATATTAGTATATTATTATTCCCGCTATCCTAAAATCTTGGATCTAAGTTTGACTATACTTAATGAAATAAGATAGTATCATTTTCATGTAACACACAATTCAATTATTAATTACAAACTAGATCCCCAGCCCATGCCACGTACGGGGCCAACACGCTAAGCAATAAATTTAAGTTTGGAATTTTTATAGTTTGAAATTAAAGCTTAGATTGATATAATTACCAATGTACTTTTTTTTTCAATAGTGCAGTAGTGCTATTGTGTTATTAAAAAATTTAATTATCCAAAAAGAAGTTATAATTCGTGATGGTTCTCCATATTCTATATTTTATTAACATTGGATAATTTCTTTATTATACTAAAATATGAAGATTTTAATTTTTAAAATAGGGATAATTTGTTTAACAGTGTAATACGTACATGCATCTTAGAGAGAATGAATTATTTTGTTTATTTAAAATATGTTAATGTTAATATCCATCAATTACCAAAGTGAAGCTCCTGCTTTATTTCAATAATACTTTTTTCAACGGATGATAAACATCATAGTTGTAAAACTCTTATTCATTTATGAATGATGTTTCTAAGAAGAATGTTTATTAAAAAGAAGAGTGAGTATTTGCATAATATATTTCATGTGTATTTTAGCATTATTTTAAAGTAAAAATGAGGCAATTCTATAGTTGTGTTGTTGCATTTAGTTTTGTCAATGTAATATGTAATGGCAAAAAGTAGAGTAAAGTGGAAATGAAAGTGTAATGAAAGCATGATAATTAATAAATATCACGGTATACTGGAATGGAACATACACATAGTTTGAAAGCAACTTACATAATGGAAAGTCAGAATTGGAAATAAAGTAAACAGAGGGTAGGTTGTACTGGGTTGTAGGTGACATTACAATAATATAACATTTAAAATAGGATAAAACTAAAGTAGCAAGCATATGTAGCACTATCAAAATGTGCAGATTCATGACTCCATTTCTGCCTTAGATTGCATTTCCTGCATGTTGTACAATAATTATTGTGGAGTAATGGTAGCATGGAATTGTTAATGTTATTACGTGTATTTGTAGATTTCGTAAAGTTTAAGCAATTTATATAATATATTACCTGAATGTAGAATGGTTGAGCTTTTGAAAGGGGACACTGAATCATTGCATGACTTTTGGTTCCAATTCCAAATAAACAATGCATAGTAAATTAAAGGTTAGCATATTATTGTGTGCTTAATTTGGTAATAAACTGGAATCACATATTGTATATAATATTGGATATGCATGTAGTGCAATTAAAATATAACTAAGATTTAGATTGATGAGCCTCATGACCTCATATATTTTGCAAAACAGGTATTATTGCTTATTCAAAGTTCTAACATATGTATGATACCAAGAAAGCAAATTTAAAAGCACAAATTGGACCAATAAGAGAGGAATTCATCACCAATGATAAAACACAAATTTAAAGAACAATATGTTTCATGACAGTAAAATAAAATAATAAAATATATCCACCTATCTCTTCCTCACACTTAATATGTATTCTTGCTCTTCCTGCAAAAGTCACTTTTCAGAAAGCCTCCGTAGAAAACACAGAAAAAAGGCACTCAATATAATGATGAGATATATACAATCAATCAATATAATCAATTCAATATTTACATATGATGCCTGTATAATCAATTCAATTAAAAGAGGTAAAGGTTTACATGCACATTTTATGCAGTCTTGGACAGAGCATGTAGTGCAGTAATTGATGGCATCAAAATCCAATCCTTTCTTGAGTTTCACCTTTTGCTTGAATTTAAAGGCATATCAGTCCGGAATACTACAAAATTGCTATTTTGAACAACAATAATTGGGAATAGAAATATACAGGGAAATTGCAAATAATTGCCTTAGGATCATTCTATAGAAGTTAGATTTCAAGTTGAAGAAATAATGTGTATCTGTATGAAGGAACATTTTATATCCCAATTTCATAAATAAGTTGAGTAAGTTATATGCAGTAATACTCTGTAAGAGATATCCTGTAGAAATGGAACCAATCAAAGCAAAAGCCTTTTACATGGTTACTTGTATTAGATATCAATGAGTAACAAAAGTATTGAAAGCATTAGGCATAAAATGTTCTTTACTTAAAATAAGTATTGAAAAACCTATACCTTTTTCACTGCAAATAGCACAATAAAACTTTTTTTGCATAAAAACTTGTGCAATGCAGTAGCAAATCAATATTATTTTTTGGCTCCCCATGTGCTTATAACCCGCATGAAAAAATGACTGAAACAAATCACTATTAAGCCAATTCAAATGACACTTTCACACTTGTATTGTCTTCCTGCTCAATAAAGTAAAACCAAAATCTAAAAGTACATAAGATAAAATTAAGGGAATTTCTAATATGCAATCCAAAATTGAAGTGTTATCATGCAACATTCTCTTAAACCAATAGAAAGTTGTCATTTAATTTATCTGTACCATATCATCATTTGAAGTAATCAAATTTAATTTTTTGCAATTTGGTTCAACTTAAATAGTAAATTAAAATTTTAGTCCTTTGTACCTATAGATGAATTATAAGTTTTAATTTTAAAAAACATTATTAATAAAAAAATCAAAGTATGTTGTTGGTGGTTCTAATGAGCACAACTTAATTTAATTTTTATGTTGGACTAAATTACAAAACTTAATTTTGACTAATTTAAGTAATGATGTGACATACATGTCTTAGGTGGCAAGATTTTATTGGTTTAACAATGGGTTGCATAGCAACCATTCAATTTTTGATTACATGGTAGTAACACCCTAAAATTAATAGTTTACCTAATTAGGACCATACCTATTACCCTGATACCATTGCATAATTGCTCAGCACATGTCCCATTTATAGCTTATTCTTTGCACATTTGGTCCCCTGTTTAATGACATACTTTGTGTTAGTCTCGTGTCAAAGAAAGTTGGTGTGTTATTTCTTATTTCTTTTACAAAGGTGTCAATTCATTTTCTATAGGCTAAGATACACGAAGATATATTTAAAAAATCAAAATGAAGACGCAAACTTAAAAGTCAAAATTCAGTTAAATGTTCATAAATTCACTTGAGTTTAGAGAGATCACCATATGCTTTGCATATTCAAGAAATTTGCAAATGGTCGAAGCATTATTTCAAGGATTGAATGAGAAGAAAAATTTACAGTTACTGGACAGAAATGACACATGAAGTGATGCTAGTTTGAACACATATAGAAAAGAATACAAAATAACAAAATTACAATTTTCCATTTGAACTTAAAATGAGCAAAACAAAACATGGCCACTAAATCTGAAGCATAAACCATAAAACGTGAAAAATGGACAACTTGGAGGAATGAGGTAACATTCCACCTACATAGCTTCACCAAAGTACATCCATACCCAAACAATTCAATGATTTTGATGTAAGTTGAATGTAGTAGTATATTTCCATAAGAAGATCATATGAGGACATGGTTACTTATTAAAAAACATGTACATGTCAGTATGAAAGTATTGTCTTTAGGACATTTACCTTACCCTATGGTTACTTATCAACACATACAGTAGGACTACCCTGTTTCCATTATTTTCTGCACTCAGAACAAAAAAATAATAAGACATAATTTAGTAGCATTTTATCTTCACTAAATATAAAAAGATACTATTTAAGAGCATTCTACATACCAAACCTTTGATTCAGTAAAATAATGCTTGGGTTACCTCTGGTGAGAATGCAATATGCCATGTGTCCAAAATTCTTTTTAGACTTTCATCAAGCACCTAAGCTGCAACACCATAGAGATCTAAGCTTTTAGAGTATAAACGAACTATACAGTGGTGCTTGGTGAGTAGGGATGGCAACGGGGCGGAGATGGGGCGGGGGGTACTTTCCCATTCCCCATCCTCGGGTCCCATTCCTCCCCCATCCCCATCCCCATCCCCAAACCCCATCTCGGGTAGAAATTGTTCCCCATCCCCATTCCCCACGGTCCCCACGGGGTCCCCAAACATACGCGAATTTTTTTTAAAAAAAATTGTAACTTCCATTTGACTCGTCATAAAATTAACCCTGCTTAATAGTATTTTCAAAAGATGCATAGTACTTAAAAATAATCATTAAAAGTCAAATAATTCAATCTAAGAAATAGAATAAAAATAATCAAAAGGTTAATATTTGTTTTAAAATTAGATAATTACAAACTTTTTTTTTATAGTAAAGGCGGGCTTTATAAAACAGGCAAAGCCACATGGGCTGAAAGTTCTACAAAGAATGGCTGCTGCAGTGCTGGTACGTAGTTGAAATTAGGGTTGAAGGTGAAATTACCAAAAAAAACCAATTTTTTTAATTACATAAAAGTTAAAAACTAAGGGTGTATATGTAAAATAGGCGGGGAACGGGGCCCAACGGGGACGGGGGGACTTATCCCATTCCCTGCCCCGAAATCTGTACGGGGAAAAAATCTTCCCCATCCCCGACCCCGACGGGGAAAAATCCCCGAAATCGGGGACCCGAACGGCGCGTTCCCCGCGGGAATCCCCGAATGGCGTTCCCCATTGCCACCCCTATTGGTGAGTACAGGAATACCTTAACAATAGTCACATAATGTAGAAACTAACCACAAATTCAAATTATTATACAATTAAGAACAAAACTATTTGCATAAAAAATCTCTAATAATCTCCCATTGCACAAATATAACATCAATTTCATAAATTAAAACCTCTAGCATTGAAAGTTAAGCCCCAAATAATAAATTCTCAAAACCCTTAAAATTCAAAGTTCACCAAAATCAAACGATGTATATTTTTGACCATAAACAAACTATACAATGGTACTTATTGAGAGACAGATTTACCTGCTGCAACGGTGAGTCCAGAGCGCTGATGGTGTCGGTCACAGAGAAAACGATGATGGTGGCTATGAGAAAGAAGAGCGAGTGAGAGAGAGGGTGAGCGAGAAAGAGAGAGGAGATGAGAAATGAAAAATGAGAAAAAGAGAAAGAGAGAGGGAAATGAGCGAGAGAAAGAGAGAAGTGAGAGAGGGAGCAACGGAGATGAGAGGAAGAGAAGAAAGAGAGAGTGAGAGAAGAAAAAGAGGTTTTTTTTACTTACCTATGGTTACGCGATTGGTTGCATCAGGTCAGTTGACGCAATGCACCACGTTGCGACACGTGGCACATGCGTCAGCCGAATTTTTTTATTCTTTTTTTCAATTTTTTTGGACCAATCACACGCTGCCATGTGGCACTTTGATCCTGACAAAAAAATAAAATAATTAAGTTGACTTTGACTGCCCCATTTTCGTAAATAGTTTCGTTGACTATTCCATGTTTCGTAAATAGTTTGAAAACTATCCCTTTTACTTAAATTGTTTGTAAAACTACCCTACTTAAGTAAAAAAGCCAAAAAAAGATATCAGACGTGTGTGTTTTGATGAGGGAGTCTTTTTATTATTATTATATTTTTGGGAGGGGTTTTTGAATTTTGAATGTATGATTTGAGGGAGAGGGAAATGTGGGAGGGAATTGAGTATTGATAATGAATGGGAGGTAAGTAGTGAATGAGAGGAAAAAAAGAGAAAGTTTAGTAAATGGGAGGGAATGTTTGGTAATTTAATTTAAATTTTTTTTCCTTTACCCGCGTGACACGGGGTTGTTTCTAGTACTAAGTACTACTCCTATGGGACCCACGGGCACTTAGCAATGTGAGTTCCCGCCCGTGGGATACTCATGGGGTTTTATATAGTATAGATTACCTGTATCTGGAAGCATATAATAAAAAAATCCAAATCGAAATAACAAATACATGTACATAAAAAGAACGCAGAATACCCAAAGCATATTTTTTTAATTTATTATATTTATTAAAAAAAAAAGGAGTCGGTGCACCAAAAACCGGTGCATGGTAGAAATACCATTGTTTTATATTTTACTTGTTTGAACCATTATCTGTGTCAGGAAGCATATAATAAAAAAATATCAAATCCAAATAACAAAAACATGTATACAAAAAGAACACAGAAAATCCAAAGCATATTTTTTTAATATATTATATTTATCAAAATTTTAAAAAAAAGTCGGAGCACCAAAAACCGGTGCATGGTAAAAGCACCATTATTTTATATTTTACTTGTTTGGACCATTACATCTATAAGGAAGCATATAAAAAAAATAATTACAATGCATTTAGCCGGATTGCATTTGAGAAACAAAACTTACCAAGTGCATTTTGCCACCCGTGGTATACCCACCAGCTTTTATATAGTATAGATTACATCTATAAGGAAGCATATAATAAAAAAATAAGTAGTACAATGCATTTAGCCAAATTGCATTTGAGAAGCAAAACTTCCTAACAAAAAAAAGAAGAGAGTAGTACTACTCTGGGACCCACAACACTTACCAAGTGCATTTTGCCATCTATGATATACCCACCTACTTTTATATAGTATAGATTATTAATACACAAATTAATTTTTCATAACATTACCGTTAATGTTTCGATATTGCCTCCAAAAGTATTATTTTGCTCCCGCTAAATAAAGAATCATTTTTTAATATTGCTTCAAAAAAAATTCTTTTGCTCCCGCCAAACAAATAATCATTTTGTAATTTAAATATTTCTTTGCTTACTTACATAATTTTTAAGAATTTTCTGTTATTATTTTTATTTTAATTTAGAACAAAACCTTTTACATTTTTTTACCAAATATGAAAAAAAGTAACTTTCAAAATAAAATTAAAATCCAAAAATAATTTAAAAGACAAAATCACATATTTTGCCGATATTATAAAACTTTAAACTAGACGTAAAAAAAATTTAGCCCCAAACCTATGCAATAAATTATTTTTTATCTCGATCGATAAAAATTAAAAAAAAATGGTAAAACTTGGCCAAATCACAGTATTTATACCAACGTGGGTTAGTCAAGTAGTAGTCTTGGTCTCTTAACTAATTGGTCTAGAGTTCAAGTCTTGGGTATGAAGCAACCCCCGCTGGGAGACCCCTACCGCTTAGTGCGAGCTCAGTTGGGTCCAACCGGATGAGTCGGATTCTGGGTAAACCAGATTCGGGTAACGGTTGGTGTACACAAAAAAAATCACAGTATTTATTATTTTTTATCACTTGTCTAATAAATCAAGCGATTGCGTGCTAATCCCATTTAAAGAAAAGACTTCAAAAAAATAATATGTCGAAATTATTTTTGTCATATTTGACAGATTTTTTTAACGTTAGACAATTTATGAGAGTAGCTAGAAATTAATCAGTTTTTTTTTTGTTACATGTAATTAATCGGTTTTCTATTTGTATATCAAAATTCAAAATTTTCTGAACATCTTTTCTTCTATGGTTATGAAAGACTCTTGAACATTTAATTGTAATAAAAAAAATATTAAAAAAGTGTTTCTAGAGAATAAAACTTGGGCCCAAAGTCATAGTAGAAAATCTTTCCTATCTAATAGGAAGAGAAGAAAATCTTTCTTATCGATTTGATAAAAAGAGAAATAAAACTTTGGCCCCAAGTCATAGTATTTATTGTGTTTGATCACTTGAATTAGAGTTGAAGAAAGTACTAAACCCCATCAAAGGAAAGATTTCAATAGCAGTATTTTTGAAATTATTTTACTGTATTTGCCATATTTTTTTAACGTTGAGAATTTACGTAAGATATAAATATATGTTCCTGAACACCTATATTATTCAAACGTCACTAGGTTAAGTTACACTATATATAAAAACCTTAGGTACGTAACACACAAGTTCATTCATATCCACCATTTTCCCTCTCTTAGCTTGGCCCAGAAATCTTCAAAACATTCAAACTTTGTTCTTCCCTTCCTTCATACTTTTCTGCTCTACTTGCTCTCAAAAATTCTTCTTTGCTTTCAAATTAACACAATCTCTTTTCTATCTCATTGATGGCATTCTCTCAAAGTGATTTGTTTGAAATATTTTCTTGGTTACCCGCCAAAGCAATTTATCAGTGTCAGTCTGTTTGCAAATCACTCTCTAAGGTTTTAAAAGAAAGAGTTTTTCAGATAAAACAGTCTCAAAACATGTTGATAAAGAATGATACATGTTTCTTCATTCAACTTGATACGCACCATAAATACAATGAGCATATCGAGTTGTATCCTTTAATTGAGGAACAACAATCCTCTGGTGTGCCTCCCGATATTTTAGAACTTTTGTCATACTCAACTAGGGTTTTAGATTCAAGTAACGGGTTGATTCTTTGTCGAACAACTTATAACAACCCAATTGAATTGTTCATTTACAATCCTGTCACACTGTCTCGGTTGCCTATTCCTACACCAGAGTGTCTACAAAGAAATCCTGATGGTAATCTTAATATCAGGTTAGAATGTTATTGTGAAAATCTTGATTCGGATGAATTCAAGATAATTCTTTTTGAAGATCCGATTGATTGGGAGTCAGCATATTCTGCTTGCCATGTTTTTCATCCCAAAGATGGTGTATGGAAAACATTGGAAAAACTTTTTTACATGGGTCGTGAGAAAGTAAAATTAAATATGCCTGTGAAATACAATGGATGTCTCCATTTCATCTCAAAGTGTTTCCCTAGCTATGATAAAAGTAGCCCTTATATAATGTCTTATAGTCTTGAGAATGGTGTCTCAAGAATGATTAGCGTACCTGAAGAAGCAAGAAGAGACTGTCGTGAGTTAGATGGGGAGATGAGCATCTTTAATTGGTCCAATCTATCTAGTTTGGTGCCTCAATCCATTTGTCTGGTAAGGTTGAGAAAGTCTGTTTTTACCATTTGGGTTTTGGAAGACTATGAGTCAAGTTTATGGTACAAAATTTTGGAAGTAAAATTATTAGAAGCGATGGGGTTGAAGAAGGATCCTAAAGTCTCAGGGTTTACGGTAATGAATGGTGATGTTCTTCTTTTTTCTATAGACAAAAAAGTTTATAGCTACGGTTTGATTGGTGAAAAATTCATGAGGCTTGAAGAAGTGTGCGAACATAGATGTGATTCTATGGTGACCTTTATTCCTTATTCAAACACACTTCGTTCATGTGGAATTGGTGCTACTACTTTGCCTATTTCTCATCCTGGTGAAGAAAATGTTTAAGTGGAGTCCCCCTTGAAAGTGGTTCCTAGTTATTAATATCGTCCTTGCATTGGTTGTTTTTTATGTGTAGTTTTGAGTCTGGTTTTTTTATTTTGTAATCTCTATTTGCTAAAGCATCATGACTATAGCAGACTATGAATATTAGTACTATTTTACTATCCGGTGTGTGACTTTTCCTTTTCCTTTTCATTACCCTTTTATTACCTAAATCCTAATCTCATGAAATGTATCTGCTGATCATTGCTTGCTTTAAGGAACATCATTAAATTTCAATAATTTTGTTTGATTATTAAAGGAAAATTTTTTATGGATATGCTTTTTGGCTAAGATTTCATGTCAAGCACATCTGCATATTTGTAATGTGTAGCTACGTACATAACAGATGAACCTAAGCTTTTAAAGTAATTGAAGAATTTAGTGGTTAAGATTAATAAAGACTTCATATATAGTTGTTTTTAATGACTCTCTATGGAAGAGTTAGTAATTTTAATTTATTTTTTTTATTGCTTTAGAATTTTGGATTTGGTTCCTTTCTGTTGTCTTTTATGGATTGTGTATGTGTTGTGCTTATTGATCTTATGATTATATTGTTATCCTTCATAATAAAACGAAGGATTTGGTTTCAGCACATATCTCGCTATCTTAGATAATAGATAAAACCAACATGTCGGTCTATCATCTCATGACCAATGCTGGTGAAATTAGCAATACATGACACAAAACAAAACTTGAGGTCTATATAAGGATAAGAAGAATTGGCAATATATATGAAGTAGTACACAAATTGAGTACAAGGTCTTCACTAATTCAGACCCTCTTGCTGGTTTAGAGAGCAAATGGTATCATGTACTTGCTGCTCACCTCACAAACTTGCTGTTACAAAGTGTCTTAATCCAAGGGTGTGATATCTTTCAAATTTATTACGGTAGGATCTACAGCATGTTCTAACTAATTAAGAGGCCCTCCCAATATTTGCCTTCTCAAAAGTCTCAATGAATGAGTTATTTCACTCAAATGCAAACTAACTAAAACACATTATTGAAAAGGATTTTTTCTCTGTATCCTTTGAAAAAAAAAAGGTTACTGTACCCTTTTTAAGTGGTCCAATAAAAAAATATCACATGTATTTTGATAGGCTTATTTATGTCTTTAATCCATGTTATAAGGAAAAATCCGTTAATTAAATGCCACATCAGCATACATGTGGGCAAATACTGTGTGGTGTTAGAAATAAGATAACGTGGATGATCCGGATTCGCAAGACCAAAAGGGTCAAATCTCAATTCATAAACACATTTGGGTTAGGCTTTGGCTTTTTGCTCCTACTAGTCCGGATCATCCACGTCATCTTATCAGTGGCCTGCATACTCGCACATGTGTAAATGCGGCGTTTCGGTTGTCATATCAGCAGTTAATATGATTTTTCCTAAGGCCATGGATTATAACCAAATTTTCAAAACAATTAAGGATGAGTCAAGGTAAAAAAAACTTTTAGAGACCAAAATTAAAACACCCTCAACTTTTAGACATAAAGACATAAATAAACCATTTTGATATCATATAAATGTTATTTCAACTGGACACAAACACAAATTATAAATTCTGCAATTAAATTCCGAAATCATTTATGAAAAACAAACCTTTTCTTTAGGTACTCTTCCTCTATATGCATTTCTCCCTCCCTCCTTGGGTCATGAATATTAGTTGCTGCTCTTTTTATTGTTACTACTGTAAAAACAAATGATCTATAGATCCTTTATATTATGTTTATTTCAATTGTTTTGTGAAAAGTTGAATTTTGGTGGTTTCAATTCTTGAATCAATCAAAACAAATCATTTTAATTGTTTTAGAACATCTTGACGATCCTTTATTGATTTTTGTTTAGTACATTCACTGGTTGTGCTTGAAGATTTGATAAAGAATAATTTTTGAATTGGTTTTCTCTCAGATTATCTGGTTGATTATCTGGTTAGTTATATGGTACAACCAAATAAAGTGTAAACAACAACCAAATAACGTGATTCTAACGCTTACGGATTTGATTGTAACCGAAAATTGTACATACCAATCACTACACCTATTCACCATGCCCCTTCTAGGTGTGTGTAGAGCCTCTTGTAAATCCTTACACCCAATGTTGTTTGTATTAGTTATGGAAATGCTCGCTAGGTGTCTCAAAGTTGAAACAAAAAACTCAAGTTTCAAGTTTCACCCAATGTGCAAAAGATTGGCTATATCTAATCTTTGCTTTGCAGATGACTTAATGTTTTTTTGCAAAAGGGAAACTAATTCAGTAAGAATTTTGATGGAGGCCTTCCAAAAGTTTTCTGTTGTCTCAGGCTTGCAGGCAAACACACAAAAATCATCGGTGCTCTTGGAGGTGTCCATGCAAATATTCAATAGAAAATTATGCAGATAACTGGTTTTAAGAGAAGCTCATTTCCAGTTAGATACTTAGGGCTACCTCTTACTCCATCAAAGTGGAATCATCAAGATTGTATGAGTCTGATTAACAAGGTTGATGCTAGAGTCGAGTGCTGGTTTTTCAAGAACCTGTCTTATGCATAGAGGATCCAGATTATTAATTATGTGTTGATGTCATTACATACATACTAGTCTAGCTTGTTTATACTTCCTCAAAAGGTTTGACAGGATTTGCAAAGATTTTTTATGGGGGAAAAGATCACATGGAAGATCACTAGCTTTGATTAGTAGGAAAAATGTATGTTGTTTGAAGAAGCATGGAGGGTTGAATATTAATCAGTTGAAGACTTGGAATGAGGCTGCTCTAGTGAAGCAAATATGGGACATAGCAAAGAAAGAGGACTCATTATAGATTAAATGGATCCATATTTTGTATCTTAAAAACTGTGATATTTGGGAGTACACTCCTAGAGTGGACCCAAGTTGACACTGGAGATAGTTGATGAAGATTAAGGAGAGATATAAGGCAGGGTTTGCTAATAACAAGTACAAGAATGCTCAGGATGGTCTCTACTCCATAGCTGCATGCTATGATTGGATAAAGGGGCTCATCGGAGATGGAGACATTCCAATTTTGTATGGGGTAAGTACACAATACCCAAACATTCAATTATAAGTTGGTTGCTATCACATGATAGATTACTCACAAAGAAGAGATTAACTCAAGCATATGATGAGGACAGTAGTTGTAACATCCTTGGTAGCCAAATGGATTGACGACTATCCCCACATACCAATACGACTCTTTTCGGCATACTTTGTCCTCACTCACATGCTTCCCGATGAAACTACCTTGGAGGTCACCCATCCCGTAATTTCTCCATGCTAAGGACGCTTAACTATGGAGTTCTTAAGTGATGGGCTACCGAAAAGAAGATGCATCTTGTTGATATGGGTAGTACTAATCATTTCATTTAAGCCTTCATTTACTATTTAGTCCCATACCTACACAATCTCAGGATCACCCTCTTATTCCGATGTGTTGGTTCATTCATGTACCCCTCCCTTAGAAGTCTATCAGGAGCCGCTCCTTGTCTGTGCCTCTTGCACCAGCGATCATTCCCCACCCTCATCAGTCCGGGTCTTATAATAATCATTTGTTCTTCTTATGTCCTTATTCTAAAGAGATGTTAAGACTATGTTGTTCATGGCTGGGAGTGCAGAAGCTCAATGAAGACAGGAGAGTATGGCTGATAAAAGTATAAGATATATATGGAAATTTAAGAAGGTTAGGCAATAGGTGCTATTTGCAGTGATAACCGCAGCTGTGTATATGATATGGACGAAGAGAAATGCTAGCTTATTTCAAAGGACTAAATGTGATATTTTGTTAAGATTTGTAGGCATAGTATCAGAGAAAGATAGATCACAGGATAGACAGTTCTTTGAGAGGTTGGAATTGTAAATGTTGAGTAAAAGTCAGATATTGTGAGGTAGCATTGGTTTTTTATAGGTATGAACCCAACCTAGTTGGTGGCAAACTTAAGGTTGGCAAACTTATTTGATTTTCCTTGCTATGCTCTAATATGTATTGTTTTGTTGGGTAACGAGAATTTTTCTGGTTTACCTAAAAACATTGAATTTTAATGGAAAAGACCATTTTATCCTAATTTGTCTTAGAGATCTAGAAAATGGTTGTTAAAGAAAAGACAACAAAAGTTTCGGAATTAATTTTGCTATTCTTGATAGATTTTTATAATGTTGAGAATTTATGTATGTAAATAATATACTGTTTCCTATTAGTATATCCAAATGTAATAAATATCTACCAGTAATGAAATATAAATCTACGAAATTAATTTATAAATCAACTTAAATCAAACATATAGTGATTATGTGTTATAAAGTATTACAATATATTATTTTTAATGACGATTGTTTAATTAGTGATATATGTCATTTCCTTCTTATATTAGTATATTATTATTCCCGCTATCCTAAAATCTTGGATCTAAGTTTGACTATACTTAATGAAATAAGATAGTATCATTTTCATGTAACACACAATTCAATTAATTACAAACTAGATCCCCAGCCCATGCCACGTACGGGGCCAACACGCTAAGCAATAAATTTAAGTTTGGAATTTTTATAGTTTGAAATTAAAGCTTAGATTGATATAATTACCAATGTACTTTTTTTTTCAATAGTGCAGTAGTGCTATTGTGTTATTAAAAAATTTAATTATTCAAAAAGAAGTTATAATTCGTGATGGTTCTCCATATTCTATATTTTATTAACATTGGATAATTTCTTTATTATACTAAAATATGAAGATTTTAATTTTTAAAATAGGGATAATTTGTTTAACAGTGTAATACGTACATGCATCTTAGAGAGAATGAATTATTTTGTTTATTTAAAATATGTTAATGTTAATATCCATCAATTACCAAAGTGAAGCTCCTGCTTTATTTCAATAATACTTTTTTCAACGGATGATAAACATCATAGTTGTAAAACTCTTATTCATTTATGAATGATGTTTCTAAGAAGAATGTTTATTAAAAAGAAGAGTGAGTATTTGCATAATATATTTCATGTGTATTTTAGCATTATTTTAAAGTAAAAATGAGGCAATTCTATAGTTGTGTTGTTGCATTTAGTTTTGTCAATGTAATATGTAATGGCAAAAAGTAGAGTAAAGTGGAAATGAAAGTGTAATGAAAGCATGATAATTAATAAATATCACGGTATACTGGAATGGAACATACACATAGTTTGAAAGCAACTTACATAATGGAAAGTCAGAATTGGAAATAAAGTAAACAGAGGGTAGGTAGTACTGGGTTGTAGGTGACATTACAATAATATAACATTTAAAATAGGATAAAACTAAAGTAGCAAGTATATGTAGCACTATCAAAATGTGCAGATTCATGACTCCATTTCTGCCTTAGATTGCATTTCCTGCATGTTGTACAATAATTATTGTGGAGTAATGGTAGCATGGAATTGTTAATGTTATTACGTGTATTTGTAGATTTCGTAAAGTTTAAGCAATTTATATAATATATTACCTGAATGTAGAATGGTTGAGCTTTTGAAAGGGGACACTGAATCATTGCATGACTTTTGGTTCCAATTCCAAATAAACAATGCATAGTAAATTAAAGGTTAGCATATTATTGTGTGCTTAATTTGGTAATAAACTGGAATCACATATTGTATATAATATTGGATATGCATGTAGTGCAATTAAAATATAACTAAGGTTTAGATTGATGAGCCTCATGACCTCATATATTTTGCAAGACAGATATTATTGCTTATTCAAAGTTCTAACATATGTATGATACCAAGAAAGCAAATTTAAAAGCACAAATTGGACCAATAAGAGAGGAAGTCATCACCAATGATAAAACACAAATTTAAAGAACAATATGTTTCATGACAGTAAAATAAAAGAAAAAATATATCCACCTATCTCTTCCTCACACTTAGTATGTATTCTTGCTCTTCCTGCAAAAGTCACTTTTCAGAAAGCCTCTGTAGAAAACACAGAAAAAAGGCACTCAATATAATGATGAGATATATACAATCAATCAATATAATCAATTCAATATTTACATATGATGCCTGTATAATCAGTTCAATTAAAAGAGGTAAAGGTTTACATGCACATTTTATGCAGTCTTGGACAGAGCATGTAGTGCAGTAACTGATGGCATCAAAATCCAATCATTTCTTGAGTTTCACCTTTTGCTTGAATTTAAAGGCATATCAGTCCGGAATACTACAAAATTGCTATTTTGAACAACAATAATTGGGAATAGAAATATACAGGGAAATTGCAAATAATTGCCTTAGGATCATTCTATAGAAGTTAGATTTCAAGTTGAAGAAATAATGTGTATCTGTATGAAGGAACATTTTATATCCCAATTTCATAAATAAGTTGAGTAAGTTATATGCAGTAATACTCTGTAAGAGATATCCTGTAGAAATGGAACCAATCAAAGCAAAAGCCTTTTACATGGTTACTTGTATTAGATATCAATGAGTAACAAAAGTATTGAAAGCATTAGGCATAAAATGTTCTTTACTTAAAATAAGTATTGAAAAACCTATACCTTTTTCACTGCAAATAGCACAATAGAACTTTTTTTGCATAAAACTTGTGCAATGCAGTAGCAAATCAATATTATTTTTTGGCTCCCCATGTGCTTATAGCCCGCATGAAAAAATGACTGAAACAAATCACTATTAAGCCAATTCAAATGACACTTTCACACTTGTATTGTCTTCCTGCTCAATAAAGTAAAACCAAAATCTAAAAGTACATAAGATAAAATTAAGGGAATTTCTAATATGCAATCCAAAATTGAAGTGTTATCATGCAACATTCTCTTAAACCAATAGAAAGTTGTCATTTAATTTATCTGTACCATAACATCATTTGAAGTAGTCAAATTTAATTTTTTGCAATTTGGTTCAACTTAAATAGTAAATTAAAATTTTAGTCCTTTGTACCTATAGATAAATTATAAGTTTTAATTTTAAAAAACATTATTAATAAAAAAATCAAAGTATGTTGTTGGTGGTTCTAATGAGCACAACTTAGTTTAATTTTTATGTTGGACTAAATTACAAAACTTAATTTTGACTAATTTAAGTAATGATGTGACATACATGTCTTAGGTGGCAAGATTTTATTGGTTCAACAATGGGTTGCATAGCAACCATTCAATTTTTATTACATGGTAGTAACACCCTAAAATTAATAGTTTACCTAATTAGGATACCATACCTATTACCCTGATACCATTGCATAATTGCTCAGCACATGTCCCATTTATAGCTTACTCTTTGCACATTTGGTCCCCTGTTTAATGACATACTTTGTGTTAGTCTCGTGTCAAAGAAAGTTGGTGTGTTATTTCTTATTTCTTTTACAAAGGTGTCAATTCATTTTCTATAGGCTAAGATACACAAAGATATATTTAAAAAATCAAAATGAAGACGCAAACTTAAAAGTCAAAATTCAGTTAAATGTTCATAAATTCACTTGAGTTTAGAGAGATCACCATATGCTTTGCATATTCAAGAAATTTGCAAATGGTCGAAGCATTATTTCAAGATTGAATGAGAAGAAAAATTTACAGTTACTGGACAGAAATGACACATGAAGTGATGCTAGTTTGAACACATATAGAAAAGAATACAAAATAACAAAATTACAATTTTCCATTTGAACTTAAAAGGAGCAAAACAAAACATGGCCACTAAATCTGAAGCATAAACCATAAAACGTGAAAAATGGACAACTTGGAGGAATGAGGTAACATTCCACCTACATAGTTTCACCAAAGTACATCCATACCCAAACAATTCAATGATTTTGATGTAAGTTGAATGTAGTAGTATATTTCCATAAGAAGATCATATAAGGACATGGTTACTTATTAAAAAACATGTACATGTCAGTATGAAAGTATTGTCTTTAGGACATTTACCTTACCCTATGGTTACTTATCAACACATACAGTAGGACTACCCTGTTTCCATTATTTTCTGCACTCAGAACAAAAAAATAATAAGACATAATTTAGTAGCATTTTATCTTCACTAAATATAAAAAGATACTATTTAAGAGCATTCTACATACCAAACCTTTGATTCAGTAAAATAATGCTTGGGTTACCTCTGGTGAGAATGCAATATGCCATATGTGTCCAAAATTCTTTTTAGACTTTCATCAAGCACCTAAGCTGCAACACCATAGTGATCTAAGCTTTTAGAGTATAAACGAACTATACAGTGGTGCTTGGTGACTGGTGAGTACAGGAATACCTTAACAATAGTCACATAATGTAGAAACTAACCACAGATTCAAATTATTATACAATTAAGAACAAAACTATTTGCATAAAAAATCTCTAATAATCTCCCATTGCACAAATATAACATCAATTTCATAAATTAAAACCTCTAGCATTGAAAGTTAAGCCCCAAATAATAAATTCCCAAAACCCTTAAAATTCAAAGTTCACCAAAATCAAACGATGTATATTTTTGACCATAAACAAACTATACAATGGTACTTATTGAGAGACAGATTTACCTGCTGCAACGGTGAGTCCAGAGCGCTGATGGTGTCGGTCACAGAGAAAACGATGATGGTGGCTATGAGAAAGAAGAGCGAGTGAGAGAGAGGGTGAGCGAGAAAGAGAGAGGAGATGAGAAATGAAAAATGAGAAAAAGAGAAAGAGAGAGGGAAATAAGCGAGAGAAAGAGAGAAGTGAGAGAGGGAGCAACGGAGATGAGAGGAAGAGAAGAAAGAGAGAGTGAGAGAAGAAAAAGAGGCTTTTTTTACTTACCTATGGTTACGCGATTGGTTGCGTCAGGTCAGTTGACGCAATGCACCACGTTGCGACACGTGGCACATGCGTCAGCCGAATTTTTTTATTCTTTTTTTCAATTTTTTTGGACCAATCACACGCTGCCATGTGGCACTTTGATCCTGACAAAAAAATAAAATAATTAAGTTGACTTTGACTTCCCCATTTTCGTAAATAGTTTCGTTGACTATTCCATGTTTCGTAAATAGTTTGAAAACTATCCCTTTTACTTAAATTGTTTGTAAAACTACCCTACTTAAGTAAAAAAGCCAAAAAAAGATATCAGACGTGTGTGTTTTGATGAAGGAGTCTTTTTATTATTATTATATTTTTGGGAGGGGTTTTTGAATTTTGAATGTATGATTTGAGGGAGAGGGAAATGTGGGAGGGAATTGAGTATTGATAATGAATGGGAGGTAAGTAGTGAATGAGAGGAAAAAAAGAGAAAGTTTAGTAAATGGGAGGGAATGTTTGGTAATTTAATTTAAATTTTTTTTTCCTTTACCCGCGTGACACGGGGTTGTTTCTAGTACTAAGTACTACTCCTATGGGACCCACGGGCACTTAGCAATGTGAGTTCCCGTCCGTGGGATACTCATGGGGTTTTATATAGTATAGATTACCTGTCATATAATAAAAAAATCCAAATCGAAATAACAAATACATGTACATAAAAAGAACGCAGAATACCCAAAGCATATTTTTTTAATTTAATATATTTATTAAAAAAAAAGGAGTCGGTGCACCAAAAACCGGTGCATGGTAGAAATACCATTGTTTTATATTTTACTTGTTTGAATCATTACCTGTGTCAGGAAGCATATAATAAAAAAATTTCAAATCCAAATAACAAAAACATGTATACAAAAATAACACAGAAAATCCAAAACATATTTTTTAATATATTATATTTATCAAAATTTAAAAAAAAAGTCGGAGCACCAAAAACCGGTGCATGGTAAAAGCACCATTATTTTATAATTTACTTGTTTGGACCATTACATCTATAAGGAAGCATATAAAAAAAATAAGTACAATGCATTTAGCCGGATTGCATTTGAGAAACAAAACTTACCAAGTGCATTTTGCCACCCGGGTATACCCACCAGCTTTTATATAATATAGATTACATCTATAAGGAAGCATATAATAAAAAAATAAGTAGTACAATGCATTTAGCCAAATTGCATTTGAGAAGCAAAACATCCTAACAAAAAAAAAAAGAGAGTAGTACTACTCTGGGACTCACAACACTTACCAAGTGCATTTTGCCGTCTATGATATACCCACCTACTTTTATATAGTATAGATTATTAATACACAAATTAAGTTTTCATAACATTACCGTTAATGTTTCGATATTGCCTCCAAAAGTATTATTTTGCTCCCGCTAAATAAAGAATCCTTTTTTAATATTGCTTCAAAAAAAATTCTTTTGCTCCCGCCAAACAAATAATCATTTTGTAATTTAAATATTTCTTTGCTTACTTACATAATTTTTAAGAATTTTCAGTTATTATTTTTATTTTAATTTAGAACAAAACCTTTTACATTTTTTTACCAAATATGAAAAAAAGTAACTTTCAAAATAAAATTAAAATCCAAAAATAATTTAAAAGACAAAATCACATATTTTGCCGATATTATAAAACTTTAAACTAGACGTAAAAAAAATTTAGCCCCAAACCTATGCAATAAAATATTTTTTATCTCGATTGATAAAAATAAAAAAAATGGTAAAACTTGTCCAAATCACAGTATTTATACCAACGTGGGTTAGTCAAGTAGTAGCTCACTTGGTCTCTTAACTAATTGGTCTCGAGTTCAAGTCTTGGGTATGAAGCAACCCCCGCTGGGAGACCCCTACCGCTTAGTGCGAGCTCAGTTGGGTCCAACCGGATGAGTCGGATTCTGGGTAAACCAGATTCGGGTAACGGTTGGTGTACACAAAAAAAATCACAGTATTTATTATTTTTTATCACTTGTCTAATAAATCAAGCGATTGCGTGCTAATCCCATTTAAAGAAAAGACTTCAAAAAAATAATATATCGAAATTATTTTTGTCATATTTGACAGATTTTTTTAACGTTAGACAATTTATGAGAGTAGCTAGAAATTAATCAGTTTTTTTTTCTTGTTACATGTAATTAATCAGTTTTCTATTTGTATATCAAAATTCAAAATTTTCTGAACATCTTTTCTTCTATGGTTATGAAAGACTCTGAACATTTAATTGTAATAAAAAAAATATTAAAAAAGTGTTTCTAGAGAATAAAACTTGGGCCCAAAGTCATAGTAGAAAATCTTTCCTATCTAATAGGAAGAGAAGAAAATCTTTCTTACATCGGTCGTGAGAAAGTAAAATTAAATATGCCTGTGAAATACAATGGATGTCTCCATTTCATCTCAAAGTGTTTCAATGGATGTCTCCATTTCATCTCAAAGTGTTTCCCTAGCTATGATAAAAGTAGCCCTTATATAATGTCTTATAGTCTTGAGAATGGTGTCTCAAGAATGATTAGCGTACCTGAAGAAGCAAGAAGAGATTGCCGTGAGTTAGATGGGGAGATGAGCATCTTTAATTGGTCCAATCTATCTAGTTTGGTGCCTCAATCCATTTGTCTGGTAAGGTTGAGAAAGTCTGTTTTTACCATTTGGGTTTTGAAAGACTATGAGTCAAGTTTATGGTACAAAATTTTGGAAGTAAAATTATTAGAAGCGATGGGGTTGAAGAAGGATCCTAAAGTCTCAGGGTTTACGGTAATGAATGGTGATGTTCTTCTTTTTTCTATAGACAAAAAAGTTTATAGCTACGGTTTGATTGGTGAAAAATTCATGAGGCTTGAAGAAGTGTGCGAACATAGATGTGATTCTATGGTGACCTTTATTCCTTATTCAAACACACTTCGTTCATGTGGAATTGGTGCTACTACTTTGCCTATTTCTCATCCTGGTGAAGAAAATGTTTAAGTGGAGTCCCCCCCCCGAAAGTGGTTCCTAGTTATTAATATCGTCCTTGCATTGGTTGTTTTTTATGTGTAGTTTTGAGTCTGGTTTTTTTATTTTGTAATCTCTATTTGCTAAAGCATCATGACTATAGCAGACTATGAATATTAGTACTATTTTACTATCCGGTGTGTGACTTTTCCTTTTCCTTTTCATTACCCTTTTATTACCTAAATCCTAATCTCATGAAATGTATCTGCTGATCATTGCTTGCTTTAAGGAACATCATTAAATTTCAATAATTTTGTTTGATTATTAAAGGAAAATTTTTTATGGATATGCTTTTTGGCTAAGATTTCATGTCAAGCACATCTGCATATTTGTAATGTGTAGCTACGTACATAACAGATGAACCTAAGCTTTTAAAGTAATTGAAGAATTTAGTGGTTAAGATTAATAAAGACTTCATATATAGTTGTTTTTAATGACTCTCTATGGAAGAGTTAGTAATTTTAATTTATTTTTTTTATTGCTTTAGAATTTTGGATTTGGTTCCTTTCTGTTGTCTTTTATGGATTGTGTATGTGTTGTGCTTATTGATCTTATGATTATATTGTTATCCTTCATAATAAAACGAAGGATTTGGTTTCAGCACATATCTCGCTATCTTAGATAATAGATAAAACCAAGTAACCAACATGCTGGTCTATCATCTCGTGACCAATGCTAGTGAAATTAGCAATACATGACAAAAAACAAAACTTGAGGTCTATACAAGGATAAGAAGAATTGGCAAAATATATGAAGTAGTACACAAATTGAGTACAAGGTCTTCACTAATTCAGACCCTCTTGCTGGTTTAGAGAGCAAATGGTATCATGTACTTGCTGCTCATCTCACAAACTTGCTGTTACAAAGTGTGTCTTAATCCAAGGGTGTGATATCTTTCAAATTTACGGTAGGATCTACAGCATGTTCTAACTAATTAAGAGGCCCTCCCAATAATATTTGCCTTCTCAAAAGTCTCAATGAATGAGTTAGTTCACTCAAATGCAAACTAACTAAAACACATTAATGAAAAGGATTTTTTTCTCTGTATCCTTTGCAAAAAAAAAAAAAGGTTATTGTACCCTTTTTAAGCGGTCCAACAAAAAAATATCACATGTATTTTGATAGGCTTATTTATGCCTGTAGTCCTTAAAAGTTGGACGTGTTTTGATTTTGGTCCCTATAAGTTTTTTTTTATCTTGGTTCATCCTTAATTGTTTTGAAAATTTGGTTTTAATCCATGTTATAAGGAAAAATCCGTTAATTAAACGTCACATCAGCATACACGTGGGCAAATACTGCATGGTGTCAGCAATAAGATAACGTGGATGATCCGGACCCGCAAGACCAAAAGGGTCAAAACTCAATTCATAAACACATTTGGGCTTTGGCCTTTTTACTCCTGCTAGTCCGGATCATCCACGTCATCTTACCGGTGGCCTGCATACTCGCACATGTGTAAATGCGGCAGTTAATATGATTTTTCCTAATGTCATATCAGCAGTTAATAAGATTTTTCCTAATGTCATGGACTATAACCAAATTTTCAAAACAATTAAGGATGAGTCAAGGTAAAAAAAAAAACTTCTAGAGACCAAAATCAAAACACCCTCAACTTTTAGACATAAATAAACCATTTTGATATCATATAAATGTTATTTCAACTAGACACAAACACAAATTATAAATTTTGCAATTAAATTCCAAAATCATTTATGAAAAACAAACCTTTTCTTTAGGTACCCTTCCTCTATATGCAATTCTCCCTCCCTCCCTGGGTCATGAATATTAGTTGCTGCTCTTTTTACTGTTACTACTGTAAAAACAAATGATCTATATATGCTATAATGAACTGAACAACCAGAGTCCAGGAATGAGTGTAGGACATTCAAGAATTCTTGAACATTGATCACAAGTTGAGATACTTAAGTCATCTCACGTTAGAAGCATTATGACTCGAAACTATATTTCCATTGAATAACTTTCGTTTCTCCTTTCTATGGTGTTATGGACCGGTATCACGGAAAAATAATAACCGGTATCACGGACCAACAAGCATCAATTCGGCATACCGACAATTCGGCATCAATAATCAATTAATACGTAACCGACATAACGGTTCATCATTATGCTGCTAATTATGGCATTCATGGAGCCGTTACTCTTCAGCCTTAATGCCCATCATGACTCATCATTATAGTGTCTCCCTCCAACCACCCTATAAATACAGGTAGTGGCCAAGGTATGACCAAACTCGACATCTCTCGTTGCTTTACACACGGCACACACATCACCCCAAAATATCCCGACTCGGCGACGGTGTTCTTTAACCGAGAACCCGTTATCATCGTCGTATATCAACAAACCGGCTTGCCGGTACACGTGGGATAACACCCCACAACATTGGCGACCACAGTGGGAGCGGCAAATCAATTCCCACCACCTTACCATCAACCATTTGAAGCCTGCTCTGGCCATAGAGCCACTGTCATAACAACAATACAGATTCAATAATGTTGAGTTTGATTCGATCAATACCGCATCGTGACCACGGTGTCCTTACCTCAAATCGGGTTCCTCCGGTCCTTAACTGTACAAAAAATAACTCACTCATCGCAATCGAGCACCAATAATCGATGACGAATGTGGGCGGGTGCCACCCTCTGCCAGTCTATGGTGGTTGTTGTCGTTCCTCCATTTACTGCACGACGAGAAGAAATTGAGAAAGATGGGAAAGAGGCACCAAACCGCCCAAAACAATATTTAAAAAAAAAATAGTTGGAGAAGATATACTCATCCTTGTCGCCAGGCACATGCAAGCGGATATCACGGCTTCGTCTTCTCCCTCTTCTCCCTCCGTCACGATGATGCCACCGCCATCGCTCATGACCCTATGAGTCAGAGAACACGTGATCGGTAACTCCCATCATTACCCTTTTGTTGATGATGCTGCAAGGGATGCATCCATTTCATGAAATAAGAAGATGAGAAGAGGCGGATCGCGCATCACCGCCGTTGTTCACAATAACTCCGTCCTTCTGTTGATGTTGGCCACCGCGTGAACAACCGTGAACCGGGATTGCCGGTTGTGGGTCTAGCGCCAATCTCCCTTGTGTCACCATGTGACCTCCCTGCACTTTCACGAAAAAGGAGATGAGGGCATTGCCTCACTCCAACACACAATGAATATAATGAGCCAATAACCCACTGCCCGCTCCAGTAAAATATTGTTATGGGCCTCAATTCCCAAAATGATTCGTTAAAAAAAAAGAAGACCATCAGAGGCGGATCAGAAAGGACATACCAAGCATGGAATCACGTCATCTTTCCTCACAACGAAGGAATCAGGAAATTAATTGCACAGTTATTTTCATTTAAATCATTAACTTTATAATTATTTTCCTTTATATTCAAATGCTTTAATATTATTAAATGCTATATACTCCGTTGGAGGGGAAAAAGAATTTCAGACTTATGAAGGAGCCTGCAACTAGGCCCACTCTAGCAAAATACTAAAGTCCTCATTTGGAAAGAAGAAACCGAAACAAAGCTTCAGCACAGCGCTCACACTGATTTATCAGGGAAGTAACACTTTTGGCCTATTATCATATATATTATTACTTGCTATTTAACTTTGAGGCTATAACTACGGGAACAATGTTTCTTCATGTAGTATTTTAATGGCAAACAGCACCTGCTCATTCATGAAGAGAGGGGCACAAGCCTTCTACTAAGGGATAGGGTCCAAAAAAAAAAATAGAAATGGAGGAGGAGAGAATAGGATGGGCTAACAACCCATTCAAAAAAAACCGAATATGGGCTTCAAGTCCAATTCAGGTTAAAAAAAAAGAAAGAAAGATGGGCCAATAGCCCACTCCAACAAAAATAAAAATAAATCCCATGAGGAGCAGTCCTTGAGTTTACCTCCATGACGCCTTTCAGGAAACCAGGGAAGTGGAGTTTTTAATTTTGATATCGGCGTCACTTAGTAACACATGCTATTCAGTTATAACTAATACGTGTGTATATGTCATGTTTCAACAGGCAAATAACACAATATTTTCACTGACATGAGATTTATAATTAATAGCAAAAGAAAATATAATTTTGCGTCACTATGTGATAATTGTTATTTAATATTTTAATTGTTATTTTATATTGAAAGGTACAAACATGATGCCTCAATTTTCTCATGCTAGTCTAAAAAAGACTCTGGGATTCTCGTCAACGGACAATAAACTTTTTGAAGAGGAGAATAAAAAATATTTCCGGTCACGATTATTCTAGCCCATGAGGTTTCCTTACTATGACATTTTCTTCAATATTCAATATGCTTCCAAAGATGAGGAACACGATGCTATATTCCCTTATTCGGACTCATTTGTTGACGGTGAGGAACCTTGTGTCGAGTTTCCCTATTCGTTTTAGGGGTCAGAATGAGAAGAACTTCATGTTGAATTCCCCTTCCCGGACTCTCGCCAAGAGTGAGGAACCCTCAAATTGGGCTTCCCCCATAGGTCTTGTATCCGATAAGGAATGAATCTTCATGCTAGATCTCTTCCTTCGAACTCACTAGACGACTCGAGAAACCTTGCACCGAGTTCCCCCCTTCAAACTCTGGTTCCGGACATTGAGAATATTGTATTGTTTTCCCTCCTTTGAAATCAATTGAAAGATTTGAAGAATTTATTCGGAAATAAGGATCCGTTTCATAGTCACAAAAAATTCAACGCTTATATCGGTCTTTCCTATTCATACCTCGACGCTCCTCTTTACGTCACAACACCGAGCTGGGGGGCTACTATTATGGACCGGTATCACGGACAAATAATAACCGGTATCACGGACCAACAAGCATCAATTCGGCATACCGGCAATTCGGCATCAATAATCAATTAATACGTAACCGACATAACGGTTCATCATTATGCTGCTAATTATGGCATTCATGGAACCGTTACTCTTCAGCCTTAATGCCCATCATGACTCATCATTATAGTGTCTCCCTCCAACCACCCTATAAATACAGGTAGTGGCCAAGGTATGACCAAACTCGACATCTCTCGTTGCTTTACACACGGCACACACACCACCCCAAAATATCCCGACTCGGTGACGGTGTTTTTTAACTGAGAACCCGTTATCATCGTCGTATATCAACAAACCGGCTTACCGGTACATGTGGGATAGCACCCCACAACATACGGAGTACTCGCAAATTTGGAGACTTGGGTTTTGTTGTGCCCTTGGCCGATTTTGGAACCATTGTCCTTCCACTAATTCAGTGCCTTTTCTTCCTCAGTCCTCTCTGCTTCACTCTCCTTTTTGTATCGTTTGTACTTTGTAATTCACTAATTTGTATGTTTGTTTGATGTGCAAAGATATAATTTCAAATTTTATAATTTATATTTGCATTTAATTGACGTGATATTTATGAGGTATTAAAGCATGAGAAAATAGATAGTGCAATGACAGTGTAAAAGTTTTTTACATCATTAGTGTATCATTCACCATTTATGTGTTTATGGTTGTTGACTTTCAAATAAAAGTAATGCAAATGAATGATGTATGATGTTGTAAAAAACGTTACACCGTCAGTGCACACTTATTAATCTCAAGTATATACGCAAATTTTTAATCAATAATGCTTTATCACACGAAAAGTACGAATGACATGGAAAATTGTTTTTTTTTCTTTTTTATAATTAATTAAATTTAGGCTTATTTATGTCTTTGATCTCTAAAATTTCTGCATATTTTGGTTTTAGTTCCTAAAAGTTATTTTGATCAATTTTTCAAACATTTTGGTTTTGGTCCGCACCATTTGAAAAAATGTTATTTTCAAACGTGGCAATCAAAACACCACATCAATAACCACGTGACGTGAGGTGAAGTCTAATAAATGGTATATATGACGTGGATAATACAGACATATAGACACAAAATGGTCTCATACGCAAATGTTTTCTTGAGGAAATTAATTTTTGAATTGGATTGTAGTATCTAATGTGCTGAATTTATAGTTGCGAGACATTATAATAAAATTTGCCTTATCAACATATATTAAAATAGGTGAAGTTGAGGGGTATTTTTTACTTTCCCTCCATGATAGTTTTTCCCTCCAAATTTGTTTCTAATCTCAGCCATCCATTGCAAATAAATCACATCCATTCATATTCCTCCTAAATTTCATTCTAATCCTAGTCATTCATTGCAAGTAAATCACATCCGTTCCATATATTTTTAATCTTTTCATTTTCCTTTCATTTTATGACTGCTTACAATTGAAACAGTTAGTATTTTTCATTATTTCCTTTAAATGTGCGATGCAACAAATGTTATTCTGACCGCTTACAATTGATAGTTATGGAAAGCTTGAAAAGTGACAAGGTTACATTAAGCATATGAACAATTAGTAATTTTTTTTTATTTTAATTGGCAGAAAGCCTTCCTTTCAATTAGTATTTTTTCCATTTTTTTTTTTTTGTATTTTTAAGTGTTTGAATTTTTCTCAAACATTTCTTAATACAGAGACTTGAGACTTGATGGTGTACAAAAGAAGATCAAAGAATGTGAAGAAGTAAGTGAAATTCTTTTCAATATTGCGTTGATCTTTAACACAATATTTCTTCTCAATATTTCTTTTTTTATAATATGTTGATCATGAAAGTCTTCCTTTCAATTTATCATTTAAATTCTTGTTTAAACATATTACCTTGATGATTTCAATGAAATTCACTTATTTGGTGACCAAACTTACAAGGTAGTCCATCAGATTATTATGCAAATTTTTTATTTTATCAAAGCTACTATGTGCACCATCGTACATTTCCTACCCCTAGCTCTAGGCCTCTACAATCTGCATATATATATATATATATATATATATATATATATAAATGCTTGGTCATTTTGTTTTCTATTTAAAGCTTATTTGTTACCGGCCTTTCGTCTTTCAGTTAGAATTTTTTTTAATTTTTGGTATCAAAATGCCACTTGCAAAAAAAAAACGTATAAAGAAGGAAACCTTGGTTGTTTGAGCATATGAACAGTTGGTATTTTTTTATTTTTTATTTTTTAAATTGGTGGAAAACCTTCATTTCAACTGAAATTATTTCCTTATTAAGTATATTTTATTTCCTTATTTGTCATAAACATTAAGCATATAAACGGTTAGTATTTTTTTTTAATTGGTAGCTAGAAAGCTTTTTCATTTTTTTTTTGTATTTTTAAGCGTTTGAATTTTGCTCAAACATGTTGGAAACCAACAAGCGGCTCAAAATAGACTAGAGGGAGGGTGAATAGTATTTTGAAGCCTCAACAAATATTTCGAATACTAAAGAGAATGGATTTGACAAAACAAATTTTCTAACAAAAATATATTGTTTTAATCGATTAACTTCAGTACTAATCGATTAATGCCGAAGCTAACTTTAAAACTAATCGATTAACTAAGTCGTTACTCGATTAATGCCGAAAGCAGCTTAAAAACTAATCGATTAATTATCAACTTAATCGATTAATACGCTTAAAGTCTGACAGAAAATCAGTTTTGATTGGAATTTAATGGAGATTGCAATACAGTGATGCACCAACAAATGATGAATGAATGATTGAACAATGCTAAGTAAATTTACCAAGCCAAATTAGGTTGATTAACAAGGAAATGAAAAACCCCAAAATTAACCTAATTAATTTGTTCTTGGTTAAAGAAAGCTAGAAGAAATAAAAGCAAGAAAGACAAGATTTTATCCCGGTTCACTTTCACCCACTTGAAAGCTACATCCAGTCATCTCTATCAAAGATAGAGAGTTTCTACTAGATACTTCAAATGTTAGATTACAATGTTAAGATGCAGCTCACTCTAAGCTCTCCTATCTTAACCCCTTACAAAGAGAGTACCAATCTCTTTGCTAATCTACCCAAATGAATCCGTATCTTGTCCTCTTGAATTTGTTGAAGGATGCTCTCCAACGAATTCCTTTCCACTTGCTTTGATATTCTTCAAAGGCTTCAAATTTGTGAATCTTCACTTGTTGTTGAAAGCTTGATTGATACAACCCTTTGTTGTGAATTGCTCCAACACAAAATACTAAAACTAGAAAACTTGAATCTCAATGAAACTTAGAATATTGAATTGATTGTAAGTGAAGAAGATTGAAAGATGTTTGAATCTTGATAGCACAATTGGAAATAGTAATAGCTCTCGAAAGAATATTGAAAGTATGTTTCTCTATAGAAAATTTTGAAAGAGTGTGTAACCTTGACAAAGTAGAAAAGAAAAGCTTTTAAACAAAATATTATTTTTCTGTCACAACAGTAATTAATCGATTAACGTATTACTCACTAATCGATTAACCTATATTAATTTGTGCTAATCGATAAACGTTTAACACACTAATCGATTAACCTTTATTAACATAATCAGTGTTGTACAGTTAAACGTGTTAATCGATTAACCTTATCAAGCTAATCGATTAACCACTGTAAAAAGTGATTAAAAATAAGCTTTTCAAAAATACTTTGATCAATACTTTAATTAGAGCTATTTTTATCAAGATTAATCTTTCTTCACTAATAATCAAACAATATTAAAACCTATTATTGAGATTTCTAAAACTACCACTCACTCTCATATGAAATGCAAAATTACATTGATTTACAAATAAGCATAAACCTAAGAACTACATCTCCAAGAGTGGTGTGATGCTTCAAATGTTGTTGAATATGTTGTAGCTTGTCTTGTAGTTTATTAGAATGCGAAGAAGTAAGTTAAATTCTTTTCAATATTGCGTTGATCTTTAACACAATATTTCTTCTCAATATTTATTTTTTTATAATATGTTGATCATGCAAGCCTTAATGATTAAACATATTACCTTAATGATTTCAATTATTATTATTATTATTTTTTTGGTATCAAAATGCTTCAAGTTGTCTCACAAAAGTTGTTGTAAGTTGTAACATGCAAGCTGTTGGCATTTTTACCCAATTCTGGATGCTGACACGAATCCTCTTTCTTGCTTTAAATTATTCCTTTAATGCCCAAATAACTGTAAACGTGTGTGTATAATAATATTTCTTTTCAATATTGTGTTGATCTTTAACACAATATTTCTTCTCAATATTTCTTTTTTTATAATATGTTGATCATGAAGCCTTCCTTTCAATTTATCCTTTCAATTTATTCAATCACATGTAAATAAAATTAATGTTTAATGTTTGAACAAATGGAAAGCCCTTCAAAAAAATGGAAAGGATAGCAAAATTTATGACCCGTGCATCACACGAGCAATTTTCCTAGTTCAATGAAAGTAGTTAGTGAATAATATTCTCAAATAATTTGCATTATTAATAAATTATTTTTTATGTTGACTTTGAGAATATTATTCATTAAAACATCATTTTCGATATTTCAAAATTATGTATATTTGTGTATAATATTTATTTTGGTCCGCATTTGAAGTCTTGACATAAAATTTGCACATATAACATTTTTTATTATTGGTCATACTTGCTAATGTACAAGTAAATTTTGTTAAAATTATATTTTGAATTTCATGAGTTTTAAAGATATGATATGTATTTGGAAAACATTTATACATGTGATTGCATTATTTCACTTTTTGGATTATTAAGTGAAAGCATAATAAAATTATTGTGGATATGTTTTTCTCATTCTTTTAGTAGAGTGAATTATTGAGTTTAATTTGTTTAATTTTTACATGAAAGATGAATTTATTTTGGATGATATATTTGTCTTAAGATTTATGAATCGGGAAAGTTATTTTTCCATATCTCCATTAATTTCCTACTCATGGTCATGACTACCGCTAAAATCATTTCTTGAAATTTTTTTATAAGCATTCAGACATTATATTGTTGAGTATAAGTCATGTTAGTTTAAGATGATATGAATCTTGATATAAGTGGGAGAATTATGACTTTAATATTGTTTGATGTCAAAAATGATGATTAAATTATTTTTGATGAAGATTTATGCTTATTATGATGGAAAATTTTGCAGCCTTGGATAATGAACAGATATTGGTATGGAATTTGTGATGTTGCAAATGTGATATGTGATGTTAAATATATGGATTATGTGCATGTTTGGTTCTGCGATAAGTATCATGGAATTGATAATAGACTTTTTTTCCTTATTTACTTACAGCATGTTTGGTTGTGAGTTTCAAAATTATGTTGAAGCAGAAACAACTGTTAGTAGTTGTTTCGGATCGCTTTTTAAGGGAACAATAATTACAGTGATTAGGATGAGATTATGGGTTCGTAATACTTTATGAAATTATGGCTAAAATACAATAAAAATGAAGGAACATTGAGAACTCCCCGGAGGGCGCGTTGGAGCGGTGAACAGACGAGAGCGACCCTGGTTCCTTGGGAGGGGTGATGAACTGGATGAGGAAGGAACTTTGAAAGTGATGATGAGGACGCCTAGATCATGGTGGGATGTGACTTACCTTTGGTGCATGTCTTAGCAGGTTTGGACAGGTTGGCCAGGGGGCCTGTGCATGCTACTCCAGAGCGTCCTCATCATTAACAAGCTAGTTCCTTCCAAATTCATTTCTCCATGAAAACAGGGACGCCTTCCCTTTCTAAGGCTTGATACGCCTTGTGGGAAGACTTCTCGTCTAAAAGCCTTCCAAGCCACGCCGCTCTGCGGAGTTCCCGAAACGGGCTATCCTTGCCTAAGCGTCACCCCTGCACGAAGGCGACCAGGATTAGTCCAAACATAATAACAGTAAAGATTATCCTTCTTTTGCTCTGATTGCTTAGCGCTGACAGGGGCGCCTTCGGTTGACTAATTGGACAAGGGCGTCTATGGCCTTTGAAACTGAACAGGGGCGCCTTCGACAGGGGTGCGCCTTCGACAGGGGTGCGCCTTCGACAGAGGTGCGCCTTCGACAGGGGTGCGCCTTCGACTTCTGAGGGACAGTGACTCCCTTTCTCCTTGGTTTCTTCATTGATGTGTTATTGACTATTTACTCTTTACTGTTGTGGTTCTTGTCGCTCTTGCATAAATGAGAAGTGAGGTGGTATTGTGTTCTGGACAGGGACGTGCGCTTTCGGAGGTCGCTCTAGGACCCTCATACTTTATTCTCCTTTTCTTCTAGAGAGTTGTTCCAGACTCTGTTCTCTTCATTGTTGTTGCTCCTGTACACTAAGTTGGAGATGCAAAGGAGTAGTGGAGCGGGAGTTGCTGCTGGGCAGAGGGATGTTCGCTCTCTTGTGTCGCTCTTATGAGGAATCAAGGTGTTGAAGAATGCTTCTCTGCTTCATTTCTCCTCTTTTCTCTTGGTACTGTGAAGAACTTGTGTTCCTCTATGTTGGCTCATTTCTCTTGTGAGCTTGTGGAGCTGATCGAGTGCGCTCTGGTTGCAACTTCTCCTTCTTCAGCTCTTCTTCTCTCCATATTCCTCATTGATGTTATTCTGTTGTTCTTTCTCTAAGTTTCAGAGAGAAGAACTATGAGTGTTTGTTGTGTTTTGGCTTCCAGAGTTCTGATTGTGTTTGCTCTAATGGTTGAAGTTGTTGTTGTTAAGTTTGAAGAGAGTAAGAGGCGTGCGTTCTGCTGCTCGCCTTTGCACCTCTTCTTCTTCTTCGTGTTCTTCCTCTAAGTTGCAGAGGAGAAAACCTTGTGTTTTGTGTGTATTGTTATTGTTGCTCTGGTGTGTTGTTTCTCTTTGAGATGATCCACTTGGAAGGAGAGGTACCTCCTATTTATAATGGTGCTTTGGACCAGTGGTCATTGGTTGCTCGCCTTTTGTCCGCTGGGTAATAGCACTTTGCATCATGTGCTCAGGGTATCTTCTCTTTATCAGGAGTAGCTTTGTCTTCTTTACCATTCTGGGCATTAGCATTTAATGGCTGCAGTGAGGAAGTGTGCAAGTCATGCCATTCTTGGCTTTGACTTGGGAATGACCAAGTGAGGTAAGCAAAGATTCCCTCTTGGCTTCCTGCACAAGTCGTTGAAGTCTTAGGAAGCTAGGTTGCCTTTGTTTGTACGTGTGCGCCTTCCACAAGCCCCATACCCTGCCCGCTCCCATCTATCATGACTTTCTTTGTGAGATTTTATGATGTCTGGGACTCTTCGGGGGATGTGTTGTGCTCTTTGCCATCAGGACGTCTTTTCCTTTTCTTGGAAAAAATATTAAAATGTGACGCTCTGGACAAGTGACGCTCTGGCCAATCCTTGATGCTTGCACGCCTTTCTCAGAGTCTTTTTGTTGTTTTATTTGTTTGACGATTTTTGGGCCTTTATACAGATTGGGCCTTGCAATTTGGGCTACCAAATATTAGGGTATCAACAGTAGTGTTGACATTCCAAAATTGATTCTGGGCTAAAAGAAAATTCCATGATTAAGATTCAACAAATTGGATATATATAATATATAACAGAGATATTCAGATAAATAAAACAACAAATAGAATAGAGATTTGATTGCAAAACAAAAGTTAATATTGAGAGTTGAAAGGAGGAAGGCAAATTAATGATAAAAGTCTACTGTAGGTTTCAAGCTTCATTCGGGAATCATTGTTGGAACTTAGTATGGTTTAATATTTTTCCTTTGAATGTTCGTCACTTTGTTGAAGCTATTCCCTCCTATATATGCAGCGTTGAAGCTATTTCCTCCCGTGTATAAAACTCTCTTGTAGATTTCATGAACTTTAAAAAAAGGTGATTAATTAGTTAATTGTATTAAAAATGTGAATATTTGATATATATTTTTAAAATTAACTCTATTAATAGTATGCAGAATCTAAAATGTGTTAATTAAATATGGGTATTTATTGAAAGAAATAATTAATTATCATTGAAAATTGATATAGAATCTTACAAATAGAGATAAAATAAATTTCTCAAAAAAGTCTTATATACAGGGACGAAGATAATATTAAGATTCATTATTAGTTGTATACTCCCTCCAATTTATATGTAAGACCATTTTGAAGAAATTCACGTTCATAAAAAAAATTATTAAAATTGTTAATGATATCAAAAATGTAAATTTTTAATAATTTTTTTTCAAAAGTATCCATTTAACTATTATTAGAATTTAAAAAAATGTTGACTTACTAAAAATATTTTTTTATTAAAATAAAATCTTATAAGTAAAATTTTTTTTCTTAAAATGATTTCGTAAATAAGACTGGATGAAGTACTTTAATTAGGTTTTTAAAGTAGTCCTTGTGGCACCGGACACTTCTGGTTCTGGCGTGTACTGGTTTGGGCGTTCGGCGACGTTTTTTATTCGAAAAATAAACAAATGGCAGCGGAAAAAGAGGGCAGCACGCAACGCAAGACGTGACTTCTGAATGGTGTTTAAAACTTTGTTTTTTAACAGCAACGGGTACCCGAATTTGATTTATCCAGAGTTCGATTCATCCGATTAAATATAACCGAGCTCATACTAGGTGATAGGGATCTTCTAGCGGGGGTTGCTTCATATCCAAAGGTCGAACTCGAGACCAATTGGTTAAGAGACCAATCCCACGTTGGTTAAATGGTGTTTAAAACTTTAATAATCCTTCCGTAAATTTAAGACTTTTGACATTTTTATTTTGTTTTTATTTATAAGATTTTATACTATTTTTCAATAATCATCAATTACTTTTTTTCACAAACCTCTTCTATTTATTTAACGCTTTTTAGATTCCCGGGTAATTTTGAAAATAAATATTAAAAGTTCATATTTTCAACACAATTAACTAAATTAATCAATTTTTTTAATGGACGTGAAATCTCTCAAATGAATCCTATATATAGGGACGGAGAGTAAATCATACTCCTTATAATCCCTCCATTCAAATTTAAATTTAAATGTCATTTTAAAAGTTTCACATAGATTAAAAAAATTATTTAATATTTTAATTTTTAATAAAATTATTAGAAAATTTTATTATAATATTCTCACACAACATTAATTATCATTCATTTAACATATTTAAATATTTCAATATATTAAATGCACGGTTAAATTTGGAAAAAATCATCCCCTGCGTTTCTTAACTTGTGACCTTTTAACTTTTGGTCCGCATAACATTAACAGTGATTCATTGACCAAATTGATAGTGAAAAGAAACGCGAGAGACCAATATGATACCAAAAAAAAAACACCAATTTAAAATTGAAAAATAAGATAAGAGACCAAATACGTAATTTAGCCTTAAAATTTCATAACATTTTCTCTTGATTAGGATGTCATTATTAATCATGAAAACAATAAATGAAAAGACAAAAAGTTCTATCTTACCTTAATTTTATTATGGTTGAATCATATACAATAACAAATTATTATATCATATAAAAAAATTTATGTTCAAGTCAAATGAGCTGATCCTGCCCATATCAAGCCAATGAATTGTTAGGTTAACCTAGGCGAGCCAAAAAATTCAGACTAGAATTTTCTTTGATCTAGCCCATGCTTATGTTGGGTTAAATGGACCAACCCGTCGAGTTTGACCAAGTCTAATCACATGTATCTTTCATTAAAATCGATGCATCTTTTCCACATGTTTTGCCATATTTGTTAATCTACTGCATATACTATTGTACAAGATGTGGCCATTGTATTTGATTCAAACCATAACAATTGCTGCAAGGAAATCCAAATAGCAGTGTTAAAACAAATGTTCCACACTCTAACCAGAAATGGCGGGAGGGGGCTATCGAATGGGTATGCTAAGTGGGTGGAGATTGACAAAGGTGGGAAAGGAAGACGGGAAAAGGGGAGAGTTATTGTGGGATTTTTTTTTTTTTTTTAAAAAAAAAGGGATTTAGAATCAATTTTTGGAATTGAAATTAAACTTTGTTGTCAAGGAACTAGATTTTGCAGGTTTATACAAGTTGGCCCAATTGGATCGGGTCATTTTGACAGCCAATGGGGAAAAAAAACCTCGAGTATTGCTTGTTTTCTTTGTAGTACACGAAATGATCAGCACAAAATACATAATCAAATATTTATCTTGTAAACTTTTCACCCCTATATAATGGAACAATGTGGCCTCCTTTGGAGATCACCTTTGCTTTTTTTTTTTCCAGTGGATTGTAATCCTCTTGTCATTCACTTACACGAAATTACAACTAAACTCTACAACTAAGCAACCAGATTTTTATATACACTTCAACAAGCCTTTGGCATACATGACCTTTTTTTTTCACATAATCAACAAAGAACTCCTGAAAAGAGACAAAGAAAGCAACAGCATAAGTTCACGTTAGAGAGTCAAAAATCAAAATAACTAAGATCCAGCGGAGAAGAGACCACGTGAGCTCATTCTTATATATCATCATTTATCAAGCACTTGTCGATTTTCCAAGATTTGATCTAATGAAGATCACTTTACCTGCCACGTGATCATAGTACACTATTACAAGCATTTGGCTATACTATAGTTTATTGAATTGAGAAGGGTCAGTACATGCAAAGATGCTACTATTAATTATGTACCCTGTAACTGTAGGACCCTGAAAAATTGCACGACTTAAAAGTAATCAAATCAAGATTACAATTGGATATGCAATTGACAACGTGACTTTTTAAGTTATCACAATCTGACATTCATTAGATGATTGTATGAAGAGTTCAGACATAAGAACTCAGAAGTCAGAACCCAAAATAAGTTCTAAGGTCCCATGATTGTCTTGAAAGGAGAATTTACCCTTTGTTTGCTTGGGGTGATTTTGGGGTACTGATTTTGAGGGGAGAGAAAATAGGGAGAAAACAAAGTTTTCTTTCCCTTTGGTTGAAGAGAGAAAATGAGTGAGGAAAGAAAATGTGGTGGGTCTCATGAAAAAAAATTTTCTCTCCTCAAGAGAAGAGAGAACACATAGAAAACTGAGATTGACACATAAAATTACTCATCTATCCTTCACTTATTCACTTTATTTGACCTTTTTTTAATCTTTTTATGAAAAAAATAAAGCATTTTTATTTCAATAAAAAATTGTTTTTTTTAATATTGTACTCGAAATTTTAATTAAACAAAAAATAATTGAAGTCAATTTTTTTTTGTTATTTTAAATAGGCTTAATTATGTATCAAGTCCTTAAAGTTTGTGATACTTTTGTCAGATATCCTTATTCTTTTTTTTTTCCAATGTCTGACTCCTCGAAGTTACTTCTGAGTTTGTCATATACCCTTACTACCAATTCTAGCCAATTTTGCGGACACGTAACATCAGAATCTTGATCAGACGCATGAGGTTAAGCACTTGGTGCCCCGTAATCGAAGATCCTTTTTTTTTTAATTTAAAAAACTTAAAAACTTAATATTTTTATATTTTTAGTTAAATAAAAAAAGAAAAAAAAATTGAAGAGATAGGTCGTCTTCGCCCGTGTGACATCACTCGGCATCACATGACCAACCTCCTACGTCTGATCAGGATTCTGATGTTATATGTCAGCAAAATTGGTCAGAATTGGTAGTAGGGGTATATGACAAACTCAGAAGTAACTTTGGGGAGTCAGACATTGGAAAAAAAAAGAATAAAAGTATCTGGCAAAAGTACCTCAAACTTCAGGGACTTATGACATAATTAAGCCTTTTAAATATACATACATGTGAAAAAAGAAAAAATATATTTATTTATATTTTGTAAAATAAGGGTGTGGTTGTCTTTTAACAAATTTATTGTTTTATCTCTTTCCACTTTTCTCTCCAACCAAATGAAAGGAAGAAAATTTAACTTTTCTTTCTTCCCTATTTCTTCACATTTTCTCTCATACAAAACACCCACAAATTCTACTCATTTTTTTCCTATAATCTCTCTTCCCTACTTTTTTCTTCCCTCTTTCCCTCTTCTCATTTTCTCTCGTGCGACCATACAAAGCCTAAGTACTTCTTGAAATAGCAATTTATTTTGTTTTCATTCTACTTTTTCTTGCGTTATTACTTTAGCAATTTCAACGAAGCATATGCCTCCACCTCAACATATTCAATTATTTAATTTCTTTTGGGGTGCATTAGAATTAATATTTACTATTAAAAAAAATAAATAGAGAGGTTATGATCAATGACTCCCAATTGTAGTTGTGATCTTCCACAATCAGAAGAGTTGTGAAAATAGCGTGACTCTTAATTTACTAGAAAATATGGATACACCTAAACAGTGACAGAACATCACCTAAAATTTTGATGGGCAAGACGTTATTTCAATCATTGTACATTATGGATAATTACACTTCACCACACCAAGAGTCAGCAACAATGGTAATTAAGGCGAAAGAAATGTAGATAAGTATTTGGATATATGTCAACAGCCTAACTAAGGGTCTGTTTTAAGTGTTGGTTTTCTGGGGGGAAGAGAGAGAAGAGAAAAAAGGTCAGGAATGAAGCACGAAATACCCTTATGAAAAAGTTGTTTAAGCATTTTTGGTTCCCCTCTAAATGTTATTTCCCGTCTCCTCTCTAAATTTCGGAACTAAATAAAAGGATTTGCCGATTTGGAACCAACTTGGGTTAGTCAAGTAGTAACTCACTTGGTCCTTTAACCAACTGATCTCGAGTTCGAGCCCTGGGTATGGTGCGAGCTCAGTTGAGTCAGACCGGATAAGTCGGATTCTAGGTAAACCAGATCCGGGTACCGGTTGGTGTAAAAAAAACAAATAATAAAAGGATTTGGATATTCTAATTCCTCTAACTCAGTATTTCTCTAACTCAAATTTCAATCATACATTTTTCCTTCACTAACCTTCTCTCAAGCCCCCACTTCTTTAAAACCTCCCCTATGAACCAAACACAACAAAAGTCTTTTTCTCACTTGATTATGTAACCAAACCACTTCAGGTTGGTTAGCTCATGCATTGAAAGAGAAAAAGAGCCCATACCTAACCCATTATTAAATTTCAACCTCAAGTCCTCAACCATACCAATCTTTATCTTTTTTCCTTAATAAATACTTAAATAGTACACCTGAACAAATTAAATAAGGTTTTCCTAATCCATTACTTTCCATAAACACGAATCACGGAAACAGCACACCTAGAGAATGGGTAATTGGTCACATCACAACAAAAACTAAATTTAAATATAATGGACGACCAAATCTCATAACTAACGAGTTGCAAGATAAAACCCTCCATCAGTGTAACTTTAAACCCCTCTAACGAGTTGCTCTCATAACTAATCACTTGCTTTCACAACCAAATCAAAGTATAAACAAAACTATCAGCACGTTTGGACAAGAGTCCCAAAATCATTTCTGATTCCAAAATCACGCTGGAGTAGAAGTAACTGTTAGTAACATTGTTATTCCAGAATTGATTGAGTTAACTCACCGCAGAACCAAACATCACTATAACAATAAAAGTGAATTTTTTTTTCTTGGCCTAAGACCCTCCACATCCAAATGTCACATTGGACCCGACAAATTCAAGTCAAGCCATTGGACCCCGATAAATTCGAGTCGAGCTAGAACATTCCACTAATAGTGTGTTTGGGTTGGCATCCAGGAGGCCGCAAAGGCACGTTTGAAGCCAAAGCTACTCAGAGTAGCTTCTCATGAAACGTGCGTTTGGCCTTGACAAAACGCAGAAACAAACATGCCTTAAATGGGTAAAGCTCTCTCACCGCTTATATTTTTCTTTTATCCATTCAGAAGACCTGAATCCAAAATTTTACTTAAGGTGACTAAACTATGCAACTTGAACTGGCTAAAGTTAGTAAAAAGTTAATAACGGTGCATTACATTGCATATGATGAAGATTTATTACGTTAAATAAATACTATATAATTAGAATGTATTTTGTTCTGACTTACTCCAAACTACTGTGCTTGACTAAATAATATCCTAACCAGGAAGATTCACAGAGCTAGTAAAGTGGGGTCTAAAATAGTAAAGTGGAACTAAACAAATCATGAGAGATAGTTGTAACGCACTTGACAGAAAATGGAGAGGGAATCTCTATCTCTACCACACAAAGCCCATGTCCACAAGAAAAATCATTATGTTTACAAAATTATGAATGGTCAAACGTTATAAAAAAGTGACATGTATCGAATGTTAATTAATTAATAGTAAGCAAATGACATATATCATAATTTTTTTTAAATATATTTATAAGTTAATTTTATAGACCTACCTATTATTCTTATTTTTTTTTTAAATCCTTTGTCACTTAATTATTCAGCACAGGAAACTGCCTTGAGATTCTTGAAAACTTTTACAAACCAGTCATTGTCTCTTTTGTTCTTTTTTCGTTGTCCGGGGTACAAGTCATTGTCTATATTTGTTGACACTCAACAAAAAATTCCATTCGTATTGGGTAAAAATCAGAAATACTGAACCTTATATTTTAAATTTTATTTTTTAAAAAAATCAAGGCATGTTTCTAATTTTATAAAACGAATCAGTTTCTAACAACTAAAATAACTAATTTTTTTTTAATGACCCCTAATCAATTTTGGATTTTCTCTTTTACAAAAGGTCGATGCATGCTTTTGCAAACTATGAATAGTTAAAGGTTTAAAATCCAAATAAACTAAAATCAGACAATGTCACTAAAGGAAAGAAAGAAATAATGAAATATCATAAATTCATAATTCAATCAAAATAGAAAAATTAATTAAAATTAAAAAAAATAAAAAAAAGAACCAAATACTAGTACGTCACAATATGAAGTGTGTAGTAGAATGTACACTCACCAAGCTCACTTCGGATCCCTGAAAATGACGTCATCCGCAATATTCATCAACGGCACAAGACACTCCGGCGAGAATTTTCTGGCAAAGAGATGCTTGTAGCTGTAATTGCTGGAATTCGATTCCCTGAGCTGGCGAATAAGCTCCGGCGAAACCTCCTCCGGCGTATACAAATGCGGGTGACCGTCCCAACAACCAGTCCAATTCACCCTCGTGAGAGTGAACCCGGTGCAACCGTTGGGATCCTCCATCCACAGCAGCGTCGGGAAGTAATGCTCCTCGGGGTAACACGGCTCTTCCGTGAGACACGGAAGCCGAAACTTCTTCCATAGCCTTCGGTCCTGTACCACCAGTTTCGCGTGGGGTCGCGTAAATACGAAGAATTGGGACCCCACGCGAAAGTTATGGTACGGAACCTCGGGCAACATCGCGTCCTCCCCGCGAGCCATGTATCTCTCATAGAGATTCGGCTCGTCGGAGAGGATCTCGATAAAGCTCTTGTAGTGGGGCCCCCGGAAGAGGTAGTTGTAAACGAATCGAAGCGACAAGAGCGGAATGCAGTGTTGGGAGATGAGAGCGAAGTAATGGTTGAGAGGGTCGTCGAGGAGAGCGTGGGCTAAGAGGCGGCGAGAGGCGGAGATGAGGGTGGGGGAGGAGCGGTAGGTTTTTTTAGAAGGGATGAAGCGGTTGTGGAAGACGCCGCCGGGGTCGGAGACGGAGGAGGAGGGGTCGGCGTGGATGTAGATGTTGAAAAGGTGGTGGTGGGTGGAGAAGAATTTTTGCCATAAGGGGGAGAAGGAGAGGTTGGAGTTGGTGAGGAAGAGGAAGGCGATTTTGGGTTTGGGGTTTAAGGTGGTGGAAAGGTGGGTGGTGGTGGCCCGGCGGAAGAGGGAGAGGTCGTCGGCTTCAGGGGAGGAGATGAAAGGGAAGGGGAAGGGGGATGGGGAGAAGAGGAGGACAAGGGGGAGAGAGAGGAAGAGAGTGAAGGAAACAAAGATTGGAGACCACAACATTGGATTATGTTATCTCTTTTTTTTTTTTTTCCCCTCCTCTTGTTCCTCTTGTTTGGTTGGTGACTCAGTGGTTTTGTTGTTGAGTATGTGGTTTTGGATAGGAGGTGTTTAGGGTGATATTTTGAGGGGAGAGAGAGAGAGAGTGAGTGAGTGGGAACTGGGGAGTTAAGTACAGATGATGGAAATGGGAGAATCTTTCAGTTTCTCACTTTTGTTTTATTGTGTGTGGGGTGGTTTTCTTTTTCTTGTTGGATTCTGTAGTTAAGATGAATGACAAAGTGAGAACTGAAACTGAATTTCTAGATAAAGGATGCAAGTTTGAGGATAAGAAAAACATTGATGATGAATAAAAAGTTATGGTTTTTTTTCTTCCCTTAATTACACTTTTTTTTTATATATTCATTTCGGTTTTTTTATTTTTTACTAGCGGGTCGATATGTTTGTATTCTTATTATTGTGTTTTTGTCGTAGATAGTTGTTTGTCGTAAAACAATATATTTGTAAATCAACATTTTTTTTGTCAATTTTTTATGTTAAAGATAAAAATATTCATCGAAGAACTCTAACACCCATATGAAACTACTTTGTGGATTGTTTATGAGGCAAAAAACTGAATTTTGTAACTTGACACACAAAAAACTGTTTAGGTTTTGGTTCACAATTTTTAACTTACATTTTAATCCATTTTTTGTCAAATTCGTGTCATATGGTTATTTTTTTTTAGCAAGGATATAAGTGAAAGGTGTTAATTTATGCCAACCATCTACAACGATCATTTAGTTAAAAAAACACTCTCTTTTTTTATTGTTATACAGTAGTAATAGAGTTATTTATTATGATACTTTATTTTTTTAAGTTTCAGTTTGATATTTTTATTAATATCAATCAATTTTGAGATTTTATTGTCAATTTTACATTTTTTCGATAGTTTCGTTTTTTTATTGAATGCATCACCCGGATTTTGTTTAAAAATATAAAATTCATCAAAAGAGCTACAAATATTATAATTCAATCCTGGCAGGTTCGAGAAAATCCACTATATTATTTTTATTTTTATTTTCAAATTATTTTCTACCATTTTAAAAATAAAATTGATCAATTATATTTTAATTCAAATAATATATAAAAATAAACATTAAGAATTTTACAATGAATTATTTCACAATGTATTAGTTTCACATTAATGAACAAAAAACAATTAATGGTCTGTTCGGCAAAATTAGCTTGAAACTTATAGTTATGAGCTTCTAGCTGTTAAGCTATATAGAAGCTCTCAGCTTGTAGCTGTTTAGCTTACTATTTGAAATAGAGTTGTTTGGCAAAAGTAGTTTTTGAAGTAGCTAAAAGTTATTAAATGACCAAAAAGGACATGTAATATTTTATTATTTTAATTTTTTAAAATTTCTTTCTTTATTTATTACATAGATAGTTAATAAATTAATTATTAAATATATAAAAATATAAATTATAATTAATTAAATTCCTGTTTTTCTTAATTTATTAATTATGTAGTTATTTAATAATTAAATAAAGGATAGTAAAATAATTTTAAATTTTGTTTGAGGGTATAATTGGTATAAGAATTTTTGAAAGCTATTTTAGTTTCAAGTAGCTTTCTAGAAGCTATAAACTCTTTCTAATTTGTATTCACTAAATGGGTAGCTTATTGACTGAATCTAAAAGCTCTCAATTACCATTGCCAAACAAAGCCTGAGGCTCTGTTTGGCAAGGGTAGCTAGGAACTTTTTAGCTAGTTAGGAGCTTTTAGATTTAGTCAATAAGCTACTAGCTCCGTTCGGTAAACACAAATTAGAAGGAGCTTATAAATTTTAAAAAAGGAGCTTGTAGCTTTTAAAAGCTAGAAGTAGCTTTCTATAAACTAAATTAGCTTTCAATAATTCATATAGCAATTATACCCTCAAACAAAATTTAAAATTATTTTACTACCCTTCAATTAATTATTAATTATAATTTAATAATTTAGTTATAATTAATTAATTTATTAACTACATAATTAATAAATTAAGAAAAAATGAATTTAATTAATTATAATTTAATAATTTTTATATTTAATTAATTAATTAATTAACTATCTATTTAATAAATAAAGAAAAAATTAGAAAATTTAAATAACAAAATGTTTCGTGTCTTTTTGGTCATTTAATAACTTTTAGCTACTTCAAAAACTAGTTTTGCCGAACAACACTATTTCAAATAGTCAGCTAAACAGCTATAAGCTCATAGCTACAAGCTCACAGCTCCTAATTAGCTTGACAGCTACAAATTAGAAGCTCATAGCTACAAGTTACAAGCTCACAGCTACAAGTTAGTTTTGCCGAACAGACCCTAAGAGAAAAAAACAATAAATGTCTCATATAAAATTCAAAGTAACTTATAAATAGGATAAAAAATTCTTGTAAAATGTAACCTATAAATAAGATATGTAGAAATAGTTTTGTTACTCTCCATGATTATTAGTACTATAATAATTTTAGCAACATTTATATTATTACATTTTTTTCTTCTATACTCCCGTTTACATCTCATTTTTTATTTTATCTAGATATTTTATCTTATTCGTGTTTTTACATCGTCCTATCAATTATTTCTTTTTCTTTTTTGCATTTCTTATCTCTCTCCTATTTACACTTGTTACATGGAGAACAATCATTTTTCTAGTTTTAGTAGCTTGCGATTAGTGGATTACAATGGTATGAGAGCATGAATAATGGACCATAAAAGGGCCAAAGGCAAGGACAGTATTGGTATTAGAGACAACAGTGATGGAATTAGGTCTTTATAAAAGCAAAAGGTTCTCTTCTCTTACTACTTTTTGCATTTGTTGAATAGAAGTGAGATGGAAGCATCGAGTGGGAGCAGGGGAACCATTGCTTTTTCCCCGTGTGATGAAAGGGAGCGAAATGGGGGACCGAGAAATGATCGATTTTTAAAGCATCATAGCAAAGTTTTGAGATACTTTTGTAAACCAAAAAAAAAAAAAAGTTTTGAGATACTTTTGTACATGATCTTAAACTTTTTACTACTCCCTTAGTTATGCAAAAATGGTAAAAAAAAATATCAAAATTTTTTCCCAAGTTAAGATTAAAATAATTAATGAAAAAATTTAGAAATTATAAATTTTGAATGTGATTGGTTGATAAATACAAAATATATTGAATTAATAATTGGTTGATGTGTTAGATAAGTCATTAAGTACATATCTCTTTAAATTTTTTACTTTGACAATTTTTTCCCATCATATAAGACAAATAGATGAAATAATACTTTATTATTTTTTTGAAATTTAGCGTAGAGTTTTAACTTTTTTTTAAACCCAATTTTTTGTCCTTTCTCGTTTTCTATTCTTCATCTTAATAAATAAAAAAATAAATAATAATAATAATAAAAAATATTATTTTTTATACTTTTTCTTTTTTTACTTGACACCGCCCAAATAATAATAATAATAATAAAATAAACCAACATTAATAAATCAACATAAATTATATGGTTTTATATTCAAATATGGAAATTTTAATTAAATTATAAGAATTTCAATTCTATTGTGTTCATTTATTAATGAACGTTTTTAATTTAAGTTTTTTTTTTTTTTTTGAAAAAATACAATATATCACCATATATAACTCAAGAAAGAAAACAAATAAAGGTTGGGAAACCGGGCAAGCAAAATAAGCTACCCAAGAAACCATCAGCGCCACAATTCAGCAAGCTACAAACATGAAACAAAGTAAAAACCTTACACAATTCCAATCCTATCCAAAAAAAGCATAATCACTAGACCTAATATGGCCCAGATTTCCCCTTCTAATTTTAAACTTCATATCTTCGTCAATCCTTCTAAACATATTAACAATCGATCGATCACTACTACTGCTACTCAAAGATGAACATGTTCCTAGAACTCCAAATGTGGTAAATTTTAACTACCAAATAGGCAAACATGACTAATGTGGTGGACTAAGCCTCAAGCCGAGATCACAGGGTACAAGACTCCCTCTCGCCGAGATCATACTACAGCTATACTCCCGGTACTAGGCCGAGATTGTCATCTCTCGACCGAACAGCATACCAGAAACGGGTTGAGCTCACGCCCCCTACTCGGCCCACAAGCCAAGCGCTCAAGCTGATAAGCACAGGATAAGGACAAGCTGACTCACCATTCTTTATCCTCTTACGGCTCATGACAGGCTGACCCTACTGTGCCTTAGCTCAGCTGGCCCATTAGGACATCCGGCCACCCCTATAAGTAGTATCGTGCTACATGGGGCTCAGGTACGTCCTCTAACCTTAATTGACACAGCACACACTCTGTGATTAGGGCAACCCAGGTACTCCAACTGATTGCCTTGGAGAACTCATAAGATCACTCATAAACCCTAGATAGAGCTACTCCATTAAGGTCTTCCCTTGGCCTTAGTGACGGCTCTGGTCTAAAACATCTCAACTAACCTCTTCATCTTCTGAAATTTCTAGAAATGAAGGGCTTGACTAGACCATCTCCTGAATTCATTATCAAACTGAAAGCCTAGCCTAGCACCAATGAGCTAATACAAATGAGATGTAACAGGGCAGCTGAAAAACAAATGATTCCTTGTCTCACAAGCCACAGTACAAAAAAAAAACTTTCTGACAAAGAAGCCAATTATTCCTTGCAAAACCATTTTTAACAACATCTCTGACTCTATGAATTTCTCTCCAATGTCGGGAAGGAAACACATTACGGTTGTTATCCCACATATATGAAATTCCCTTTGAGATAGAACTCATTAATCCACTTAATCCAGAGACTCTCACCTCCTATAGCCAAATACCAGATATGCTTTACAAGGGCAGCTTCATTTCAGGCTTTAATATCTTTGACTCAAAGTCCACCATACTTCATATCATGACAAATAGCAGACTAACCAGTCAAAGAAATATGCATGCCATTATGATTACCCTTCCATAAAAATTGCCTATATATAGTGTCTCTCTGTCCTCCAGATAATACTCTGAGGCATCAGATAAACCTGAGCCTGATAAGCATGAAAGGATAATAAGACATAATTAATCAACTAATGCCTTTCGGCATAAGAGAGATGTCTAGTAGTCCAACTCTTCAATCTAGCTACAATTTTTAATGCACCTTATAATTTTAAGTAGGTATTATTATCTAACTTCAATTATTACATTGTCAACCTCTATTCAATTTTAATTTTTAAATATGATTTGAATGCAAATATAGTTTTTGGAAATTTATAAATATTAATGTATTAAAAACATATTTTCGTTAATTTTTAGAAATAATAGCTAATTAATATTATTGAAATAAAATTGAGTCTTAAAAGTACATGATGATGTAAAGATGACATGAATTTTATACAACATCAATGTCAAGGTATTAGTATAAGCCATTTTTCTCTTTTAAGAAATTTCTTTTGTTTATGCATGGTTTTCTTTCCATCTTTTATCAACTCTATTTACCTAATCTTTGTAACTAATTGAACCAAATCACCAACGTGCTGACTCGCTAACTTCTTTCTCACATAATAATGAAGATCTTTGATACCTATTTGGATTGCGTTGATGCAATAATTTTTAGGGTGTTACTTCGGTACCCTTTCAAAATAAAGGATTAGGTTGGGTCACAACCTTCCCAAAAATGTGGGATTTGCAGATCCGAGGGTCATAACAGAAAGAGGTGTCCGCTACGACCAGGAGGATCTGGTTCTCAACCAAATGACGGAGACAATGTTTAGGAAATGTTTACTTATCATGTTTACCTTCTTTTTGTCATTATGTTTTTGTATCTAATTTTAAGAAATAAAATATATTTATGTTCCATATTTTAGATGTCATGTTTAATTTCTTTTTATTAATAAGTCCTCATTCTCAATATTACATCACAAATATTACATCAATCACCATCTTCGTTGTCATCCGGTGGTGATAAAATGCAATGTCGACGTCGATCTCTAGCGCCGCGATGAGGGTTTCTTCTAATTTCTTCGAAAAAAGCGGCTTGTGAGAGTTCTTTGCTTGGCGAAGCAACAGCCGTGAAATCAGCATTTAGATCAATACCATATCCCGGAGTTAACATCGGCGACATCGGCATCTCTTGGATGTGATGGACGAATGGTGCGTAACAAAGTTGCGATGATGATGAAGGTACATATGGAGACGGTGTGTAATATGGGAAAGATGATGAAGGTGCCATGTTCGGGAACGATGATGAAGGTGCCCCGTTCGGGAACGGCGATGAAGGTGCCATATTTGGGGTCGTTTGTCCTTGAGGGGATAATGGTGGCCAAAACCATTGTTCAGGTTGTTGATTAGGTTCTTGTGAAGGAACGTAATACATTCTTGGCGCACGATCATTTATTTGCTCAATATTAACATTCCGTGGGATCACTTGCCGCCTACGACGTTGTAGTCCATGACCTTTGTTTCGGATATTTTTTATTGAAAAAATAAGATTGTACAGAGATTAACGGGTTCGTAAACTTAATGAAGTCATGGCCTCGAGGGCGTACAAGTACTACAGGTGCTTCGGATAAAGGTACACTGCTACTTATTGTTAGGACTGGGAGTAGGGTGCGCCTTTGCTCATGAGGACGCCCTCTTCAGTGAAGGTTAGGAATGGTGTTTTCAGAGAGCTGGTGATGGTGGGAAAGTTTCTTGGTAAGGATGGTGGTGGAAGAAGGGAGTGGGTGTTTCTGTTGCCTTCTTTGTTTCTTTTCCACTCCCTTTTCTTAGTCTCCCTTCAGCGTTCCTTCCCTGTGGTTCAGAGATAGGAACTCAAGTGTTTGGGTTTTTATTTTCAGTGTCTCTTTTGTCCTCTCTTGCTTCCGGTTCTTCGTGTTTTCCCCCTGACGGTGGCACCTTTATATAGTGCCCCTTTTACCCGTTGGTTATTCCCTTTTTCCATTTACCCTATGGTACGTTCAGCTTTTCCTTTTTTGTTGCTGCTTCCCTTCTCCTTTATCAGGTTCCAGTTTGTCCTTTTGTCATTTCAAGCTCTTCATTAATTGCTGAGAAAGAGGAGCTCACAAGGCATGTCATTCCCGTTTCTCTCTTGGGAAGGGTCTTAGATGAGGTGAGCAAAGATTCCTTCTTAGCTTCTCAAGTAAGCTGCACGTATCATGGGAGTTGGTGGTTCCTTGTCTGTTCGTGCGCTTCTTCGAAGATGGGGTGCGCCTTCGTGTGCGAGCGCATACCTAAGTACGCCCTTCTTCGTCGCCGCTTCCCGTTCGTAATTGCTCGTGTGTTACGGATCTGGGCCTGTTTTCGTTGTTGGGCCTCATGATTGGGCTATCATTTTTTCTGAGTATCAACAATAGCCCCCTTTGCAGCAGAAGGGGTGGGAACTTCCCCTTTTGATGCAAATCTTGATCTGTCTTTTCTCTTTCCTTTTGCTTGCTACTTTCCACGTATACTTAGAGGGAGAGACTTCATTCTTTCCCACGTTTCCCACTTCTTTTCAAACTACTCCCCATTAACCCTCCACTTACCACCACTCGTTTCTTTTCTCCCTAAGCTCTGTTACAGCTTGTCATCCCTCTTCTTCTCTCTCATTTCCTTTCCGCTTTCCTTTCCTCTCCTTCGGTCTTCTGCATTACAGATCGTTTTCTCACACGATGACGAAATCCACAGCTCCGTCGGGTTCTGGGGAAGAGAAGTCCTCTTCTTCCGATGAGGAAAGTCAAGTGCAGGGAGAGACCACAGAAGAACATGTCCCTCAGTCTCTTTCCTTTTGTTTTCTAGACGCTCTCCCTCCGCCGCGTTCTGATCCGATTGAGCAGGGGCACCGCCGTTGGGCGCCTGGGGCGCGTGCCAAACTTCCTTTCCCTCAACCTCCGGAATCCAGAAATCTTTTCTCGGGCCCATCATCCAAAGCTCTGGTGGTCCCGGAGGGTGCAGCGCGCTTGTGTTCCAAGCCTTCTTATTCCAAGGAACATTGTAAGCTGGGTCTTTTTCTTCTTCGCTCCCACCTGGCTTCCTCGGAGTTCCCCTGGGCTGATCTTCGCTTCCATGTTAGAGTCACTTCTACAGGTGGCTGGGCAGAATGGGTGGACTACGTCTTTCAACGGGACCCTCCCTTTGTAGAGATTTTGAAACAGGTGGAGATTTTTGATGCTATGAAGGCGTGCCCTCGCTTAGGCATGAACAAGAGGGTAGAGGACTTGCATATGTTGGTCCAGCGTTGGTGTTCAGCGACTCATACGTTTCTTACTTCTTGGGGGGAATTTACCCCAACTTTAGAGGATGTGGTTGTTCTGCTGAAATTGCCCTCGTTCGGAGACAGTGATCTTGACCTTTCTAGTGTGGATGAGAGCATCATCGGGTTGGCTAAGGAGCTCAAGAATGCTTCTATTGCTAGCGCCAAGTATTCCAAAGATTTGCTCCAGCAAAGGCGCGCTTCTTATGCTGATGGGTCCTCCTCGAAGAAGGTGCGGGGTACAGGGAACCTCGTTCCTCAAGACCAGAAAGTAAGTCAAAGGTCTTCCCTCAAATACACTTTCCCGAACTGGGTACGCTATTTCTTTGGTGACTTTCATGAGGACAAATTTGTGGGCGGTCCTACTACTGATCAGCGCCTCAAAAGGGCCGCCTTTGTTGCTTTTTGGCTTAGCAGATATGTGTTACTCGGGCCTCCTTGGGAATCAGTAAGTTCCTCCATTTTCATCTTTGCTTGCATGCTTTCTGAGGGTATTCATCTGCCTCTTTCTTTGTTTTACTTGGGTAGTCTCTATGCTCGCCTTGACCAGATATCAGAGCAGATGAAGAATTCCTTTGGTCGCTTTCCTGTCAACTGCTATGTTGACTTGTCTTTTCTGCAGTGTTTTTTATTCAAACGCTTTCCCTCGTATGGTCCGGTCAGATTCCTTCCTGAAATTGCTTCTGATGCTAATGCTGACGCCCTAGAACCGCGTTCATGGTGCTGGTACTTGGGTAAGCCAAGGCGTCACCTTGTACAGATTATTGATCACGAGAAAAGCTTTGTTTTCAGACCCTACCTGGGTGACTTCCTGCTTGGTGGGGAGAAATTGCATCCTTTATATCAGGAGGATGCCTTGGGTCTCCAAAATGACCTTGCTGCAAGGGTGGAGGGCGTGTTTGACCTGTGGAAGTTGATCTTAACTGGGCGCTTCCTCCCGGGTTTTGCAACTATGGACAACAAGAGCGCGCATGGCGCGGCTCTTTGGTCCTTTGTTTATAGGCCAGATCACGTTGCTAGACAGTTTGGGCGTGACCAGCCCCCTTGTCCTCTTTTTCTGGATTCTGTTGATGTGGAAACTTCCCTTCAGTCCACGCTCTTTGGTCCGACGCCTTCTCCTGTCCCGATAGTTCACATTCCTCCTCTTCATGCCGACGGGGTTCTGCGTGTTTGGCTTACTTCTCATAGTGACATACTTCAACACTTGCAAAGCTTTGAGAGCACTCCAAGTACTGTCATTACTCCCTTAGTCCCAATAGTGCACAACAATCCTTACTATTCTACCTCTATCAAAAAGACCATCAACAAAGGTACACTTCAGTCTTATAATTTGCCCTTTTTGCTTTGGTGTTTTGTTTATCATCAACGTTTCTGATTGTATTTTTGCTTCAGCCGAGAAGGAACCTCCTGCACCTCGCAAGCGCAAGGCTCTAGCGATCCCTTCCTCCAGTGCTTCTGCCCCGAAGAAAGGTAACACCAAACTTATTTCTTCCAGCCCCCTGCCTCTAAATCTTCTTCTCAGGCCAAAGGGAGAGCTACTGCCGCCTCTTCTCAAGGCAAAAGCTCCACGCATGTCCCTTCACGACGCTCTAGCCGTCTTCGCGCCCAGGCTGCTCCTTCCGTACCTTCTTCTCCTGCCCTCATAAACTTAGATGGAGATGAAGGGACTGCTTTTGGGGCTTCCATTCAGGCCTTCTATTCTACTTCTTCTGACAAGAGCGATTCCAGCGAGAGCTCAAAGACTTCTATTTCGGCGGGCAACGCTGCTCAAAGCAAAGGTTCTCCGAAATCTACCACTCCATCTTCCACACAGGGTTCGCTTACTTGTCTCCAACAATTCTCTTTGGCCTCTTGCTTCTCTCTTCTCCTTTTACCCCTGGTTCCCTTTATGTATTTGTTTTCTTTACTGGCTTACCTCCTTTCGATGAGTGTGCTAATTACTGTTCATTTGCCTGTTTTTTTCCTTTGTAGGTCCTCCTAAGGTGGACGGCAAGCAGTCTCCAGTGCTTTCCTCTCGAGCTTCTCAGAACGTTCAAGCCCCCTCTGGGTCCCCTTCTATTCCTTCCTTCATCGCCCCAGAGACTCCTTCGTTTTCTCTCAAGGCTGCCGCTGCTCAAGGGGGGGTCGTGCCTACTGGCTTCGCTACTTACGTGCCATTTGGTAGGGTGAGCAACCCCCTAAATGTGCAGCCACTTATGGCCATTCCAGCTCCCGATCCTCCAACTAACGTGGCCCCTGTCGCTGTGGGTGAAAACAATCCTTCAACTACTCTGGTGCCCCTTATTCCTGAGGACGCCTCCACCGAGCCCTCTGTTTTGGACAAAGAACAGCTCGATATTGTTGATCTTATTGCTGAGGATACTCTTGATCCCGCGATCGAGGCTGTTGCCGGGAATGATGCTGGCTCCGCTATTCCCAAAGGTGAGAATCTCGTGGCCAAGGATGCCATTGTGCGGGATGATGCTCCTATTGTTGAGACAGTTGTTGATACTGATATTGAAAAGAGTATCGTTCCTGCTGCGGATCTGCCTGTGGGGGACGAGGGAAGTTCAAGTTCTAACTCCATGGGAACTCCCTCAGGAAAGGCTCCGAAGGAGGCTGCCGTCGAGACTCCCTCTTCATGTAAGTGTTGCTTTCTATTGCTTATTTTGATTGGTATTCTTCTTGTTCTTCATTACTTTATACCCTTCTTGCAGCCTTCTTATCTGTTCGCTCTCCCGACGCTGCGGATGAGGCTAATATGACACTGATCAGTTCTTTTATGGAGGCGCATCCTGGATTGCAGCCGCCTAGTGACTTGCTTCCACGCATCTTCAAGGAGAGCGGCACGCAGACACTATTGAAGCTAGTTAAACTTATTTCTTCCTGCAATGTTGACGCCTTATCATGGGATGACAAAGCCCTGCTGTTGGATTGCTTACGTTCCTTGGAACTCCTTCATTATTCTGACCCTTGGTTGGATTCTACCATTGTAGTGATAGAACGACAACGTCCTCCTTTCGATATACGTGCAGTTGAGGATCAGGAGAAAGCTTTACTGGAAAGGCGTGCTTCGGCTACTGCTCTGGTGGAAGAGCTTTCTTTTAAGTGGGCGAGCACCAACTCTGAATTGTCTAGCGTCAACAGCGAGCTTGACCATATTGCCGCTAGCAAGAAGGCTTACGAAGATGCCTGCAAATCTGTTGCCTTGAGCACCCTTTTCTAGGACATTGCTTTGTACCAGACCGCGTTTTGTTATGTTGTTATAATGTTGCCCTGCTTTTCTGTACTTATTTTAGGTTGCGTCTCGGATTTCGCTTTGCTGTTTCCTTGACTTTGAGCTCCTTGATTTTGGGCTCTTGTTGATCACGTTTTCTCAGCTTTACCTCGGGCGGTGTGCACCTCCTGCCGAAAACTCATTGCTTGTTACATTTCGGCTTTGGTGTTTCCATGTACTTCACGTTCCCTTAGGTGTCGATTTTGCGATTCTTCTTTTCTCACAAAAATCGTATGCATAAGTCGTCATTGATAATGGCTCCTGACGCCAAACTTTTTCAGGGCGAGCGTTGGGCACGCTTTCCTTCCTTTAGGGCGCATATTTGGCACACCTCTTTTCTTGAGGGTGCACATTGGGCACACTTTCTTTTCTTGAGGGTGCACATTGGGCACATTTTTCTTTGAGGGTGCACATTGGGCACATTTTCTTTTCTTGAGGGTGCACGTTGGGCACATTTTCTTTTCTTGAGGGTGCACATTGGGCACATTTTTCTTTGAGGGTGCACATTGGGCACGCCTTTCTTTTCTTGAGGCACCGCATTGGGCACGCTTTTCTTTCTTGAGGGTGCACATTGGGCACGCCTTTCTTTTCCTGAGGGTGCGCATTGGGCACGCTTTTCTTTCTTGAGGGTGCACATTGGGCATGCTTTTCTTTCTTGAGGGTGCACATTAGGCACGCTTTTCTTTTCTTGAGGGTGCACATTGGGCACGCTTTTCTTTCTTGAGGGTGCACATTGGGCACGCCTTTCTTTTCTCGAGGGTGCACATTGGGCACACCTCTTTTTTGAACAACGACCCCTCATGTCATCGGTGCCAAATTCTCTTCAAGGTGCACGTTGGGCACACTCCACAAGTTTTGCCACTTTTGGGCCCTTTTCGGTTTTAAAAAACTAACGGATCGCTTTGGATCTTACGCTAGCCAACCTCTTTTTCTATAGATTTTTCCGCCCGCGTTTAAGACTAGCGCCCTTGTTTCCCGAGAACTTTTCTAGCCTCGCGATATGGCGTACTTCGCCCGCGTCTGATCCCGGAAATTTGTTTTCAGAGAGGTCTATCCGGGTGCCGCGATAAGGCGTCTTGTGCCCGCGGTACGATCCGACCGCCTTCGGTTTTACTACCACGTCTCTTTTTGAGACATCCCTAGGCGTCGGATCTCACGATTGGCATTTTGGCTCTTTCTTTTGAGAGCACTTTCCTGCGGATTTCATGTTCACAGGGGAGGGGGTTCCACTTTTCCTTGTCACGCACACACCCCGTTTTTCTCACATATCATCGTTACTAATTGTGAAGCAGAGCTTTCATTTAAAGCAGAGTAATCCAAGAAACGTTCGTGAGTTCAAAACATTTTTCATTAATTTTCACAGGATGGGGTACACATTCCCTTTCAAAAGAGAGTCGTCGAGAGGAATCAAAAATACCTTTTCTTTTCATAACAAGCTAAGCATAATATTTCTTAATGTATTTGAAATTTAAAGGTCCTACTTTTCTTTGGGTGTTTGGGTCAAGCAAAAAACAATACCCATTAGGATGCGCCTCATGTACGATGTATGGCCCCTCCCACTTGGGTGTCCACTTGCTGGTATGAATATTCCGCATGACCCCGTCCGTCGCCTTTAGAACAAGCTCGCCTTCAGCAAACATCCGTGGCCTCACCATCTTTTCATATGATAGCATGACAAGCCTCTGGTGCTTGAGCAACTCCTCATGTGCCTTGTCCCTGGCGCCTTCCAATGCTGCTAGCCTATTCTCTGCGCCTTCTTCGTTTTGCACTATCATTCGGGCAGAGGGAACCATCATTTCTGAAGGCAGCGTCGCTTCTGCTCTGTAGACCAGGGAGAACGGCGTTGCTTTCGTCGAGCCATGCTTGGTTACGCGATACGCCCAGAGAGCGAGCGGCAAATATTCACTCCATTAGGTGGGCGCGTCTTCCACTGTCTTAGCCAAAATCTTGATGAGGATCTTGTTAGTGGATTCCGCTTGACCGTTGGACTGGGGGTAGTAGGGAGTGGACCTGTGGTGTGTTATTCCGTACTCTTCCATGACTTGCTCTACCTTCTTGTTGATGAAGTGGGTTCCATTGTCCGACACTACTTTCTTTGGCAATCCAAAACAGCATATGATATGTTCCTTGATGAATTGCGCCGTGGTGTCCGCGTCTGCCTTTTTGCACGCTATCGCCTCGACCCATTTGGTGGAGTGCTCTGTCGCCGCGAGGATCCACTTCTTTCCTCTAGATGGCGGGTCGATTGGGCCCACGAAATCCATCTCCCATGTGTGGAATGGATAAGGCGAACTAAGCCCTTTCATGGCCAAAGCGGGTGCATGGATCTTGTTGTCGTGTTTCTGACACTGTACACATCTCCTGGCGAAATCGAAGGAGTCCTCTTTCATGTTTGGCCAGTAGTAGCCAATCCTTAGTAACTCATTCCAGAGTGACTTCCCCCCTTGATGCCTTCCGCAAGACCCTCTGTGCACCTCTTTCATGACTTTGACTTGATCCTCCTTGCCAATACATCTGAAAATGCCTCCAGCGAAGTTCCTTTTGAACGGTTCACCCTTCTCCAAAAAATAGTGTTCAGACCGCCTCTTTACCCTTTCTGCCTCCACGTAGTCCTCCGGGAGGATGCCGCTTTCCAGATACTCTTGCATAGGCCTGGCCCAATCCTCCTCAACCAGATGAGCTTCAAGTTCTTCCCTAGCATCTTGACATTGGCAGCATGCCCTTTGGAGCAGATCACAGCGCACCTTCATGCTAGGCCAAAATATCCCTATCCTCTACATCCTCCTGTACAAACCAGGGCCTACCTGTCCGCAGATGCTATCATGTAACCTTGTCATCTTCTGGGCTCCTTTTTCCTCGTTGACACATCTCATGAGCAAACCACCAGCACTCCTTTTATACAGTGCCACTTTCAGGAGGCAAAAATCTCTGGCTGCCTTTGTCAGTGCTTTTCTGTGGAGTTCTTCCATGATCGGAGTTCTCCAATCTTCCCTTGCCTGGCTTTCCTGTATACCATTTTGGGTTTCGGGTTGGTATGCTTTCCTGAAGTGTACCAAATTCTCGCCCTCAGACATAACCGCCTTGCTTCCCAAGGTGGTCAGGGCGTCCGCCTTTCTGTTTTCTGCTCTTGGCACGTGCTCGAGAGACTCTATCTTGAATTTGGCCAAAGCTTGTTGTGCCCTCTCCCTGCATAACACTTGAGATGTCTCCTTCACGCCGTACTCGCCCTTTAGTTGCCTTACCACCAGATTTGAGTCTCCTTTGATGATGATTCTCTGAATTCCTAATTCTTCTGCCATATCGAGTCCTAGCAATAGAGCCTCGTACTCGGCTTCATTGTTGGTGCATTGGAACTCAAGCTGGAAAGCAAAAGCCAACTCCTCTCCTCTTTCATTTGTCAAAGTGACCCCGGCACCGCCTTTGGGTGATGAGGGTGTACCGTCGAACATCAGTGTCCATACTCCAGGTTTCTCGCACATGTTGATAGGTTCAGCATCTTCCTCCTCGCCTTGTGCAGTGCAGATAGACATCAGGTCCGCCAAAGCTTGGCTTTTCAATGCAATAGGTGTCACTTAAACTATTTCATATTCAGCCAGGGTGAGCGCCCACTTGCTTATTCTTCCTGTGATAACAGCACCTTGCAGTAAATACTTGACCCCTGCCGCCTTATTTACCACATGAATGGTGTGCGCCTGGAAATAGTGGCGGTACTTCTGGGAGGCTTACACCAGAGCCAAACACTGCTTTTCCTGGGCGGAGTACCTGGTCTCTACTCCTTTTAACATCCTGCTCCAATAGGTGACAAGGCGTTTTGTCCCCTCAACCTCTTGCGCGAAGAGTCCGTTTACTGTTGTTTGTGTTACGACCATGTACACTCTGAGCGGTACCCCCTTTTGCGGCGGTATCATCACTGGAGGTGACGTCAGGACCTTCTTGACTCTTTCAAAGGCGTTTTGATGTGCCTCCTCCCATTTGAAAGTCTCTTTTCCTTTGAAAAGTCCCCTCATGGGTCCCATCAACTCTCCCAAAGCTGGTATGAACCTGCAGATATATCCTAGTTTACCCATCATCTTCTGCAACTCCTTCTTGGTACGGGGCGGCCTCATTTTCCTTACCTCCTTGACCTTCCTTGCATCGGCCGAGACGCCTTCTTTATGAACCTTGAATCCCAGGAAGTCTCCAGAGGAAACCCCAAACTTGCACTTGAGAGGGTTCATCCTCAACTTGTACCTTTTACACCTGATAAAGACGGCCCTCAGATGTTCCAAGTGTTGTTCCTTCTTTCTTGACTTGACCACTATGTCATCGACATAATATTCTACGGTGTCATGCTTCATGTCATGAAAGATCGTCGTCATTGCCCTCTGATACGTCGCCCCGGCGTTCTTGAGTCCAAACGGCATAACCACATAGAAGAAGTTTCCTACTGGTGTCCTAAAGATGGTTTTTTCTTTATCTCCCTCCGCCATTCTTATCTGGTTGTAACCGCTGAAGCCATCCATGAAAGAGAAACGCTCATGCTTTGCCGTTGCGTCCACCAGACTGTCAATATGAGGCAGTGGGAAATCGTCCTTGGGGCAAGCCCTGTTTAGGTCTCTGAAATCTACACAGCACCTGATCTGCCCATTCTTTTTCTTCACGGGGACTATGTTGGCCAATCAGGTTGGGTGTTGTATGGGCTTGATGAAACGTGCCTCAATAACTTTTCGACTTCATCTTTGATTGCCTTTTCAATTTCTGGACTGAACTTCCTGGGCGGCTGCTTTATCGGTACGGCGTCAGCTTTTACTGCCAGGTTGTGTGTCACCAGTCTGGGGCTAAGTCCCGGCATTTCTTCGTACCCCCAGGCGAACACTTCTCGAAACTCCTTCAAGAGGGCGATCAATTCTGCTTTTTCTGAAAGAGCGAGCGAAGAGGCGATGAAAAGTGGCATGTGCTCGCCTTCCTCACCCACATTGACTTCCTCTAGTTGTTCTGGACCATTGGCTTCATTCCCTTGTTCCTGAGCGTGCATAACCTCCTCCTGTGAAGCGAACCCTGCTTCCCCCTTTATGACGCTCATAAGAGTAGGGCTAGCCAAGTCCCTTAGTGTAGGCTTGGCAAGCCCTGCGAATTCCTAGAGGATGGCCCACTTGGATCCTCCATGAGGGAGGTGCTGCTTCTGTAATTTGAGTTTAGTTCTCGATCCTGATCCCTGCGTGCCTTTTGGCTGACGAAGTCTTTTGAACACTGAGACCCTTTTCTCCGACTCTTCAATCTTTTCCTTCCTCTTGAGTTGCACCTTCGGTTCTCTCCCTATCCCAGTAACTCCCGGAGGGGCCAGTTCATCGAATGCCGACGCATCAATCATGTGTAATTCTGACGCTTCAAAAGGCGCCTTCATCGCCGGAATCTCGATGTCCTTCCCCTTGTACATGGATTTCACGCACTAGTGCAGCGTGGAAGGGATGCACCTGTGGAAGTGGATCCAAGGGCGACCTAGCAGGATATGATAGCTGGGCTCCCCATCCACGATGTGGAAGGTGTTTAGTGTCTTGATGGGTCCCACTTCGAGGTTGATCACAACGCACGCCCTTGCCGTGACCAAGCCCCCATTGAAAGTGCTTAGTGCGGTTTCCGTTTTCTTGAGCCTTTCCTTGGGTATTCCTAGTTTGGCAAAATTGACTTTACATATTTAGATTTGTTAAATTACCACAAAGCCTTGACGTGCAGCTTTTTGGGTAATCCATCTACGTGTGTGACGCCTATACCACATCATGTATTCAGATAGAAAGTTCATAACATTTGGTTCATGTGGTGCTGTGAATATCATGCCTTGCCGATGGTCCCATATGCTAACTACAGGAGCTAATATTTCCACCCAATTGTCAACTTGCTTCCCTTTTAGTGTTTGGTCATGCAACCAAATAGGTTGTGAGGGTGCACCAGGAATATGTTGTCTCATACCAAATTGTCTCATGACACGATCTGGTTGATGCAATTCGACAATGTTGAAGCATATCAATGGGACAAGGGCCCTCCATATGACCGTTTCATCAATAACGAATTGCGGAAACGTATACAAATGGTAGGTATATGGTTCCCATTTAATCTGAAAAAAAAAATATTACATCAAAGATTAAAATTCAAAATTCAATGAATTCAAAATTAAAAATTATAAATATAACTAAATAATAAATAGTTCTTACATCTTCCTGTCCCATTTGCTCAAAAGTCATCCGATAGTAGTCCAAGTTGTGATTTGGTTTCCTAAAATTTACTTTCGGCATCCAACTATTTAATAAATTAATTACATTAGCAATATATTTAACTACATGATAAAAGAATTAGATTTATTAAATAGGAATAAAAGAATTACTTACTTTAAAGCAAAGGGGGTCTCCTGCGGACGAATGTAGTCATCAGTGGTGATTGTCGGCGAAATAGATGGGAATCTAGACCATGCCCACAATTGAATAAGCAAAGTGGGGCCAGCAATCTCTTTCGTATAATAATCGGTGGCATTACATAGCTCCCGATATAAATAACCAAGAACAGTTGAACCCCAGCTATATGACCAGCTTCGGTCATGTCTTCTAACAGTGGAAGAAACCGCAGCGGTACAAACTTACCAGAATAGTCAGTAAACAGTAGCTCTCCTATCAGCCTTAATATAAAAGCTCGTGTATACTGCAACTGCAATTGCTCATTTCCTGCGTAGCACGAGAAGTCGCCAAAATTATTTTGCAACCAACTTAATCTTAAACGACCCCCTGTTATTGCTTCTTGTGGTGGCTTGGTGCCCAACATTTGCTCAACAAATGACGGCCAATCAGGATGATGTGTTCTGCCTATGACCGCTTTACAGTCGACACGGAGACCAAATAAAATTGCAACATCTTCCAAACCAATTGTGCACTCTCCAAATGGCATGTGGAAGGTATGAGTCTCTGGTCTCCAACGCTCAACCAATGCAGAAATAAGCGGACGTTCAATTTGATAAGATGGTATTTGTGCAAACGCTAAAAAATCAGCATCATTTAAGTTGTGACTTATAGCGGGTGGGATTTCAGAACCACCTTCCCGAAATTGTCGTAGGCGTCAAATAGCTAAAATTCTATCTGCATCCCCATTTCATACATGTTGTGAGACATGTACATTTTGTAAAACTAAAAGTGACGGATCAACTGGACCTGGGTTAAGCGACATTTTGTCTCACCTACAAAATATTATTAAAGTGTTAATAATAAATACTATTAGTGATAGAGATTGAAAATAATTAAACAATGATATATAAATAAATAATAGTGATAATGAATCCTAAATACAAATTACTAAATACAAAAATTAAAAGAACCATAAATACAATGATAATAAATATTCAATATTTATAATATTTCTAGTACATGGTAACAAAAATTTAATACAAATAAAAATTAGAATACTCAAAATTATTTACCTCAACCGGAGATTCTTCAAACTATTTCTTTAAATGGGGTTGAAAATAATTAAATAGCAACAACTAAAATGCAAGAAGTGTTTTTACCCAAAAAAAATGCAAGAAGTGTAAGTTTCTTTTTCTAAAAATGCAATAACTTAACTGGAGTTTTATATTTTTTGTGTAAATTAAGTTTGTAAGAATGAATATAAGTTAGGGTGAGAGATAGAATATATAGAGATGGGGGATAAGGGATGGAGAGGGTAGGTAAGGGGATAGGGATAAGGGAAATCTGGGTGGTTGGGTGGGGGGAACAGCGTGACACGTGTCACGTTGTGGGGGGGTGGCGCTACCGGCACCGGCGCCACCCGGGTGGCGCTACTTTGATTGGCGTCACCCTGCCAGCAGCTGCCACGTGGCGCTGCTGGCTCCCCCCCCCCCCTTTTTTTAAAAAAAAAATAAGTGGAGGCAGCCCAACCACATGTAGCGCCACTGCCACGTGAAATAAAAAAAAATAAAAAAATTATGCTTCGTCGCCAGCTTGGCAAAAACGACCCCCTTCGAGAAATAGTTTTAAAACCCTCCAAATTGATAAATAGTTTTAAAATTGACCCTAATTAAGTAAAAAAGCCTAAAATATATCTACTATACTTATATAAAAAGATCTCTCTTCGAGGCACCACGTTTGTCCGCTTAAGGAATACTCGCACTAGAGCGTTTGTAGGTAAATAACATTATCTCTAATCAAAATTATAATTTGAAATTAAATAAATTATCTATATGTGAAATCATTATCCTTACTTATCGAAAATTAAATAAATAATTCAAAATTTATTTAATCTTATCTGTGAAATCATTATTATCCTTAATTTTAAAATTTATTTAATCTTATCTGTGAAATCATTATCCTTAATTTGTTTTCCAAATCATTATATATAGTACGTAATATGCATTGGATGACTCCTCAACAATATTTTAGCATTTATGTGAATTAGCTTACAAACTTATGGATATTCAGGTAAACAACAATCTCACAGTTATATTCGCCTTCAATTTTGTTTTTTATTTTTTCGTCATTAAATTTTTATAATTCTAATATTTCTCGCTCATTTTAATGTATATTATTTGATTCTTAAGTTTCTCTCTAATTACTTACTTTAATTCAGCAATTTGTGTGTACCATTGATCAAAATGTGGTTTGTTCAAAATTTTAATCTAGGTGTAACCAATTGTGTTGTAAGGGGGTGGAGAAAATTGTTTCGAGTTGGCTACCATAAACTACCAAGAAAGATGGTTATTTATTGTTATCTGCACCAATGACCTATTTAATCACGCAAACAGTGGAAGATGGCGTGTAACGGCGGCCGATATACCCGATCTTACTGTTTCATCTTCTTGAATTTTATTTTTCTTCTATAATACATTTTGTCTATTGTAATGCATCAAAATCTAATGTTGCATTGTTTCGGGGTGGCTACCATAAACTACCAAGAAATATGGTTATTTATTGTTATCTGCACCAATGGCATATTTAATCACGCAAACAGTGGAAGATAGCGTGTAACGGTGACCGATGTACTCAATCCATCCTACCGTTTCATCTTCTTAAGAGATTTAAGCTTTAATTTAAGAAGACTTTATTTATGACCATTGTGGCACTATAATAATAGGATTTTATTTTTCTTCTATAATATATTTTGTCTATTGTAATAGATAAAAATCATTCTATATAAAAATATGATTTGATTTTATGCTTGATGTAAATATATTTTTGTTTTTTGTTTTTTTATTGTGTTAAGAGAATTAAAACTATTTATAACAAACCAAATGTAATCATCCTATATAATAATAGGATTTGATTTTTCTTCTATAATATATTTTGTCTATTGTAATAGATAAAAATCATCCTATATAAAAATAGGATTTGATTTCATGCTTGATGTAAATATTTTTTGTTTTTTATTGTGACAAGAAAATTAAAACTATTAATAACAAACCAAATGTTTTTAACAATATTATCTTTCTATTTTTTTCTCATATGATATGGACCATTAGTCCGAGATCAATTAATAATTTTAAATATTAATTGCAAAAAAAACTAAAAATTACGTTGATAAACAAAATTTATGTTTAGTCACTCACCACTATTAAGATTTATATTATTAATTCTTTTCTATATTCTGTTGTTGATTTTTATATTAATTTTGTTTATATTGTTGAGTTCCATGAAAAAAAGTTTTTCTCATATGCATAATCTTTATTCCTAAACTCCAATGACAAATACCTAATTGCTTACTAATAGATGACATCATCTTTACAGAAAAATTTAAATCAAAATGATTAGAACGATAATAATAAAAAATTTTAGGATTCTATCTTATTATTAACTTGAGATAAGATAATCGATGAAAAATATAAAAATATTTAATTATGATTAATAAGAATAAATGTGATAATCATATTAAAAAAATGCTCCATCCATTACATAAATATAAGATTTATCTCATAATATCATCAAACAAAAAAGATCATAATAATTTTTAGTTCTGATTTAATTTTGATTTATCATAATAAAGTCGATAATCATATATAAAAATGTCAATTTATCCATAAAATAAATAAGGAATATGTGAGATAAAAAGTGTTACATTTTTATTCATATGAGGAAGTACAAAATTTATCAACAAGATCATCTAGATTAATTTTTTAAGTGTAGGATTTGGTTTGAACGTCTACCTTTTTGTATAATTATTTTTGATTGTTGTTTAATAATAATCTTTACTTTATAATACAAATAATAATAATGATCTTTAATTTAAAATATTTAATATAAAAAATTATAATATCAATAACCCGTACATTGCACGGTGTAAGAGCCAGTATGACACATGTATTCGGCGTTCCCCAGCAAATAACTCCAAGTGTAGAGCATACTCAATATTATATATCAGTACCACCCCCACTATATAGCAACTCTAACTCATCACAAGTTGCCATTTCATGCGTTTAATTTTGTGATTTTTTGTCTGTGAATATACAAAGCAATACGCTAACAGCTCCCAACTCCCAAGTACTCATCACTCGTGCAATACACCTAGCTAGCTCCCTTTCCAGTCCAAAGAGAACAAAACAAAAGTAAAAATCAAACTACTCTGCTTTCTTTGTCGTCCCTATTATCTGAACACCGATTATTTTGTCTTGAGTAATGTTACTGTGAATTTTTAGATTTGATATCTAAATTTAACATTTGGTTTATTTTATGCATAGAAATAATAAAACTGTACGTAAAACAAGCTAGATATTAAATTCAGATATCATTTATCGATATTCACTTAACATTACTAATGTGTTGAATTACAAAACCAAAAATTATCACGCCAGATAATACAAATACCAAACTCAGCTTTCATTATATGTTTTATTAAGTTCTTAGCAGAGCATGAATTCAGCCTATTTGCATGCAACCTTAACTCAAAAGTGAAGGCTTCAAGTAAACTTTAATTTCCCTTATATATATATAGGCTTTGTTTATAAATATACACAGACTTTCTCATCCGTCTTCATTAATTTCCTTCTTCCTATCGAAATTGATAGCACCATCAAACTCAAAAGATCATGAATAGCACTTCCAATAATAATTCTGATGACAACTCTTCAAAGGAGATGAATGGAAATGCATATTTTTCCATAGGACTATCTATTGGAGTTCTTCTTGTGATCACTATCATGATTCTTGCTTCATATTGCTATAGTCGTGAAGACTTTCAAAACAGGCATATTGGAATAATAATAAGAAGAAGAAGAACCGCTACCAACACCACCACCACCACCATGGAGCTAGACTCTGCCTCAAATATTCAAGATCATCATCAGGTACAAGGACAACTACAACTACAAGCAAGTTATAACAACTATCCGGCACTATTGTACTCCCAAGTGAGCAAGCAGCATAAGCTAATTGATTCAACAACATCATGTTGCTCAATATGCCTGGCAGATTATAGTGACACAGAATGGCTGAGGCTTCTACCTGATTGTGGTCACTTGTTTCATAGGGATTGCATTGACATTTGGTTGCAGCTAAATCCTTCATGTCCGGTATGTCGAACCTCGCCGCTACCAACACCTCTTGCTGAAGTTGCTCCATTGGCAATAACACGTGGTTGAATAGAAGAATAATGTTAGTTGGACTGTTAGGATGGAATACTTTTTTATTGTGATCCGCAAACCGCGTTGATTTTATTAAATATTTATATTTTTAATTAATTAACAGAGTGAAGACCATTTTGGTCCTTGTCGATTTTGCACAGTACCAATTTAATCCATGACGATTCATAATACCACATTTAGTCCCTCAAAAAAAAAATTTCGTACCAATTTGGTCCCTCAACTTTTTTTCATATCAATTTAGTCCCTCAAGATTTTCAGATGTACCAATTTGATCCTTAAAATTGAGGGACCAAGTTGGTATGGAAGAAAATATTGAGGGACGAAATTGGTATGGAAAAGAGGTTAGGGACAAAATTGGTATGAAATATTTTTTTTGAGGGACTAAATGTGGTATTATGAATTGTCAGGGATCAAATTGGTATTGTGCAAAATCGACAGGGACCAAAGTGGGTCTTTACTCTAATTAATAATACATCCAATGATATGGATGTGATCGAGACCAATGATCCCGGACCACACAATAATTTTTCCGCTAAAGAGGCAAATAAAAGTATTCACACATACCATAGAAGGCTACTCTCCCCATCTCGCATCTTTAACCCTTAGCAAATACATCTTCCGATTTTAATAGTAATTTTTAATCATGTCATCACATGAATTAAGAAAAGATATTTACATCTTTTTAATTTTTTTTTTATTTTTGATGAAACATCTTTTAAAACTTTAAAAAAATACTTTAATATTATAATTTTATTTTAAATTTCACAAATGTATTATTTCACAATACATATTAATGAATAAAGGAAAAATAAAATAAAAAAAACAATAAATGTTTCCTAAAAATATAGAATGACTTATAAATAGGAGTAAAAAATTCTTCGAAAATGTGACATATAAATAAGGGTTTTGCTGACACTTATTAGGCTTTCTAAAAACGAAAAAAACATTATAAGTTTCAAATCTTTCTTTTCTCGGGAATTTCAAAAGGACAAAACTTAGGTCCAGTACTATAGATGTTGGTGGTCCATGTTACCTATCCTAAAGTGACACCTGACTTTTTTTTTTTAACTCAACTTAACAGCTCTTTAAGTCTAACACCGTTACTAATAGCCCTCATTCTATTCTTCTTCTACTATTTCCTCTGTCTCTTCTTCTTCTTTTCTGCTTCTTCTTCTTCTTCGAAAGAGTTTCACTCTCAGCCACTTCATTTTCAGCCTTGTAACTCCCATAGTCCCATGGCACATAAACCTTCTTCTTGAAAAACAGTGAATCCCTCTCACCGAACCACTGCTCCTGGACACCCATTTCACACTCTGTCTTTCCTCTGTTTTCATCGTTCTATTTCTTCTATTTTCTTTATTTTTGTTACATCAACATATATTTTTGAAGAACTTGTTGCAACAAACATTTTTACATAATGCAGTTATTGTATCTATTGGTGAACAACCTTGTAACTAACTTGGGTTGTAGCACACCACTATGTTCTATTAATATAAAGTTGTCTTATAAAAATCAAACTTTGATCAATGGTTTGATTTTCTGTCATGAGAGTTGTTACTGTCATGGTCAAGTTGTGAGAATTTTGATATATGGGAATTTTGCTACTGTTACAGAATTACGGATTATTTCTTCAATCAATGTATAAATATGCATAAGATGTTGGAAACCAACAAGCGGGCTAAGCAAATACTAGAGGGGGGGTGAATAGTATTTTGAAGCACTAATACCAAATATTTCGATTGATAATTGAAGAATGGAGCTAACACTGAATTTTCTGGAATCAGACACGAAAGACTCGAGTCTTTTGTGAAATACTCGAGTTTTTCAGTGATGAACAACTCGAGTCTTTTCTGAAATACTCGAGTTTTTCCTATCAGATAGCAGAAAAACCAGAAACGAAAATTCAGCAATTTAACTCAAATCAATTCAATAATAAACAGGAACTTATCCAACAGAATAGCAAGCAATCTAAATAACTTTTAAACACAAAGATTTCTTGAACTTGCTACCTAATTGTATAAATCCTAATTGATTGAAATGACTTAAGTCTATTGAGCTAGAAAGTAGATTAAAAGCAATAAACCGACACTCAAGCAATTTTATCCTGGTTCACTCCAACAATGAGCTACATCCAGTCCTCCTAATCACTTAGGAGTTTCTACTAAGGATCAAATTGTTAGAAATTACAAAGGATTGCTTGAGAATGGCCTCACTCAACCTAACCCTTTCAAGAGTGTACCAAACTCTTGATTTCTACCCCAATTTGATTCCGGTGATTGAAGAACTCTTCACAAAGCTTCCTTGAACTCCCTTCAAGAAACTCCACCGGGCTAGGAACCTCCTAGTCTTGTGCTTGAGAACCTCTCAAGACTTCCAACACCCTAAGCCACTTAGGGTTTGCTTGGGAACAATCCAAGACTTTGAATAATCAAGCTTTTTGTATGTGTATTACTAATCTCACAATGGATTAGCACAAATAAGCACAGCTCAATGTAAGAATTGAGGCCTAAAAACTCAACTTGGAATAAAATGACAATATGAGTGAGAAGTTGAGCTTTTTGGGAATTAACACTTGAGAAGAGGAAATTAAGAAAGCTTGAATCAATGATGTGTTGTTGTCTTGTTTGTTCTTGCACAAATTCAAAGAGAAATTTTACAATAAGGTTCTGAATACTCTCTTGGGGTTGGATGAGACTCAAATGCCCTCAATTGAGTTTTTGAGTCTCTCCAACGTTCATTTTTGCTGACTGGACAAAAATACTCGAGTCTTTTTGGTCGGTCACGAGTGAATTGGTGCACGAACAAGACTAACGGTCATAATTGCTGACCTGGCACAAATACTCGAGTTTTTCTATAAATACTCGAGTATATACTCGAGTCTTTACCAAAATACTCGAGTATTTTGATCAGATATGGGAAAAAATTATTTTTCAATTTTATTTTTCCTCTCAAGTATTAATTTTTGGTCAATCTCAACTTAATAAACATATAAAAATTTATTCCTAGAAGAGACTAACTATTTCTACCCACTCTCAACCACTCTCAACATAAATTAGAAATTTACAATTAATATTTGATTGAGAATGATTGGGCACTTGTCTTCTTTTCTTGACTTCTTGTTGATGTTGATGTTGCAATATCTTCAAGGCATGATTTGTTAATTATTTTGTCATCATCAAAACATAATCCACATAATTAGGAGCATTGAATTCACAATCTCCACCTTTTTGGTGATGACAAAATAATTAACACTTGATCCATTTGTTAAGCTTGATCCACTTGGAGATGCAACTCCCCCTCACTATATGATACTTTTCACCTATCTAAAAATTCAGCTTGAGCAAGATGTTATGACAATTTAATTTTAGCACCAAGCCTATGGTATTAGAGAATTTAACAATTATCAGAGTATATACCATAATTAGAGATTTTAGGTGCAACAATATCAAGACAAGACACAATATCAAGACAAGACAAGTGTAATATCTCTCCCCCTTTTTGTCATACGCCAAAAAGATGTAACAATTTAGAAAAAGATCAAGGGAGGAGAGGTGCAGAATCGGAAAACCCCATAACCAACTATGCAAAAAAATAGACTTAATAATAAATATAAAGAGCTCCCCCTGAAGCTTTGCACAAACATCATAATGAAAACCAAATTCATTAACATAAAAACATCATAAAAGGTCCAAATCAAAGGTGCAATAATAAACCCAAAGTCTCAAAACACCAAGTTCTCAAAATACAGAAAATGTAACAAAGACCAATATGATAAAAACAGAATGAAAACTAAGATAGACTGCAAAGGTCAACATCATCAAAACATCGAAGGAGCTGGATCATCTGGAGGAGGATAAAATCGAGAGAAGGCCGCCATCATCTCATCAAACCGGCGGTGCATCTCCCCTGACTGCTGGTCCAGGCGGGCATTAATCTGGGCCGAGTGCTGATCCAAATGAGAATAAAACATGGCAGGCTCTGCACTCATCCTAGTGTCTAAGCTAACAAAATCATCACGCTGGCTATCCAAAGCATGCACAAGGGAGTCCATTCTCCCATCTAAAGTGTCCAGACGTGTGATCACATTCTCTCTCCAGCCCGAGTTGTCAAACCCAGATTGAGATCCAGCAAAGTCATCAAAGTTAATCTGATCAATAGGATCCCCTTCTTCAGCCTGGGCAAATGCAGCGGCTTCCTCTTCCATCTGATGGGCATCCATCCCTTGTTGAGCTGCCACATTTGCAACCCTCTCTAGCTCAGCAATATCAGATCGGTACAAGTATTGACCAGAGGGTTCATGGAATGCCATGTCCTGGTGACTCAAGGTGCCTTTGTTGAGGCAGTGCTGGTTCACATGAAGAGTCTTTTTCTCTTCATTGCGTGGGATAGACACCTTGAAGTAACTCAACAGATAACAAACATGCATGGCATAGGGCAGGGTTTTTGGGTGTTTAGACTTAGCAGCAAGGAGCATTCTATCCAAAATTATGCGACTCCAGTTCAGCTTCTCATTGTTCAGGATGGCACTAAGAAACCTAAGTTCATTGTTTGTGGGTTTGGCATAATTGGGTGAGGTTTGAGGCACTAATTGATGACAAACAATATAATGCAACACCCTAGATTGGACAGTCATGTATGAGGAATGCTTAACTCCTTCGGTCCATACACGACCGGGGCGCAAACAACTTTGAAAAATGCCGTCCGCATCGGCCTTTAGAGAATTGTCCCCGTGACGGGTTGTCCCAAAAGCTACAAAGAGGTCCTTAGTGCTAATTTTAAAACGAACACCCTCAACCATTGTTTCTATGACATTGTCCTTTAGCCTAAGGTTTGCATAGAATGTTCTAACTAACCTAGGATATATAGGTCCATGAAATTCCAGAAATTGAATCAGTTTCTGATATCTAAGGTTAGTAACAAAATGGAAACCCTTACTCTCAAGGAAAGTACTATTGATCCATGTGATTACTCCGAATTCTCTGGTGGCAAAGCCTTCCATCCTTTCCAAGCGTTCATCCTCTTGATAGTAGTCGGAAATTTCCTCCTCGGAAGATGAGTCAGCAATCCTTACTCTCTTTCCTTTGCCAGATGATGAAGCCATAGAGGAATTGATGAAAATTGAAGTTTTGGAAAGTTAGGGTTTGAAAAGGGGGTGACGGATTTGAGGTTGAAAAGAGTTGAAATTCGTTGAAATAATGGTAGAAAAGTGATTAGAGGATGTAAAACTAGTAAGATTTGGCAAAAATTTGAGTAAAAACGGAGTTTTGAGGAGAGAGATATGAGAAAACCGAGAGAGAAGAGAAAGGGGTTCGTGAAACTCGAGTTTGTGGGGGCTGGAGTATATATAAACTCGCCAAAATACTCGAGTATATTCAACAATACTCGAGTTGTTCGTTGAAATATACTCGAGTGTTTGAGAATATACTCGAGTCGTTCATGACTCAGCCCAGATTTCCCCAGAAAACTCGAGTAAAAATTGAAAAACTCGACTTTGGTCAGAAAGTTCAATTTTCAGGAAAACGCAAAACACTCGAGTTTTTGGAAAATACTCGAGTTTGGTCTGAAAGTTCAAAAAATTGGGGGTTTCGAAAGACTCGAGTGTTTTGAAAAACACTCGAGTAATTCAATAAAGACTCGAGTGTTTGGAGAAACACTCGAGTATTTTTCTCAGACCCTGATTAAAAACTTTTTCAATTTAAAACTGATTTAATTTTGAATTAAAATACTCGAGTTTTTTTTTGGAAAAACTCGAGTATTTTGACAGAACAGAAAGTAAAAACTCAGTTTTAAAAGACCAAACACAAATCAAACACAAATGTTTCACTACCAACTTGGAATACAGTACAGAATCACACACAATTAACATATACAATTTCAAATATCATCAAGGACAATTTAACTAAGAATCAATAACACATTAGAGTAAGACTAATATGGTGATTTTCCAAAAATGACACACAATGCAATTAGCCTATATTAGCTTCATCTAAAATACCAAGTTCTCTCCTAATATGATAAAAGGTGTCCCTTGGTAGAGGTTTTGTAAAAATGTCGGCTAATTGATTTGTGGTACTAACAAATTCAATTGTGCAATCACCCTTTTGTACATGATCTCTTAAAAAATGATGTCTTATTTCAATGTGTTTAGTTCTTGAGTGATACACCGGATTCTTAGTCAAATTGATTGCACTCGTGTTATCGCATCTAATCGGAATATTTTCAAGTTTCAAACCAAAATCCGATAATTGTTGTTTCATCCATAACAGTTGAGCACAACAACTACCGGCTGCGATATATTCCGCTTCGGCGGTAGAAAGAGCGACACAAGCTTGCTTTTTAGAAAACCATGACACCAATGAACTTCCCAAGAAATGGCAAGTACCACTGGTGCTTTTGCGATCAAGCTTGCATCCGGCGAAGTCGGAATCCGAGTAACCACCTAAACAAAGATTGGCATCAGCAGGATACCATAAACCAGTGTTAATTGTTCCTTTTAGATACTTAAATATATGTTTAACTGCGGATAGGTGAGATTCTTTAGGATTAGCTTGAAATCTAGCACACATGCATACACTAAACATAATATCCGGTCTAGATGCAGTGAGATATAGGAGACTACCTATCATACCCCTATACTTACTAACATCAACCGGTGTACCTTGTTCATCCTTGTCTAGGTAGCATGATGTGCTCATTGGAGTGTAGGCTTCCTTGCACTTGTCCAATCCGATTTTCTCAAGGAGCTCTTTGCAATATTTCCCTTGATGCACAAATATCCCCTCATTGACTTGCTTTATTTGTAAGCCTAGGAAGAACTTGAGTTCTCCCATCATTGACATTTCAAATTCCTTTTTCATCAAATTTGAAAACTTTCTACAAAGAGACACGTTAGTAGCACCGAAAATGATATCATCAACATAGATTTGTACTAACAAAATGTCATCCTTGGTTTTATAAATAAATAGTGTATTATCAACCTTCCCTCTTTGAAACTTGTTTTCTAATAGAAAGGAACTCAATCGATCATACCAAGCTCTAGGAGCTTGTTTCAATCCATAGAGTGCCTTTTTCAATTTATAAACATGGTTTGGAAATTCACTATTTTCAAAACCGGGGGGTTGTTTGACATACACTTCTTCATTTATAAACCCATTCAAGAAAGCACTTTTAACATCCATTTGATATAAAGTGAATTTCATGATTGAAGCATAAGCAAGTAAAATTCGGATTGCTTCAAGACGTGCAACCGGAGCAAAGGTCTCATCATAATCGATACCTTCCTCTTGGTTGTACCCTTGAGCTACTAGTCTAGCTTTGTTTCTTATAATCAACCCGGATTCATCAAGTTTGTTTCTATAAATCCATTTAGTACCAATTATGGTATGATAATCGGGTTTAGGGACTAGATCCCAAACTTCATTTCTTTCAAATTGGTTTAATTCTTCTTGCATAGCAAGAACCCAATGATCATCCTCAATGGCCTTTTTAATTGAATCGGGTTCAATTTGAGAAACAAATGAGACATAGTGGCAAATGTTTTGAATAGACCTACGAGTAAGTACTCCCTTTGACATATCTCCTATGACTTTGTCTATAGGATGAGCCTTGACCGATTTCCAAGTTGGAGGAAGTTCTTCCCTTACTTCTCTTTCATCAACTTTTGAATTCTCTCTCTCTTTTTCTTCTTTTGAAAAGACAATGCCATCTTCACTAGCATCACATAAAACACTATCTTCTTTTGAAGACTCATTAAAAACCACATGAATTGATTCCTCAATATTTAATGTTCTTTTATTGAAAATTCTATAAGCTTTACTATGAGAAGAATAGCCTAAAAATATGCCTTCATCGGATTTGGAATCAAACTTGTCAAGGTGTTCTTTTCCATTATTTAAAACAAAAACTTGGCATCCGAAGACATGAAAATGAGATATATTTGGCTTTCTTCCCTTGTAAAGTTCATAGGGGGTTTTATCCAAAGAGGGCCTTATCAAAATACGATTTAAAACATAACAAGCCGTATTGACGGCATCGGCCCAAAAATATTGAGGTACTTGAGAATCATTTAACATGGTTCTAGCAAGTTCCTCTAGCACCCTATTTTTCCGCTCTACCACTCCGTTTTGTTCCGGAGTCCTTGGTGCGGAGAATTGATGCTCAATACCATTTTTAGCACAAAATCTATCAAATTTGTGGTTTTCGAATTCACCACCATGATCGGTTCGAATAATAATTACTTTTTGATTTACTTGGTTTTGCAAAAGTTTGACATGATGTTTAAAAGATTTGTAGGTCTCACTCTTAGTAGTTAAAAATAAAGTCCAAGTAAACCTAGAGAAGTCATCAACAATCACCAATGCATAATAGTTGCCACCAAAGCTTTTTATTTGTGATGGTCCAAACAAGTCCATATGAAGCATTTCTAATGGCCTTGATGTGGACATAACCATTTTTGATCCAAAGGTGTTTTTAGTTTGTTTACATTTCTTGCAAGGGGAACAAACACCTTCAATAGAAAAATTTAGCTTTGGTAAACCAACTACTAGATCTTTATTGAATTTTCTTCAATTGGTTTACATTTATATGAGCGGTCCTACGATGCCATAACCAAGTGTCATTTTCTTTGCTCACTAAACAAGTAGAGACCAAAGAAGTGACTTTGTTCAAATCAACTAAGTAAGTATTATTTGACCTTCTACCAACAAATTTGATTGATTCATCTTTGTCACTTTTAATGAGGCAATGGGTAGAGGTAAAAACTACATGATTGCCAATATCACATAATTGGCTTATGCTCAAGAGATTATGTTCTAATCCTTGAACATAGAGCACATTATCAATAATCAAGTTTGAAGAGTTTCCGATTTTACCAATACCAAGGATTTTGCCTTTGTTGTTGTCCCCATAAGTGACATAACCATTTTCCTTTGGAGTAAGCTCAATGAAGTGCCGCTTATCTCCCGTCATGTGCTTCGAACATCCACTATCAAGATACCACAATTGTTTTCCCGTTCGAAGACACACCTACAAAATGAAATCACTTGTTCACTTTGGGTACCCAAACAATGTTGGGTCCCTTAGGGTTAGTGTTGGGACTTTCTCCCTTCTTAATCCACATATAAGTGCCCTTTTTCATTTCAAACTTCTTAATGTGGCACTCAATGTTGATATGTCCAACTTTTCCACAATAAGTACAAGTTGGTCTCTTTGATGAATTTTTCTTAGAAAATGTTCCAACCACCTTGTACTTTTTGTCCTTTTTATGAACATATCCTAAACCGGTTTTGTTGTGATTATGTCTTTGAGAGTTCAACAACCGGTTGAGGTTTCTATCACTATGTGAGATTGTGAGTTTGTTTTTCAACTCTTTCACTTCTTTTTCAAGATCATCACATCTCTCACATGAAGTGATAATTTCCTCATGATTTGCACAATCACTTTGATGACTAGAATTAATAAGTTCCAAGGATTCATTTTGAAGTTTCAACTCATTTATAGATTTTTGCAATTCATCAATTTCATGTTGAAACTCCAAAATTTTCTTTCCTTTTTCCTTATTAATTTTAGCAAGCCTTTTAAATTGAATTAACATTTCATTGTAAGCTTCTTGCAAATCATCATATGAAATGGACTTTGAAGATGAACAAGAAGAGCTAGAGGTTACCTCATCATCACTTTCACTCATGCCATGATTAGCTCTTGATGAGGACTCATGATTGTTCTTGGCCATGAGACAAAGGTTTGCATTTTCATCACCGGAGCTACTTGAAGATGATTCATTGCTCTTTTCCGGTGCATCCCAAACAATGTATGCACGCTTCCCTTTGGTCTCTTGGGTCTTCTTGTCATTCTTCTTCAAGAATGTGGCACATTCCATTCTTATGTGACCAATCCCTCCACATTCATGACACTTAACTCCATCATTGGTACTCTTTTCTCTTTGTTTGGAGTCTTTGGTTCTCTTAAAATTGGATGAAGATCCACCTTTCTTCCCTTTGAAAAATTTGTTGAATCTTTTCACAAACATCCCAAATTCTTCTTGATTTGGTTCACCATCGGAATCTCCACTTGTAGAGCATTCTTCAACTTCTTTTGTAGCTTTAGTTGAAGCTTTGAGTGCTATGCCCTTTTTCTTTTTGTCCGATTCCTCATGCATCCCAAGTCTTGTAAGCTCCATCTCATGCTCTTGGAGTTTGCCAAACAAAGTGGCTAAGTCCATGCTATTTATGTCTCTAGATTCCTTGATGGCGGTTACCTTGGGTTGCCAAATCCTATCAAGACATCTTAGAATTTTGTTAGTAGTTTCACCATTGCGAAATACTTTTCCCAAGGAAATCAAATGATTAACAATGTGAGAGAATCGCCTTTGCAAGTCACTAATGGTTTCATTTGGCAACATGTGGAACAATTCATATTCGTGAGTTAGAGAATTCAATCTTGCATCTCTAACCTCACTTGTTCCCTCATGTGTGACTTGCAAAGTATCCCACATTTCTTTTGCCGATTTACATTGGGAAACTCTATAAAATTCATCATGGGATAAGGCCGAAAAGATGATGTTTTTAGCTTTTAAATCAAATGAAACTTTTCTCTTTTCATCATCATTCCAACTACTCCTTGGAATTTCAACAATTTCATCATTTATTTTCTTTTTGGGAATGAAAGGACCATTTTCAATTGCATCCCAAATATCCATATCAATTGCTTCAATAAAAACTTTCATGCGAGTTTTCCAATAAACATATCCTTCACCATTAAATAGTGGAGGACGGTTTATTGAAGCTCCTTCTCCACCAAAGTTATTGCTAGAGCCCATTTAGTTTCCAAAAGGATCTTTTTCGAAAAAGTTGTTACACTCGATCTTTCGACCGAGCTCTGATACCACTTGTTGGAAACCAACAAGCGGGCTAAGCAAATACTAGAGGGGGGGTGAATAGTATTTTGAAGCACTAATACCAAATATTTCGATTGATAATTGAAGAATGGAGCTAACACTGAATTTTCTAGAATCAGACACGAAAGACTCGAGTCTTTTGTGAAATACTCGAGTTTTTCAGTGATGAACAACTCGAGTCTTTTCTGAAATACTCGAGTTTTTCCTATCAGATAGCAGAAAAACCAGAAACGAAAATTCAGCAATTTAACTCAAATCAATTCAATAATAAACAGGAACTTATCCAACAGAATAGCAAGCAATCTAAATAACTTTTAAACACAAAGATTTCTTGAACTTGCTACCTAATTGTATAAATCCTAATTGATTGAAATGACTTAAGTCTATTGAGCTAGAAAGTAGATTAAAAGCAATAAACCGACACTCAAGCAATTTTATCCTGGTTCACTCCAACAATGAGCTACATCCAGTCCTCCTAATCACTTAGGAGTTTCTACTAACGATCAAATTGTTAGAAATTACAAAGGATTGCTTGAGAATGGCCTCACTCAACCTAACCCTTTCAAGAGTGTACCAAACTCTTGATTTCTACCCCAATTTGATTCCGATGATTGAAGAACTCTTCACAAAGCTTCCTTGAACTCCCTTCAAGAAACTCCACCGGGCTAGGAACCTCCTAGTCTTGTGCTTGAGAACCTCTCAAGACTTCCAACACCCTAAGCCACTTAGGGTTTGCTTGGGAACAATCCAAGACTTTGAATAATCAAGCTTTTTGTATGTGTATTACTAATCTCACAATGGATTAGCACAAATAAGCACAGCTCAATGTAAGAATTGAGGCCTAAAAACTCAACTTGGAATAAAATGACAATATGAGTGAGAAGTTGAGCTTTTTGGGAATTAACACTTGAGAAGAGGAAATTAAGAAAGCTTGAATCAATGATGTGTTGTTGTCTTGTTTGTTCTTGCACAAATTCAAAGAGAAATTTTACAATAAGGTTCTGAATACTCTCTTGGGGTTGGATGAGACTCAAATGCCCTCAATTGAGTTTTTGAGTCTCTCCAACGTTCATTTTTGCTGACTGGACAAAAATACTCGAGTCTTTTGGTAAATACTCGAGTCTTTTTGGTCGGTCACGAGTGAATTGGTGCACGAACAAGACTAACGGTCATAATTGCTGACCTGGCACAAATACTCGAGTTTTTCTATAAATACTCGAGTATATACTCGAGTCTTTATCAAAATACTCGAGTATTTTGATCAGATATGGGAAAAAATTATTTTTCAATTTTATTTTTCCTCTCAAGTATTAATTTTTGGTCAATCTCAACTTAATAAACATATAAAAATTTATTCCTAGAAGAGACTAACTATTTCTACCCACTCTCAACCACTCTCAACATAAATTAGAAATTTACAATTAATATTTGATTGAGAATGATTGGGCACTTGTCTTCTTTTCTTGACTTCTTGTTGATGTTGATGTTGCAATATCTTCAAGGCATGATTTGTTAATTATTTTGTCATCATCAAAACATAATCCACATAATTAGGAGCATTGAATTCACATAAGACAGAGTAATAACTCATATCAGTTATTTCAAAATGAAATCAAGTGAAAGAGTGATTATGTTGCACTTCTCTTTCTCATGGGTTATAACAAGTAGACTAAGCAACCCTGACACTGTGTGGTCGCCAAGTAAATATCTAGAATCATCAGGATCAACTCTTCCATAAGCTTTTGTAATTGACTGAAATCCACACCATAATCTATTATTAATAGAAGTCCGAAACTCATGTCATACATTACAGGTCTGATTCAATTCATAAAACAAAACAAGAAATCACTGCAGACGGTTTATATGAAAGTAAGAGAAACCATTCTATAACATACAGGTCTGATTGGGATAGCTTTAAAAGCATTAACACTACATTACACTATGGTCTCTTCCCCAATAATCAGCACCACAAAGCAGTGGGGGAACTGGTATCAGTAAATAAGCCCCATTATCAAGATTGTTCTGGGACCATGGACCCAAAACAAAGTCTTTATCTTTCAGGGCAACCTCATATGTTTTAACATGAGGAGCATCTTAGTTATCCTGTCATTGATGAAAATATTATATCAAAAGGCATAGAATTGTTGTGCAGCATGTAAAAAACCACCAGTGTACTACATCATAATAGAATACATGTCACAAGGAACAATACTTCACAAAATTACACAGTTATCCTGTCATTATAAGATAACAAGACAATTTTATTAAAAGGTGAAGCATGAATAATACTTCACAAAATTACACAGTTTCAAAATAGAGGATATTCAATGAGACTACGTTGTTTGATATGTTAATGTTTTCTACTCCAACTGTCCCATTATCTTGGTAAAAGTTTTTTTTTGTCCCAAATTAAAGTAAAAATAATTAATGACACACTCTTTTACAAAATTCAATACAAAATTAATGTTATTTTTCCCAACACACCCCTATTCATCACACACTCTTTTTCACTTTCAATATCTTTTTCTCTCTTCAATAATGATTATATAGAGACATTAGAGTCAAGACACCCTAAATTCCTATATCATTTAATCATTTCTTAAAATTCGTGCATAACCATAAAAAACACTACTTATGAAATGGAGGGAGTATAAAAACTTATATCAAAACAACTTGAAGCAATGTTATCAGAATCGTACCGTACCGGCTGGTTCAACCAAAAAACCGCTGAACTGGACCCCTAACCGATGCGGTATGCTAATTTACCGGTCATGCAGCAAACCGGAAAAAATCAGTTCAAACCGATCGGTATTTCGAAAAACCGGCAACCGACCGATATTATATGAACCAGGTGGGTTACGGAATTTTTATTTTTATTTTTACTAGAAGGATTCAGAAACTTAAACTAGAAGCTAGAAGGGAACCCAAAGGACAGAAAACGCAAGCTGAATAAGAGAAGGAAACAAAACGTCAGGGGAAAAGAAGGGAACGACACTGCTCCTCCGTCTTTGCGTCGCGACTGCTACTCCACGTCGTTGCGCCGCGACCGTTGCTCCATGCCGTTGCACCATGACCACTGCGACCGTTGCTTCTAACTTCTAAGGTAAGCTTTTCGTCATTCTACAGTTCTCCTACTGCTATGCTTTTCGCCCTTCATAACTCTATTTTTGCTACGTACACCGATGACGAAATCTGTAGTAGTGTAGTACTGTAGTGTATTATTTTACATTTGTTCACCTCTCTATGCATATTCATATATTCTTATATGGTGCTGCTTCTAACCTTCTATTATTGTTATGCTTTTTTTTTTTTTTTTTAAATTTCTAAATTTAACTTGTAGTGCAAAATGGGGACATGTGGCCACTTCTAAATTTAACTTGTTTTTTGGAATTAAAAATCCACTACTAATTATTCATTTTATATAAGTAATTTTTTTAAAATTTTTTATACCGGTATTCAATATTCTTATATTTATATACAAATATATACTATGTCTGAGTTAACCAGTTTGACTGATATATATTATGCGGTTTAATTACTATTCCACTGATTAAACCACTAAACCAGTTAACCATTTCTCTGATCGGTTCGATCACCGATACGATTCTGATAACCATGACTTGAAGTTTATGAAGTGCCTTGACTTCTAACACATAATTAAGGATATATTAAAATATCTCATATTTCAAAGGACACAAAGAAGACATTTGAAAAAAACTCATTGTATTATGAGTATATTTAAGGATAAATACAAATATTCACTTCATAGGACAAAATAACTAAGCACAATTTTTGGATATGATTATCACCTTCCTTTATTATGATATATTCATCATTTATTTGATGGATAAATTATTTTTTTAAAAAAATTATGATTGTTATTTATATATATATATATATATATATATATATATATATATATATTCCCGTAACAGGGATGAATATTCAAATATACATTTATTTTACGATTTTAATTTGTTAATTTATAGATTAAGTGAAATTTTTCTTAGTTATATTAGTATGAAAAATTTATGACTGAAATGGTTTTATTTTGTGATTGTATTTATTACTATTACCTTCGTGATTTGTTGCAAATGTGTTTCAGATTAGTTTTGAAATATATATATATGTATATATATATATAAATTTATTTGAGATTTTTACTATTTTTGTTATTATATTATTTTTAGATTTATTAGTACTTTGTTATTATTGTATTCGATTTATTCTCGTTTTGATTTATATTCTTAAATTACAGTGATTCACATTCATATATAGATTTGGCTTTCATAAGATGAAGATAAAAAAAATTAAATAAAGAAAATAAAAAAAATAAAAACAATAAATTAAAAAAATTTGAAATATACCATGGATCAGGAAAAAAAAATTAAAACAAAAATAATGACAATTTTCAAGAATTGTAACACCGCCACAACCAAAAACATACATTTTCTTTGCACTTCTCGAAATTTAACAAATTATGCAAAATAATAAATTACAACACAAAGAAATAGAAAATAGTGCATAAAAAAAGCAAAATATATTACTTTCTCTGTTCCTAAATGACCATTTTGGTAGATTTCTTGTCTTTTTATAAAGGAAAATGCTAACGAGTGCCCTTAGGACACTTGTTAAGAAACTAAAAGTAATATTTTGGCATAGAAAAATGTGATTTTTGAAATTTTCGAGAGAGTGATTAATGCCAACATACGATTGTTTTACCATCTTTAGCAACCTTAACATAGCAAGACCCTTTTATAAATCTTTTTAAAATATATAAATAAATTTAAAGAGTTTATTCCAAATACATTCCTCATAATTTCATGGAGACGATATGGTAATAATTATAATAGAGAAAGAAATAAGTAGAGTTGTAAAGTTTTAAATAGTGATAAATTTGGAATGAAAACATATTATTTTTTTTGATAAATTTAAAAGTAATAATTACTTTTCTTAATCTACATGAATCCTTAAAAATGATTTATAATAAGGTACAGAGGAGTACCTCTATTGTTTAAGATATTTAGATCTTGTTTTGAGATTGAAGATCACAAATACTTAAAAATGTTCATAAAAAATTAAAAAAAAATCGAAATATTGATATGAAATTATTTTGACACACCTTTATCATTTTAAATAATTTCTTTTATACTTAACCTTTCACGAAAAATATATCAATTATAATAAAAAAAATAGTTAAGAAAATTAGTTGAAAGAAAAATACCGAAAAAGTTGGAAGAAATATGAACATGTTATAAATAATTCATATCTATCTAATCAATGGATGACTATCTATTAGATTGTGTTTATATTTGGTTGATACCATTCCATATTAGGATGAATTGTTTTATATTTAGTTGATACCACTCCATATTACACTTTGTTTGGAACTAGTGATTTTGGGAGGAGGGATTTTGGGGAGAGAGAGAATGGAGAGAAAATGGAGTTTTCCTTTGTTTGTTTTAGGAAAGAAAATGGGGGAGGAGAGAAAAACAGGCGAGGTCCACCCAAAAAAATTTTCTCTCCTTTTATGATGAGATTATGGAGAGAAAACATGAGAGAGAGTATAAAGTACCAAATTGCCATTGATTGGGTTGTCTTTTTATTTTATTAGTACAAAAGTTTTTATTTTTTTAACATTTTGCTTTATTTTTTTTATTGAAATTGGTACTAAATATATATTTTATTTTTTTAAAATACAAGTTATATTTGTACGTACTAAATATATATCTTGCACACAGTTCTTCCTGAAAATCTTATATTAACAATTCCTAGGATTTTATTTGTACGTAAAGCAAGTCATAAACCTCTCTCTTGAGCCTTCTTCATTATCCATGAGTGTTGCAATGTAATTGACTTACAGTTTTTCTTCATATTTTATATTTTTGACAGCAGAAAAACGTAATAATTGTACTTGAAACAAAGTAATTTTTTTAATAATTTGGAATCAAAATTTAATTATGCAGTAAATAATTGAAATAAGGAAAAATATTTTGGTTATGTTTGATGTATACATATGAAAAAGAAAACATATACTTTATTTTTAAGCATCACAAGGAAAAAGAATATATTCATTTTTATTAAGTAACACAAGGGTATATTTGTCTTTTGACATATTTATTGTTTTCTCTTCTTCCATTTTTCTCTCCAACCAAACAAAAAGAAGGAAAACTCAACTTTTCTCTCTTCCCTATTTCTTCACATTTTCTCTCATACCAAACAACCACAAAATCTACCCATTTTCTCACCATAATCTCTCTTCCCTATTTCTCTCTTCTCATTTTCTTTCGTGCAACCAAACAAAGCCTTAGGGTTTCTTATCTCCCTATAAATAGGACTAAACTATGATGTAAAATGTACATTGAATATATCACAATATATTGTTTCTCTTTTCTTCTCTTCTTCCTTATTTTCATACGTTTCATAACAAAACAAAAATATTGCTAAACTTTTAAAATTATATTATATTATATATATATATATATATATAATTTGTATTTGACCAAAACAAAAAAAAAAACACTTATAGAGTCGAAGCGCAAAGGCCGCGTCGAGACATAAACGCGTTTACCTATTTTCTTTTCCAACACAAACAAACCATGACTCATATTACTAGCTCTCTTAAACTCTTGATACAGTAGTAGGAGTACTATAAAAATAAAAATATAATAACAATAATAAACAAAATTATTGCAAAAAAATTAATTTAATTTAATTTAATCAACTCAACTCATCAACAAACATAGATATAAACGAAGTAGTGCTCAACTCTACATAACATCATCATCATCAGAGTCCAAACTGTACAACACAAATCCTTAACCAATTCTTCATAACTTCAATGACCTGGTAAACTCAAGCTTCTGTACTTTATTTTTAACTTGTCTCTTCACTTCATATTGGGTACCTTTCATTATATGTTTTTTGTTTTCGATTTCTCAATTTTTCGTTTAGTTTATTAATGGTCTTTATTTCTCTGATTTATGCTCTTTTGATGCATTCCATTTAATGGGGTGGTTATAAAATTCTAAAAAGTTTGATTCTTTGTTGATTTTACTAGCTAGGGGGAGTTCATTGTTTTTTTACTGATTTCACTTTACCCTTTTCTAATCATTACAATTTTGTTGTTATCAATCATTAGTTTATTATTTTTTTTTAATCTTGTTTTTTGTTCTTTGGATGATATTGAATCTTTGGATTCGCTGCTTATGCAAATAAAAATTGGTGCAATATATGGGGTTTGACTTAGATAGGTGCACACTATTATGGATTTTGAAGATCATATTTAGATCTTATTTATGTCTATGTGTTAACACAGATGATGGAGGCTTATAGATCCAAGTGATGAAAATTTAGCATAGAAATATTTCAGTGTGAAGCAATATGGGGAACACTTGTGTTGGTCCAAGCATTTCAAAAAATGGTTTTTTTCAATCAGTTTCGGCGGCAATGTGGCGGTCCCACTTACCGGAAGAATCAGTATCTAATTCTAATAGAGAAAATGAGGAAACAACAACTCGAGATCCGGAGTCACCGTTGCCTGTCCAAAGCAAACCTCCAGAGCAGATAACTATGCCAAAACCAGAAGCGAAGCAAGAAGCAAAATCAGAAATAGAACCGGAGCCGGAACAGGAAAAGGAAAAGGAAAAGGAGAAGAAGAAAACCAAGAAACCTGGTCCTGTGAAGAGAGTTTCAAGTGCAGGACTTCGAGTTGATTCTGTGTTACAAACTGAAACTGGTAATTTCAAGGAATTCTTTAGTCTGGGGAGGAAACTTGGGCAGGGTCAGTTTGGGATAACATTCTTGTGTATCGAGAAGACAACGGGACGTGAGTATGCTTGTAAATCTATTGCGAAGAGGAAGCTGGTAAGTGATGAGGATGTTGAGGATGTGAGAAGAGAGATTCAGATAATGCACCACTTGGCGGGGCATCCTAATGTTATATCCATCAAAGGTGCTTATGAGGATGCGGTGGCAGTTCATGTCGTGATGGAGTTATGCGCAGGTGGTGAGCTTTTTGATAGGATTATTCAGCGCGGGCATTATACCGAAAGACAGGCAGCTGACCTCATTAGGACTATAGTTGGTGTTGTGGAAGCTTGTCATTCTCTAGGTGTGATGCATAGAGACCTTAAACCTGAGAATTTTCTGTTTGTCAATAAACAGGAGGATTCGCCTCTCAAAACCATTGACTTTGGATTATCTGTGTTCTTTAAGCCAGGTATTTTCCAACGTTCAGATAATAGTACTGTGATTAAATAATATGTTTATGTATATATATATATATATATATAGATAGATAGATAGATAGATAGAGAGAGAGAGAGAGAGAGAGAGAGAGAGAGAGATAAAGCTACAGTTATGATCCTTGAAATTTTCCTCCCTCAACTGAACTCTACCTGTTGAGTACTTGAGTCCATTAAAGTCTTAGTTCATCTCAATTAGATCTTGCTGTAAACTTGGATGAGATCTACAGAATGCGTATGAAATGTGTTCAGCTGGCCATGTTTGATGCATTGAAACACTTAAAAGTCTCAAATGACACAACCTAGCTGAGATGTTTTGGAATATTTATGAAGACTCAATTGATAAATTTAAAGTTGAGGGGAAAAAATGACGAAAAAAAGTAGCTTTCAAAGATCAAAATGGTAGCCTTCCATAAATTTATATGAACATAAACACAATATAACACACACATAGAGGGTGTGTGTGGGTGTGCGTGGAGATATCAACAGTTGAGTTTGGTCTGCAGGCTTCAAGCATCTCTTACTTTGTAGAAGTGGTTTAACCTATGCAGTTTAAACTGAGGCTTTGTACAACTATTCTAGTACATTGATTCTATGGAGAAAAACTGATGCTCTTTTTCTTCCAGGTGAAATATTTTCAGATGTGGTTGGCAGCCCATATTATGTTGCCCCGGAAGTTTTGCGAAAACGTTATGGTCCTGAAGCAGATGTTTGGAGTGCTGGGGTTATCCTTTACATTCTTTTGAGTGGAGTTCCTCCATTTTGGGCTGGTGAGATCTTTTATATTCATCTGGACAATATAATTTTGACCTTGTTTATTCCTCTAGTTTTCCAATTATTAATTCTCCCTCCCTCTTCTTTATGCTCATGATTGTTGTGCAGAAAGCGAACAAGGAATATTTGAACAGGTTCTCCGTGGTGATCTTGACTTCGATTCAGATCCCTGGCCTCAAATCTCTGAAAGTGCAAAAGATTTAGTAAGGAAAATGCTTGTTCGTGACCCTAGAAGGAGGATGACTGCACATCAAGTATTATGTAAATCAATTCTACTAATTAATTATCTAGTCATAATTTTGGCATCATTTTTATCTTTGCGAGATATAGGAAATAGTTGAACAATAATGGTGTTAAATTTTGTGGTTTGCCACAGACTTCTCGTGAACATTTGGTATTAGTCACTTATGAACAAGTTTCTTGTATTCAATGCTTGACTCTCACTTTAATTTTTATAGTGAAAAGCATCATTGTTATTCAAATATATTAGGGTGTATTAGTCTTGTTGTTAGTGGGCTTGGGCTAGTACTAGAGGTACTAGTAGTTTACCTAACTATTAGCATAAGTAGAAGAGTCAGGTTTTACTACATCTGGCTATTGTTATTGTTATCTATCTTTATCTCTTTTCCCTTTTCCCTGCCTAAATCCTATAATTCCAACAGCTAGCTATGTTGAAAAGCTACTAGGCTTGTGTCTTGGATAATTGGTTGTCTTCACAAACAGTTACCTTCATATAGGTCTTATATGCTTTGATATTGAAAAACCTATGCGGCTAGTCTTTTAAAGACTTTTTTTTTGTATATTGAGTCATAGCCTAAGTTCCTAAGCAATGTTCTAGGCATAAGTTCCAAATCATATTACAACATATTTTGCAACTGAATATCCATTGAAAGCTTGAAGTAATAATGAAATCTAAATTTTCTGGGATTTGAATTGTGTCTTGTAATCTGAAAGTAAGTATAATACACTTGACATTGATTACTTGATCAATTGCTCATATTGATATACTTTCATATTTTCAGTGCAATTTTCCAGAATTTTTATGGGGTGTTTATTCATGGAGTGTATGCGTAATTTGAATAACTAGAACTAAAATGATGAGGCTTCTGTGATATTGTGGAGTAGCCTTTCCATTCTTTATGGGAAAGCACAAACCAGTTACATTTACAATTACTGTGCCATACTTAAAATAATACGACATAAAGGAAACTCGGTTTTCCCTTTCTTATATATGTTCGTTTTCCTACAGGCCATCCATGGATTCAAGTTGATGGTGTGGCTCCTGACAAGCCACTTGATTCCGCTGTATTAAGTCGCTTGAAGCAATTTTCTGCAATGAACAAGCTCAAGAAAATGGCTCTTATAGTAAGTCTACCAATGTGAAATCTTGAAGTTATTTGTGATGTGCTTATTGCATAATATCAATGCTTAAAATTGAGCGAGCAGATACTTACTAAATATGTTAAGATGGGAAATCTTTCAGTATGGATTTCTTGCTGCAAGGTGAAAAATGAGATGTTATAATTTTCACCTCTTCATGTTATCATCCTTTGTATTTTTCAGATTATTGCTGAGAGCTTATCTGAAGAAGAAATCGCTGGGTTGAAAGAAATGTTCAAGATGATAGATACAGACAACAGTGGTCAAATCACTTTTGAAGAACTTAAAGCTGGTTTGAAAAGAGTCGGTGCCAATCTTAAGGAGTCAGAAATTTATGATTTAATGCAAGCGGTGAGTTAAGCATGTTTCTAAAGTGGAGAGAATTAAGTGGTATTAGTTAGATGATAATAAGACACAAAATGAATGAAAAAGACAAGAGTTTGCATTGTTAAGACTTCGCTCTGATGTGAGCGAAGAATTTTTTTAATTCGTATATTATTAAATTTATTCTTAGAAGAATTTTACCTTGTTTAGTCACATACGTAGGGTAGCTAACATAAAACTAAATCAAATCAAAATTTGATGAAGGTGTTATGATGTCTCTTAGAACTTTTATTTTATCATAGATTCATTGTAATAAATTAATAGGTTAGCTCAAATTTCTAACATATATTGCTATAACTTGAAATTGTAGGCTGATGTAGACAACAGTGGAACAATTGATTACGGCGAGTTCATCGCTGCAACATTGCATCTAAACAAGATTGAAAGAGAAGATCATCTATTTGCAGCCTTTTCATATTTTGATAAAGATGGAAGTGGATATATTACTCCAGATGAACTTCAACAGGCTTGTGATGAGTTTGGCATAGAAGATGTCCGCTTGGAGGAGATAATCAGGGAAATTGATGAAGACAATGTAAGTGGTTTCTGATTCTTTTCCACACATCCTCTTCTAACAGTTTTTTTTCTTGAGTACAACTGAGTAACTTGGCTTTTTATCCTTTCTGGCTACACCCTCTTCTATATCCTGAGCACAAGACTTCCCCTTAATTCAAGGAAGACCATTCTTTAGGTTATAGGAACTATAACAACTATTGTTGGGTTGATGGAATCTTATTAACCTTTCTCCATAGAAACTTAAAATATTTTCATAACACCCTTAGGCTGCAGGTTTTTTTTTGGCTTAATCTTCTCAAAAATATAATTACAAAGTAATACATAAGGATTCAATACATATACTAGGCTTATTTGTGCTACAAACAACTTTTGAAAATAAATTTACGAAAATAGCTTATGATCTTCCTATAAACTTGTTTTAGCGTATTCCAATAAGATTATCGGAAAGGCTTATAAAAATAAGATGTTCTTAGCTTATTTCAAAAACATTAATTGAATAAAAGCTTAACTAAGCTATTCACCCAAGCATGTCCTAAATACTTCAGCAGAAGTCCTAACACAAAAAATTCAAACAAAAATTCAAACAGTAAGGTTGGGTGCATCTTACCCTCTCTAGACCTCACATGATGTTCTTACTCCCCCCTTCCCGTATGTTGATTTGGCCATTTTACTTTGTCCCATAAAGTATATACTTTTAGAAACTCAATGCTCATTTATACTTCTTTTTCCAAGCTAGATCCAGCAAAAAAACCCCGCCCGACCGGGCCGGCCCAAATAAGCCCAATTTATAAGTGGGCTTAGCCTTAGCTTCTTAAAATACAACCTAAATAGATCCCGTGCCTTTTTAGCCCTAAGTATAAAGCCCGAACCCGCCAAGCATTCGAGGGCGCCCGCTAAGATCACCTAAACTGAATTAGTTTTTAAAAAAATGACCCGCTACCGGATTTAGGGAGATGTTTTTTGGCCCAAATTTCATCTGGGCCTTTTTAGCCTAGCCCGATCATGGTCCGAGTCGAAGCGGGCTGGCCCAAACCCAACCGAGCAGCCCGAATTGCCACTTCTATTCCAAGCATACTCTTATTTATTACATTCTTTTTCACCACCCATTTTTCAATATCTCTTTAATATAATTTTTATACATTTATTATTACTCTCTCCTAAATGGGGATAATTTAGTCAAAATATATTAAATTTTTACATTAGTTACTTATTTCTTAATTTATGTGCAATTTCTGAATCAATATAATTTATGGGACGGATGCATTATTTAATTTAAAGAAAGTGAAGGGGGGCACCAATTTATCATTGCCATTATAACTTCTTGTTTTGTCCACCATTAAAGGTGGTATCTTGATGAAGATGTTTCTTGTGTTTGTGATTATCAACTCCATTTTTTTTTTATCATGCAGGATGGAAGAATAGATTACAATGAGTTTGTGACCATGATGCAGAAAGGAAATGTTCCTATGATTGGGAGGAAGGGCCTAGAACATAGCTTCAGCATTGGTTTCAGGGGGGCATTTAAACAGTAGTAGTATTCCTTATTAGTCAGCACTTAGATTTTTTTTAAAAAAATTTTTCCTTTTCTTATTTCCACACCTATCCCGTTCCCTTTTTCTTTGGTATAACTGAAGAAGGTTCAATATTTTATGCATGGTTTCACGTGATTGCATGTGGGGGCCAGTTGAGCCTTTATTTTCTGCAGTTATGTTGTGTTTGTTACCAGTTTAAAATGGATATTGTAATTATGAGAATATGTTAAACAGGGATTTTTGGTGGAATTTTACTGTTATGGAGGAAATTGATCTGTTATTAATTGGGGAAATTCTATCTGCACCATGCTTTTTCCAATTGCATGTGTTTTATGTGAAATTTCAAAAATATTTTCTTTTTCCTATTTTAGTTGTACATTTGGTAGGTATAATTCATTTTGGATCCACAATTTTGTTTACATTCGAAAAGATCTTCCGATTGGAAGAACCTTTTGATTGAAAAGGGTACTGATCGAAAGGTCTTTTCAAATATAAGGTACAGCTTCAAACCGCGGGTTACTGGTTATATTCAACTTCTCTGGCAGGGTTGAGAAGTTCATTTGTTGGAAGTTCCCTCCCTTGGGTTATTGGATGCTCAATGTGGGTGCTTTGCGCAAAGGGACTAACCGTGCCACTTGTGGTGGGTTACTTAGGCGTTAGGAGAGAGGATGACAGTATGGTTGGAGCCTTCCAATGTAACCTTAGCTTTTACAGCAGTGTTAGGGCTTAACTTTGGGGACTTTTACATGGTTTGTCTGTGGTTGCTGCTTGTAACATGCAAAAGTTCCTGTTGGAAATGAATAACAAAGTAGCTATTTCGTTGGTTCAGGTCCATGCTACAACTCCCATCATTGCTTCTCTCTCGTTAGGCGGATCCGTTCTGTGATCGATAGAGACTGGATCATTGTTGTCATTGTTCTTTAATCTTCAACATATCTTTGGTGAAACTAATAGGTGTGCTGATATGTTAGCCAATGTTATCCATGACGGCCCTTCTTTTCTTATGAGGACAGTACTGGAGTAGCCCTTCATAGGTTAGTTCCCAGCTAGTAATTTTTGGGCTGAGTGAGTGCGAAAAGAATTTCGATTTTTTCTTTTTGAACCCCCTGTTTACTCTTTGGCCCCCGTTTTTATTATTTTGGACGAAATTGCCCTTATTTTACCGACTTAAATAAGGCGGAAATGACTTTTCGATTTTAAGTGGGCGGAAACAAATAGAACAATTTTTTCGACTCTCAAGTCGGAAATTAGAGTCGGAAAATTTCCGACTTTGGAGAGGCGGAAGTGACTCAAGCGGCAGAGGCAAACTCAAACCTAGCAATACCTACCATTGAGAAGTGAAAAGTTTGTACACTGTGAAAACTACCCAGTTTTGAAGATTATAATAAATGGAAAAGAGCATGTGACTGTGTGAAGTGTGAACCCGTGACAAAATTCGAGGCAAGACTGCAGCAACAGCAAAGAGCAAAGTCACTTCTGCCTCTCCAGAGTCGGAAAATTTTTCTATTTGTTTCCGCCTACTTAAAATCGGGAAGTCACTTTCATCTTGTTTAAGTCGTTAAAATAAGAGCAACTTTGTTCAAAATAATAAAAACGGGGGCCATGGAGTAAAGGGGGTTTAAAAAGAAAAAAGTCTAGAATTTCCATTAATTGGAGGGATAGGTAATGATGCAAGCAGGTTTAATTAACAAGTAAAATATTACTATTTCCCTTCCGGACTTTGTATGCATCTTCCGACTTTTTTCCTAACATTTTTGAAATTATATAATCATCTTTTTGAGATTGATAAAATTTATTAATGTATTGAGGGAGTTTAAAGCAAATGAATGAATAAAAAGTTGGATTAATATGAGATCTTGATTGTTTACTTGGCCACTTGGTTTGCATTTATTGATTTTTAGTCCGATTTAAATAATGGGTTTGTATACAATACTCATTGTTTGTGGATGAGTATGTATACTCATTGCTTCATCAATGATTGAGATTGTGTCATCGGATGGACGGTTGGGATTGATGGGTAGAAGCATGATGTATGTATACACCTGGTAAAGTTGAGAGGACCATAGAAAATGACCATCTGTAGTTTTTTTTAAACTTTTTTTTTAAGAAATGATAAATTCTCCTAAAAATAATGACTTTTAAAAAAAAACAAATTTAACACAGATTTACTCAGAATATTTTTTTACACAGATTCGTATACAGATTTATTAGAATATGTCAATTTTGAATATAGTTTTTTTCAGAGCAGAGAGTAAAAAAAAATTTAATCCAAATCATAAAAATGAGTGCATATCAACGAAGAAAAGTACACATTGAATATTTTTGAAATGACTAAATTTGAAAATAAGGAAAAAAAATTTAACCTCTGTGAGAAAGTACATAATAAAAATAAAAAAAATCTGACGAACAAAAAAAATATATATTTGTGAAAAGGAAAATACATAGATATTTTAAAAAAATTAAAAAAAATAAAAAAATAAAAAAATTTCTACGGGGGCTGAGAATTTAGCATTGAAAATTAGAAATGAGATTTATATTAAGGACAAAAAAGTATTCAAAAAAGTATTAAAAATATTTTGATTAGTGTATTTTTTTAAGGTCATTATTTTTAGGAGAATTTATCATTTAAAAAAAACAGTTTACCGAAAAAAAAACCACAGATGATCATTTTCTATGGTTCACTCAACTTAACCAGTAGTATACATACACCATGCTCCCATCCATCAATCTCAGCCGTTCAATGTCTTAAAATCACATTGGCCATAGATTCAGCCAATGAGTTTCTATACTCATCTACAAAAGATGAGTACACTATATCAACCCTTAAATAATTAGCTGGCCACTGAGTTTCGCTAAATTGATATATATAAATTTTGTATTAATCCTTGTCCATGTTATAATCAACATTGATTACTTGTAGAATTTATTCTAAAAATCACCAAAGCTAACGGGTAATAACAAAAGGGCATTATGATATACGATTTGGTGTGTAGCAACATAAGAGAAAAGAGACAAAAATTACTCTATGTTAGGTTATTGATGTGCATAAACATAATCCTAATGAATACATACTTGTCAAAAAAAAAAAAAATCAATATCTTTCTTTCTAAACAAAAAAATTTATCTTTCTCATAGCATAGTTATAATGAGATGAACACGCACATGATCATATATACATTTAATTTGAACTTGATTCGATACCTAAATCTCACCTACCTTAAATTCGATATTCGTTTGATATTATCACATTATAGAATTTCTTATTTATTTATTTATTTTGTATTTTTATAAAATAATTATATGTCAACTTATAAAATTAGGTTATAAATCCGTATATATCATAATTAGAGTAATTTGTTTCAATTGTTATTTTGCTTATGAATAATTTGGTAATAAATGATATATATTACTTTTATATAAACTGATTTGTAAGTGGATTTTATAATTTGAAATATTATTTTCATATTTTTATTTTTATCATAATTTTCATAATTATGTTCTTTTTTCTTTTATGAAAAAAAAGTGATATATGTGTTGGTTTCATTTTTTATTCGGAGATTTTTATATTATTATTATTATTATTATTATTATTATTATTTTCTCTCTCTTCGCTCTTTGTTCTTTTCCTCTCTCCAATTAAAACCCTAATTTCCCATTTTCTCATATTTCTCTCTCCTTCTCTCTCTCTCCCACACACTTCAGTATCGAAACTCCGTTTTCTCTCATGGCGACGGCGCGTGAACAGAACCCTTACGAAAACGGCGGCGGAGAAGGAGCAGGGTTCGGAAAGTTCCGGAAGCGACAGTTCCGCAGGTCTCAAACGACGCCGTACGATCGACCCCCTACCGCGCTGAGAAACCCTAACAACCGAAGAAGCAATGGTTGGTTATCGAAGATTGTGGATCCTGCACAGAGACTCATCGCTTCCAGCGCTCACAAGCTCTTCTCCACTGTCTTCCGCAAACGCCTCCCTCCTCCACCACCGACACCACCTTCTTCAGGTTCGTTGCTTTTATGAAATTCACCCGTGGTTAATTCATTTTTTACTTTTTTAATTTAGCGTAATCTATTTCTAGTTAATAATGTGACAATGAATATCTTCGATTTTGAAAGTTTATGATGGCGGCAGTTAGGTTATACTTGTGCGTTTGATAGACTGTACTTAAAAGTGAGTTATTTTTTTTTTCGGTTGGTTGCTTTTATGAAATTGAACAGAAGTTATTTAATTTTTATGGTCTAGTCTTAATTATTCGGGTGATTTGTTTTGGTGTTATTAGTTTGTTATAAATAATTAATAATGTGATAATTGTCAATTTTGTAAGCGTTTGAAGGTGGGAGTTGGGTTATCGTTACTAGGTTTTGATGCTTAGAATGCGTTTGGTTGGTAGACGTGTCAGAGCCAGAATGGGTCTATTTTACAAATGGAACAGTGTATTAAAAGCGAGATATTTTGGTTCCGTTAATTGAGGTGAAACTAAAAGAGAAAAGAGCATAACATCTTGTTTCATCCTGATTTGTCTATGCCAATGAAGCACATACACTTCATGTTTGTCGCCGTGTTGTGTTGGATATGTATTTTGTTCTGTGTTAGACACGTATCCATTTTAGACACTCCTAACCATCTTCTTTAACATTTTATATTTGTTTTGCCCTGTCCTTGTGTCCCTTGTTCGTGTCAGTGCTTCCTTGGTCTATGTGCCAAACACTACACTACCTTATTGTTGAATTTTAGTGCCTTTGTATTATATGATATGTTTCTGGAAGCTTGGAAATGATGTAATGATAGGTAGTTAGATGTGTTACATACTTACATCTTATCCTGCACGTGATAATAAAGGACTGTATTTTCTACGCAACTTGTCTATATAACTACGTAGTCAATAGCACCAGCGTGATAATGGTGGGGCAGAGCACATGGGAGGGGAACCGCAACGCAAAAGGCTGTAGCATCACGGTTTGCATTAGCGGCATATACGGTTAGTAATGAGTGATAACGTGGCTGCAACTATGATGACAGCCAGAAAACCCTATCTTAGTCATTCTCGCTGTTCAAGGTGCTGCATTTTTTGCAACTGAGAAGTGCATTCGGGTTTCTCTTTGAAATTGTGTCCGACATGACCCACAATGAAATTCCCTAAATTTTTTAAAAATTGAATGTTGTGTTGTGCGTTTTGTTTTTGGAGCGCTATTCTTCAATTTCTTCTTATGCGCTGAGTTTTGTTTTCTAAGTTAATGCGGCGTGTGTTTTGTCTTGTTCATTTTTAATATGGTTGCCTTTGTGACGTGTAATGCCACACGTTTTGCCTTATGTGTTTTTTTTTTAAACTTCATATATTCTGGGTTCTATCTTCTGTAACTAAGGTACAAATACCCTCAGAAGGTTAATTAGGTTTTTCATTTTCTCTTTTTGTCCTCTTTTGCATTTTCTCAAATTCTTCTAATCACTGCTTACTTTTCAAAGCCTTAGAGGCTTAAATTTTAGTTATATTGGAATTGAATGTTAGCAATAATGAATTTTGATTGACTAATTATGAATTTTTTTTAATTTTATGTAATTTTCTATTTTGAGCATTTATATATGTATAGTATAAAGAAATATTTTATATTGTTCCCTGAATCATTACAATAAGGTCCACCTCATTACCTGCTGTCCCACTACAGCGCTTTTGGGGTTGGTCGCCTCGCTCTGGCATCTGGGATTGACTTCTTAGTTATATACGCACCTGTGTGTTAAAGGGATGGTAGAGGGTAGTAAAGGTCACTTCTCCTTCCCTACTTCCCCCCTTCTTTTCCCTTGACCCTTAGGAAAACTTTGTTTGAGTGTTATCTATTACATAACATAAAATGTATTAGTAAATTGAGCTTAATGTGGGTGACTCAATTGAAGGTTAAGTGTTAGAAGTTTGTGAATCTAATCTAACATACGTCAAGAGGGAAAATAGAGTTGTGCTCTAGTATATTTGTAGGAAGTCTAGGTTAGGGTCGGGTCTGTACTACATAATGTAAATGAGGTAGCCAATAGCACACAATCCCACCGGGATCGCAGAGTAGTGGCACACTCCAGCCCTTCCATGTGACGGGAAGTCAAATCGCAGAGCATAAAGCTGTTGTATCCAATCATGGTTTTGCTGCCATTGCGACCGGGATGGGTTTGTGAAAACAAAACCCTGATTTTTGGTGCTGAAAAGCCTATTCTACCGCTACTAAAAACTCTTGGCATGCCTTAATTTTTGATGTGTTATGATCTTTCACCCTCTGATTTGGGCCAAGCCCAATCTTCTGAACAAGAAAAAGAAAAAAACTTTGGAAGCCATGATGAATCCCAAGTTCTGCACGGTTATTTCGGGCCATTTCCTGTCACCCATCTTACTTTGCTTCTTTCCCTCATTTCTGCATCTCAAGTTTTCAACCTTGCTTCTATTTAAGAATTATTCTGGAGTTAGTGATTCCATTAAATGGAATGCACTTCTATTTAGTTTGAATGCTTAGATTAGTTGCTTGAATCCATAGAGGTTTAAACTTGTTTTGCTGATTAAATATGATGAATCTGCCTTTAGTCTTTACTTTGTATTTGAATGTTTGATGTTTGACATTGACTATGAATGTTGATTATTAATTATGAATGTGCCTTTAGTTTGGCATGTTTTTGTTGTTTTGAGCATTTATATGTGCATGGGTATAAATTACCTGTACTTGCTGTAGCAGTCATCCTGCCACCCGCTATCCCGATGTAGCATTTTTGGTTTTGGCTGCTCGCTCCGCTATCTGTCATTAACTACTGGGAATGCAAATGCATTTTTTGATTGAGATTGATGTTGATTTGAGTAAGAGGATAAAACACAATGGGTCTAAAATATAAAAGTAATAATTTGGAGAAAGGAAGAGGAGCATATTGGACTGAGAAATGAGCATGAGTGAATCTTTCTATAGTAATAGGGTAATTTGTGTGAGAGAAGTGCATGTATGATAATCACACTGAACTGGATCACTGAACAAACTTGTATTGGCTGCAGCTTGGATTAAATGTTGTTATGGTCTTACCACATTTGGTGCGTGACTAAAATGTATTGGTTGTAGACTGCTTTGCCCCGGCCCCCTGATGTGATACTAGTTTGTAAATACTAAAGACTATCTTCAACATGATAAACATGATATTTATTTGTGCACTGAAATAAAAATGTTCCTCAACAATAAGGTTTTTGGCTTGCATATCTATTTTATCTAATTTCTAAGTTGAGAGTAGGACTGTGTTTATGAGAAATGTTAGGCAAATGTCATGAACTTATTATATGGGTTCTTAGTAGCCTTTGTTGTTTATATCTATTTAAATTGTGGGAATTATCATAAGTTTGTATATATAATATGGATAACTTGTTAGGCGTAACTTATATCTGATTTTACACTTTTTGCTTCCCTTTTCTTCTCATGTGCTGGTCTCTGATATTATAGTGAATCTGTGAATCGGCAATTTCTTTATTAGCATATATCTTATGGGTATCTATTGATTCTTTTGTGTACAGATGCAGCACAGGAAGTGAGGGACAATCACCAGGAACCAGTTGTCTTTGTAAGCATGCATGCCTTCATATATGTTGTAGCACCGTTGGCATAGAAATTATTTTTGAGTGCAATTTTCAATTATAAAATAAAGTCTGTATTATTGTGTTTCCATCATGCTGTCAAAAATATTTTACTCAATTCTTTGTTTAATCACAACCACCTATGGTTATACAAAATCTTGTTGAATATATGTATGTGTGTTAAAGAGATCAGATTATGCCCCTCATTTATTTATTTTTCTCCAAATTATCTCAATCTGTTTTAGCCTTAGCTTTATAGTGCAATCCAGGATGGGCTTTGTTAGCTGTGTTCATTCTTTAGGGTCCCCATAACCGATCTTTTGGGGGTATTCAGCAAATGGAGGTTGACTGTTCTTCTGCTTCGAGCATAGGGGTAGAAATCTGTAGTTCAGTATTTATGGATTTGCAATGTTGATAAAATGATACATAATGGAATGCATTATTTTGAGCCTTATTATTGCAATAGTTGCTATGCTAAGATACATTTCCTCCTCCCACTTTTTTATCATGCAACACTTTCACTTAAGCCCATAGAGGAAATTTGCTCTCAATCTTACCAGTTGCATATTTAGAGCTGGCATTAGTAGACGCCTCACTACTAGAATTCTGTGAAAACATCTGAAGTAAAACTTTAAGAACAAAGTTAATCACAATATTAAACACACAATGGCTGTCACTATTAAACACACTTTTGGTTGGGATCACTATTAAAGTATTGAACACACTATTGTGTTTCGCTAAAGCCCTAAACACACACCAGAACAGAACAGAGAAAGTCAGAACGAGAATGAGAAGGCGAACGGAGATGAGGGAACGAACCTTGGTGAGGCGGCGGTGACGATGTGTTTGACAAAAAAGTGAGGGAGAATCTCGAGGGAGACAACGTGAAGGAGAATCGCAGATAAGCAAGAATGAAATTAGGTTTTCCACTTTCCCCCCTTTCACTAAACAAGTTCCATTTAGAACCCAAAACACTGCCGTATTGGTGATTCACATACCGGTTCGCGAATACGGACGTACCCGGATTCGAATTTTATTTTATTTTTTTGGGGATGTGTCCGTGCAACATAGGCTGCTGCACTTTTATTTTTTAACAAGTGAAGCATCTTCTGGTCATTTTTTTGTTGACTTGAGTTTGTGTTATTATTCTCCTCATTAATTTTTTTACCTATTGTGAAACGAACAGGTTGCAAATGACTCCTCTGCTGAGCAACAAGGAGCAATTGTTGAAACTGATGCTCAAATTAACTGTTCTGATGGAGGTGGATTAACTGAACTTGAGAAAATATTAAAGCTGAAGACTTTCACCAGGTTTGTTTTGAATTATGTGCATGAGGCGCACTGCTTTTGGCATAATGCTTGATTGCTGTTATGCAATCTGTACTGTTTGTAAATTATTGAGCTTTATGGAGTTCTTATTGCAAGTTGGCTTTTCCAGTTTTCTATATCAAGTTCATGGCATTCTGTATTCTTAGATAATATATTCCTTTTGGCATAAGCTTTTTGTTGATATTATATATGATAAGTTTTGATTATTCCACAGAGAAGAGATTGATCATCTGACAGCACTTATGCATTCAAGAACTGTGGATTCAGCTATCAGGGAAGGGAAGAGGACAGAAGTTGTTCCATCAGATCCAATGTTGCCTCGTGATCAAATGAATGAATATCCCAAAACGCCAGCTCTAGAAACTGGGATTCAAAACCATGTTTCTAACCCATATGTCACTTCCAGTGTATGAGAGTTTGCTTCATGCTTGTCGTTGATGTATTTGTTTGGTTGTATTTTGTGGATGTAAAATTATTAATTTGCTTATTGTGATCTATTGACTTGTCTATAGGCTCCTATTGAGGATGTTTCTTCGCCTGCAGAGCTTGCTAAGGCTTACATGGGGAGCAGGCCTTCCAAGGTGTCCCCATCAATGCTAAGCCTGCGAAGTCCACCCAGGGAGGATCACACTCTACTAAAAAGTCAACACTTTACTTCGAGATCCCCTGTTGTGTCGACTGCTCCGAGGGCTACTAGTCTTGCTAGGGTTCATGATAATGGTTTTCTGACCCCAAGATCTCGTGGTAGATCTGCAATATATAACATGGCTCGGACACCTTATGCCAGAGTTTATCCAGCCTCCACCCAGGTTTGTCTTCTCTAAATGGTATTATGGATCATTATGATTGTATGGTCAGTTTTTTATCTGGTTTCACTCACTTTACAGGGTGTTGGGGTTGGTGAACCGTCATCTTCTGCACAATATGCACCGGGTCATAATGTGCTTTCTGGCTCTAAACAAGGGGTATACACACTTATGATTATAATTGTTATCCTTTCCGAGTATATCTCAGAGTTCTCTTTCAGGAATATGTTACTGCATTTGACTTTTCTTCCTCCCCATTTTTGCAGGCATTAAAACGTAGAAGTTCTGTACTAGATAATGATATAGGATCTGTTGGTCCTATTCGTCGAATCCGTCACAAGTCTAATCTTCTGTCTTCTAAAGGCTTGGCTTTGCCTCATTCAGGCGGTCCCCTATCGATTGTTAGGAGTGGAGCTGGTGTTGATGCTGCTCAACAACCTTCCTCTTCCATGCAGAAGGCTGTTCTATTGGGTGAAGTTAAGCATAGCCATATGAAATTGTCAGCAGAACATATAGATGATAGCAAACCTAGTACGAGCTTTCCCCCTTTACCCTCAAGATCTAGTGAGATGGCCTCAAAAATATTGCAGCAACTCGATAAGTTGGTTTCCCCTAGAGAAAAATCATCAGAGTTGAGGCAACCAACTTTGAATGATAAATCTCCATTAAAGTTGTCATCATCCATGTTACGAGGACAGGCTCTGCGAAGCATGGAAATAATAGATTCATCAAAATTACTGGATAACATACAAGAAAATGAGTCAACTGGCACACCTGGAAATTCATCTGCCAGTGCTGAAAAATTAAAATCAACGATAGATAAGGTTGAAAATGGTCCATTAAAGCCTGTTGTTCCTAATAGATCAGTTCCTGTTGTTACTGATGCAGATGCTACAGTGTCCAGGAAGCAAGTCATATCTATCGCCAAGTCTGGAGATTCTTCTATGACAAAACCTGTTCCTTATGCACAAAAGAAGAGGGCATTCCATATGAGTGCACATGAGGTTTGAAATTTTGCTTAACTATTATCTGTTTGGTGGTTTCCTGTGGCTATCCTGATTTTAAGCATGTTTAATTCTAATTTGTTGCTTGATTTTAATAATTTTCGTATATCTTTGTGGGAAGGGCTGGTGTTTTTTATTTTATTTATAGTGATTTGTTTGTTTCTTCCATTTAGCTCTCAAATAATGATGAAGGAACCAATTTCCCATATTTTTTTGTTTCTTAGTTACATTTATATTGATTACCGACTGATTAAAGTTATTTCACTTTTCAAATTTTAAATGTAAAATATAATTCAACCTCTGGTCGTGGTTATTCACTGTTATATTATTTCTCTCTTTTTTACAGGATTATTTGGAGCTGGATGATGATGCCCATCCCAATGGGGCCGTGTCTTCTTTCCCTTCATCTGGGAATGAAATATCAGGCTCTAATTCTGTGGCTGATAAAATTACCTCTTCAACTGAAACCATTGCACAGAAGCCCCCAGGTTCATCTGTGGTAATGCCATCCAATAGTTTTGCTGCAGATGTTAAACCTCATGTTGGGACTGTTGATGGTGAGAAGGTTGATGTGGCGGGCTCTAGAACTTCATCTGTCCCTGATCATACATTTAAGCCAGTTACAGTTGATATTACTGCATCTACACAAACAGTTTTAGGTTCCGAAAAGTCCACATCACCAAATGGATCAGTTGCTAATCCTCCCTTGTTTAATTTTGGGAATAAAGTTGTCCCATCAACAGAGCTGACAGCTACTAATTCTCCCTCAAAGGAGTCTATCAAATCTGGCCCAATATTTGGTTCAGACAAAGTTGTCTCTTCAAAGGAGACAGGTGCTGATGCGCCATTAGTTTACTCTGGCATCAACAAAAATGTTGACAGTGTTCCACAAGTGCCATTTACTTTCTCATCATCAAGTGATGGTGAATTTAATGGTGTGAAATTTGGTGCTTCTCCTGACTCAAAGCTGAGAAGCTCAATCAGGTTAGTGTATGCAATTTTTTTGCTTGGTATCACGAGTCATTCAAGATAACCGTTACACGTCTAGTTTATTTTTTCTTCTTGTAATTAAACAATAAAGTCTCTGAATTGCCAAATTTGATTGGGGAGTATAGTGTGCTTATATATATATATATATATATATATATATATATCATAATTAACTTCTATCATTCTGATAGGAATATAAGCTGTTAGATATTTATATTAAATTAAATAAATTAATGTAGTAAATGTATTAGGTGGTTATGAGTGGTTATTGTAGTGCATTAGGAAGTTATGAGTAGTTATTGTTAGTTATATTATTGTGTTTAAATATGTGGTGTGGGGGTTAGACTCTTCATTGAGGGATTTGTCATTTGTTAAAGGTTGAAGGAGGAGACTCCTTGTTAGGGGGAAACCCTGTGTATGTAGTAGGAGGCCTAGGTCTCTGGGACAGCATCTGCTGTAATTTCTTTGTATTCTTGTCTTTCTAATCTCAATATCTAGTGGTTTCCTATCACATTCCCTGTTTGCTGTAACAAATCTTTTTGGTCTTTATTTATACCTTCAATCATTCTATGTTACTGACATCTATTCAGGTATCATTTGATTTGAGAAACATTTTGCAGTCATTCGTCAGATTTATTGCCTTGTGTTTTACTGTTATTTGGAATTTGGGTTGTATAGCCTCATTTGTAAAGAGAGCCTTTAGTCTAATTGATGTGATACTACGTATAATTGTATCCTTGCTTTTTTTAACACCTGGCATTCTTTTTGCTTATGAAATTACACCAACTTCCCTTCAGGTTTATGTTATGTTATTGTCACACTTACCCCCTGAAGGGTGATGATTTAAATTACACCAACTCCCCTAAGGAGATGCGAGTGTAACTTTTGAAACACAAGGAGTGTTGGGTGTAAAGTCATTCAATGGAGGTCAATGTGATTCCCCTTTTTAAATGTACCAAAGTATTGAAACTCTGAAGTGATATAGAACAACTTACATCATATTCATTAATATTTTACAATAATCGATGCACTTATTTTTCATTTGCAGCTCAACCACTGTTGCTGGTGCAGTGGATTCAATCCCAAAAGTTCTTAAATCAGACAACACCGATACTAGGACTAAGACAGTTACTGGATTTTCTACTCCAGCATCAGAACCAGCTGTTTCATCTGCAGCATCGACACCATTGTCGACATCCCTAACTAATATAGCTACTTTTGGCAACAGTTCAAATCAAAATGGTCTGGCTGCTTCAAGCCCTTCAAGTTCTTTTCCATTTCCATCTGTGTTTACAAATAATTCTACTGGTCAGAATCTGTTCAGTAGCTCTTCCCTTGCAGCAAGCAGCAGCAGCAGCAGCAGTGCTTCCGTATCTTCCACTAGCACCAGCATGATAACAAGTGCTATAACTGAATCCAGCAATACCAGTTCTTCCACCCCAGCGGTGGCATCTTCCACTAGCACCAGCATGACAACAAGTGCTATAACTGAATCCAGCAATACCAATTCTTCCACCCCAGGGGTGGCATCTTCATCTTCGACAGCTTCCTTTTTCAAATTTGGATCCACCCCTTTACCATCAACAGGTTTACCTGTATCATCTACTTCTGGCTCAGAACCAGTAGAAACCAAGAAGGATGCAGAAATTGGTATTTTAGGCAGCACTTCCTTTGGAAATTCATCTGCTGCTGTCGGAAGCACTGCGAGTGGTGTTTTTGGACTTAGCTCCTCGGCAATGTCATCTGCAAATGGCCAGTCTCAGGGTTCTGTCTTCGGCGCCACAAGTGGGTCTGTGTTTGGTGCTATGGCACCTCCTGCTACTAGTGGTTTTGCATCTTCGACCCAGAGTCAATCAGTGGCAGTTGGTTCATCTGCATCACCCCAGTTGTTTGGGTTGACTGGGAATTCAGCTTTGTCTTCAGGGAGTTCATCGTTTCCTTCTTCAAATCCCACAACAAATATTTTCAATGCAGGAACAACTTTTGGGCAAAGTATTGTTGCTTCCTCATCAGAAGCTAACCTTGTGAGCTCTAATAGTGGTACAGGTTCTTCTTTGTTTGGGCAGTCTAGTTGGCAGCCCAGCAAGTCTCCCTTTGGTTCTTCCTTTAGTTCATCATCTTCATCGTCCTCTGGGTTTTCCTTTGGAGCATCCACTCCTTCTGTTGCGTCTACCAGTTCACCTATGATGTTTGCATCACGAACTCCTCAATTCTCATTCACTTCTGCAGCAGCCGCTTCCAACATGCAACCTGCTTTTGGGAATCCTAGCCCTGCATTTGCATTTGGTTCTGCTTCGGTTAATAATAATCAGATGAGTGCTGAGGACAGTATGGCTGAGGACACATTTCAAGCAGCTCCATCTGTGACTCCTATATTCGGTCAACAACCTGCCCCTGTATTTGGCCAACAGCCTGCTCCTGTTTTTGGTCAACAGCCTCAATCAAATTTTGTATTTGGAGCTCCAAATCCAACTCCAACTCCAACAGGAGCAAGTTCTGTCCAGTTTGGGAGTCAACCGAGTATTGCTCCACCAAACCCATCTCCATTTCAGGCTTCTGGCAGTCTTGAATTTAATTCCGGAGGGAGTTTCTCTCTGGGCCCTGGTGGTGGTGACAAGTCTGGTCGGAAAATCGTGAGACTTAATAAAAATAAGCTGCGTAAGAAGTAAGACTGTTGTTTATGAAAATGGTTAATTCTCTTACTGCAGCATCCCACATGTCATTCGTGCACCAAATAAATAAGCTCTGAAGGTAAGTGATCACTGACTGTTGCTGTTCAGTTGGCAATCTGAACAAGTGATGCTGTCGAAAGCAAATCAACCCATGCATGCTTGTCAGTTTCATTTGTCTTGCTTCTAATAGAACGCAAGGCTTAACTTTTCACAATTTTGTAATAGTGTGATATGGTAGAACATAATCTGCTGTACTTGTAGTAGTGGTTTTAGGTCATAGAAGTTCAAAATTTGGTCAGTTATTATGCTCATATAGATCCATGTATTTTCCTTACTTGTATCATAGCCAGAAATAGGCATGAATTTATGATTTTGCTGGTTACCACCGTCCACCAACATATAATACAAATGAGCATTCTGTGATTATTAGCGTAGGCCTCTTTGTTTCTTCGTTTGACGTTACTTTAGCATGAACTCATGAGGAGACCAGTAAAAGTTTTTTCTATAAAACTTGCTTGGGTGTTATTAACTTGTCAAATTTGGTTTACGTCAGTTTTTCATTCTCAAGTAACAGCTTATGGCTTGGCTTCTGTCACGAATGGCTTTGGTGAGGTTAGTTTTCAGATAATTTTAGTGGCAATTCACCCTATTCATTCCACATAGTAGTGAATTTGTCTTATTGAACGCAGTATATAATGAGAAAAAATATTTCCGGTATTTGAATTGCTTCCATTTAGTGTTGATATGTACAAATACTACCACAGAAAAAATGTAGCAATGGGAACTTTAAAAAAAAAAGTAAACTTTTATAAGGACTGAAAATAAAGGGGTGTTGTTCACCCAAAAAAATAAATAAATAAAGGGGTGTTATCGTCGAGCACCAAATGCACTAACATTCAATTTATTTTTTTGTGCATATATAACATCAAACTATTAATCATCCTGATAACGATCATGTATGTGCTTTACAATTCGGACGCCTGCCATTTGGATTTTGCTTATTGCCGTTGAATTCTGGGTAATCTTTCTACCTCACAACTTACATAGCACCTCTCTCCACTTGATCACAAAGGTTTAGGGTTAGTGCATGAAAATTAAAGAGGACATGAATTCCTTATCAACCATGTATCTTGCTACTTTTGTGGAGGTGTTTCTGGCCAATCAACTTGTTGAATACCTACTATTATTACAAAGATGTAAAAGATAAGAGAAAAACTGTAAATTTCAGGGATGGTCGTGCTTCAAGGAACCCCCTACACCTAACTGCCATACCCTGTGCCTCAGGTAAATAATTTGCCACCTTAAGCATGCTTTTAACATAAGAGATTTTGAATTATAAGTAATTTAGATAAACCAGGGCATATCATCCTTTCCTCCAGAGCCATTCAACCAAGTTTGATGCAAGTGCACCCAGGTAAGCTCATCTGGGGCATCAACCTATTAATAAATAAACAAAAATCAAATTATTCATGTAAAATGAAGTAGAGAGTAGAACTTTGTGCAGACTGAGTAAAAAGGTTTACCTTTGAATTCATCAAAACCTTTGTTGAACATCCCTGTAACTCATTCCCTGATTTTCGACGACCGGACAGGATACAAAGCTTAGTTAATCAAAATCTTTAAAATGGATGAGGATTTGTCGATAGTTGTCAACCAAAGTAGCCTAGAGTATAATGCAATTGAGCAGAAGTTTAAAAAAAAAAAAGGAACAGGAAAATCAGCATACTACATAGAATTTGGCAATTTGTGAACAGATATGAATTCAAGACCAAGAAAAAACTGTATGGGAAATCATTAAAAATGACTTAAATTTAGCTTTATGACATAACATAATGGGTAATGGCATTGTTTGAGCAAGTATAGGTTTTGGTTGTTGAAATGGTCATATGTGAACTTGTGATTTGTGAATATGGCAATGACTCGTACAATAAATCATAGGCATCAGAGAATCTTTTTTTTTTTTTTTCAAAAGGCATCAGAGAATCTTTTTTTTTTTCAAAAGGCATCAGAGAATCTGATAAATTTGTTAGGAATAAGCACTACATATTTTGCTAAGGTAATGCAGTTTGGTTGTGTCACTTTCAAACAGTGATCAGTTGATTATGAATGTTAATTGGGCACTCAATGATAAAATGAGCCGTAGGATTTTCCAGCTTATATGTTCAGAAATTACTAACTAGTTAAAAGTAATCTAGGACAGTGCAGTTTTTAACTCGTAATGCAATAAGGTGATTTTTTTTTTCTCCAGAAATTTCAAATACATCGAGGCACCTGACACGGAATCTCTTTCAATTTTGCTTTATTCTGTTCATTTGTGTCCTAAGTCCTAACCATTAGAGAATCTGGGTAATGAATCCTGTGGGTGTACTTCACTTTCAGTAAGCAGCACAATTGTCTAACTTTAAAAGGCTACTTCAGAAATACTGATGCAAAGGAAAAGCTGATCTAGACTAAACCCAACAGAAGGGAGCTCTGTAGCATAATAATGAGCACAAACCAATAGTTATACTTATACATAATAATGAGCACAAACCGATAGTTATACTTATACATATTCCACTCTTCAAGGGTCTATAAAAACTGAAATCTAAGCATGGGAACTTCTGGTATAAATCCTAAAATAGTAGAACTGCTCTTGCAAGCTCAAACAATTATATTAAACTAAAAGCCATGAAGGAACAAATCAACAGAAAAAGCAATAATGAACAATAAGTTCATAAATTCAAGACTATTGAACCAGAGTGCGTAACAAATCTCACCAGATAACTCCCACTTGTCAAATTTGACCAGCCATGAGCTCAAACTGACCTCTGCAAAAGACATCCGATCAACCCAAATGCGATAGTCTATGCCTCGCTTGTCACCAAACAGCTGTACTATGGTATCTATACTTTGGTGCATAGGTCGATCGACTCCAGAGGGATGGACAAAATTTCCTGTGGGATGCTAAAGGAAAGCAGAACTTAGAAGATGATTGACACCTCTCCAGCTTTTCAAAACCCACATAAAATGTCACTTTAGTTTCGCATATTAAAAACACTGCCCCTCATTAAATTTGCATATAAGAATATAGAAAATAATATAATTATATTAAAAACGTGGAAAGCTAAAAGTCAGCAGCACTTCACACATCAAGTAGAACTTCATATTGGATAAAAAAAAATTGTTTGGTCAGAGCCACCAATTCAGTAAGTCTAGAAATCATACAATTTTCATGCATGCAAGAGATTCAGCTCCTGCCAGGAGCATAGCAATGATTTCTAACCAATTTTGCAAGTGCATTTAAAAACATAAAATTGGATTAAACTTACTAAGATTGATCTTAAATTTTGAATATTTGGCTCAGAATTCTCAACTTCTCCACGCCTCCATCTCTCATAAAATAAGTAGAACATCACTACTACATGGCCAGGACTAAGAATTTTCCTTTTGAACATTAAGTCACTAATGTCTCTTGGGGATACATTTGGACCTAGAGAGAAGTTACCAATGGCTTGCATAATACCAGCTGCACATCTATCAGTTGCATGAATTATTTGGGGATTGCCCCTCGCATTTTCTGCATACCATTGAACCAATTCTTCCAGCGCGTTACTGACCTGAAAATGCAGGATTAGAATGATCATTTGTAAAATTAAAATCAAAATAAGCAAACAAAACAGATTAATATATGGTGAATTTAGTAATTCTTGTAATTATACGAACCAAGACACCATAAACTTCAGGTACACCAAACAGTTCAGCATCATTTCCTGAATCACCACAAACAAGAGTGTTGAGTGGTTTTAGTCCATCAGTCTTCAATTTTTCAAGTAAAAATTCAAGGGCTCGTCCTTTCCCGGCAGCTTGGGGTAATATATCCACAGCAATACCATTGCTATAAATTATTTTCACATCTAACTGGAAAAGAAAGGAGAAATAACTAGTCACCACACCCCCAAATATACTTTAAATGTACCATTTTAATATAATATTGGATTACGACAACCCGAGTATGTATCTGGTTACCTGTTTGTCTGCACAGATTTCATATGTGTATGCATGTGTCCAAAAAACAAGTCTCAGGTAAAGCTTTCAAACGAAGTGGTAAAATTGATGCCATTAAGATTGTTTATTAACTATAATCTTACCTCAAGTTTTTCCAAACATTTTGATAGAGCTTCAATGACTTTTGAGGCCTTCTCTTTCTCCAAATAAAAACTAACCTTGTGAGGCCGTTGCTCTGTTTCTGACTGCAGTTACTCCAGAAATTTCAAAGATTAACAAGTTAATAAATGAAAATCAATGCTCTTAAATAATAGCAAATACTATAATTCATTTAAGGCCATTATCCCGAACATGAAGCACTATATAAGAATGCTGATAAATGATAAGTATCTTAATTTTTTTTGGCTTAAATATGAAAATGGTCCCTATAGATATTGACTTTTTTGAAATTGGTCCCTGTAAAATTTTTGTTTTGGTTTTGGTCCCTACATTTATAAAATATTTTGATTTTGGTCCCTCCTGTTATATGTGGATGGAAAATGCCGAAAAATGTAAAATATTATATTCTATGACCTATTAAGGATTTCTTACATTAATTCTCAAGGGTAAACAGAAAACTTACATTAAATAAGAAAACCAGTTCAAAAACCATGATGTCAGAGGGACCAAAACCAATTGAATCTAAATAATAGAGGGACCAAAACAAACTACCAACATAATTATGGGGACCAAAATTTAATATGAGGGACCAAAACCAAAACGTTTTGTAAGTGCAGGGACCAAAACCAAAAGAAAAATTTTACAAGGACCAATTTCAAAGAAGTCGATATTTACAAGGACCATTTTCATATTTAAGCCATTTTTTTAAATCAAATTAACAGATTCATATGCTAGATACATACTTGAAGAACTAGTTCTGGAAACTTGGCGGTTTCCTCCACAACTATTTCTCTATTCCACTTACGATCCAAATACTGTTTCCACCCGTCATCTGGTTCCATTGATTCACCATACGTAATCTCAGTCCCCACAGACATTATTGTTATATCAGGAGTCAGCAGAGGTTTCTGCTTCCGTAATTCTCTATAAATAGTGGGTGATCTCCCGGTGGAAAAAACTAGCAGAGAGTTATGACGATAATAAGCTTCCCATAGTGCATTGAACCTTAGAAGAGCAAGATTTTCTGGATCATCATGGTCTACCTGCAATGACATACACATGGTTTCACCAGATTTTAACCCAAGCACCACCCAAAGTTATATTACTATCAAATTTATGATATGTATGTTGTACCATTGTGAAATCAAGATCTGAAACAATCATAATATTGGCAGGACCATCGAGTCGATCCATACGTTGTATTTTCTCTTTTCTACCAACGGAAATCCCCACTACTTTACTTTCGTAAGAACCATCACATGTAAGCATGAGCAAATTCTCCACCTGCTTAGGTTCAAAACAATGTAGCTCAGAGTCGAATACTCTCTTTTTTCAGAAATAGCAGCAAAGATTAAGGGTCTCGCTAATAACTGCCCTAAGAGGACTTGTTAAGAAACACAAAAAGATTAAAGTGGTGTCAGAAAATTAAGTTCAAAAGTTCTCTCGTAATGTTAAACTCGTCATCTTCCAACGCAAAATATAATTATTTTTACCTCCTTAAACAATGCCCTAAGGATGGATACACTTGTTAGCATTCTCCAAAGATTAAAATCTAAAATAAACAAAAAAAAAGGACCTCCAATTAAAGTATAAGAATCATTTCCCTCTCACAAAACAATATGGAAACATAACTAGTACAAGCATCATTCAATAACACACCAAAATAAAATACTATTCAATACAGAACAATCCACATATAACTTAAAACACAAATGAAATATAAAACTAATAGATTAGAGTAGTAAGGTGAAACTACAAATTTTACAGTAGCTCCTTCTATTAGGATATGAAATATCTCAAAAAAAAAAAAAAAAAAAAAAAAACACAAAACAACAAAACAAAACAAAAAATTCAAACTTTAACACAGAATACCCAAAAACCTCTGCTTCCAGCAAGCATGCTATTAATTTAACACGTCATCCTTTTATTTATTATTATTTTTTTTCATTGTGAAGAAAGATAATAAATAAAAAAGCGGGGGCAAAAAGGAAGATGGCCACCTGCAGCAACCCAAAAACACAGAACCAGCAGCAAGCAGGAAAAAAAAAAAAAAAAAAAAAAAAAAAAAACCAGATACAAAGTGAAAGCAGTAAGCAATAGAAAGAAGGAAGTAATTTAGTCGAACAGGTAACGTGCAGAGCGAAGAGCAATATTTACCTTGTGAGAAGAGAGAAAGGAGAAAAGAGAAATGAGAGATGAGAGAACGGCTTGGAGTATATCTGATTTTTAAATTTATTTTTATTTTTTAAATTTATTAAAATACTCGTATCCTTAAAACTTAGCTTTTTTTTTTTTTTTAGGAAAAGACTTAGCTTTTTAATATTGAGATTTGAGAATATTTGTGTGTATTAAAATCTAATGCATTTTGTTAAAGCATACTAATAAAAAAATATTTTGCACATGTTAGCAAAATGTAAAGTTTGGAACTGGTCAGGGATGCAAAAGAACACTCAAGAAATTTTTGTTGTTGTTATTATTTGGATTGATCATGACTCAAGAAATCTTTTAAATAGGTTAAGATTCAAAATTGATGATAAGAATATAATAATGACTCAATGTGCACTTTATTACTTATATGAAAGTGTTCAATCATCAATTCTCATTATTGTTCAAAATCACTTATATAGTCTATAAAACTCATATTTGAAGTTATTATATTTTGTATATATATAAAAAAAAAACCAAGTTAAAATTTTTGCCGCAATGTGCCTTATGCAAAAAGTATGCTTTATGTTCGGCAATTATGTTGAAATGACTAAAATTGTGTAGACATTTCCCTTTGACAAAGTGTACAAAACTCTTAAAAGAAAACAAATTACTATCTCTGTCCTTGTATAAATAAGATATATTTGGGTGATTTTACGTTCATTAAGAAAATTGGTTAATTTAGTTAATGATATTAAAAATGTGAACATTTAATATGTATTTTCAAAACTTACCCTATTAATATTATTGGAAATTTAAAAATGTTAAATAAATAGGGGTATTTGTGGAAAAAAATAATTAATGGTCATTGAAAATTGATATAGGGTCTTATAAATAAGGACAAAATAAAAATGTCAAAAAGATCTTATATTTAGAGATGAAAGTAATATAAAAATATTAAAATTAATATTTAAGTAATAAAAACAACATTAAATAACCTGAACTTACCTATAAAACTCATGCGAATGAAATTATCTTCTCATCTCGCAGTGGAACACAACCCCAAAAAAAAGGAGTTTCCATGCTTATTAACTCCAACCCATAGTACAAGGGGCATATCATAACAATTAATACCATATGTAATATTAAAGACAACCACGTCCAAAAAACTTCATATGCTCATATCGAATCACTGAATACCCAAATAATATGCTCCAACTTGTTACTTTCATCCAATGTAAAATCATATTGGAAAGCATCATTTCTATCGTTCAAATTTTTGCATAATTTGAGAACATCTAAGACATCGTTCTCTTTGCCAACGCTACTTTAAGATTGAATGAAGTTCCTAATATCTTTGTCCAAAAATGGAAGTTGGCATGTCACTATCCCTTTCTCTGCACTCTCTTGATAATAATAAATTAATAATAATAATAATAATATACAATCTTAATCATTGATAGGGATGTCATGATGATAAGCAGAGAGAAATAAAACTTCATTTTCATCCAATAACGATGGTCATAAGAGTATTTAAAACATGTAACCACCCATCATTTCTTGAAGCCAAATGTTCTTTTAGAGATTAACAATTTTGCATTATAGTTACATTACATCTTGAACTTTTTCATTTTCTTCATTTTCTTTTCTACTTCAGTATTTTTTGTTTTTGTTTAGCAACACATGCACTGTGACATATAAACTCTCTTTTATAAATATTTTCAATTTTATTCTTGTATCGTTTGTAAATATGACCACATCTAACCGAAAAACCGCAACTCTTTGCAAATAAACAGTAAAAATTGTAAGCATTTGTAACACTATTAAACAATTTTTCTTTGTAAAGAGTTGAGTCATTGACATTTTCGCCTTGAGGCAAATGTTCACTTAAAAACTTTTTGATTTCATTATTATCACAAACTTCTCCAATCGCATTATGTTTGGATTTTGAATTATCATCTCTAAGAAACACCACAGGTAAGCCAATTATCAATTTCTTTAGATGACATTATGCACGTGAAAATTTAGGAAAAATCCCAACCTAAAAATATAGTAATATAAAATTAATAACATATAAATACCAAATTCTAACTTTCACAAGCATGTCCACAAATACTGTGTGAACTACAACTAGCTCAAATGACAATGGCATTGATTAGATTATAAGCTAAGCAAACACGTATATCATTGTCAATATAAGTAAAACTTGTCCCAGCATGTAATAATATAAAAAATATTTTTATCATGCAATCAAATTTTGGATTGTTGCAAAACAATTATTTGATAAATCAATGGTTGCTTAACAAATCATCTAGTTAATCTATGTCATTGTCACATTAGTTCTGCATAAATCAAAATTGAATTCTTGCAATTTGATTCAATATCAAAGTTGAGTTATTTCAATTTAGTCCTTACGTATCACACTATCACATAGAGCTGATGTCACAATGACATATTTTCATTGGATGATTTGTCACAATCATTAGTTTATCAAAGGATTGTTGTGTAACAATCTAAAATTTGGTTACATGAAAGTTATACTCTAATATAAAATGGTCTTCGACACAAATTTGTTTAAAGTTTAAACAATTATCTTGCCATTCGTGACAGAAGCCAAGCCATAAGCAGTAATTTGAGAATGAAAAACTGACGTTAAGGTTACACTTTTTAAAAAAATTAGAACCTTAGTTGGCAACATAATAAATCTCAAATAAATAAAAAATTTTGTCCTGAGGCATTGATCAAAATTGTCTATTTGATCAAACTTGTTTAGCAGTGTGGTGACATCTATAAATTATAGGTCGAGAAAGCATATGGACATGACTGCTATCTGCGTTACCGTGTCCCATTGATATTCTAGTATTATTGGATTATATGTAAAGATGATAGTGTTCAGGATGTGCAACAAAATAAAAGTTGTTAAAATAATTTAAATTTTTTTTAATAATATTACGTGAATATCCAAATTTAACATTCGAATCTATCATTTAACTTGTTTTATATGTAGAAATAATAAAACTGCATATAAAACAAACCAAATATTAAATCCAAATATTAAATATGAATATTCAGATAACATTACGAATTCAAAGCGTTATAAGATAATTACATGGAAGCCAGAAGAGTCTAAGAGAAGGAAGAGACTAACATATCGGCCCATTTCAGTAAATAATCATCCATGTATCCAAACTAGGGAACTATAATGTTTAACGACTAAACTGTCACTTTAATTCCTGAATTTATATAGCATTTTCACTTTAGTCCTTGAAAATAACAAAATTGTTTTTAGGTCCCTAACTTTTTAAAAAGTCATTCACTTTAGTTCCTAATATTAACAAAATTGCTTTTAGGTCCCTGACTTTGTAAAAAGTCATTCACTTTAGTCCCTGAAATTAACAAAATTGTTTTTAGGTCCCTGATTTTGTAAAAAGTCATTCACTTTAGTCCCTGCCCCTAACCCCATCAACATACGTTAACAGAATGATGATGTAGCTGTTCGGAGGCATTAAACCACATCATTTTTGCACAAGAGGCCAAAATGTGGGCAAAACACAATCAAAAATTAATTTCTTCATCTTTTAAATCCTAAAGTTGATGGTGAAGATGGTCCAGAGGAGTTTTTAGCTTTTTTAAAACCATGCGTGGGCATAAACACCATTGACGATGCCTCTGTATTAGATGGGACTGATGCAGCTGATCTTGGCCTGATAGGTAGTTCAGCCCTAACACTAGATGATCTTGTGATGACTGTGTTTGTGACATATCTATCGCATCTGAATGAGGAGCAACAACATTAGTAGCTGCAGGTGCAGGTGCAGTAACATCATTAGCAACTACATTAGGATTAGAAGCAACATCTGCCTCTTGTGCAAAAACGATGTGGTTTAATGCCCCCAAACAACCACATCATCATTTTGTTAACGTACGTTGATTGAGGTTAGAGGCAGAGACTAAAGCGAATGACTTTTTTACAAAGTTAGGGACCTAAAAGCAGTTTTTTTAATTTCAGGGACTAAAATGAATGAATTTTTACAAAGTCAGGGACCTAAAAGCAATTTTGTTAATTTGAGGGACTAAAGTGAATGACTTTTTACAAAGTTACAAAGTCAGGGACATAAAAGCAATTTTGTTAATTTCAGGGACTAGAGTGAAAGTGCTGTATAAATTCAGGGACTAAAATGACAGTTTAGTGAATGTTTAACTAATATAATTTTAAGATTTGGCATATGAGCAAAATGTTCCAATAGTGTATCCAAAGATATGAAACTTGCCTTGCCTCAACAAGAAAAAAAATATCAAGGAAAAAAGCTTGGTAGCCTTGGACTTTTCTATCATCAATGGGCAAAAATAGACAACCACCATGCAAAATATGCCTCATGAAAATTATGCAGGTGATGATGTATTAATTCATGCACACGAACTGAGCAAAATTAATTTGCCTCATGAACTCTAGTAGTAATTCTGACAAGTCTGACCTGCAGAGTCAAGGTTCATGATTTGATTATTAATATCATTATTGAAGTCATATGGAAAGATCACAATACAATTAAGATTTTTTGAGTAAGAATAAACATATCAAGTGGAGGAGAAAGCATTTACGCAAACATCTTGTGTGGCTTGCTATCAATGATTACTGGGGTGATGGCTGTTGGAATTGTTGTCGTAGTGATTTTTGGAGGTCGTTGTTGGGTGGGTGGGTCGGGTGCGGGTGGCTAAGCTGGGTGGCTGCCGTGGTTGGGTCACGATTGGGTGGGCAAGTGGCGTCTGTGAGCGGGTGGGTAAGTGAAGTTAAGATTTTAAAAATAAATTATTATTACTTTTTTTACACTAAGGCTATCTTTCGGTCGATAGCCGAAGACTAATCCCTCGCCAGACGTAAAGATCACCGAAATGAGTTTTGCCTTTAATAACAAAGCATTTTTTTTTCCTGATATCATGCTTAAAGAATCTAATCATCTACCAATTGTACTGAGTTTGTTGGTTATTCTAAACTATTATTTAATTTGCTAATGAAAGCATAAGTAACAAAATACAATAAAATATACAAGATCTTTCTTGAGCAACTAACGTCATGCCCCAAGAAAATCGCATTGCAATTTGCAAAGCTTGAAAAAGTACACTTCAAAAACAAAGATTCTAATAACAAAGCTCTCCCTCGAAGACAAATGAAGACGGAGCATACCAAGCTCCTACAAAATTTGATACCTCATTGTCATTCTACAAAAAACAAGAAAAATAATTAACCATCGGTTACACCGTTCACTAATCACTTTGGGAAATCACATCGAGCCACCATTATCATAGTTCAGATATATCATATAACAAATCCATAATTGTCTCATTCAACTTCCCCTTTCAATACAAATTCTTTGGACTAATAAAAAAGATTTGTTTCTTTCTTTCTAATGAGTTTTTTTCTAGGGGCTTAATACACATAGTAATTAAGGATAAATTCAATTTATATGGAGAATTGATTTGTTTAATACTACATGACAAAAACTTTAAGTTTTATCATAAATATTTGCTACACATTTAAAGTATTACTATTAAGCATCAAGAAGGTTTAACGCAGTTGATAATATTTAACTGAATTCCTTAAGTATGATGTCATCAGAAGTTTAATTCTTACCGTGAGTATGAAAAATGCTTTACTGATAGATACAAAATCTACTTTAATCTACTTTAATGATCTTTACGCCTCGAAGGAGATTAATCTTTAACTATCGGCTAAAGTATGTGTATATACATTTGATTAAAAAAACTTAAAGTATCATGAACATGTATGTTCACATTAGAAAACTTCATAATATATATATATACCTAACCCTTCACACACAAATGTGCAATCATCAAATTAAAGCTAGGTACTAACTACTAATTATAGAGAATAGAGAGAGAGCTATTACTATTACAAGAGTGCAGCAACTATAACCATAACATGGGTACTTCAACCTTTCCAACAGTGGACAAATGCAACTCAATTGGTAGAGAAAAACACACGGTGGTTGCTGATATGGATGGAACCTTACTCAGAGGCCGTAGTTCATTTCCCTATTTTGCTCTTGTAGCCTTTGAAGTAGGTGGTGTTCTGAGGCTTCTCTTTTACATCTTGGCTGCCCCTATTGCTGGTCTTCTCTATTACTTTGTATCCGAATCTGCCGGCATACAAGTCCTTATCTTTGCATCAATGGCTGGCATGAAACTCTCCAGCATCGACTCTGTGGCGCGTGCTGTCCTACCCAAGTTTTATTCCGACGATCTCCACCCGGAGAGCTGGCGCGTGTTCTCTTCGTGCGGGAGGCGGTGTGTCCTCACCGCGAATCCAAGGGTGATGGTGGAGCCTTTCTTGAAGGAGTTCTTGGGGGCTGATATGGTTTTGGGGACTGAGATTGCAACATGGAAAGGGAGAGCTACTGGGTTGGTATGCAAGCCTGCTGGGATACTTGTTGGAAGTAAGAAGGCTGATGCTCTTAGAAAGGCTTTTGGAGAGGAGCAGCAACCTGAAATTGGACTTGGAGATAGACTCACTGATGCTCCTTTCATGGCTTTATGCAAGGTATATATATATATATAACAATTCCAAAATTATTGGATGCATCTTTCTTTGGTTTTGCAATTCTTCTTTCTTTCTTTAGAAATCACACACAGTAAGTAAGTGGGAGTTATTATAGATAGATATCCAATTATGACAACTTTAAATGAAATAGATATCTTAAATATTCAAACAACTTTATACTAGTTATAGTTATTTCAAAAAAACTTTATACTAATTTAATTTGAGTGAGTATCATCAAATGAGTTTAATTACACTCGAAACTACTTGTACATTAGTTCAATTTTTTTTATCAATGTTTCACTTGTACATGTTATCATTAAATTTGTTTTTCAATTTTTTTATTCTATTATATACCAGCACGAATATTCAAGGTTTTAAATTATGGTCACGATTGTGGTTTTGAAGCTTTCAAAATCATTATTTTGTGATACGATAGCAATATTTATGATGTGATTTAATTAGAAAACTCCAAAAACTTATTATAATTTAAGTTACCATATTAAACATAAATTTAAAACTTTGCTTACATGATATAAACTCATGGATAAAGAGAAAATATGATGTTGACGTTAAATTTTATGCATGCAGGAAGCTTACATAGTACCACCCAAGCCAAAGGTGAAAGCAGTAACAAGTGACAAGCTACCAAAGCCCATAATCTTCCATGATGGAAGATTAGTTCAGAAACCAACACCCCTCATTGCTTTGCTTATCATTCTTTGGATCCCCATAGCCTTCCCCTTAGCATGTCTAAGAATTGCTGCTGGATGCCTCCTTCCAATGAACTTAGTCTACTATGCCTTCTGGGCACTTGGTGTCCGTGTCCTTGTTAAGGGCACCCCACCCCCACCAGTTAAAAAATCCAATAATAATGACCATAATCAATCATCATCTTCTACCGGTGTTCTCTTCATTTGCTCCCATAGAACCCTCCTTGACCCTATCTTCCTCTCCACCGCCCTCGGCCGCGGCATCCCCGCCGTCACCTACTCCGTCTCCCGCCTCTCCGAGATCATCTCCCCTATCAAGACCGTGAGGCTGAGCCGCGACCGCGACACCGACGCCTCCATGATCAAGAAACTCCTGCAGGATGGTGACCTGGCAATTTGTCCCGAGGGGACAACTTGCCGGGAACCCTTTCTGCTTAGGTTTTCGGCGTTGTTCGCGGAGTTAACCGACGAGCTCGTGCCCGTGGCCATGGTGAACCGGATGAGCATGTTCCACGGGACGACGGCACGAGGGTGGAAGGGGATGGACCCGTTTTACTTCTTCATGAACCCTAGCCCTACTTATGAGGTCACTTTCTTGAACAAGTTGCCGAAAGAGTTGACTTGTGGCTCGGGAAAGTCAAGCCATGAGGTGGCGAATTATATTCAAAGGGTGATAGCTGCAACTTTGTCATATGAGTGCACAAGCTTCACAAGGAGAGATAAGTATAGAGCACTTGCTGGTAATGATGGAACTGTGGTGGAGAAGGTTAAGGCCAACAAAGTAATGGGTTGTTAGTTACGTTGAAGAATATTTTGATGGATTATATTGTTCGTTCAATTCTCTCTTATTTCGGTTTTAATTTGTTTCCTTAAATTTTCGGTTTCATATATTTGGAAAGAAGGGAACAAAAGGGAATCAAGAAATTTAAATGATGATGTACCACAAGTTTGCAAAATAAATTGGATATGTAGTTAGAAGAATGAGTTTGTATGATTAATTAATGTTTCAAATAACTATTTATCCAAAAAAAAATTTCAAATAGCTATGAGAATATGACAAGAATCTGAGCAATTATTTGATGGTTTGGGATCATTAGTCTCGAATAAATCACCACCATTTATATATTACTCATTTTATGTATTTTTTATAATAAAAAAATTAAATTATAAATGGTGGAGATGAGTCATGAATACCATTGGCATATATTTTTTATTGCTCAACTAAGATGGTGCTTGTCATGAACATATATGGTAAAATCAATTTTGAGATGACTTTGTGTTTATGGTATCAATTTATGAAGGCCAGGACCATTGTAGTCGGAATCGCATGAATCTTGCGATACGATTCGCGATTCGATTCAAAAACAAGACCCAGCGATGCGGATCGGAGTCTGGATCGCGATTTGCAGCGAATCGGTGGCAAATCGGTGGCATATCGCGGAATCGCCCCGGAATCGCGAGTCACGGTGGTATCGGGCGATTCCAGTTCGCCGCTGCATGTTTCTTGGGTAGGGTTTCTGGATCTGCTCAAGGTTGAAGACGACTAGGGTTTTTTTGGGCCGTTTTTTGGGCTTTTTTGTTCTGAAATTTCCGTTTTGTCTTTTCCTCTTCTTCTATTTCGGTAGTTTTCAAAGTTCAGAGGGTTATTAAATCCTATTAATTACTGAACATTCCTTTTGGCCTTTCCTTATCTAAATTTTCATCAATATCTAAACATTAAAATTGATTGATTCTTAAAATATTTTTATGATTCTCCACCTATTAAAATAATCTTTCACGTTCTTTCTTCTTCAGTTCTCTTAAAACACTTCTTCTTCTGCTGCACAGTGCACACTTTTTTATTTTTTATTTTTTCTTCAAGAGATGGTAGAAGTTGAAGATCAAGATGAACAACAATCTTTTATTTTGTTTTGACTTGAATTTTTTTTTGAGTTTTTGACTTGAATTTGGAGTTTTATATTTAGTTTTCAATGAATTTTTGGACTTAAAATGCTTATATACTTTATATATTTATATAAAATATATTTTATGCTATCTTTTATTATTAGTTCTGTATCTTACGATTCCCGATTCGATTCGATTCACGGTTCGGAAAATTGATCTTCCGATACGCAATGCGAATTTCAATTCAACTACCATGGCCAGGACAAATGTCTGGTTTAATTTCTAGCAATAGAAATTTCAAGTCATATAGAAAGATGGATGTCAAATTTGTGTAATTTTACTTCAATCAAAATTTACATAAATTTTGTAATTACTAATTATAAAAGCAATCCCATTTATTGCTTGCAGAAATTTATTTTTTTTTAATCAAGAGTATTTATTCAATTAATAATGGAAGACTTATCCTTTTCGAAACATTAATATTAGTAAAGTGAATTTTACTTTAATTAATAAAATCTTTTCATACACAATATGAATCAAACTCATGCTGTAATACTTAAAAAATTCAATCATTATTTATCAATTAAGATGTGTTTTTTTTTTTTTTAAAGATTTTATTTGGAAGAGCACGTACCCAAACCAAATACAAGAAGCGCGGTGGTTGAAAAAAAAACACAAGATAGTGGACTAAAATACCATTGATAGAATGAAAATGTTCTCTAAACATACGTGATTAATAATTGCATGAATATCTAGCTTCTCTTATATAAAAAATAATTAAATAAATTTTTATTTATAGAGCTTTATTATTCAAGAAAAACAGATATTAAATCTAAATATCAAATTTAGATATTCATGTAATATCAGGATTGAAAAAAAAATTACAGCCAATTTCATGTGCTAAAAATCATCTTCAAAACCGAACTTGAATCAAGTCAAAGACCTGAATGTGGTCAAATGTGGAACCTGAGAAAACAATCTCCTTCCTAAGCAACCAAATGGACTAAAAACAATGGCTAACGATAACATCAACATAATGGACCAATTTTTCTCCCACTGAGCATTGAATTGTATGTATTGATTAAAATGGTCACTCATGAAGTTGGTAAAGCAACATTTTCCTCCCAACCAATTATAAGGGTTAGGCTCAAATGCATGTTAATAGAAACCATGCATCAGTGCATGGGTTGACTTTACTGTCAAACACAAGTTTTCTTTTATTTTTCATAAAGGGCCTACAAGTTTAAGTTTTTGTTGATATACCCACCAGTCTTAAATGACAAAAATGCCCTTAATAAAAGAAAAAAAACAACAACACAGTTCAGATGATCAGATCTAATCCCATCTCCAACATTTGTTTATGCTTCCTTCATGTTCGTTCATTTATAACACATGCTTAATCTCCCATATTTCTTCATTGTTTATGGGAGGAATGTGTTTACCTTTAATCTGTTTATGCTTAATCTCGTTCCAAATATGGTTTTTTTCATGTTCGTTCATTGCTTATGCTTAATCTCCTAGATTTCTTCTTGCTTCGTCCAGATTCGTTTATCTCGCAAGTCCATCGAAACACCACCGCATCTCGCGAGTGTCGGTATCGCCGCGACCCATCATCATGTCACTAGCGCTAGAATCGTGCCACCGACCTCCAACCGCGAAACTCGCCTCCCCTGTGCCCCGCCGACTCCGCAGCGGTCTTGCCAAGAATGCCCCGTTCGGTGTGACCACCATGCCATCGTCGAATGCATCCAGATCTGGATCTCCACGAGTTTTGACGCCACCGCAACATATGTTTAATGAGTCAAAGTGGTTTCCTTTCACCAATTTTCGCGGATCTGCAGCAAAATGGATAGAGGAAGATGGAGAGCCACGAAGAAGATGATGAACAGTCCTTTTTTTCCTTTTTTTTTAAAAAAATCGATGACAAGTGGTAATATATAATATACGAACTACATATACAGTAATAATTTACGACTAGCCCAGTGGTCACAGCGTCCGTTGAAAACCGGGAGGTTGCGGGTTCAAACCCCACCTACTATTACAACATTTTTTTTCGTCTTTTAAATTATTATTTTATTTACTGTAACATAGTTTTTTGATGTTTTAATTTTTTTTCGCAACTTTCATACTTATAACTTGATAAATTGTTTATAAGAAATTTAATTCATTATTTGTTTCTTAATTGCGATGTTTATGCAAAAAATTATACAGTGTCTTGTATTTTTTGGAAAAAAAATATATTGTATATAATTAAGATATTTTAAGTTTTTAACCTATACCAAAAAAGGTTGGTTAATTAATTAATGATATTAGAAATATGAGTATTTTATATGTATTTTCAAAATTAACCCTATTAATAGTATTGAAAAATCGATGAAAAGTATTACTGTATATAAATAGGGGTGTTGGAAAAGTAATTAATTGTTATTAAAAATTGATATAAGCTCTTATAAATAAGGACAAAATAAAAGTGTCAAAAAAGTTTATATTTAGATATGAAGGTAATACCAATTTACACCCTATGTTCCTATGTTTGGGTACACAGATTAAGAAAATGTTGATTATTGTAAGTTTCATATGTATTTTGTCTAAAATGCCCATATTTAATCCATATTGAAAATTGTAGTAGTATTTAATTTTTATTAATAAGTATGTTCATTAATTAATGTATACTGATTTATAAATGGGATATATGATAGAAGTAGAATTAATGAGGAGTAATAAAAATATTTGAATGAAGGATTAAAGTTGGAAAGAAAAATATGTTTATGCATTAAAATTGTAAAAAGATAAAAGATATAGAACGAAAAAAAATTTAAAAGACCAAACAAAATGAAACGGAGAAAATAATTTATGACGCCATCTATTTAATTTATGACCTTTGTTGCAAGGAAATCAACGGCAACAGTTTCTAATTATACAAAAAATCGGACCAACAGGTGTTCCTTATCAATCCCAGTTGTTCATGCCACATGAGAGGAAATCAACGGCAATCAAGGCCCCATGCACTGATGCATGGTTTCTCTAAACATGCATTTGAGCCTAACCCCAATTATAACAACCAACCCAAATTCTATAAGAAGCTGTACATACTGTTCTGAAAAAGATGGTCCACTATTTCCATATGGTTATTACTCTCTCCATTTCATAAATAGAGTTTTTTTAAGATTATGCACGAGTTTTAAAAAATGGTTAAATGATGTATAAATTTGAAGTATTTTGATTCTAATGTTCCTATATAATCATTATTGAAAAGAGAGAAAAATATTGGAAATGAAAAAAAGAGTATGATACTCCCTCCGGTCCTATTTATATAAGGCACATTCTAGAAGAATTTTTTGGTCCTATTTATAAGTCACTTTCCATTTTCTAGAAAGCATTTATTGCTATTTTCTCTTATTTGCCCTTCGTCCATTAACGTGAAATAAATACATTATGAAATTCTCAATACAAGATAAGAAGTTAAGATTATAATGTTAAAGTATTTTTTTTAAAGTTTCAAGAAACTTAAATATCTTCCTTCATCCGTATGATATGGATAAGTGTGCCTTATAAATAGGACCAGATAGAGTAATAAATAAGATGTGTTAAGAAAAATAGCATTAATTATATATTAGGTTTTGTAAAAACAAAATACATATGAAACATGAGATAAAAAATTCTATAAACATTTCATACGAAACAAAAGGAATATTACATAAGATCGACACACACGACACTATCATATACTCACCATATCTAGATAGAGCCCTCCTTGTTGGTAATGTGCACTTTAAAAGTTTCCGCACGAAGCCATAGACCTTGTTTGGAACCCATCTATTCCACACCTTTTTGTGTGAACCGGTCCCCATTATCATAACGTTTATGAACACGGGGAATTGTTAGAATTAATGTGAGTAACTTTTTTTACAGTGAGGGATTAAAGAGAAATTAACAAAAAGTCAAGAATTAAAATAAAAAATCTTGCAAAGTGAGAGACTAAAGTAACAGTTTAGTCATTTTTTATCTGATTGGATTTCTTAATCTAAAACACTCAAATTAAACCATATTTAATAATTTTTATGTTTGATCAGACTTTTTTCTAATCATCGAACCGATTATTTTGAACCGGACTTTTTTTCCTAATACTAATAAATCCAATAGAATCGATCCAAAAATGCTCCTATAAAATAATACTTTTTTTTGCTTAAATACCAAAATGGTCCCTATAATTGTTGCTCATTTTGAAATTGGTCCATATAAAATTTTTTATTTGATTTTAGTTCCTGACATTATTTATTGTTTTGGTTTTAGTCCCTTACATTTAAATTGGATGGAAATCGCTGACATGGCCTAACGGAGGCCTTATCAGTATAGCCTTATCTCTCCTACGTGGTATTGGAAAAGCCCATGCCTCTCACGTATACGAAATCAGGCATCACCTAGGACGACACTCCTGCAATAGTAACCAGATCAACTACGTGCAATCAAACCTGCAACCAAAACTATACCCAAACCAGTCACAAGATTATCACCTAGGACGACAGCGGGCTTTTCCAATAACAAATAGGAGAGATAAGGTTGTGCTGACATGGCCTCCGTTAGGCCACGTCGACGATTTCTATCCAATTTAAACGTGCAGGACTAAAACCAAAACAATAAACAATGTCAGGGACCAAAATTAAAGAAAAAATTTGTAGGGACCAATTTCAAAATGAGCAACAATTATAGGGACCATTTTAGTATTTTAGTATTTAAGCCTTTTTTTTTTGAACTACTCCCTCCGGTCCTATATATAAGCCCCTTTCAAGACTTTTTTTGTTTCTTAATATAAGTCTCATTTCCAATTTCCAATGGCATTAATTATTTTTTTTTCCACAAACACCCTTATTTACTCAACACCTTTTACATTCCCAATAATAATTATAGGGGTACTTTTGAAAATAATACCAAATATTTACATTTACAATGCCCACTAACTAACTTTCTCAAAGAGAGTGAAATTTGTAAAAAAAAAAACAGACTTTTTTCCTAATTCAAATAATCCAATAGGACCGATCTGAAAATACTCCTATTAAAATCATACTTATATCATACGAAAGATAAAAATAATCAATGATGACGTTATCAAAACCAAAATAACCGATAACTTTATTACTCCATAAACTAATTTCACCACTTTACTCAAATGGCAAATGGAGACCAAGTTCATGTAAAACACCACAACCCTTATGCCAGGCAAACTTACTTTTTCATGATCAATCGACATAATCCTCGTGACTCCATCATCACAACCTTAAACCTCAAAACACAAAACAATCACACCAAAAACCCCCCTCATCACTTGTTAAAAATTGCGATCTTAAATGGTGGCGTTCACATTTTCCCTTCCCTTTTCTTAACGGAATCCCAAACTTGCCACGTGTTCCTTCACTATAAATACTCTCCCTAATTAGCCAAACCTTTCTTCTTCATCAGGTTTCTTTCCTCTCACTACACACCAACACCAACACCAACACCAACTTACTTATTGCTACCACTTTCTCTGTTTCTCTTTGTTTTCTCTCTCTTTCTTGAGAAAATGGAGAACGGGAAATTGGAGGAGAAGAAGGACGTTTGCACTGCGGAATCCGGCGTCGATGGAAGCCGCCAAGTGTGGAGTTCCAATTCCTCACTTTCTTCCTCCGCTGACCATCTCGTTGTCATGGTCAATGGGATTCTTGGAAGGTATGCTTCGTGATCGCGACTTGTTTTGTTTGGTTCATGATTGTTTGAAATTTGAATTGACTGATATGTTCTCAATTTTGTTTGTTTGGTTTCGATGTTATTTGTTGGCGTAAGCGAAGCGGATGAGTGATTAATGGTTTAAGTGTTTGATCTTGTAGTGTAACGGATTGGCAGTTTGCGGCAGAGCAATTTGTTAGGGAGCTTCCTGACAAAGTGTATGTTCATTGTAAGTACCATAATTCTCTGATTTTTCGACTTTGCAAAAGGTTTTTGATGATAGATTGGTGTAAAGAGATTTACGGATGGTTGTTTAGAAGGCTTAAAACAAAAGTGATTCTATGAAATTAATTTTAGCAATATTGATTTCTTGGTGATACTGTTTTTAAACAATTGCAGTTTTACTTGTGAAGTAAGTAGCTTCACTTTACTATTATTATGTCTATCTTCGATCGCTTTCGAAATTTTGTACTTATCAGCTATTGTGTTTCTTTAACTCGCTTTGCTGTTATTGTTATGTCTATCTTTGATCTCAATAAAATGTTTTATCTTCAGTTTTGATGAATGCATTGATGTCTAATTCTATTTAATTCTCCTCACCAGAGATCTTAGTTTTGCTAGGGTTGAGGTAGACATACCTCAAGGCTTGCTTAAAAGGATGGTTATATTTTATCCTTCATTTGTTGGCTATTCATTCTATTCTTTGATAACCACATTGAACTGACCTAACTGTGATTTGACCTCTTGAATGTTTTACATGTTTTAGCCCTATGCTATCCTCATGGCATCTTTCTCTTTCTTTGATCCTGGAGAAGGTGCCTGTTGTTCAGAAATTGTTCAAAATAATGCATCATTAATTTTCCATTAATGATTTTATGAAGTTTAAGTTTTTATTTTTTTCCCCTTAATGGAGTAATGGACTATTTTTCATACTTTCAGTGTTAGTTGACATTCTTTCATTTAACATCATCTTTTATTAATTTCTTCAAGAACATAGTGGGTTTTAACTTTTTTATATTGTGCTTGTTTTTATTTCTTCCCTATTTTCTTCTCTCAGGCAGTGAAAGAAATGTGTCTAGGCTGACACTAGATGGCGTGGATGTAATGGGGGAGCGATTGGCTGAGGAGGTTAGTATTTGTGTATATAGGAGATTTCTTTGGTCAATCTGCATGTCATGTGAATATGAATTCACTCTACCTTCTCCACACTCATTGACAACAGATTATGTTAACCAATCTTTTTCGCTAGAGCAGGTTAAATGTTATTGTTTTTATGATAAATAATAGAGTATTATCTTGAGTGGTTAAAACATGAAAAAAGAATAGAGTAAACATAAGTTCAGCAGAATCCCAGTATTCAAGCCTGTACCAAAGCATATAAAGTATACTTCATCAGATATCTTTCATAATATCTTGTCTCTGCTACTGACAATATAGCATAACCTGGTGAAAAATTTCCTCGTGAAACTTTCATAAAATGCTCATGAAGATGTATTGGAAAATAAATGAAGTGTTCCTATTTTTGGAATTGAATAATGTATACTGTGGCATTGAATACAAAACATTATTGCTATTAATAACCCAGTTAACCCTCAGGTCCTTGGGGTGATTCAAACAAAGCCAAATTTGCATAAGATTTCCTTTGTCGCTCACTCAGTTGGAGGATTAGTGGCAAGATATGCAATTGGGAGTCTGTATCGACCATCTGTAAGAGAGCCTTTGGAGGATTCATGCAACACAGGAAATAAAGAGGACTCAATGGGTACAATAGGTGGCTTAGAGGCTATGAATTTCATAACTGTTGCTACACCTCATCTGGGGTCAAGGGGCAATAAGCAGGTAAGAACATCCTATCTTAAAATTTACTTTATGTTGTTTGAATCTAATGTCATATTGGATGAGTGTTTGCTTTGTGAATATGAAAGACAGCAAAACCATTTGTTGAGTATATTATAATTTAACATTTTGCCAATAAGTTGCTGGAATAGCCACCCTAGCTTGAATAAGTTATTTAGAAGCTTAGGTCAAGGGTTTGAAGCACCTCTCCTCTCTATGTTTTAATAAATACAGTCCAATCCTTGGGATTTGATACGTTGCATTAGGTTTTAGTGGTCCTGGATATTAGCCTGATTGAAGAGCTAACCTAATGGGCAATGAAAACGAAAAAGAAAAAGAAGGAAGAATACATCAGAGACCGTTCATTTTAATTTAAGCCTCTAGTCCGAATACTTGAGTTATCCTATTTAAATGATGAATGCTGCTTCCAAAGATTCATTGATTTGAGAGTTTGTTTTCAAAGAAACCCTAGCAGTCAAGAACTCAAGATGAGTAATGCCTTTCTTGGAAGTTTGATGCCTAGTTCCCTCAGTCGTGAAGCCTGCTTTGCTTTCTTCCAATTCAACTGACTGTATAGATATGTTTACCCTGCCAGATAGCTTAAACTTAGTGCCCAAATTTCACAAATTGTCAAATACTCAAATTCTTGACCATCCACAACTTTGCTCGAAATCTTACCAACTCAGAAGTAAGGGTTGGGGATACTGTTCATAACCTAGGAGCAGCTCCCTAAATCAATTACTAAGGTTTGAAGCATATATATCCTAAATCTTAGGATCTTTGATTCAATAACTGATAGAAATAATAAAAGTTAATAATTTTTATAAGATTGAATGCTTTTGAAAAGTATTTGGCTTTTCCAGTACACGTCATTCCCTCTTCCATGTCCACTCTTTCTTTCTTCTTCACCACTTTTTTTTTCTTAAATAGTGAATGATTACCATGGATTTTGTTGGATACGTAGATTTGAACATGTTTCTCTAGAGCATCCTGCATATATTTGGTTTGCATCAAAATCATTCATCTTGAAATTAGATTCAACATCGAGGATGTGTCTCACCACCATTAATCAGGGTTGAATGTTTGGTAGTAATTTTATTTTATTTTGTAATTTTTTTTATAAATGCAGTATGACTACATCAGTTTCTGCTGTTCCAGTATTTAAATATGTTTACTGGGTTTTTGAATTTCAGGTTCCATTTCTTTATGGTGTAACTGCATTCGAGAAAATTGCAAGTAGTGTTATTCATTTTATTTTTAGAAGAACGGGTCGGCATCTTTTCCTCACTGATGATGAAGAAGGAAAACCCCCATTGCTTAATCGCATGGTTCAAGATTACGATGGACAACATTTCATGTATGTTTGTCGCTTACCTCATATTGGTTTCTTTCTGTATATGGACTTTTTTTAATTAGTTTCATTCAATGGATCTTTATATCTTTTAAATGACTTTGACTTGTTTTTGTTTCACACAGATCTGCATTGCGTACTTTCAAACGCCGGGTCTTATATTCAAATGTGGAATATGATAATATCGTTGGTTGGAGAACATCAAGTATTAGACGTAATAATGAACTTCCAAAGGTATATTGACCGACATACCTTTTCAATGCTACCTGACTTAATAAAAACTTTGTTACTGTTTAGTAATGTAAAATGTTTGGTTGATAGTGGTATGGTGCCCTAAATGAAAAATATCCGCATGTTGTATATGAGGAACACTGCAAAGCTTGTGATGCTGAGCAGTCTGACTTAGTGGAAAATACCCACTCTGACAAGAAAGAAGGTTTGTGTGCTTACATTTTCCTTTTTTAATGTAAATCATGTTTCCTTTATCAGCTGTTGTTTCCTTGTTGGATTTAAAAACTTGATGGCCTGGACTCTGGTGAAAGTCACTCTTTGGCCTTGCTGTTTTTCACAACTGATCCTGTGTCTTCTTCCCTTGTTTTGCCACTTCCCTCTAATCTTTCACCAATCTGTTCTATCTAGAATGTTAATCTAATACTGTTGTTTACTTAATGTTGACTTTTTCTTTGTCCATCATCGTTTGTAGATAGACATCATCTTAAAAGTTGTTGCATAAAAAAACTCTCTATCAAAATACATATTAGAGTATTAGAATCTAAGCATGTATTTTGCTTGTATTATATTTTCTGAATTGTTAGTTAGTATAGTTGATGTGTTAGTTAGCCAGCTGTAGCCAGCTGGCGTGTGCTTACTTGACAGCTGTCAAGTAAGTCACACTACTCTACTCTTCTATAAATAGATGTAAAATCACTCAATGTACCTTACCTTCATTTTTACCAAATTCAGAAATAACAGAAATAACAGAATTCTCTCTCTCTCTCTCTCTCTCTCTCTCTCTCTTTCTCTCTCATTCTCTATCTTAGTTTCTCATTCTTACATGGTATCAGTTGCAAAATCATGGCTTCTGCTCCGCCATTAAACACTGTTCCGCCGCAAATTTCTTCTTCTCTCAACCTTCCTCTTCCTTCCGTCAAGCTTCATGATAAGAACTTTCTCAATTGGAAGCAATTTGTGCTTTCGGTGCTTCGTCTGAATCATGTAGAGTATCTTATCAACTTACCAGTTGCGCCACCGGAATATCTTTCCGATGAGGATCGCGAGCTCCGACGAGTGAATCCTGAGTTTCTCCGATGGGAGGAACATGATCAATCTGTTTTTGCTTGGCTCCTGAACACGCTTTCTGAATCAATCCAACCTCGTGTTGTTGGATGCGATCATGCGTGGGAGGTTTGGGATGAAGTCAACAATTATTGTCAATCGCAGACTCGTGCTCGAAGCCGCCAATTGCGTTCTGAATTGAAAACCCTAACGAAAGGGGGAAAATCAATCTCTGATTATCTAATGCGAATTAAGATGATCGTTGATTCTCTCATCTCTATTGGATCGCCGATTTCTGTTACAGAGCACGTTGATGTTATACTTGAAGGTCTTCCAGCAGAATATCGCCCTCTCATTGTCGCTGTTGAAAGTCACAGTACCGCGCCTTCACTCACAGAATTGGAGTCTCTTCTTCTCACTTATGAATCGCGCATGGAAAGAGCTCAACAACAAACTTTGTCAGATGCTATGTCAGTCAATGTGGCAGGTTCTCAAGCGCGTTCTGATTCGCGCTCACCGGTAAATTCTCGCTATGAAAATCGCAATAATAATCAGTATCGCAATGATAATGCTGTATATCGAAATGACAACAATAGGTTAGATAATTCTGATTTTCATAGTGAACGTGGTGGTCGTTTGGATAATTCTTCCTATAGAAATGATAGATATGATAATTCTGGTTATCGTGGTGACCGTGGTGGACGTGGTATTGGCCGTGGTGGTGGTCGTTTTCGTGGAGGTGGCCGTGATCGTGGTGGAGGTCGTGGTGGTTCACGACCTTACTGTGCATATTGTGACAGATTTGGCCATGATTTGTCACAATGTTGGTATGCACCACATGATGCTCACATAACCTTTGGACCTCCACAAGCATATGGTGTTCCATATTATCGTGCAGCACCTACTCCTTCAGCTCCACCAGGCTATGATCTAGTACCTAGAGGTGCATATAGGAACACTGTTCCTCATCAGATTCAGCAGCATCATGCCTATTATCATTCGCAGCATCCAGCATCACCACTTTCAGTGTCCTCCTCTGTTGATTCTGGTCTTCTTCATCCACCACTGAATTCTAATCCTGTTGCTATGACTGCCACAAGAGCTCAACCAGTCTGGTACCCTGATTCTGGAGCAACCAATCATCTTACCTCTGATAATAATTTGGTTCAACATCCAGTTGAACAGTTCAGCAATGAACAAATTTACATGGGTAATGGTCATGGTTTATCTATTAAAGCTATTGGTTGCTCTGCCTTTAATTCACCATTTTGCTCTCAAAAATCACTTAAACTAAACAAGCTTTTATTAGTTCCAACCATTTCCAAAAATCTTTTAAGTGTCAGTCAATTTGCCAAAGACAATAATTGTTTCTTTGTCTTTACAGCTAATGAGTGTTTTGTGCAATGTCAGGACACTAAACAATTGTTGCTGAAAGGGGCTCTAACTCCTGATGGGCTCTATAGTTTTCATCCTACTCATATTCCATGCCAAGCTCCAAATAATACTACTGTTGCAAGCTGTAATTCCTTGGAATCTAAGTCTAGTACTAATGTAGCTACTGTATCTCTTTCTGATTCTAATAAAAGTACTACTGTGTACTCATTATGGCATTGTCGGTTAGGCCATCCTAGTGAGACTATTGTACAGAAAGTACTGAATCATTGTAAAATACCACATTCTAATAAAACAGTCTATGATTTCTGTTCTTCTTGTTGTTATGGTAAAGCTCATAGAATTCATTCTCCTGCATCTACTACTAGTTATTCATCTCCTTTTGACTTAGTTTACATTGATGTGTGGGGACCTTCTCCTAATCTGTCCTCTAGTGGTTTCAAATACTATTTGTCTATTGTTGATGCACACACTCGATATACTTGGCTGTTTCTCTTAAAACAGAAATCAGATTCTATTCTAATGTTCAAAACTTTTATAACAATGGTTGGAACTCAATTTAATACAACTATAAAAGCTGTTCAAAGTGATTGGGGTGGTGAATTTAGGCCATTAACCACTTACTTACAAACCATGGGTATTAATCATAGAGTTACTTGTCCTCATACTCATCATCAAAATGGTACTGTTGAGAGGAAACATCGTCATATTGTTGAAACAGGTCTATCAATCTTGGCACATGCACATCTACCATTAGTTTATTGGGATCATGCATTCCAAACAGCTGTATATCTCATAAATAGACTACCTAGCATCTCTATCAAAAATCAGGTTCCATTTAATCTTCTTTTCAAGACTGATCCTGATTATACTTTGCTAAGGGTATTTGGTTGTGCATGTTATCCTCTGTTAAGGCCTTACAACAAGCACAAACTTGATTTTCATTCAAGTGAGTGCACTTTTCTGGGTTACTCACCTTCACACAAAGGCTACAAATGTCTCAGTTCAGAAGGAAAAATTTACATCTCTAAAGATGTAATCTTTAATGAATATAGCTTTCCCTTCTCTACTGCAACAACAGACATTGACTCAACACATACAACTAATAGTTCAGCAACTTTCTTCTTCCCTACAGCTTCTCCTACCAACCTTGTATCTTCTTCAAATGCATCTTCTGATCTTGCTGCCATTTCCTCAGTTCCCACTACTACATCTACAACAGCTGCTCCTCCTTTAGCTTCAGATTCTCCTGTTTTACATCAGCCTTCATCAAGTGCTTCACCTCCTACTACTGATAATTCATCATCCAACTCTGTTCCCCCTCATACTACTAGGAATACTTCAACTCACCCTATGCAAACAAGATCCAAATCAGGCATTTCTAAAGCTATTGTTCCTAGGGTTCTTCTAGCTCATTCTGAAGTGGAACCTACCTCAGTTAAAGCAGCTCTCTCAAGTCCTGAATGGAAAGAATCAATGCAAGCAGAGTATGATGCTCTCATCAAACTCAATACCTGGACATTAGTACCTCTGCCTCCTGATAAAGTAGCTATAGGAAATAAATGGGTTTACAGAATTAAAGAAAACCCAGATGGATCAATTCATAAACGAAAATCCAGATTGGTAGCTAAAGGGTTTCATCAAAAACATGGACAGGACTACAATGAGACTTTCTCCCCTGTAGTTAAACCTGTTACAGTTAGAATTATCTTAACTTTGGCTGTTACTAACAAGTGGGATCTTCAACAACTAGATGTCAATAATGCTTTCCTCAATGGTACATTAGAAGAAGAGGTATATATGAAACAGCTACCTGGTTTTGTTCATAGTGACAAAACTCTAGTTTGCAAACTGAACAAGGCTATATATGGGCTTAAGCAAGCTCCTAGGCAGTGGTTTGAAAGTCTGAAAAATACTCTGCAGAATTTGGGTTTCAAAGTCAGTAAGTGTGATAACTCCTTGTTTTTGCTGAGGGCTCCTACTTATGTGCTGTATGTCCTAGTTTATGTTGATGACATCATAGTCACAGGATCTTCCAAGACACAAATAGCCAAACTAATTCAGCAACTGAGTTCAGTATATGCTTTAAAACAATTAGGCAAACTAGACTACTTTCTTGGTATTGAGGTCAAACATCTTTCTAATGGCACAATACTTCTCAATCAATCCAAGTACATCAGAGACTTGTTGGAAAGAGCAAATATGGCTAATGCAAAAGATATATCTACACCTATGATGAGTAGTTGCAAACTCTCAAAATTTGGGGGTCAAGATGTAGCTGATCCTACTTTCTGCAGGTCAATTGTTGGTGCACTGCAGTATGCTACCATTACAAGACCTGACATCACTTTTAGTGTGAATAAAGTGTGTCAGTATCTCTCCAAACCACTTGAAGAGCATTGGACTGCAGTTAAGACTATTCTTAGATATCTAAAAGGTACAGTCTCTCATGGGCTGTTATTTCAGCCTACTGATCCCCATCTACCTCTAAGAATTCAAGCCTTCTGTGATGCTGACTGGGCAGGGGACCAGGATGATCGAAAATCAACTTCAGGTGCCTGTATTTTCTTGGGTTCTAACCTAGTTACGTGGTGGTCAAAGAAGCAACATACTCTGTCCAGATCTAGCACTGAGGCAGAGTATAGGAGTTTAGCTCTTGCTTCCCAAGAACTCATGTGGATAGAATCTCTTTTATCTGAACTACAGCTTCCTTATACAATCCCTACTTTATACTGTGACAATGCTAGTACTGTTGCCATGGCTCATAATCCTGTACTGCATCACAAGACTAAGCACATTGAGTTGGACTTGTTTTTTGTCCGAGAAAAGGTGCAGAAAAGGTCTCTCACAGTCACTCATGTTCCCTCTAAATGGCAGACAGCTGATATACTTACCAAGCCATTATCTCAAGCTCGATTTCATGAACTCAAGCCAAGACTCAGGATTGTTCAAGGGAGCTCTATTAGCTAGGCCCTTCAGTTTCAGGGGGGTGTATTAGAATCTAAGCATGTATTTTGCTTGTATTATATTTTCTGAATTGTTAGTTAGTATAGTTGATGTGTTAGTTAGCCAGCTGTAGCCAGCTGGCGTGTGCTTACTTGACAGCTGTCAAGTAAGTCACACTACTCTACTATAAATAGATGTAAAATCACTCAATGTACCTTACCTTCATTTTTACCAAATTCAGAAATAACAGAAATAACAGAATTCTCTCTCTCTCTCTCTCTTTCTCTCTCATTCTCTATCTTAGTTTCTCATTCTTACAATACATAATATAGATTTTTAAGATTTTTCCATTTAAATGCGGAAAGGCTTTGATTGTCGTTGTTATTGTTGTTAGGATGAAAAATATGAAACAATTTCTGAAAAGAACCTCAGTAAACCATAGCTAATTTCATACTCATTGAGGTTGATCACTTTTTGAGATACCATTAAAGAAGCCCTTACTCTAAATGATTCTACTGAATTTGGGTTTTTGTAGCGCCCAGTAGTTTTGATCCATCAATTTATAGCCGAACCCACTTGGTAGGAATAGAGACTTTGTTGTTTTTTCCATTGTTGATCTTGCCTTATATAATAAAATGTTACTTGAATTTGGAAAAAAGAATCATGTTTTGCTGTTACTTTGTTATTTTATGTTGTTTCCAAATTTGAAGATTTCTAAATGTAAATAACACTTGCAGAGGAGCTGTTGACAGCCTTATCTCTTCTATCTTGGGAAAAGGTAGATATCAGCTTCCAGAGTAGCAGGCACAGATTTGCTGCTCATAGTATCATTCAGGTCTGTGTCCTACACTGTGCTTGCTTAGTTGCTTTCTCCATATCTTTATGTGTGGGTCAGTGTCTACATGGATAACATATGGTTTGATACATGGTATGAGTGGTAGACTAATTCAGCCTGTTACTTAGAATTGAAATTCACTTAAGAATTGGATTGCTATACATAAACTTCAAGCTATACTAATCAAGGTGACAAATTTCTTTTATTTTTTATACTTTGAAATATATTGTGTTTGACTTGGTCAACCTCCTACTTAGGATTGAAATTCACTTATAATTGGATTGCTATGCGTAAACGTCAAGCTATACTGATTTTGGTGACAAATTTATTTTATTTTTTAAAACTTCATAATATAACATTGTTGGTCCATATCATTAAGATTTATGAATAATCTGAAAGTATGTGAGAGAGAGAGAAAAGAGAGAGAGAGAGAGAGAGAGAGAAGAGAGAGAGAGAAGAGAGAGAGAATCTGAAAACTGAAATCTATTTCAGAATTGGAAAGTTAGTTACATGTGCTGATTTACTCACTTCTATTTATAGAAGATGAGATCAGCTTAACTTACAAATGCTGAGCTGTCAGCTTTAAGCTACAACAATATAAACTAACATATCTAACATTCCCCCTTGAATCTAAGCTAGCCTTTACAAAGGAATACATATCTAACATTCCCCCCTGAATCTAAGCACATCAACTTCAGCTAGCTAGAAGAATCTCCACAAAACAACTCTTCTTTTAATCTTGGCAGAGGGAAGTAGCCCAGAACTGGTTTATGCTGAGAAGCAACCTGAAATTTGTCTGTCACATTGAGTTTGCTTTTAAGGAGAGAAAATCTGGTAGTAGAGAGAGGTTTTGTGAGAACATCTGCCACTTGCTGTTCACCTGGAACATGCTCAACAATCAGTCTTTTGTGCAGAACTTTCTCCCTGACCCAAAACAAGTCTAGTTCAATGTGTTTTGTCCGTGAATGCAGAACAGGATTTTTGGTGAGCATTACTGTGCTCAGGTTATCACAGTAGAGGACAGGGATGTGAGTATTGTAGCTAAGTTCACTTAACAAGCTTTGAACCCACATAAGTTCTCCAGCAGTGCTTGCCAAACTTCTGTACTCTGCCTCAGCTGTAGATCGAGCTACCCACTCTTGTTTCTTAGACCACCAGGATATAAGATTTGAACCCAAATAAACACATGAACCTGAAGTGGACTTTCTGTCATCAGGATCCGTTGCCCAATCAGCATCACTATAGGCAAACAAACTTAGAGGGCTGTACATAGAAGTGGGTTTTAGTAGAAGACCCTGATCTAAAGTACCCCTAAGGTATCTTAATACCCTTTTTAGTGCTTTCCAGTGCTCTTCTAAAGGTTGAGACAGAAATTGACAAAGCTTGTTAACACTAACAAATTTCTGGTCTTGTTGTAGTAACATACTGCAGAGCACCAGCAAGAGATCTGTACAGTGAGGGGTCTGCCATGTAATTGCTGCCCTGTTTTGTCAGTTTAAGTCCACCAACCATTGGTGTTGGCTGGCTTTTCATGTTCTCTAAGTGAGACCTTTCTAGAAGATCCTTAATATATTTGGACTGAGTGAGTAACAACTCTCCAGTAGGTAGCTTCTTTATTTCAATTCCTAGAAAGTAATCAAGAGCCCCAAGATCCTTGAGGGCAAAAGCAAGATTCAGTTTTCCAATTATCTCCTGAATCAGTTTGGATGATGTACCTGTGATGATGATATCATCAACATAGCAGAGAACAAAGAGCTTATGAGATGAGGAGGCATGAATGAAGAGTGAATGATCACATCTACACTTCTTGAAACCAAGAGATAGTAGAGTGGCAGCTAGTTTGTCAAACCAGGCTCTAGGAGCTTGTTTTAAACCATAGATAGCTTTATGAAGCTTGCAAACTAGAGTGCTGTCTGCAGATTTGAACCCTTCTGGTTGTTGCATGTAGACCTCCTCTTCTAAAACTCCATTTAAAAATGCATTGTTAACATCTATTTGTTGAATGTCCCAGCCATAGGTCAAAGCAAGTGTGAGAACCACCCTAACAATCACTGGTTTAACCACAGGGGAAAAAGTCTCACTGTAATCAAAACCATGTCTTGATGATATCCCTTAGCAACTACTTGAGCCTTGTACTTGTTGATAATGCCATCTGGATTTTCTTTGATTCTCCAAACCCATTTGCAACCAATCGCTTTCCTCCCTTTAGGTAATGGAACAAGAGTCCAAGTGCCATTTCGGATTAAAGCTTGATATTCTTCTTCCATAGCAGATTTCCAACAAGGAATGCTGAGAGCAACCTTGGCTGAAGAAGGTTCAGTCTGAGCAGTATAAACTGTAGGTGACCCTGCAATATGACAAGCCTTTGACCTTGTGATCATGGGATGGGTATTAGAAGGAACAGAAGAAGGAGGAGAAGATGAGGAAGAGGAAGGAGAAGAAGAAGAATCAGAATTTGTGATAGAGATAGTGGGAGAAGCTGTGGAAGGAAAAGATAAAGAAGAAGAAGAAACTAATGAGTGGGAGTCAGGAGATTGAGCAGAAATAACATTGTGTGGACTATGTGACTGACCAGTATCACTAGGTACTAAAGGGGACACACACGGTACTGTAGCAGACACACTAGGTGTAGAATGAGAAGCATTAGATTTAGGTGGTTGTAACACTGTAAGTTGAGTGGGAATGAATGGAATGGTAGGTGTAGTAGAAGTCTTACGATCAGAAGAGGATGAGAAAAATGAAGTTTCATCAAATATGACATCCTTAGATATATACATTCTGCCTGTTTTAGGACATAGACATTTATAACCTTTATGAGTAGGAGAATAGCCAAAGAAGATACATTTGACAGACCTAGGCTGAAATTTATTCTTGGCATAAGGTCTAAGGCAAGGATAGCACATACACCCAAACACCTTAAGAAAATGATAGTCAGGTTGAACCTTGTTAGAAAGTGAGAGATAGAGAGAGTAAAATGAATTCTGTTATTATTTGTTAGTTACGAAAGTGAGTACACCTATCTATTTATAGAAGGAGTCTCAACTAACTTAAGTTACATGACAGCTGTCAACACATAGTGTTAACAGCCGTGAATACTGAAACTATACAATATCTAACATTCCCCCTTATAAACTAAGCTGTCCTATTAGATATTCTCTAATAGTCCCCCTTGAAAACTTAGCCAGGATAATCTGTGTAGGCTGAACTGATGCCATCTGCTGTTGCAACATCTTTTGTTGAATCTGATCTTAGTTTGGATAGAGGGAATGAACCAAGAACAGACTTGTGTTGTTGAGCATTTACTAACACCTGAAACTTATCAGTAACATTCAGTTTTTCCTTTAGAAGACTGAATCTAGTATTAGAGAGAGCTTTTGTAAGAATATCTGCAACTTGCTGCTCACCAGGAATATGTTCAACAATTAGCCTTTTGCTAAGAACCTTTTCTCTAACCCAAAATAAGTCTAGCTCAATATGTTTAGTTCTAGAGTGAAGAACAGGGTTTTTGGTAAGCATGACTGTGCTGAGGTTGTCACAATATATGACAGGTGTGTTAGTGTTAAAACTGAGTTCACTCAACAAGCTTTGAATCCACATTAATTCAGTAGCAGTATTGGCCAAGCTCCTGTATTCAGCTTCAGCTGTAGAACGAGCAACCAATTCTTGCTTCTTAGACCACCAAGAAACTAGATTAGAACCCAAATATATACATGAGCCAGAAAGTGGATCTCCTGTCATCTGGGTCTGATGCCCAATCAGCATCACAGTATGCAAATAAATGCAAGGGTCCAAGTTTAGAAGTTGGTTTCAGCAACAATCCCTGATCAATAGAACCACTGAGATATCTAAGAATTCTCTTTAAAGCCTTCCAATGCTCTTCCAAGGGCTGAGACAGAAATTGACACAATCTGTTAACACAATAACAGATTTCAGGTCTTGTTGTAGTCACATACTGCAAAGCACCAGCCAAGGATCTGTACAGAGTTGGATCAGCCATGTAGTTACAGCCCTGTTTAGTCAATTTATGGCCACCCACCATAGGTGTAGGTTGACTCTTCATGTCAGTCAAATGAGCTCTCTCAAGTAGATCCTTAATATACTAACAAATAATAACAGAATTCATTTTACTCTCTCTCTCTCTCTCTCTCTCTCTCTCTCTCTTTCTCTCTATCTCTCACTTTCTAACATGGTATCAAGAGCTTTTCTGCGCGCCAACCTTTCTCTCTCTCTCCATTGCGATTCTGAATCTCCTCTTCTCACTCGCGATTGTGCTTCTTTCTTCCATGGTGCGATCGTTCTTCATGCTTCTCACAATCTGCAGTGCTTGCGATTCTGGATTGGTTCTCATTTGCGATTCTACTTCTCACTTGCGATTCTGAATTGGTTCTCATTTGCGATTTTGAGTTTTATCTTCTCACTTGCGATTGTGGATTCTTCTGCGATTTCTCTTCTCAAGCAGTAATTTCAGTTCAGTCTCTCTGTTTTGCGATTCTACCTCTGTCATTCTTCTGGTTTGCGCGCTTTAACCTTCTTCATCTTCGATCCTACAATTTCTCTTCAATGGCTTCCGCTCCAACACCTTTAAATTCGGTATTCACTCCTATTACCTTCTCTCATTCAATTTCTGCAAAACTCACAGATAAGAACTATCTGGTGTGGAAACAGCAGGTTGAAGCTGTGATTGCTCCACACAAACTTCAACGTTTTGTTGTTAGCCCTCAAATTCCTGCAAAATATCTTACAGATGATGATATTGAATTTGATAGAATAAACCCTAACTATTTGAATTGGGAAGAACAAGATCAACACATTGTATCTTACTATCTTGGTTATTACAATCCCTTTCTGAACCTGTTCAGGCTAGAGTTCTCGGTTGTGTTCATGCCTATCAAGTGTGGGATGAACTTCATAAATCATAACTATTTCAGTTCTCTCACTAAAGCACGCAGTCAGATGCTTGAATCTGATTTGCGTTCCTCTAAGAAAGGATCTCAGACTATTTCTGAATTCATAGCTAGGATAAAGGCATTGGCCTTTTCACTAGCTGCTGTTGGAGAACCTATTTCTCAAAAGGAACAGGTCAGAATTGTTTTGAATGGCTTGCCTTCAGAGTATGAAGCTTTTGTAACTTCTCTGTTGATTAGAGACACTCCAGTAACTATTGGTGCCTTGGAGGCTCTGTTAGTAGCTCAAGAAGCTTACTTAGAAAAGTTACATCATGTTGTAAATGATGCCTTTTCAGTGCATCTTGCTCAGGGTCAGATTTAGCATAATCAGGTTCAGCCCTCAAATCAACCTACTCAGGGTGCATCTTCTCAATTTCAGCAAGCATCTCAGGGTATGGTGTATTATCACTCTTCTCCTCAGTTTCCTGTGCAATCCTTTCCTTCTCAGTATCCTGCACAGCAGTGCAGATCATTCTGCTGCACCAAAGCAGAAAGCATATAACTCCACTTCCAAAACATCCTACAAAGGAAAATCTGGGAATAACAGAGTGCGGTGCCAACTCTGTGATAAACCAGGCCATGAGGCCTTAAAATGTTAGGAACAGAGTTGATATTGTCATGGGTTCTAACACTGACAGTCAGTCTGCAAACAGATCTCAGAAATCTAACAAGGGTCAATCAACTGCACCTACTGCACCTATGTTTCAATTTCCTCAGTTCCCTCAGCATCCAGCTGCTTATTTTCCCTATTAGCATACTATCCTTTTCAGCAAATGGTTGCTCCACTACTCATTGCTCCTAGAGCTTCTATCCTAGGGCCTGGCCCCTCTTCTTGGGCTCCTCAACCCTCATTTCCTGCTATTAGAACTCCTCAAGCTCTCCTTATGGAACCACAGGCCTACAATTCTCAGGTGTGGTACCCAGATTCTGGTGCTACCCATCATCTGACAGCAGATCCAGCAAATTTTACTCACTTGAGAGCTCCTCTTTCAAGTCAAGACCAAATTTTCATGGGTAATGGTTCTGGAATTCCAATCACAGGAATTGGTACCAGTGTTTTTCCTTCTCCCATTTGTCCTACTACTGATCTGTCTTTTAATAATCTACTGTTAGTTCCTTCAATTACTAAGAATTTAGTAAGTGTCAGTAGGTTTGCCAAAGACAATTCTGTTCATTTTGAATTTCATCCTGATTCTTGTTGTGTGAAATCACAGGACAACAATTCTATTCTTCTTGAAGGATCTGTTGGAGCTGATGGTCTCTATAGGTTTCATGATGCTATTCAGCCTCAGCCCATCTTGTCTTCTACAGCTCAACAGTTTTCTGATTCTACTGTTTCTAAGTCATTAAATAAAAGTGTACCTAGTGGTTCTTGTACTAGTGCACTTAGTAGTAGTTTTTCTGATTCTTGTAGTGTAAATGTTGTTCATGCCTCTCATAATAATTACTCTATGTGGCATAATAGACTTGGACATCCTAGTGAAAGCATTGTAAATTCAGTTTTGAAGCATTGTAATATCTCTTCTACTATCAATAAAAATTCTGAATTTTGTAATGCCTGTGCTTTAGCAAAATCTCATAGACTACCTTCAACCCCTTCCCCTACTGTATATAAATCTGCCTTTGACTTGGTTTACATTGATTTGTGGGGTCCCGCTCCTGTTCCTTCTTCTACAGTATTTAAATACTATTTGTCTATTGTTGACTCTTGTACTAGATTTACATGGCTGTTTCTATTAAAACAAAAATATGAGGCCATTCAGACATTTGCTCATTTTCTACGGTATGTGAGAACACAATTCTCACTTACTATCAAGTCTGTTCAAACAGACTGGGGGGGGGGGTGAATTTAGACCCTTTACAAAATTTCTTGAGTCTCAAGGTATTATACACCGGGTTATTTGTCCTCACACACACCATCAAAATGGTGTCATTGAGAGAAAGCATAGACATATAGTAGAAATGGGACATACAATGCTTGCTCATGCTTCCTTACCCACATCCTATTGGGATCATGCATTCATAAGTGCTGTCTATCTTATTAACAGGTTGCCTAGTTCATCTATTGAAGGAAAAGTTCCATATACTGCTCTCTTTAGCTCTGATACCATGTTAGAAAGTGAGAGATAGAGAGAAAGAGAGAGAGAGAGTAAAATGAATTCTGTTATTATTTGTTAGTTACAAAAGTGAGTACACCTATCTATTTATGGAAGGAGTCTCAACTAACTTAAGTTACATGACAGCTGTCAACACATAGTAGGAAGAACTTGGCAGCTGTATTCGTTAGTGTATTTATAGTGTTGACAGCTGTGAATACTGAAACTATACAGTATCTAACAAACCTGAAACAGAGTAGAGTAAGGGATTTTCCCACCAATAGAAGAACTTGGCAGCCTGTTTATAAGATAAACAGCACTAACGAATGCATGATCCCAGTAATAAGTAGGAAGAGAAGCATGAGCCAGCATTGTAAGACCCATTTCAACTTTGTGTCTATGCTTTCTTTCTATGACACCATTCTGGTGATGAGTATGAGGACATATGACTCTATGAACAATACCCTGAGACTCAAGCAATTTTGTAAAAGGTCTGAATTCACCTCCCCAATCTGTTTGCACAGATTTGATAGAAACAGAAAATTGAGTATGTTAAGGTTTGCAGTGCCTCAGATTTCTATTTGAAGAGATACAACCAAGTGAACCTAGTGCAGGAATCAACTATAGACATGTAGTATTTAAATCCTATAGAAGAGGTCTCTGGAGCAGGACCCCAAAGATCAATGTACACTAGATCAAAAGGAGAGTTGTAAACATGTCGGGAAGGAGAGGAGGGTAATCTATGAGATTTTGCAATTGCACATGCAGAACAAAAAACAGTAGAATCTTTATTTATATTTGAGGAAATATTACACTACTTCAAAACATCTTTTACAATTCCCTCATGAGGGTGGCCAAGCCTATTGTGCCATATAGAGTCTTAAATTTGGAAGAAATAATATTTTGTCTTATATTTATTATGAGGTTACTAGACCTCTATATATACATAAGCCTGCAACCTATTTTAGGAATTATGGACAACTAATTCTAAGGAAACAAATACCTATGATTATGGGATTGATCCTAAATACAGAAACCTAATAATAGCAACATAGAACTTGTTATAGAAATACAGCACAACAACTATAAAACTTCCTAAAATACACAAAGACAACCATGGTTTTGACACTCCCCCTCAAGCTGGTGAATAGGTGTTTTCCATTCCCAGCTTGGATATAATTCCTTCAAAGTTAATGCAGTTCAGCCCCTTGGTGAGTATGTCTGCAAGTTGATTCTGAGTGGATACATATGGTGTGCAAATCATGCCACTGTCTAGTTTTTCCTTGATAAAGTGTCTGTCAACCTCGATATGTTTAGTTCTATCATGCTGCACTGGGTTGTGGGCTATACTAATTGCAGATTTATTGTCACAATATAACCTCATAGGTTCATCCCACCTTATCTTCAAGTCTTCCAATATAATCTTTAGCCATAGAAGTTCACATATTCCGTGGGCCATTGCTCGAAATTCTGCTTCAGCACTTGATCTAGCAACTACACTCTGTTTTTTACTCTTCCAAGTCACTAAGTTTCCACCAAGGAAGGTGCAGTATCCAGTGGTTGATCTCCTATCTACCACTGACCCAGCATAGTCCGCATCTGTATATGCTTCAAGACTTACACTCTTGTTTCGTTTGAACAAAATCCCTCTTCCGGAGGTCCCTTTCAAGTAGTGGACAATTCTAAGAGCAGCTTGTAAATGTGCTTCCTTTGGTTGGTGCATAAACTGGCTGACTAAACTTACAGCAAAAGCAATGTCTGGTCTAGTGTGAGATAAGTAAATAAGTCTGCCCACAAGTCTTTGATACATTTCCTTGTCCACCGGCAATATCATCCTCCACACTTCCCAACTTTATATTTGGATCAACTGGAGTACTTGCTGGTCTACATGTTGTCTTACCTGTTTCTTTAAGCAAGTCAGTTATATACTTTTGTTGAGATATGAAGATTCCTTTCTTGGAATGAGCCACTTCAATTCCCAAAAAATATTTAAGTCTCCCTAGTGTCTTGATCTCAAATTCCGTGGCAAGGCATTCCCTTAACACTTGCTGCTCCTTTTTGTCATCCCCACTTACTATAATATCATCTACATACACTAATAGAATTGTTACTCCCCCTGAAACTGAATGTTTGATAAATAATGTGTGATCCCCTTGGCTCTGTTTGTAGCCCAGACCTGTCATAACTTTGGTGAATCTTCCAAACCATGCTCTTGGGGATTGTTTCAGCCCATATAGAGCCTTTCTTAACTTGCAAACAGTTCCAGCAGCAACCTGTCCATTGTAACCAGGGGGCAACTCCATGTATATTTCTTCTTCAAGGTCTCCATGTAAAAAGGCATTCTTCACATCGAACTGCTGCAGGTCCCAATCATGATTTGCTGCTAATGACATTATTACTCTGACCGTGTTCATCTTAGCAACCGGGGCGAGTGTCTCCAAGTAATCAACTCCATAGGTTTGAGTGAAGCCTTTAGCCACTAACCTTGCCTTGTAACGTTCGATGGTCCCATCAGCCCTATACTTTACTGCATATACCCACTTGCATCCTACTGGTTTTTTTCCAGGTGGTAGTGTGACAAGTTCCCAGGTCCTGTTTTTGTTTAATGCCTCCATTTCCACATCCATGGCATGTTTCCATTTCCTATCAGATAATGCTTCAGATACAGAGGAAGGTGTGTGTATGGAGTTGAGGTTTGTGAGAAAGGTTTTATGGGTAGGTGAGAATTTTTCAAAGGATAAGAAATTTGATAGTGGGTAAAGTGGTTGTTGGGTGCATGTTCTAGTTCCCTTTCTAAGAGCAATGGGTAGGTCTAGAGTTTGGTCCACCTGTGTTTCTAGATTTTCATAAACAAACTCATTAGAATTATTGGAGTTTATAGGACTCGAAGGTGTTACCTCATGCAATGATGATGGGTTGGATTCTTGGACATTGCCAGATTCTAGAATGACCTTTTTTCCTCCTTGAATATACCATATTTTTCCCAAATTTTCCACCATTAGGTTCATGTACCACCGTTGGTTCAGGTGCAGGTCTGCTCTCATTTTCAGGGACAGCAGATTCAGGTGTAGGTACCACCGTTGGTTCAGGTGCAGGTCTGCTCTCATTTTCAGGTGCAGCAGATTCAAGTGCAGGTCTACTCTCAACTCATTAGGACCATCTCAATTTCATGCTTTGATACCATCTTAAATTTGGAAGAAATAATATTTTGTCTTATATTTATTATGAGGTTACTAGACCTCTATATATACATAAGCCTGCAACCTATTTTAGGAAATATGGACAACTAATTCTAAGGAAACAAATACCTATTATTATGGGATTGATCCTAAATACAGAAACCTAATAATAGCAACATAGAACTTGTTATAGAAATACAGCACAACAACTATAAAACTTCCTAAAATACACAAAGACAACCATGGTTTTGACATAGAGTAACAACTATTTGCTGATGTAGCACTATGAACAGAACATGAATTTGAATTAGTATGGCTAGATACAGAATTATTCAAAATACTAGGCATAGTGGTAGTAGTTGAAGGGTGAGACTAAAGTGAGCCAGAAAAGCTGTAAAGCCCATCAGCACCAAGTGTGCCTTCAAGCAGTATAGAATGAGTGCTCTGAGATTTTACAAAACAGCAATTAGGGTGAAACTCAAAATAGACATTATTATCTTTGGCAAACCGACTCACACTAACTAGATTCTTAGTTATTGAAGGAACTAAGAGAAGATTTTTAAGATAAAGAGGAGAAATAAAATTTGTAAAGACACTGGTACCAATTCCAGTTATTGGAATATCAGACCCATTACCCATGAGAATTTGATCTTGACCTGAGAGAGGAGTCCTGAAACACCATAGGCCTAGGAGCAAATTGCTGAAACACCATAGGCTGATATGGCAATGCTTGCTGAAATGGAAAGTACGCAGCAGGAAACTGAAACTGTGGAAAAGGAGCATTTTGCTGATTCTGAGCATTCTGCTGATTCTGTTGACCCTTGTTAGTCTTGTAGGAATTAGACTTGGAAGCAGATGAGTTTTCACTGTTAGAGGCCATAACAATGTCAACTCTGTTCCAGCATTTGAGAGCCTCATGACCAGGCTTATCACAGAGTTGACACCTCACTCTACCCTTGCCAGACTTACCCTTGTAACCTGACTTAGATGCTGTAGTAGAGTTGGGTTTCTGGTTAACAACAGGACCGGGTGAAGCACTACTGTCAGAATTAGATTCAAAAGGATTGGTGGATTTGGATTGCTTGACAGCAGGTGCATGAGATTGAGCTGGAGGAGGAGATGGAAATCCAACACTAGCAGAAGAAGGATATGCTGGATACTGAGAAGGTGAAAAATACATCATTGATTGAGGAGCCGTATGTTGAGGAATTAAATTCTGAGTATTTGGCTGAGATTGAGAGATTTGCTGCATAGGCACAGTGGCTGATGCAGGTTGTTGTAACTGACCCTGAGCTAAATGCACAGAAAAAGCATCATTTGCCACAGGATGAATGCGTTCAAGGTATGCTTCATGAGTCACCAGCAGAGCCTCCAGAGCACCAACAGTAACTGGAGTTTCTCTGACTAATAGTGTAGTGACAAAAGCTTCATATTCAGAGGGAAGCCCTTCCAAAATAACCCTCACTTGTTCCTTTTGAGAAATGGGTTCCCCTACTACTGCAAGGGAATAGGCTAGAGCTTTAATCCTAGCAACAAATTCAGAAACACTCTGAGTTCCTTTCTTTGAGGTACGCATTTCAGAGTGAAGCATTTGGCTTCTAGCCTTAGTTAGGGAACTGAAATAGTTGTGAAGTTCCTCCCAAATTTGAAAAGCATGAACACAGCCTAAAACCCTAGCTTGGACTGGTTCAGAGAGTGACTGTAATAGCCAAGAGGCTATGTGTTGATCTTGTTCCTCTCAATTTAGATAATCAGGATTAATGTGATCAAACTCAATGTCATCATCAGCTATGTACTTAGCAGGAATAATAGGACTCACCACAAAGCGTTGGAGACGGTGTGAAGCAATGACAGCTTCCACCTGTTGCTTCCACACTAAGTAATTTTTGTCAGTGAGTTTTGCAGAAATTGAGTGAGAAAATGTAACTGGAGTGAATACAGTGTTGGAAGTCCCACATCGCCTGCCTCATAATATATGGTATGGTTTAAATACCTGTTGGGCTACTCCTCTCATTGCCAATTGGTTTTGAGATGGAACCTTAACATGGTATCAGAGCCAGAGCCCAACTTTCCGGTTGTTATGGGCCAAAAGTTGTCCTTTGTTATGGGTCAATATATACCCTTTGCCTGGTCCGGCAGACTTCGTTGGAGGGGGCGTGTTGGAAGTCCCACATCGCCTGCCTCATAATATATGGCATGTTTTAAATACCTGTTGGGCTACTCCTCTCATTGCCAATTGGTTTTGAGATGGAACCTTAACACACAGCACGCAATGGTGCAGGAGTTTGAGAATCAGATGCGGAAGCCATGAAGAGGATCAAAGATTAAGCTGAAACACATGCAAATGAGCCTGAAGAGAATCGAAAACACTGCTAACTGAAAGAAGAACCTGAGAATCAATAATTGCTAACAGCAGAAATCGCGAACAGTAATCGCGAACGAACAATGATCGTGAACAGTAATCGCGAACGAACAGTAATCGTGAACAGTAATCGCAAACCGTAATCGCGAACAGTAGAAGGCAGAACAATTGATGTAGATCCAGAGAAGAAGAAAACAGAATCGAAGCAGTGAAGAAGATGCAGGCTCAAAAGCTTGTGAAAAAGCTCTAGATACCATATGAATAATCTGAAAGTATGTGTGAGAGAGAGAGAAGAGAGAGAGAAGAGAGAAGAGAGAGAAGAGAGAGAGAATCTGAAAACTGAAATCTATTTCAGAATTGGAAAGTTAGTTAGTTACATGTGCTGATTTACTCACTTCTATTTATAGAAGATGAGATCAGCTTTAACTTACAAATGCTGAGCTGTCAGCTTAGCTCGACTTAAGCTACAACAATATAAACTAACATATCTAACAAGATTCGACAAAATTTTTTTATTTAAGTTGGTGTTGCATAATTTTCACCTTTTATCTTGGCTTAGGACCGGCTATGTATAGCATAAGTCAATCCCACCTAGTGGGACAATCGCACCTATTGTGTTTGTCTACACCGAAAGTTATTTATTTTTAAAGAATTTTAAATTAAAAATTATTGTAAAGTAGGAGTTAATCTTATGCAAACCCAAAGAGGGTATCTGTGCTTGGAATGATATAAGCCACAACTGTAATACCCCGAGACTCATGACATGTATTAAACTGATAATAACAGTGGCTGCCTCTGTGTGTGCCAAAAATATCAGAGCAGTGGGTTAAAACCATTTTTATGTAAAAAAAAAAAAAAAAAAAAAAAAGAGAGAGGATTCAAAGCAACGAGATGAAACAGCTCGTTTTCTTCAGTGTAGGAGTTAGGATCTTCGCCCTTGCCCTTGCAGCGCCTCTGATCTATCCCTGAAGAGCTCCATCTTTTCAACTCTACCACAGGCTGAGGCCAGTGATTTGTCTATCTTTATATGGACAAATTCTTGACTGTTGGGGTTGTTTGTTTGGAATACTGCTTTGAGAGTTTTGGGTTGCAAAACGTTCCCAAACATGGGAGTATGAGACATTATGACAAGATTTTCATGATCCCATGTAACAGCACTATGCATACCTTTTAATTTGTTATGCATGGCATTATCATCACTCTATCACTATTGAACTTAAACACTTTATGATATAGCACTAATAGCAGTCATGAAAGTCAGACATGATATTATGTTTCTTTGAATACATAACTTTGCCTTCCTTAATCCATTTTTTAAAATGACTATTTCACAGGTCAAAGACCCAATCGCACATCTGGAAGGTGCTGATGTCATAAAGCATATGATTGATCATTTTCTTGCCTAGAAGCTGTCTATCTCTAATTCTCTATAGTTATATACTTCCATTCTAGCAATATAGGTAAATCTAAAAAGCCTATGTTCTATAATTAGACCTTATTGATGCTTCATTCAAATTTATCTGAAGTTGAATCCTTTGCAGGGTGGAAACAATTGGTTCATTGATTATTGAACTTGTCCATAGTTGAGATGAAGAAGCAAATGAAATTTTGTATATTTATGATCCTTAGCAATGTATGAAATATGTAAAAGAAAAATGTGTATGAGATGGAACAGTACTACAGTAGGTCTTGTTCTACAAAACATTTCTTGAATCAATATGTAATATTTATTTTGTTGAAATGCATTTGGCAAAAGTGGAAGGCTTACAGTTACATGATCATACTCAATACCTTATTATTGAGTACAACCAAGGATGAGGTGACAACAAATTAACACTAAAATAAGAAAAATTGAAAAGTCCCTTCTTGATAAGGATTCAGGAAAACCATCCATAAAAGCCAACTAAGCCAACTATTGTAGTAGAAGAACCTAAGGCCTTCTAAACCCTATATTATAATTCATTGCTTTTAATGTTTGTCTAAGTTTTATACTTTGCAATTGTGTTCCTGACACTTTCAACCTCTCTCCTTCAACATATCTATCCATTAATCCCTTAACCCCAAACTCCTTCACAAGTGAGGAACCAACCACTTCACGTCTGTGCGGAAACTTTGCGGTGGTGTTGCAGGCAAGAGCCTCTATAGACTAAAAGAAGTGTTTTTGTATAAAAAACTAAATATTTAATAATTCAAGTTGACTTAGTTTTCTAGGTTTCTTTACTATTTTTAGTTCTTATTCTTAACTCTAAGAACTGAGATTAAGCAAACCAATTAATATTATATATATAAATGTTTTATTAGGTAAAAAAATTTGGAACCTTCTTTCTACACTTTCCTGAATCCATACCTGCTTTGATATATAGAATAAAACATCTAAAGTTCTATATTTAAAGTGTGCTTTGTAAATTACCGTTAAATGTATAAAGTATGACACCGATAATTATGAATTCTGTAGCAAAAGTTTTATGATCATAGTATTATCAATAATTGCGTATATAAAAAAGGTAGTATTATCAATAGTTGGAACACTATTGATTTTTTTTAACAAACTGCAAGATAATTAACCCAAAAAAAAAAAAATAATAAAGAAACATTGTCAACGTCACATGTGTGTGAAAACAAAGGGAGTTCTTTTGTCTAAATCAGTCACACGACTGTGCATAGGCCCCTACGGGCGTGTGAAACTTTGGTCTGATCTTGCAAAACTTTCGGCACTTACCATCTCAGAATAGTCTTTTTGGAAAGAATTAGCTCCAACTTTTGATTTCAATTTCCAGGAAGATAATACAATATCACCAAGGTTTATCGAGGAATAGCCACAATTTTTTTTTTTTGGTATTTCTATCATGCAATCCAAAATTGGATGGTTGCTATGCAACCTTTTCTTAAACCAATAAGAAATTGCCACCTATGCCATGTCATTATTTGAAGTAGTTAAAATTAGTTTTTTGCAATTTAATCCAACATAAAAAATAAATTAAAAATTTAGTCCTTTGTACATATAGACAAATTATAACTTTTAATTTTAAATTTAGTCACTTGCATTAAATCTTTTTACACTAGTGACTAATTTTAACTACTTTTAATTTTTTTTTTTAAATTAAAAGTTATAATTTGTCTATAAGTACAAAGGACTAAATTTTTAATTTACTTTTTATGTTGGACTAAATTGCAAAAACCTAGTTTTAACTAGGTTTAAGAAAAGGTTGCATAACAACCATCCAATTTTGGATTGCATGATAGTAACTCTCATCTATTCGACATTAATATGTATAAGCAATGGAAATAACATGCCAAAAAATAATAATTTAAATTCGCAGACATTTGCCAAAGCTTTATAGCACATGGTGTGTGTGGTTTATTTATTTATTTATTTATTTTTTTCCAGATTTTAATCTTATTTGGAATGAGAAAGGATTTAAGGTAATATTGGCATATCAAATTGAACATATATAGGTTTCATAATTTTTCCCTTCGCCTTCCCGTTAAAAAGTTAACATAAGTGATGTGTCTTGTAGCTGGAGTATTTTCTTCGATGTGTTGGTATCTCTGCTTTGAAAGCTCGTAATGATTTGTCGTAATGATGTGCAAATTTTCTAGCGAATTGTGGTCATAATAGTGATATAATTGTATTTTTTTACATTGTTGTCCCCCTAATTTGTTTCACCTAGTATGTGAGGATGCTTATGAGATTACTTTCCCTAGGCTAGTATAGTTTGTTTTTGTTGTATTCGGACTTTTAGCCCCGTTGATTATTAAAAAAAAAAAAAGTTCGCCTTTTAAAAAAAAAATTGTAATTAGAAGTTTCTAGCTTATGCACAGTTTCACGGAATAAAATTGCGGTCAATAATCACAGTTGCAATAGTAAAAGTTGAATACTCTAATTTCAATACTCTCCGCTAATTTTATCTAATTTTAATTGGTGTTACTAGTGTGTTAGTCCAAATGAAAGAGATTTATACGTAACAAATTTATTGAGACTATAAACAACCAAAACTTTAAAGGTTAAACCTCAAAGTACATATAAGTTACACACACTTAAAATAAGATAACCTCAAAGTATCTAATTAGAAGTTACACATGTAAGATTTTAAGCGTCTCATGTGAGGAACATGTGACTTATTATGAAAAGGACTAATAAATAAATAATAGAATATTGATGGCCTAAATAATAAATTGTGTAAAGATAGAAGGTTTTTAATTTTGAAAGGAATAGTTGCTTGATAGGATGCATCAGTTCAGAAAGGTTATGATTAGAACAGGATCTTCTTTTGGGCATAAGAGTTATTCTCTGAATTTTTTCTCCATAACTAAGGATCAGAGTATAGAAGGACAAGTCAATGAATAGAAATCTTGCTTCTCAATTATCAAACAACAAGCTAAGTGATTCACATCAAAACTTTTATTGTCGCAATGGATAAAGGTATGTATTTTCTCCTTACCAACTTAATGTGAAAATCATGAAATTCTAAAATCTTATAATTTCTATTCATCTTAATTTAGTGAGAAAATTCCAACAACACAAACTTACAAACCTAAACCTCATAGGCCACTATCTAATTAGAAGAACCAAAACTTTAGTACATATTAGATGCTTACCGAAGTAACACAGAAAATGAACAGGGTTATGTAAAGAACAAAGTATTGTAATATAATTTTGATGTGATGATGGTAGTGTCTGTAAGTATGTATATAAAGTTGTGCTATTAAGTTAGTGGGAATTTATAAAAATTATTGTCTCAAATCAAAATTACATAAGTAAATAAAAAAATATTTTTTTTTAAATTTATGATTGAATAACCAATTAATGATTGGTTTAATAATTAGTTGATCTGGAAGACAAAATATTAAATGCATATTTTCTTAATTTCGTTAATTTTTCAAAATTTTACTAATTTTTTGAAACATAAGAACAGTGGCGAATCCAAAAAATTTTAGTTGTAGAGCGGTACATACATAAATATATAACATGAAAAATATAAATATATTAAGATTTATTTTAATATGTGCAATATAATAGTACATATTAAAAATTTATATCAGGCAACTTTAAATCAAGAATTGATGTAATTAATGTACATATAAATAAACATTGTTATTTAGACTTTTAAGTTTTGTCTAGACTTTAAAAGTCTTTTCTTTTATATGGTTTTCAAATTACTTTTCAGAAAAATATCTCTTCTAATGAACTATATATTTAATTCTTGTTGTTTTGAAATTAGACCATAGTTAATGATCTTGAACTTATTTCAATCATTAATATTTATCTTTACCAATAAGTTTCAGCATAATTAATAAATGATTAAGTTTCTAAAATATGATGTCAGGAGTTCAATTCCTCTTGTGGGCATGAAAAAAACTTTGTTAACAGAGACAAAATCTGATTCAGTAATTTTTACATCTTGGATGAGATTAATTTTGAGCTATCGACTAGAATATACCTAAATACACACACAAAAATTAATATTTATCTTTTCAATTAGAAAAATAAACATAAAACAAATAGAAAACGGTGATGATACCACCTAATAATTCTTACTTAATGTCTATCAATTAGTTAGTTATGCCTGTCAGTCTGTCACACACACTTGCACAAAAGCGACAACATATTCCAGCAAGTTGCTTTTTCCTCTCTTTTCCTTTTTGTCGGTATGCTCAAGTCTAAACTACTTAGCTATGTATTACTATCATTTATTATTCATGAGGTTGATTTTATAAATGTTTTGGTATGTTAAAGTCTAAACCTCACGGCCTTTAATGTTTTGATGCAAGTTGAGATGTTTTGGTATGTTATATAGTACTAGTAAATAATGCACGGGTTTTAATTGTTTTTTCTTAGTATAGATTTTGAAAATGTGTTTTTTAATGATAAGTTAATATAAACTTTTTTTTTATAAAGATGAGTGACATGTATTTTATTTAATTAGTAATATCATTGCAAGCAACTTATAATTAAACTTTAGCATGTTAATAAAAAAAATCTTAACATAGATAATTCTCTTCAAATGAATATTATTCATAAAATAGCTAAACATAAAATAAACGCAAGAAATGTTTACAAAATATAAGAAAAAGAAAAGGTATCTTCTTCAATATTCATGGCTATCTTAATGGCCATCGTCTAACATGCAAAGAAAAATTAGCAAGTTGTTTATGTCATAATGTCCATCTAACCAAAATCTTCAGTTCCTCAAATGGACCAAAGCAGAACTTTCTGTTTTCTCCTATCACCCGAATAAAATCCATCATCTTAGACAACATTCGAGCCTGCAGATTTCATTCCGCATATCTAAACTCTCCAGCCTTTGCTTTTCTTTTTTCTTTGATATTTCATGGTGGTTGTTCTTAGTCTCAATTTTCTCTTCAATTATCAAGTTACTATCAGAATTCAGAATGAAGCGCTAATCATTTTCAAGCTCTTGTGTCAATTTTCTTCTCCAACCCAAACCAACACCAAAACAATTTACATATGCACCCAATTATGTGTAAAAAAATTAGCAAATTTAATACTTGAAAAAAAATGAAAATAAAATTCTTTAGCTAACACAATAATCTAAATGAAAAATATGCTTTTAAAGTGATAGGAATTTATTTTTTTATACTACCACTGAATGTGTGACCTGTTAATTATACCACAATCTTTGATAACTGTGATCGCAACCTCGACCCACAATCTTTAGATTAATGCCACCTCGAGAAAGAAAGGGAAGATCGCAAGGATTAAGCAACTTTTTCTGCACCCGTATATAAGAAAAATCATAAAATCACCATCTACAAAGCCCCATGGTTATTTACTAATTTCAACCAAACAAAAAAAGGCAAATAAATGGAAAAAACACACAAACAGAGAAAAAAAGAATAGAAATCCTAAGAAAAATACCAAATCAAAATCTTAAATAAGACAATAAATAAAATCAAAACCTAAATAAAAGTCTAAATAAAAGTAAAATCTCACCTTTCTCGTGAATCTAAACATGTGTGCAATTTTGGAAAGTTGTTCTTGTAACATTAAAACATAGAAAATAAAGAGAGAAATAAGAAAAAAAATCGAAACAGAGAGAGTGTGAGACAAAGAGGGAAGAGATAGATAATGCAGTGAGATAGAGAGAGAAAAAGAGAACAAACATGGAGAAAGAGAAAGAAACAAAGAAAAAAAAGAGAGAAAGTAAAGTAATAAAAATACATTAAAAATATTTTCTAATAGACCCTTCATATACTCCTTTCGTGTAAAACAGTAGCAGGGACCACAATCTTCTTTGCATTGGGCATAAATTAGTATGCACACTTTCCTCAATTTAATACAATGTAGAAGATAATTTTTAAACAATTTACATTTATTATTATAATAGTAACAATTTAGATTAGTGAAAATTTTTTAGGAAGCCAAAAAGTATTGGAGCATTAAAGAAGACTTTAGGAGGGAAAACAACATTTAGGAGGATCATTTGAGAGAAATAATTTTTGTCCTCACTTCTCCTATTTTATATTATATTGATTAGAAAGAAATTAAAATCTTTTTAGTTTTACATTCAGGACAGCAATGACTGTTATGGGTATATGGTACAAGATTGAAGCTCAACCAAGGTGAAAGGGAAGAGGTTCAACATTCAAGATAACAATAGCTGGTGTTTTTATTTATTTTGCAGGATAATTTCTCTTTGGATGGTAGTGAAAGAGGTGACAGTGAAGATACAATTTCTTTTGTTTTTAGATACAAAGATATAATTTCTTTACTTGATGATGTGTAATTTTTATATTTTTAATTTGCAGGGCCAGGGAATGTAAATCTATATGAAAAAATAATGTTGGATCTTGACTTGATGTGACTGTCTTATTGAGCAATGACCACAACTAATATCCTCTCAAATGTCATTTTATTTTTAGTTCTCAATGACTTATTTATTTTATATATCATCCAGAAATACTTATTTAATATTTTTGTTTAGATATCATACTTGTCTACTACATACCTTAATAGTCCACTGAGTCATTGCGTTAATTTTAATTCATTTTTGATTGCCAAATTTAATTCAATTTTGATTTAATCGTAACAGTACGTGACCTTCAACTTTTCATTTTTTATTAAATCAAGTGGAGTACTATTTACATTAAATCAACAACTAACCCAGAATTAACTTTAACGAGTTGAAAAAAAATAAAATAAGAGACCAATTTGATAACGAAAAGAAACATGAGGAACAATTTGAAACCAAAAAAACATAAAAGAATCAATTTGAAATTGAAAAATAAGGTAAGGGATCAAATGAGTAGTTTAGTAAATTAATTAGCTAATTATTTATATACATTTGATAAAAAAAAACGTCGTTATAAACAATAATAATATAACACAACTAATATTGATAATATAACCTCATTACTTAACATATACACTAGTATTACTTATATAACTGTTATTTTCTATTCTTAATTTACAAGTAAAAAACATATTTATACAAACATATTCAAAATGGTTTGTTGTGTTATCAATATTTGGCTCTCTATTTTCTAATAAATGTTAAGCTGCCTGTATATTTATAAACAACACAGAAGGAAGGAGTAAACAGCAAAGCCAAAAATTTCACCGTTTTTTGGCATGTATTTTATATGTGCCGCATATAAAAAATACTATAACCTGTATCCAAGTTAACAGGTTGGTTAATAGTGACCGTTGATCACAATTTTGAGCCAAATCAATGGCCAAAAAACTTGGCACCACATAAAAACGTTAACATTTACATTCTCACCTCACCTTCTAGTCTGATTCACATAATCTACATATATAGGACACAAACAGAAAGCAACCTTACGAGGCCCAACATTGGTTACAAGTTGCAAAAATTTTCTTGTCCATGTTTGCTTGCAAGATCGACTATGTTCATTGCTGCCTAGTACACAACTGTTGAATGATGATGCTATTATGATATGCCAAGGACCAACTTGAGAGTGTATTTAAAGATTGTGTTGCTTTCATGTAAATGGACCTTGCAATTTGGATAAGAAGTTGCACTGTGTCCAGACACAGCTCATAGACTCAGGGAAAACCGTGTAACTCATCTGCTGGATGAGCCATTATATTACCATCAATTCTGATGTACTCCTCATAACAGAATATGGACCCCTTTCTATTTAATTTTATCATTTGTTAGAAGAAGAAAAAAATAATTTGACGCTTAAAAAAAAAAAAAGCTTAAATATGTTTATTTTTCATGTGAACTTAGCGAATTTTGATTTTGTTCCTGATTCTTTTATTTTTTGAAATTATAATTTTGAAGCACACCTAAAACCAAATTTCCAAAAAAAAAAATTGAAATTGAAATCAAAACTTAATATATTTATTTTTAAAACCGAAAACATATTTAAACCAAAAAAATATTGACAAGTGGGTATAATTCACATGGTTATATACCAAGTCTTTTAAGGTTTGAGAATTTAAAATTCTGGGTTCGATCTTTAGCTCCACCATTTAGTGGAATTAATTTCCCATACCCTATTTTTGCCAAAAAAAAAAAAAGCCAAAAAATATTCAAAAATGTTATCTGAACATTCTGATGTTAAACATCTAGTTTGTCTTTAATGAAAGAAAAAAAAGATAAAACACTACTGAAAAATATTATCAGTAATTGAACTTTGACATATATAATTCAATTAGATAACATAACGTGTCACAAATATGTCAACTCATTTCTCTAGTAATATAAATACGTCCCTTGGCATCTAATCTAACTATCTCACAGTCTCAAATTCATCCTCCTACATACGTACACCTCTTAATAAAGATGACAACATCAGAAGAAACTTCTTCAAGCTTGGATAAGATACGGGAACATCTCTTAGGAGATATGTCAGATTCCTTCCTCACCAATCTCCATCCTGTTAAACTGGAAGAAGACCCTTTACAAGACTTTGATTTCAGTTCATATGTTTCAGACCACAGCAGCTTCTGCACTTTCCTACAAGAGTATGATTTGGTAGCTGACATGGAGTTTGTTGATCACAGCAGTTCTCCTTCAAAGGTTCTCAAGTCTAGCCCCTCGAAGGGTACGCCGCAGAAGCGCGATTCCGATGAACCAACAATTGAATTATCAGAGAAGAATAAGAAGAATAAGAAGAAACAAGAATGTTGTGATGATGAGGCAAAGCATTACAGAGGAGTGAGGAGAAGGCCATGGGGAAAGTATGCTGCAGAGATCAGAGATCCGACAAGGAAAGGGAGCAGAGTGTGGCTGGGTACATTTGACAGAGAAATTGATGCTGCTAAGGCTTATGATTGTGCTGCTTTCAAGATGAGGGGTCAGAAAGCCATATTGAACTTCCCTCTAGAGGCTGGAGAGTCTGATCCAAAGCCAAACACTTGTGGCAGGAAAAGAACAAGAGTGAGTGGATTGGAGATGCCACAAGGTCAGGTTCAGATTCATCATGGTGTATCATGAGATTTATGTCCCTCCTCTGTGATGCAGCACGAGTGAGTTATCTAGGAAAATATGTTTTAGCATAGTTACATGGTTCATTCATTTACCCTACTTGTACTGAATTCGATAACACCTTATCGCGGTTTAGGGTTTGTAAAACGAAACTCTTGTAATACCAATGTATAAAGTAGCGAACAATGTAAAATTGGGTATTGCGTATCGCATACCGGAACCTTGTACCATGTAACTATAGGCCTGTTATGTGTGCAAATGGTTGTTTCTATAGAAGGAATGCAAGTGTCTATATACTATGGAAGCAAATACATTTGTGGGAATCAAAATTTTCTACTTCCTTCGCACCTCACGAGGAATGATGCTCGGTATGTTTTAAATTGTCAATTGCTTATGCTAAATATGGGTAGGTCACTGTAATAGAGCTTATCCTTCAAGCTTGTTAATAGACATAGAAATCACAATTGCAAGGGCTGGATAAGTGTGGGCTGACGTGGCCCAACAGAAGGACCAAAACCAAATTTATGAAACTTTTAAGGACCAATCAAGGTCAAAAAAAGATTTAAGGACTATTTTCAAAACGACCTCAACTTATAGGGACCAAAATCATAACTAAGCCTTTATTTTTTCAAAGATTTAAAAAATTTAAACTACTCCACCCAAAATATGTAGTTGTAAGTAGATAAGAACTAAAATTTAAATTCAACCAAAAACTTTAACTTCTGAGTAGATAAGTGTAAAAAAAAATTCAAAAAATTTAACGATGAATAGATAAGATTTACTGTAAATAGCTTTTTTTTCATATTAATTAATATTCGTAACACAGTATATTATCACTAAAAAATAATAAAAGTAAAAGAATTAAAAAAATAAAATAATAGTGGGGTGGTTTTTAGTAACTATTTTTAGGAGGGTAAATTTTGGAATGCCAAATTATGCACACTTTAAACAATAAATTAGTTGAAGTTAGTTTTATAAATTTCAATACACCATAAAGATATATTTATTTATCATTAAAAAAATAATGATCTATTTGTTTTATCTATAGTATAGATAGACGATAAAAAAATTATCAATATAGGAAAAAAAAAACTAAAATCTATATCTATACTATTTAAAAAATTTAAACTACTCCACCCAAAATTAACTTATTTTTTTAACTACTATTGGCAGTTTCAAGAAATTATCTCGAATGCCAGTTCCATAATGGGGGAGGTTATCTTATCTTTGCTTATATTCTTTTGGTCTGTGTTGGGGGTAGTTATTTTTCTTTCCCTTTGCTACCATTTACAGATTTAATGGGAAACTTAAAAATCATTATCCAACGGGGTTTGTTGGTTCTCTTGCAGTTGGACTCTGCATAATACAGCCCAAGTTTTATTCTCTTTCCCCAATTTCTAATAATCCTTTTCACATTTTCTTGGAAAAGATTTCAACTTCCTTCTTTGCTTCTTTGTTCTAAAGACATCATCACTCGGTTGTGCAGATAAAGGAAGAATGAAGACCAAAAGGAAAGGTTAAGGAAGATTAAAAATTGCAGAAAAGCTCTGGAAAAAAGCTTAAGACTGTATCACTTAATGACGATATTGATTTTGATGTTGTTTTGGATGTTGCAGGCTTATTTGAAACAGTGAGTTATTTTTTAATAATTATTTTGTCATTCTATATGATAATTAACAAATTTGTGAAAAAATAGTATTTTTTGTTCTAGAAGAATGTTCACAAATATTGTATTTATGTTATAAAGTGCTGAGAGTGAATGATATGATCTATGGAGATATAATAGAAGAACTAATTGTATTTAGGAAAGGGATGAATTATTGGTGAGAAAAGGAGAGCCGAATGAGAGAAGAACTAATTGTATTTATGAAAGGGATGAATTATTGGTGAGAAAAGGAGAGCCGAATGAGAGAGAGAAGCAGTGAGAGTGAGAATTAATTGATATGATATGCCATTGTTTCTTGAAACTGATATGCCATATAATATTGATGTTTTGTTCCTTTATACAATGAATTAATTGATATGATATCATAATTAATTGATATGATATGCCATTGTTTCTTATATTATAATTATAATTAACGAATTATAATATGATATGCCATTGTTTCTTATATTATTATTTATATCATAATTAATTGATATGATATGCCATTGTTTTGTGAGAAAATAATTCGTTAATTGTTCCTAATGATTCATTAGAAATAATTATAGAGTGTAATAAAAGAATTGGAGAATTGGATAGACAACATGAAACACGTCGAAAGAATCTTGAGGCCAAGCACATGGAAGAAAGGCGGAAGTTCCATGAGTCTTCTCCACTACATGCATCGCTATAACCATCAGCCCACTCTAGTGAGAGTTCAATTAATAATATAAGGTACTCTTTGTACTATCAATGTTTGTTTAAAATACTATCTATAGTTCTTGAAATTTAATATAGATTATATATGATTTTTTTTTTGACTTATTGCTCAGTTCAAATTACAGATTAGAGTGTGATAATGAGTTTATTTTCTTTCTTAAATTTAATTTGAATACAGCAATTTTGGCAATAAAAAACAAACATCCAATCTTTACTTATAAAAAAACAGCATAACCAAAAGCAATTTATTATGCACCAATAATAATGATTTGTCTCTTTGATAAAATTATGTACTTCTTTTTATGCAGGTTTACATATGTATTTATTAAAGATTGTTGATGAAGAAGGACTTCAATGACTTGCATAAAGAATCTCTTAAGTTCGTAAAAAAAGGAACAATATTAAGTGCTTTTCTTTCCACTTTTTTAATTTACAAAAAATTGTCCCCGTTAAAAATCACTTAGTGCTTCATTGTTTACTAAATTTCTTTATGAAGTTCTATATGGGCTTATATATATATATATATATATATATATATATATATATATATATATATATATACAAAAGTTCTTATCTTTTCCAAATAATATTCTTCAATCTTATTTGTAATTTTCAATTTATGTTGATTAGTTATGTATGTTATTTTCATTGGTCTATTTTTTGGATATAGATGAATAAGGGACTCAAGGATTAGCATAAGAGACCCTGAAGTCAGCATTGCTAATGAAACATTTGATGGTTCATTCTCTTTTGAAGTTCTATATGATCTCTTATAAATAAAAGTTCTTCTCTTTTTCCAAATAATTATATTTAATTTTATTTCCATTCATTACTTTACTCTATTTAAATATGTCATTGTCATTGTTTCATTTTTTTCAAGTATGGCTATGTTATATTAAAACAAATTTCATTTTTATTGTTTTGGAAATCTAAATTATTTCAGTGCACTCTTTTTGAGGATGGCATTGTCACTTGCAAATGTTTAATTGAATCTCAGGCCAATCTCTTTTTTTTTTTTGATAATCCCAATCTCTTATTTTTCACATTATATTAGGATCAAGTTTAATCATTTTGTAGTCCATTATAACTATTTTAAGTCACGACAATAAGAATATAACATATTAAATTTAAGGGAAATTAAACCGGAGAATAACAAAATAATAATGCATGTATAATTTCATTGAAATTTATGGATCCATATTCTGGAACATGACAGCTAAGAATGTAATGCATACACTCAATGATAGTAATTTACATGAAAATGAACATCTTTAACAAATAAATAACATTCAAAAAGACCGATTTTTCAATACACCATTTTACTATAAACAACTCTTTACGACAAAAACACGAAAATGGGAATGCGGGACGACAGACACGGGAGTGCCTGTCGGCACGCTAGTAAAGATAAAGATAAGGATAAGGATTGATAGAATAGAGTAAGTGGGCCGGTGGGATCAACTCCATAAATCCAGGGTTTTTATTTTGCCACCCCTAGGTCTATGGATGGCACCCCATATGTATAAATTATACCTATTATGCCTTTTTTAAAAAAACAACTTTTAATACGGGTCGTAAGAGCCCCTTACGACATTTTAAAAAACTAAGTTTTAACACGGGTCGTAAGCAGGTGTTACGACCTAACTTTTTTAGCAGGTCGTAAATGAGTGTTACGACTTTATGGTCGTAACAGTCACATACGACCATGAATGGTTGTTTGGTCCTCTCTGTGAATAGTGGAGCTTGTTCATTACATATTGCAAATCAAAATACATCTGACACTTAACGTGGAAGGGCACAATTGATAGCAATGCAGGGAGAAGATTTAGAACAACTACAATCAACAGCAATAGTTAATCATCAGTACCAAGCAACTACATCAAACCCAAAAACAGGGTCTATCAAATTCAAAATGGAATTCTAAAGATAATTATGCTTATCTCATGATCATCAACGGCAGTGCCAAATAATAATACTAACCATGCTGGCAAATGAAAATGAAGCGCAAAAATAAGAACTCAACTTCATTCACAGCCAAATTTTAAAATTAAAGTGAACATTAATAGTAATTGCAATTGCAACATGATAATTAAGAGATCATAATCTAACATCTTCTTCTGCTCTTAATTTCAAATTTTATCAAGCAAGCATTCTATCCAATTGAAGACAAGATGATGATAACATTGTTTATGTTATAAAGAAAGATACATAAGTTCACTCCAACTCACTAGGCTAAGATACATAAGTTAACATGATGAGGGAAGACGAGAAGAAGAAGGAAAAAATTAACAGAAAAGATTATTGGTTGCACAAGGGAATTGTTGTTAAAGTAATGAGCAAAGTTTTAGCAGAGAAGGGGTATTACAAGCAAAAAGGTGTTATCAGAAAGGTGATTGACAAGTATGTTGGGGAAATAGAAATGCTCGAGAGTAAGCATGTTCTCAGAGTTGATCAAGCCGAGCTCGAAACTGTGATTCCACAAGTTGGGGGCCGTCTAAATCTTCTCCTTTTGATTTGCAATATGTAATGAACAAGCTCCACTGTTCACAGAGAGGACCAAACAGCCATTCATGGTCGTATGTGACTGTTACGACCATAAAGTCGTAACACTCATTTACGACCTGTTAAAAAAGTTAGGTCGTAACACTTGCTTACGACCCGTGTTAAAACTTAGTTTTTTAAAATGTCGTAAGGGGCTCTTACGACCCGTATTAAAAGTTGTTTTTTTAAAAAAGGGCATAATAGGTATAATTTATACATATGGGGTGACATCCATAGACCTTGGGGTGGCAAAATAAAAACCCTAAATCCAAATGGGCTACAAATTCCTGCACTCTCTTAATATATATATATATATATATATATATATATATATATTTTTTTTTTTAAATGTGAGTTTGATTATTTTAGAATTGGGTTATTTTTTTAATATGTATTTGAAATTGGTTGTTGACTTGCTGTTATAATTATTATTATTATCATTATTATTATTATTATTATTATTATAAATTAATGTTTTTATTATTTATTGTCATTAATCAAGAGTGGTTGATTTATTTAGTAGGATAGGATTAGGTGTGTAGGGGTGTAACGGTCTGGTCCGGTCCGGTCTGGGAGTCATATTACGGACCGGACCGCTCAATTTAGTATGGTCCGGTCCGGTCCCAACATTATTTACTCTCAAAGATCGGACCGGACTGGACCGCTCATGAATGGTCCGGTCCGGTCCGGTCTATTTTGCATTTCTTTCCTGTTTTTTTTTCTTTAAAATCAAGCAAATATATGGAAAAAAGCACAATACATAGTATTATAGAAGGATATGTACATTTGAATACATAGCACAATATATATGGAAAAAAGCACAACACATAGTATTGCATACTGATATTGATAGCCTTGAAAAAAAAAAGCACAATACATAGTATTACATACTGCTATGCATATTGTGCTTTGTTGTTATTATAGAAGGATATGTACATTTGAATACATAGTATTTTAGAATCAAGCAAACAATGTTAGCATATTCAAAAGCACAATACATAGTATTAAAGCACAACACAATACAATTCTAGTATTACATACTGATTTCACGACATGCAAGGGTAATATCTATACAATAGGTTTTTTACTCTTTTTTTAATTGTTAGTCCTATCGGTCCGGTCCGGTCCCAGCGGTCTAAAAATATCTGGGACCGTGGACCGGACCGTTTTAGAACGGTCTGAATTTTTTGGGACCAGATGGGACCGTGAGACCGGACCAGACTGCATTTTTCGGTCCGGTCCGAGCGGTCTCGCGGTTTCGGACCAGACCACTTACTAATATATTTTTTTACACATTAATATCTCTTATTAATGCAGAAAAATATAAACTAATTGTTTTTATAAATTTTACAATAAAAATAATTTTTATGGAATTTGTGAAAATTTATAATCAAATCACGTCGCAGCGACCGCAATCCACATTGCAGCATCCCTGACAGCCGTGATCGCGAAAATCACAACGCGATCGAAATCGTGACCACAACCGCAATTTAAAACCTTAAACTCTTTAATTTTTTTTCTTGGTGGAAACAACGAGCATAATTTGTTGAGCGCAAATCCTTTAGGTTTCTTCTGAGTTGAAATGCTAAACTATCAATAATTATTTTCTATGTGAAAGGAAGCTATACAAATTCAAGTTTACTTTCATACTATCGATCTAACGTTCACACTTTCTACTATCCCAATCACCATTTCCCTTTAGTTTTCTTTCTTGCTTTCATACTATTAACATGATGTATTTCTTTGTGTTTACATGTGTACATTGCCTATAAAAGGCTTATCTAATATTGTGTATTGGCGTCACAACTAAATGAATAACATTGTGTATTGTCTAATACCATCGAGGCATTTAATGCCTTGATTCTTAGAAGGCGAGGTGAGGGAAGTATAAAAGGAGACTTCATACTTATATGTTGATCATGAGAATCACCTTAGACTCACCCACATACACTTCCATTACCAGGTTTGTTTGTTCACCACTCAAACCAAAGACTCACTCAGTGTTCCTTAAACACGAATTTCATATTTTATGCATTTTTCTTAAGATTACGAACATAGGGTTAGGATTGTTAAGTAATTATTAGCGCTTGCTCATTTTCACCACATAACAAGTAGCAACTCCACCAGAAAAGAGTGTGAGAATATGGTAAATAGTAAGATATATAACGAGAGTAACACTAAGAAGGATCACGTTTGAGCTAGGAAATTTTCCTATTGTTGAGATTGATGTCAGCGATCGTGAAGAAGATGAGGAAAGCTGATAGATTCTAAGGGATGAGGTGCCTCTCGGCACCATCACATGAGCATCAAGACTCATTGCAGAAGCGCAACCTCGAGTTTTAGGGCCAATTGGAGGACCAAGGCCAATAAAATTGAACATCATAGACCCTGGAGGGGAACCAAGACACTATTAACCAACAACAATAGCATCAACAGTCAAGGCCAAGTGAAGTAGCAAGGCGAGTAGAGCTAGATCTATTAACTGGGCTCAAATACTCGCTCAGTCACAAAAACAAAAGTTGTAGTGGCAACACCCAAGTTACCATTCAAGCAACCTTGCTCAAACCAGCAGAATTTGACAAACATGCTGACAATATGAAGGAGTAGAGATAGAAAGAGGAAAGAGGAATCGTTCATCTCATTAGTCGAACTGAAGGTCACACCTGGGTGACTAAGAGCGAGCTCATGAGGATGATGAAAGAAGTACAAGGAGGATATGAATGAGTAATACAGTTGGAAAAGGTTGCCTAAGTGGGCACTAGGTGATAAAACATCCCATCAGCCCCGAAAAGGCGGCCCGAGTGAGTGAAGAAGTTGTAAAGGAGACACAAGTGAAGGACGCGCCGCCAGAGTTCCAGGACACACCTAAACAAGAACAAAAGGACCTGGAGGAAATAAATATAGAAGATAGTCCAAAGAGGGCGAGAACCATAAAGATATGCACATCTCTAACTCTTGAAGGGAAAACTGAGCTATTAACACTACTTAAGGTATTCGAGGATTTGTTCGCTTGGGAATATTAAGAGATGCCTAGTTTGAGTGAGTCATTAGTCACCCATAACTTGGTTGTACGACTTGATGCAAGGGCAGTAAAGCAGCCACCAAGGAAATTCAGCACAGAGATAGAAGCACAAATAAAGATAGAGGTTGAAAAGTTGCTTAATGTGAAGTTCATCAAACTAATACAACACCCTGCATAGTTAGCCAATATTATGCCAATCAAGAATAAGAATGGACATATAAGGTGTTGTGTAGATTTTAGGGATGTGAACAAGGTGTGCTTGAAAGATGATTTCCCATTACCCTATGTAGATAGCATGGCGGACGTAACTGCAGGTCATGAGAGGTTCTCCTTTATTGCATGGAATTGAATAACGAATCGAATAGTACAAATCTGCAAAAGAACCCATAAATTAGTACGGAAGAACCAATCAGCAATACATTGGTCATATGGTCAAATTCTGTGAATCCAAGCTCAACAAAACACTAATTTCAAATTAAGAGGATTATACAAGAATCTAATATTCAAAATGAGATGATAATTTTTATCCAATACTTCATATCGAAACCATCGTCCAAAATCAAGCCAACCCAAAGCTTCTGCCGACACCAAATCAAAGCACCATGAAACCATCGCCTTCTGCCGCCTCACGACAGAAACACCACCTTCTTCATTGTCTACCTCCTTCGTATCCTTATAACACCGTTGTAGATCTCATTTCCAGCTTACAATTGCCACAATACCAACCTTACATCTATTAGCACGTTAAGAGTTAGTGAAAAGTTAGAACTATGGCAAGCCAAAATGAAAAGTTCAAAAACATGATCTAAAGCTAGGATTTATGATTGATACTACAATTTAGAAAGATGATAATGATTATGCCACCACTATCACACAAAAAAGAAATATATGTCATTGTTGGAAAAGTTAACATTATATTGATTTTTATATTTGTATATATCAACTTTGATTTTAGTAACAATGTTGAAAGAACTATTGTACTTGTGGTTGATACTTTAATAAAGTTTGAGGTACAATGGTATTTATAGCTCAGTGTCATTGGGACCACTATGTCGGTGGTTGATATATCAGATGGGAGCTGAGGCATATGACATATACTTCGTAGCTCGGTGTCACTGGGACCACTATGCCAATGGTCGACGCCATTTGGGAGCTGAGGCATAATGAGATCTTATAGCTCAGTGTTGATGAGCCTACTCTACTGATAGTCGACACCATATTGGAGTTGAGTCATGGTGATTATAATAAATCACATAGTTTCTCTTACTTTTAGGAAATTCATAGAAATTGAGGATTGACGATTAAAATGATAGTATGACTGTTAGATCACATTGTCATATCATTTTCTTGCCACACTCCACAACTATGACTAATCGATGAAGTCGATGATATTTGCATTGTAACCATGGAAGGTGTTATATTAATAATGGATATAACCACCGCTATGATGCAGTCATATTCACATACCGCATCTTGGATCATATGTTATGATAAAGATGTGGCCACATCTTTAGAATTAATCATTGAGCCAAGAGTTGCTTTCAAATTAAAAGGTTTTGCAAAAATAATTTCTAAATTGAAATTGTTCAATTAATTTTGCCCTAGTGGAAGATTGTTGGAATTATTTTAGTGGGCTAAAATTAATTGTGATATTTGGTTTTGAATAAAAACGGGTTAATAATATGATCGATTTGGAGATGCATTTGTGTCCACCTATTTTGTGATCTACTTTGGGCGTGGATATCTGAAACACTGATTAGTGTGGAAAACACAGTGTGGGCCTTAACCTTTTCTGGTCCATGATAGGTGGAGACTAGGGTTAATAGAATATAAATTGGCTAGGTCATCTCTACCGTCACATATACAAAATACAATGTATTCACTCACAATTTGCCTAATTGATAATTGTAAAGGTATGAAAGTTAGCGATCTAGCAGAAGAAGACTCGATCATTCTTCTTCATGATTTTGAAGAAGTGTTACTCTTATAGTTTATAATCATGTCTTCTACAAATAAATCTAAACTCAGTATTTAGTGTTTTAATTTCATATAATTGCATATATTTATATAATATTTAATAAAGTTCCTACAGTCTTCACAAAAAAGAATAAAATAGAAAACAACCTTGACAAAAACATCAATGGCCGATGCTTCCAAACTTGAAAATCTATATAAAGCGAATGAACTAAAAGAGTAGTATACAATTATTCGAAAGATGTGAAATAAAGGATAAATTAATAAGTAAAATAGCATATAATTGGATTTAATATGAAATGATCCAAAGCTATAAGATAATGGGTTTATGGCTATTATATCTCTCATTTACAATTCAACTTAGGCCTTAGGGACTAAATGATATTTCATGATAAGCTTTTCTTCTTCTTCCTTGCTTTACATCCGACTCTCTGTTACGATTTAAGTACATGTGAAGAGGAAAAACAAACTACTCCCTCCATCCTTAATTATAAGACCCTCTTAAAAATTTTATTTTGTCCCTATTTATAAAGCTCTTTACCAATTTTCAATGAGCATTAATTATTTTTTTCCACAAATACCCCTATTTATTTAACACTTTTTAGATTCTCAATAATATTAATAGGGGTAATTTTGAAAATATATGTCAAAAGTTCACATTTCCAATACAATTAACTAAATTATTCCACTTTCTTAATGGACGTGAAATCTCCCAAAAAGATCGTATAATTAGGGACGAAGGTAGTAATTATCACATTAAGTTTGCTAACATTCTCATTATATATATTTGTGATCATCTATGTTGATAAAATATGAGGGAGAACATTGGAGTAGTGGAGTTATAAACTGAAACTTTTCTCCATGCATCTTTTAAAAATCATGAGTTGACCCTTATTTTAGAAAAATTATGTTAGTAATGTGTTCTAAAACTTTTAGATAAAAAAACCATTTATAGTTTTGAAGAAATAAAATTATAATCAGGGTTGCTTTAGTAAAATAATTATTAACCTAATTAAAAAATTAAAAAAAAATCTCTCACCTCCCCCAAATCTCAATCAGAAGTAAATTTTCCCAAACCCAAAATCAAATCCCCTCTCTCCCTTCCTCTCCCAACCCTAGCATCCCTCAAGCAACCAGATCAGCCACCGCCGCCGTCGTTCGCCCCTTTCACGCATTTGTCCCCTCTCTCCTCCTTGCCCGCGTTCGTCCCTCCCCTCACTCGCCTCCGTGACAGGTTCGTCCTCCGCTAGTGTCTCCTCCCACCGTCGTTCGCATCCCCCACCGTTGTTCCACCGCCGTCATCGTCCTCCGCCTCACCAAGACCCACAACGCCGTCGTCTTCCACCGCTGTCATCGTTCAAATGAAGTATACTTTCATTTGTCTCGTTTGAATTTTTCTTTGTCAACATTGCGCATTTGATGTTCTCAATTTAAGTTTTTATGATTTGCACTTGGTGTTACAGGGAGTGGAATTTTGGACTGTGGAACCAGTACTTAGGGATATTTTCAAAAGCTTTCAGTTTTGTTCCCTTCAAATGAATTTGCTTTTCTATACTATCAAATTTTGTGCAGAGTTTACATTTTTTTACTGTAATATTGTGAATTCTAAATTTGACAAACTTTGCTACTACTTTTTGGTTTGGCTACAATTGAGCTTTTCTGCTTTCTGTATCAGGAATGGTATTAGTTCAGGAACAACAATGACATTAGATTTACATCTCCACATCAATGGAGGAACAATAGCTTGGTTGGGTGGTAGTTGTTCTGTTGGTAAATTTAGCTGATACTTGTTCTGTTGGCACATGCTTTAGTGTTATTTGAGTACTTTCCGGTGAATGGCTCTCAAGATATAGTCAATTCAAGAGAAGATCAAATGTTGAATGAAATTTCCAATTGGGTTTCTTTCCGTTTCAACAAAACGATTATGCCATTATCACCAATGAAGGTTGAAGTGCTAGATTATATCATGTGCAACAAATGCCACCTTGCCATGGTTTGTATCTTTTTTGAAACATCTCTGATAATGTGAATTTTATATACTTTCTCAAGAGTAGAGGGGCTTTCACTTAGAACCATGCATTTGCAGAACTCCCTTACAGAAGCATTATTAAAAGGGAATCCTTTAGGTGAAGTTGTTCCTTTTGCAGTTTAGTGTCTGTGCTTATTATCTCAACGTCCGAGAGGTATCAAGCCCATTTCACAATTTGGTGACTCAGCCCAGATTCTTGATTCTTGTTATTGTCTTTTCATTTGTAAATTTTTTCAGGTTCTATGATTTTTCCGTGATCTCCCTTGGCTGTTTCAGGGAAGATAATCAACGATTGGTTGCTGTACCATTGAAGCAGTGGTTAGAATTAAAATTGGACAATCTTTTTTTTATATAGGTTTTGTTGTTTTTGTATTAACTTCTATATGTGGTATCTGAGAATATTGCCCGGCTCATATTGTCGAGATATTTTAGCAAAGTAATTATGCAGTCATCAAACATGACTCCTGGTTCTCAAGGAGAGAGTGATCATTTAGATTTGTAAATTACAGTGATTGTAAAGATATTATTAGTTGATTTTACTTCATCAAACTTTGATGACACTGAGAATTTGTGTAAGTTGCTTTTGAAAAAACCAATGAAACAATGTATAAAGACATGACAATGCTGAACTACTCTCTCCTTTGTATTTTGTCATACAGTTAATGGAAAGTGTATGTGATTTGGTGTAATAAACTTATTATGTTGTGTGATTATTTATTTAAGCTGATTTCTCTTATGATTATTTTGTTTTATTTTATTTGTAGACCATTTTTAATAAAAATGATGAAATCAAAGAAAATAAATAGATCTTCGTGATTACTATCATATTAGAGGAATTAAAATTCCATTGAGATAAGGAGACTGCAACCAATTAGTGGGACGAGTGGTTTTGTAATCAACTCTACAAACTAAGTTGAAAAAATCCTTGACACAATCTTGTGGGATGAATGTTCAAGCCTTTCTTTCTCCCAAAAAAAAAAAAGAAACATGAAAGGAACAAGCTTGTCAAATGGTTTTGGGGAGATTATTGGCCAATTATGAAAGTGATTAAATGTATACATTTCCATTGAAATTTCTAGGCAAACAACGTGAAAGAGTAGTTTGGGAGATAAAAAGAAAAAAAATTAGCGGTTGATGTATTTTATATGCATGCCGGCACAAATTAAATGTCATGCAAATACTTTCAACCAAAACTCCAGTAATAAATAAGAACTCTATCAATTACCGTAAAGTAACATTTCACAGGGGCATGGTGCACGAATTGTTACTTTGTTTGGCATGAATTATGTACGTTCTGTCATATTCTTAATTTTGAACTCATACTCTCTGCAATCAATTACAATATTAGCTCAAAAGTTGGCTAAGGGATCATGTTTCCAGTGATAGCATAACTAACTTAGAAGTTAGATAGTTAGATTATGCAACTTATTCTGATACACGCCAGTTCATCACTATATGGCCATGCCATAAATTGTCTTATACTCTTATACACTCATTCTGTCATTCATCATGTAACAAAACCAAAGCAAATATTTCAACCTAGAATTTAAGAAGCTCCATTAACCTTGGGTAATAAAATATACAACTCCAATCAAGAGGTTCAATACATGACAAGGTGGCGGAGGCGCGAAGGACAAACACGGGCGAGGAGGAGAGAGGGGACAAATGCATGAGAGGGGTGAACGGCGGCGGCGGCGATTAGGGGCGGCAGTGGCTGATCTGGTTGCTTGAGGGAGGCTAGGGTTGGGAGAGGAAGGGAGAGAGGTGATTTGATTTTGGGTTTGGGAAAATTTACTTCTTATTGGGATTTGGGGATTTGGGGGGAGGTGAGAAATTTTTCTTTTTTAATTTTTTTAATTAGGTTAATAATTATTTTATTAAAACAATCTTGATTATACTTTTATTTCTTCAAAGCTATAAAGGGTATTTTTATCTAAAAATTTTGGAACACATTGCTCCTTCTAAGATAAAGGTGGACTCATGTAAGCAATTATGTTCTCACTACGATGTCTAGATGAAGAATTTTCATGCAAGTATGGTAAACAGAGTTGGATTATTCAGTTCAGTTTTACATGATTTAAGAAGATAGATTTGGGTCGAGTGTGTGTACGTCCAATTCCAAACACATTCAACGGACACACACATACCTATATCATTCTCAACCTATCTATCAATAAACTGTTTTTTTTTTTTTTTTTTAATCATTGCAGAACAAGCTAAGATACTAAACTGATTGAAGTGCAGAACATCCTTTGTTTAAACAAATTCACTATTGATTAATGTGCAGAACATCCTTTGTCCAAATGAACATAAATGAGGGAAGAAGATAAAAATGAGAAAAACTAAAAGAATAAAAGATTCTAGCTTCAAACTTATCTCTCTCTCTCTCTCTCTATATATATATATATATATGATCATTTTCCTGGAGCTAAGCAAGCATGAGTGGAGATAAGGGTGACAAAGGTGGCACACTAAAGATAGTTCCCATAACATCAGATGTCTCCCAAAACCCTTTCCAACATGATGGTGTCAAAGGACAAGCTACAGGTTTTGGAGAGCACTCTTGTTCTCTCTTCACCTTCTTCTTCTTATCATCATTCATCATTATTTCACTCTCTTCATCTTCTTCTTCTCTTGTCCTACTACAACTCTTGATGCATCTCGAAACCGATTCTTGTTCTAGCTGTTGTTGCTGATAAATAATTACATTTACATTATTATTCCCAACCTCTAGAGGAAAGTTAAGTATTGCTTTGCTTCCTCTCATCTTAAAAGCAGCTCTGTCATAAGCTTTTGCAGCTTCAATTGCTGTGTCAAAGGTTCCAAGCCACACTCTTGTTCCTTTCTTATTCGGGTCTCGAATTTCCGCTGCGTACTTCCCCCATGGTCTCCTTCTAACACCTCTATAATGCTTCTCTTCTTTTGTCTTCTCACTATTGTTATTATTTTTATCTGAAGATATTGATGATGAAGAACAACAACTTTGATTATTATTGTATATTTGTTGTGTTTCTTTTTCTTCCTTGTGATGTGATTGTGAGATAGCAGTTGTTGTGATGGAAGGGATTGTTATATTTAAAGAGGGCCTACGATTGCTTAGATTTGATGATGATCTTGGAGGCTTAGAGAAAGGGACTACTTGAGGCATTTGAAGGTGGATTATGGAATTTTCTTGCATGGGCTGTGTGTTGTTTAAGTTGTATGAGTTAAGAAAACTGAAGCTTGATTCAAAGTCTTGCATACTTTGAATTTGAAGCTACTTTGGAGAGATTAGAGAAAAGGGGATTTAGAGGAGCTAGTGACAAAATTAGGAAAGAGGGTGGGAATTGGTTGAGTGGAAAATGGTTAGTGAGTGGCATATAAATATGAGGAAGATTGGCTAGAAAAATGTAAAGGGGAAACCAGAGTTGTGTGGTTCATGATAGATTCCAAGATGGTGAGAGGAAGCATCGTTTTAATTTGTTGTTTATCAATTATTGGTGTTAATAACTTAACACAAAAGTCAAGTTAAGTTTTTCTTTAATTTGTCTTTGATGGCTATGGTCAAATATCAATTTGACTTATGCTGCCATGTGGGACCATAAGTCCACAAAATGACCTATCCTGGGTACTTCCAGCAGCTGCAAGTTGAGTGCGGTTATCAAGTATGCATGGATTAATGTATTCTTTATGGGCTTAAATCTAAGAATTTTTTTGACAAAAAAATTTATGTTAATTTAAAAAATGTGTTAATTTTGTTAGTAATATAAGAAACGTAAATAATTAATCAGAAAACAGTTTCTCATTATATAAGAAAAAGTTATAACCTTAACCCAATCGAATTTGAACACATAGATATAATTATTAATAAAAGAAAAAAAGAAAAACAAAGAAAATGAAGAAGATCATATCAGGGGAAAAACAACAATTAGAAAGAGACAAAGAAGATCAAGAGAGAACGCAGAGAGTAGTGTTAGCAATTAGGATGGACGGCGGGTTTGGTCTGCGCCCGCAAATGGCCCGCATTATAATATTTAGAGCCATAAATGCATGCCCAAGGGCGGGTAGGGTGGGCATGCGGGCGGTCCGTGTTCAAATTTTTTTATTTTTTTAATTCTAAAAATAAAAAATAAAGCACTCATAACCCAAAAAAAAACAAACAAACACAGATCATTTGAATTTTTTTAAATCAAATAATTATATCGAATTGAAAATAAAAAGAGGGATCGAGTATAAGTTATACTCAAAACCCAGTCCAAAAAATGAATAAAGCATAACCAACAAAGTTCAACACAGTTGGTAGATAGCTGTGTTCCTTAAGCATGATGTCAGGGGTTCGATCCCTGCCGTGGGCATGGAAAATGCATTGTTGGTAGAGGCAAAACTCACTTCGGTGATCTCTAAGCAACAGAGGAGATTAGTCTTCGACTGTCGGCTGGGGAATACCCTTGATGTAAAAAAAAAAAAAGAAAAAAGAATAAAGAATAAAGCATAAAACAGCAAGCAGACCAGCAAATAGAATGAAAGTTACTAAATAGTAAATACACTACGTATCAATGTGATAAAACATAAAACAGCAAGCAAATAAACCAGCAAATAGAATTGATATAGCATTAAACAATAAGCATACCAGCAAATAGAAAAACAGAAACTACATCCACAAAGCAGGAACTCAACGACAATTTGGATCTTGATCTTGAACTCACCTACGGATCATTCGGATCTCGATTTTACAATAACAATATAAAAAAAAATCATAAATATCAATAATTTCAAGTAATCAATTAAAGGATGTAAAAATAGATTAGAAATAGGACCTTGACTGATATTAGAGGATTTTTGAAGTTTTTTTTTTTTTTTAACAATCAAAGTGAGTTAACAATTAAAAAAATTTAATTTTTTTTTTTAAAGGCGTAAAGGCGTGCGCGGCCGGTCATAATTTTAAAATTGATCTTAAAATCTATGCCCTGCTCGCAAAAAACTGTGGGCGAGCAAGCGGGCCCTGCGGACTTAAGTCCTAATTGCCAAAACTAGCAGAGAGACAGATAAGAGAAAGCGCTCCACCATCGGCCTCCTCCACCATCGGTTGCCAACTTCTTCCTGCCAACCGCAAGCCACAACGAGGAAGGCTCTGCCCAACTTCTCGTTGCCAACCGCAAGCCACAACGACGAATGTGCCGCCCCATTGCCCGCCGTCGTCCGCAAGTCACGGCGAGGAAGGCACCGGCACCGTCACCCTCGTCTTCATCGAAATCTCGCTCCTCTACCCTCTCTTCTTTACCGGTACTTTTCTCCGCTTTGAATCTAATACTCTCTCCCGTCCTATTTATAAGGCACATTCTAGAAGAATTCTTGTGTCCTATTTATAAGGCATTTTGCATTTTCTAAGAAGTATTTATTGCTATTTTTTCTTATTTGCCCTTTATTCATTAATGTGAAATAATACATTATGAAATTCCTAATACAAGATAAGTGGGTAAAATTGTATTGCTAATGTATTTTTTTAAAGTTTCAAGAAACTTAACTACCTTTCTTGGTCCGTGTGATATAAATAAGTATGCCCTATAAATAGGACTAGAGGGAGTATCTTCTCATTTTATTAATTCCAACTGATTATCATCCTTTTATTTTATAATTACTTGCAGGTGGACCTTAAGCAACTCACGTTTAAGAAATCCTCGTCTCAATTCCTATTGATTATCATCCTTTTATTTTATAGTTACTTGGAAGGGTTTATTAATTTGTTCATAATTTTATTCCTAATTGATTATCTTCTGAATTCCAATTAGTTCAGGGATAATCACTTTCATATGAATTCACTTAATGATGAGACAACATCTTGATTTGGTGTCAAAGGCTTAGAATCTGAATATTATTGGTGTCAAAGTATCCATATAAGGATATGCAACATCTTTATTAGATAGATCTTGATGCTTAGCATTAAACTCATTGAGATGCTTCTAGTTTTACTTGCAATCTAATTTACTCATTGATATCCATCATGATAAGAAGAATTGTTAGTTGTTAATTGGTCAGGTATCGCTCTAGTTTTACTTGTAATCTAGTTGGAATTGTACGATGATTGTAGATAAAAGTTATCAAAGACTCACAGTTGCAGAAATTCAAGTACTACAAAGCCTCCTAAATGTATGAAGTTATAGTGATGAGTCATCTCAATGACTATTGTTACTGGAAAATTGTTTCATTGTCACAAATAGCACATAGAAATTTTACTACCTAGGTTCATTGATTGTAATATACATGGACGAGTAGAGTAGAATATTGGTTTAATGGTTGTAAAAGGGGTATGATGTATAAAATTCTTTGGGAGATGTTATTTGCACCCATGTTGTTGTTACATACACCCAGCTTTTATAATTTTTTACACCATCTTTCCTATATTACCCTTCTACTAAAAAGTTAAACCTTCTTTTCATTTTACTTACAACCATTTCTCTTCCCTTCTCTTCTACACCCCCTTTTCATTCAAAACTAAACCTCCTTTTCATTCACACACAAAATCTCACTCCCTCCTCTTCTTCTTCTACGCTGTTCGCTGTCTTCTCTTCTTCTTCATTTCTTCCTTCAACATTTTTAACTTCTCTCTTAAAGGTTAGTGTATTCCTTTCCTATTTAGTTTATATTTTAGTTCCATGTTTGTAATGGGTGGTTTCGGTTTTTTATTTTCGTATGTTCTTCTTCATCTCTTCTGCGTTGTCTTCTTCGCATGGCAGATCTGTGCCCTAAACGGATCAGCCGTCCGTCATCTACAACGGATGAGTAATCCGTCCCCCCACACGGATGGCCCATCCGTCCCCTTTCACGGATGGCTTGTCCGTCATCTTACTCGGATGTTTCGTCCGTTCCATTTCACGGATGCCTTGTCCATCCCCATATACGGATGGCTCATCCGTCCAACTACACGGATGGCTCATCCGTCCAACTATACGGATGGCTCATCCGTCTCCCCATACGGATGGCTCATCCGTCTCCCCTTCCCACCACGATTCTAGATCCTCACTAAGATTTGCACTCACTTGAAAGTAGCTATAATAATACTAGTGGTTTTTTTTTTGCCAAAACAACGAGGATGAAGATATTGTTTCTTCCTATAATTGATGAGATATTGTTTCTGTTATGTTTTGATCCTGCTTATGAGTTGGGGACTTTAACTTTTGCTTTTACTTTTTCATCAACGAAAGCTGGGTTTGACCACATCACGTAACCCCTTATATTGAATTGAATTGATTAAAATATAGATTCTTGATGCCATTGTTGAATTTTTGTAGTTGTTGATGTCTTTTTGTCCTCATTTTGCTTTTGGTTGTGTTGCTTTGTCATACAAGGTTTTTAACTTTTGACTGGCAGAGTTCCCAGAATATTATCAATGTAATAATTCATATATGTTTGTTTTGTTCAATTCAGATATGGTGACTACTAGAATTTCCGTTTCCAGACCTGGACGTAGAGGTAGAGGTGTAGGTCGTGGTAGTCAAGATGAACAGGAGCAGGCGCAAACTGGAACTAGAACTCGAGCAGGTCGCCCAATTCCTAGTATGTCTAACCGAAAGCGTCGAGCTGATGGAAGTTATAGCAGAGACGAAGGTGCTGGAACATCTGGGACGGCGGAAACAATTGGCGATACATTACCACCTATTGATACAGGAGATGAGTCCGCACCTGCTGATGAGCCTACCGAGGGACCATTTGAGGGGGGCCCTGAGGATATTTCTCTCTTAGTGACATATCCTACACATATTGCGCCTGCTATATGGCGTGGTGAGGTATGTACTTATGATGTTTTCTTCGTGTAATATTTTTTTAATTATTAATTAAATATAACATATGTTCATGTTAGTTGACGTTATTTATTTTTTTAATTTTACTTATGAACATTGGGTTTTTTTAGATTTTACGTTTTTTTTTAATTTATGACTTGTAGGAGCGTGAGATCTTGAAAGCTAACTCTCACAACTGGAAATCAAATCTCGGTTTACTACACAATTGGCCAGCTCCGGTACAAGAGATTGTGACAAGGTTTGGATTGGCACCACTTGTGGCGAGCACATACGCCAATTGTGACAGGACACTGTTGACCGCTTTTGTGGAACGTTGGCATCCTGATACCAACTCCTTTCACTTACCCTTTGGTGAGATGACGATCACGTTGGACGATGTGTCATCGATTATGCATCTATCTGTCAGTGGGCACTTCGTTAGTCCCGGACCAATTAACCAACAAACTGCTATTGACTGTTTAGTGCAATTGCTGGGAACACCACTTGATGTAGCAGTTGAAGAGATTGTTGTTGTCAATAAAGGGAAGTCTGTCGTACGCTTTTCTTGGTTGATCGAGCGTATTGGTGTTATGTTAGGTGCGGATCCGCCACGGCATGATTGCACTGCAAGAGGCATCATGCTTTATATGTTGGGTACGTGTCTCTTCCCAAATAAGAGGTTTACCACTATTGGTGTTCAGTTTTTGGAGCTTTTTCGCGATGTTGACGATCCAATGTCATATGCATGGGGTGCATCTACTCTTGCATATTTATACGATCAACTTCGCGAAGCTAGTCGGAAGAATACAAAGCAGTTGTCTGGCCCTGTCTGTTTGGTGCAGGTAGTTAAACTATTTTACTATTTATTATTTTATTTGAATTTTTTAAAAAGTTGTCTGGCCTGTTTATCTATTTTGTTGTCTGTCTTGATTATATATGCTTACTTTACTTAAAAAATGCAGGCTTGGATACATGAGCACTTTCCTAAAGTTGGCATGTTTGTTATGAATAGAAATTACAGGGAAGAGTTACCTTGTATTAAAAAATGGAAGCCTCAATGTTCTACGGATGATTTGCTTGAGGACTATAAGGTTAGTATAGATCAGATTACAATTGATGACATCTGTTGGATGCCTTACGAATCGCATAGAGCGTATCGTCCATTCGAGCATGTGCCTTATTTCTCTGGTTACATTCGGGGTGATAGATCTATGCAGGTAAATTTTTTTCTTTTTTATTTTTAATAAAATTAGGTAATTTAAAAGCTATTAAATTCTGATGTATAGTTTAATATTGCAGTTACATTTGCCAGAGCGGGTTGTTAGACAGTTTGGATTAGTACAGGGTATCCCGCGCTCACCCCAAATCTTCAAGAGCAACCCATTAAGTCCATATGAGATGGACCAAATGTTCTTCGATTGGAATGCTCATACATTTGATTACACCACATGTCCTCGAGCTGAAGTTCGAGCACAAACTGCTGTAGGATACATGGAATGGTATCATCGATATTCTCATCCATATCTCCTCCCTTCTACAGTACGGGTTTGCCAAGACATCATTCCACCCCATCCTCTTAGAGCCCATCGCAATCCATTAAGTGTGAGAACCCATTTAAAGTACAAATGATGTCATTTGCTACATATTAATAATAACACAATGTATTTATTTTGTAGATACGTTTGGAGGAACGACTGAAGATGATTGGTCATAAGTTGCGTAACATGATTACTGGTGAAAATTCATGTACCTGTGGAGCTTTGGATGTTGTCAAAATCAATGAATGTGTGACACTAGCAGAAGCAGATCCTAACACACATCCAATAATTCATACTTTTAGTAGGAGGGGGCGTGGGGCGGGACGTGGTCATTAGTACTTTATTTCTGATTTCTTGGTTTTTAATGCATTTGTGACTTTATTAAGAAGGGACGTGGATTACGATTATGACTTTGTTTAATTTGTGATATTTATGACTTTATTAGGAAGGAACATAGTTTATGTTTTATGATTGTTTCTTTGATTAATGGCTATTTGTCAATTTATTATCCCACTCTTTAAGCAACATTTTAACTTTTTCCTTCTCTTTAATAGTTTTCTTGCATTTACTTACCACATTTTTATTAATATGAAATTGACAAAGCATATGGTAAGAATGAGGAAATACTTCTTTAATTGAATTCCCTAGTGCAGCATCCTTGTCGGTGACAATAACTTTCGGATATAAGTCATCTCGTCGAAACAAACATCTCAACTTCTCCAATGCCCAAACAAAGTGTTCGCTTGTTTCATGTTGAAGATACGCAAACGCAACACTAAATGTCTTCATGGTTGAGGTTTGACCGACCATCTCAAGTAGAGGAGTACGATATTTGTTTGTTTTATAAGTGTTGTCCATCATCAAGACCAAATTAAATGATTGAATAAGATTGATAGAGTCTGGATGAGCCCAAAATATATCTTGCACAACCTCTGAATCTTCATATCTCCGGTAGAAATTAACAAATTTGTCTTCTTCCACCAACCTTAATAATTGCTGCATATCCGTGAAAGGAAACTTTTTTGTCCGTTTATACTTAGCTCTTGCATTATAGATGTGCCTTAAACTAGTGAGCGTGTTAGGATCTCGCTTTTTAATTGTAAGCCATATACTAGTTGGTGATACCATGCTATCCGTCATCTCTTCAACCAACTTCTTTTCTTCTTGATTTAATCGGTCAGCAAATGAGTGACCAACTAACGTTTCGGCACATGCATGGTTGTGATATCCATTACTAACAACAACATTCCAACCACCACCACCTTTTAACGGCTTCGCCATTAATTTGAATGGACATTCAGTTTTTCTACTTCCAGTAATCTTTTTTTCCTTTTCACCTTTACCTTTGTATATTCTAACTTTTCCGCTCCTTTCACATCCTAAAGTTGCCCTTGTTGGATTACCCAAACGATCTCGCTCGGATCGAACAATGACAACGACAAATCCATTGTCGCGTCCAACTTGTTGACACCATTCTACTAATTCATCTCGAGAAGGAAAAACCTACCAATTCATAATAATTTTTTCTAAAAATGAAAAATTAAAATTAATAAGGTTAATCATATATGAGAGTCAAAGCAAGAGATCATTACTTGTGCCATTGCAAAAGCATTAGAAAAATCTGGGAAGTCACTGTGGTGTGCGTTAACTTTCTCCTTCTCATCCTCCTTATGGGAATTGCCTTCCATAATTGAGATAGCTGAATAATAAAAAAAAGTGATATAAGATTATATAAAAATATTTAAAAAATATAAATTTAAAAAATAAAAAAAAAACATCACGGATGGATCATCCGTATCCCTGAACGGATTGGGCATCCGTCGCTCTAGACGGAAGGATCGTCTGTCACTTTGACGGATGGATTATCCGTCACCTTTACGGATGGATCATCCGTTTCAGTTGAGTCGGATCCCTTGTCCGTCGGTATTGACGGATTGTTCATCCGGTTATTGAACGGATTGATCATTCGATCTATTGATTTTCTTGCATCGTCTACATCTCTCACGAATTGAGACTGGAAAAGAAGAAGAAATTACCTTCGATTGTTTGTTTGCAAGTTTTAGGTGAGAGTAGTGAATAGGGTTTTGTTGGAGAAGAGGATCTGTATGGAGGAGAAGAAGAAAAAGTTGGGTGGAAGCAGTAATATATAAGGTGTATATATAGGATTAGGGTGTAAATATTAGTGATGGGTGTAAATAATAGTTGTATGGGTGTGAGTAGTAATGATGAGGGTAATATAGGAAAGATGGTGTAAAAAATTATAAAAGTTGGGTGTATGTAACAACAACAAGTTCATGTTTTAATTTTGGACTATTAGTTTATCAAGTTCATGTATTCATTTTGGACTATTAGTTTATCAAGTTCATGTATTTTTTTTTATACAGAGCAATACAAGAAACAGAAAATGAAACATATTATGTGTCTCAAGTTTAAAAACAGACTCACTTATGTGCCAAGTTCATGTATGTTAGATTACAAAGTTACTGCAATCAAAAATAAAGGAATGAAGAATCATATTTCAAATATCATTTTATTGCAATAAAAAAAGTTACATCACTATACAAGCATTGAACCTATTATACAAATATTATTACATCAAACCTATTATACAAATAATGAAATCTTGTTGAGAAACACTTGTTACATCAGACTATGATAACAGCTTTAAAGCTTTTTACAAGAAAAAAAAGAAAAGAAGGAGATGCTTTGAGGCATTATGTTTTAATTTTCAATCTTTGACAGACATGCTTCTTCTTACTTTGTTGTGTTTCCAGATGAATTGCCTTTTGAATCTGGACCTGAACAATAATATAGTAAGTACAACAAATAATGTTATTAGTTTATTGTGATACAAGTTTATTATGTTACAATATGTTTTCATGCTGTTATGTAGCATTGTAGCCTCTGTTTTATGATAATTTTGTAGCCTTTTGTGCCTTAGTTTTATGGCCTTTTTCTTGTTTAGTGTAGGTGCCAAGTGTTTTTGTTTTTGTTTTTAACAGAGTAATACAAGTAAACAGAGAACAAATAGCATAACATTCATTCAAAAATGAATCTTACATTCAAAAATGAATCTTTTACATGGGACCTCTTTTACAACCATTGAACCAACATTCTACTAGTCTATCCATTACAACCAATGAATCAATCTAAGGTAGTAAACATTTTATGTGCAACAATGACATAAGCTCTGAAACATGGGTACTCCTAAACTAGTGACGTACCCATATCGGATACTTTGGGTACCGGTACACGTACCATACTCCTGGGTACTTGTAACTGGTATGTTAAAGATATATTTTAGGTGTGAATCGTACCAATAATGTAATTTTTGCCTTGGAATTTATATTTTCATGTAATAATCAATCTTTCGGCATTATATCTTGACTTATTTTGAGCATCGACATTTAATTTTATGATACTCATGATATTTCAATAGCAAAATCATTTATTTGCATCTTGTTTATATATATTTATTTATAAAATTAGAATTTATATTGTCATACTCGTAGCCTAGTTTTTTTAAAAATGTTGTACCCCGTACCCGGTATTGTACCCGTATGTGATATTGTACCCGTATTGGTGCAACATAGGACATAAGTGACGAGTTTTACTATCTCCTCTGTCATTTTATACAGCAATGTGAAGGCCAAGTTACACCGAATTTTGTTATGATGGATACGTATATCATCTTTATTTACCTATTATAACAGGTATAACAAGTTACCCATCATCCATTATCGTAATCTTTTATTTCTTGAATGATGATTTCTTATTCATTATTGTAATCTTTAAAGATTTTAGAAGCCTTTACTTTTTTTTTAATTGTAAATTTTTTTTACTTATATCATAAATTTAAAAAATAATAATTTTCTTTAATTATTTTTTTATTCGAATACACGATAATTTAATGAAATTGGGATTTATGATTTTTTAAAAATAAATAGTTATAAAAAAAACTTATAACATAGATAATTAAACAATATAATATGAGAAAGATGATTTTTCATTTGGAACAAATTAACATAGTATTACAGATTATTGCAAAAAAATAACTTTATATGTTTTGTAGAAATATATTAATTATAAAAATTTATGATTTTTTAAATTAAATAATTATAAAAAAAACACATAACATAGATAATTAAAAAATAGTAGAATATAAGAAAGATGATTTTTCAGTTGAAAAAAATTAACATAGTATAACATATTATTGTAGAAAAAAATACCCTTAGGTGTTTTGTAAAATTATGTTAAATATAAAAATTTAAATTTTTTTTAAAATTAATAAATATTATAAAAACTTATAGCATAGATAATTAAAAATGTAAGATGCAAAAGGTGATTTTTGAGTTTAAACAAATTGATATAGTATAACATATTATATTGTAGACAAAAATGCCCTTATGTAATTTGTAGAAATATGTTTGGGTGGGTTCTGGGGACTTCTTCCTCTTCTTCTTCTTCTTGTTTTTTTTTTTAATTTTTTTTAATTATTATTCATTTTATTATTTTTTTAAAATTTTTCGTTTGCCATGTCAGCAATAACGGTAGAAGTCTAACGGCAGGGACCAAAATCAAACTTTTTTGAACTTTTAAGGATCGGGACCGATCAAATAAAAAGATAGGGACTAAACCAAAACACGATCAACTTTCTTGGACCAAAAACTTAAATAAGCCTTAAGAAAATGAATTCTCATTGTACTGAACACATGAAAAAAGGGTTTATATACACAGTTCAAACTACCGGCTAGTCACCAATCCAAGTTGGGGCCAAAAACTTACCAAAACCAACTAACTAACTGTCAACTAAATTTGATGATTGATTAAGCTCAAAAAGATTTGGGGAACTAATTTTGCACTAATAGAAATTATGAGGAACCAAAACTGCATTTTAATCAAAAAGTAAATGTATTTCCAAGGAGTATAAGGCATACTCCACAAAACACCAATTTGTCCATTTCGTATAGGTTTATTTAAGTTTTTAATCCCTGAACATAGGTGTTTTTTTGAAATTGGTCCTTAAACTTTTTTTTTGATGCTGAGTCCTTAAACTTTGCTCAAATTTTGTAAATGATCCTTTCATCACTTAAATGGTGATATAACCGACGATATGCCACGTCACCTTCGCCACATCGATAGGTAACATGTTAGATGATACCGCGTGAATTTTCTACATAAAAAAAATTCAAATTTATTAAAAATAATTAAAAATTGTATTTCTTAAAGAAAATCAAATCTTTTAATAAATTTTAAAAAAAAAATTATTTTTTTAATAAAAAAAATCATGTATTGCCCCGTGGCCTTACATAACACATCATTAATCAATATTGTGAAAGTGATGTGATATATTGTCGACTATATCATCATTTAAGTGACGAAAGGATCATTTCCTAAAAGTTCAGAGACCCAAAGCATAAAAAAAAAGTTTAAGGACCAATTCCAAAAGAGTACCTAAGTTCAGGTACTAAAATGTTATATAAGCCTTTCATATATTAGCATAGTTTTACACAGCACATGGGATTTAAGACCGAATATGAATAAGAAAATCTAACACCTGCTGTTATTATAGACCAACTTTTTAAGTCTAATTTTCTCCTCCATTGTATCTAAGTCAACCTTTGCCCCTTGGAACTTCGTTGCTTGTTTGGAACTTCGTTGCTTGTGCTCCATATGATCCAAAGATCCAAAAAAGGAAATTATAATTTCAACCTGAACTAACGAGAATTTTGGCATATCGCAAATATCCGGAAATCAAAAAGCTAAAAATACTAAAGAAATAATCCCATTCCAAGAGTTGGAATATTTTTAAACTTGCCAATATGATTTATGAACAATTAAACCAAAATAGCTCTATGTCGAAAAAAGGCCAAGCGATGAAACTTTTAACCCTTTACAAATTAACAGCACAACTGTAGGTTAATAAAGATAACAATACCAGACAGCATTACGAGTATAAAACAAGAAATCTGCAACTGAAAACATTGACCCAAAAACACAGTCCACATGGTTTGAAACCGGACACTAACACTTCATGTTCTACAACTCTACCAATTGAGATAGCTTTCGGGGACATGACTGTCTTTAGCTTTTGGGGTCTGTATTCGGCTTCTGGTATTGTCCAATAGCAACATTACAGTCATTCATAGTCTTAGCATCAAGAAGACCATGATTCCATAATTTGACCATAAACAGTCTCCAACAACTGCCAAAATAACCAATTAATAATTCTTTGAATATTTTATGAGTAAAAAAAACCAAAGTTAACCAAAAAAAAAAAAAAAAACTGAAACCTCTCTAACAGCATAAAACATTGCATTACAACAAACAAACTGAAACTACTATAATCCATAGGTGACATGCAGCTATAATAGAATCCTTTGCATTAAAGTGGTGATTCATATTCATTTAGACAATATATCAACAAAAATGATTTAGAGACCCCTACAAAATGAGCTAACAAATCAACTTACACCATAAAAGGAGTGACATGTGTCACTTGCCTACCATTGATTGGTTAACAAGTGACACATGTCATATTCTTGTGGTGTAGCTGGATTTGTAGGTTCATTTTGTAGGTCTCTATATCATCACTCATATATCAAATCTTCTCGTTTATGACATACACAGCTTTGTAATTATGATTTATACATGGTAATAATAGCATATGATAAATTTCAGCAATCTTGAAATGCCAGAACAGCAGTACAATCCAGCAAAAGGATTACAATGGTTTTAAGTATCAACTCCCTTGCAAATAATTTTTAATCAAATACCAACTTCAATAACACCATTCACTGAAAAATCCATCATATTACCATCACAACCGCTACTAATCAAAAACACCCAGTCTTTTTGAACCATAGTGAATAAATGGCTATAATTTATAGAAAGCATTTTGAAATTTGAACTACAAAACCAGTTGAGGGAATAACAATATCGCAATTAGAAAGTATCTTCCTTCCATTTCTGGTTTTTTTTTTTTTTTCCAAGTCCATAACAAAATTAATTTCAAAAGATGGGCTAGAAAATATCAACATCATCAAAACTGAGAAAGGAAAAGAAACTAGTCTTCCCTTCAGAGTCTAAAATTATGAACTTTTCCAATACCTGTGCAAACAAATAATTTAGTGATATCATGACAGTTTTTATTTTTGTTTTGTTTTTTTGTTGCCAAAAAGAGTCTGTTATGATCATGTTTAGTGAAGTAAAAAGCTTATATCAATATAAGCACAAAAAACAAAGCTTATATCAACATTAAATATAAATAGAAGATGAGATAAAATAAAAAAAAATTAAAAAAAAAACGTAAATTTTAAACATGTGAACAACTCAAACATGAGATATGCTCATTACCAAGCTAATGAAGGAGAATGGATAAGTTCAGGGGCATGCAATTTTGAGAATGCCTCACATGCCCACGGAATGTGACCATCTGCCAGCACACTGCCACAAGCAAAGAATAAATTGTTACAACTGATGATATGTTCACATGCTAGCATATCACTTCAAGCTCAAAGGAACATTCAGCATAAAATATATTTGTTGTTAATGATGGCAATCAACAAAATAAGAAAGACGCTGCAAGTGATGAACAACTTAGCCAAAATCAAAAGAACTTACTGCTGCTTCCGAACAAATGAGTTCCACATATGCATGATTTGCATTTCATCTTTGCTCACGTCAACAAAATTGTCAAGCATCTGCAAGGTATCACTCACAAGTCACAAGAATAATAATAAATGGGGAAACGGATATTTCATAATCTCTGCTCATGCCTCAACTTAAACCTATATTGAAATCCTACCTAATGGGTTAAGGAGACTTTCAACTTTTCATGTTTTAACTCTCCAAACAAGGTCTAAAACTTGGGTAAAACATCCAATTAAACCGAAAGTGGACTAAAATATTCCATATGGCAGTTTGTGTCAAGTAATTAAGAGACTCTAGGAGATCAAAAAAATTATTTAGTTGAGATCAGCTTATGTATTACAATACATACCAATCTGTCCAGGACCAATTTCCAAAAGCTAAAACTGTTAGGTGAAGACACACACATGAAGACACAGGAATGATTTATATATACAATATACCCCTCACAAGCTATATAGGTATGGGGTTGAAGCCTGGATAATGCACAAACCCACCTCCCTTGTGCTGAAATTTCACTTATTATTGAAAAAATGGGACAACGGTTGAACTCTAGACCACTTGGTTGTAGAGACTCGGATACCATGTCATGAACCAACTCTCTCAAGAGCTTAAGTTATGTGAAGACACATGAATGATTTTATACCTAACAGTAAAGTATTATTGACTAAGAAAATAGAGCTCCACAGAGCATTTACAATGGAAATATAGCAGGCTCTACCCTCCAGAGCTAATTGCTCATCAAGAAAGCAATCATTGCCCACATGACAGCCGAATATTTCCGAAAGTAGCAGAATACCCATCCCAATGCACATACCAAAGGTTGTCAAAATCGAGATCCTAAACAAGATTTGGAAGGGGGAAAACACATACCGTGGAATTGTAACATGAATCATAAGATCCTACCAAAAAATAAATATAGTGATGTACATTTAAACATATATCCATATAAAATGACATAAATGAAGCAAAATATACCAAATTCATAACTCATAAGTCATAATGTGAACACAAAAGGGGGTGGTGCACAAATCTTAGCATTAACCCCAGTTAATGACATTTTTTGCTTCAGGAAAATATCCAACAAACCAGCCAATATAAATAACAGCAATTAGGAAAAAAGATATAAATAGAAGAATGGTATTATAAGGGGAAAAAAAGAATGAAACAGAAAAGAAAAAAGATAAGGAAGAAAAAAACCTTAACAGAGTAGTAGCAAAAAACCTAAAATCTTTAAGTGAAAAAAAACTGAAGCAAAGAAGAACAAGCATAGAAGGAGAGCAATGAAAGCGAAACGATTGAATGGGAGTGAAAAATGAAATCTGGGTAAAAGAAAATGGGTTACGGACACGGGTGTGGGCTGAAATTGGGCTAGTTTTCATTGGACTTGGCCCGTTTCATATTAAATCGGGTCAAAATGGGTCGACACAGAATTTATGAAAATGCAAACAGCGCACCAGAATCGTGATTCATCACATTCATGCGCTTGCATGTCGATTCCACTAATTCCACCTTCCTTCGAGTTTCTGCTGCGATCTAGATCGTTGGGGTTGAGAAAATTGTGGAATCGAGAGATACGGTAAAATCAACCAACCATGTTGAGAGATAAAACAAACTAGTCCCACATTGAATAGAACGTGGTATCAGAGACAAAGCCTAACTTTTTTCCGGTTGTCATGGACCAAGAGTTGGCCTTTTGTTATGGGTCAAAAATTACCCTTTGCCTTGTCCGGCAGGCTTCGTTGGAGGGGGCGTGTTGAAAGTCCCACATCGCCTGCCTCATAATATATTGTATGGTTTAAATACCTGTTGGGCTACTCCTCTCATTGCCAATTGGCTTTGAGATGGAACCTTAACACATGTGAACCTCTCTAACCAACCGACAGCTCATCAAACTACCTCACTGCTTGGACCGCCTTTCTTCCTTCTAGAATAAAGCTTTCATATTTTTGGCCCAAACTGATCTAATCTGGCATTGGAACTTTGGGCTTTCCCCTCATTCTCAATTCTCGCTCATTCTCTGTACTACTGACCCTCTCATTGCCAATTGGCTTTGAGATGGAACCTTAACACATGTGAACCTCTCTAACCAACCGACAGCTCATCAAACTACCTCACTGCTTGGACCGCCTTTCTTCCTTCTAGAATAAAGCTTTCATATTTTTGGCCCAAACTGATCTAATCTGGCATTGGAACTTTGGGCTTTCCCCTCATTCTCAATTCTCGCTCATTCTCTGTACTACTGACCCTATCACAAAGTCATCAGTATTATGCCATTATTTGATAACATTTTTAGTATAAATACAGGTACATGGCAGCTTATGTACCACAATCATGCTTCATGTAGTCACCAGCCATGAATAAATGAAATTTTACAAATGCAAACAAAAATATCACTACTATATGATTGAAAATACCTTTCGATCTTCAAGATCTGCTACATCATCATCAACTTCATTCTCACTATCTTGATCTGATAGAACTTGTTCAATGGCCATTGGCTTCAAGCATAGGAAAGAGAAAAATGACTAACAATATCTATTAAGCATATACTTGCAATTAAGGTAGATATTAAGCATTTTGAATCAAATAATATGGGGAAGAAAAAAACATTTTTAAGAAATATAAAGACAATATCCAACAGCAAAAAAACATGGTTCAGTCTCAAGGCCATCACATCTCATTCCAACCACAAATGAAACAAATGACTTAATACATAAAGCAGAGCTTCAGAAACTATCAATAGAAATGATCCAATAGAGTTCATAGCTTGACCACCAACATGCATCCTTGTCATGTTGTATCCATATCAGAATGCAAATCCCGACCATCAAACAAAATCCAGTACCCAATTAGTGAAAGTTTTCTACACTTCACACATCCAACTGCCACCAAAATTTAAGAGATATCAAGTTAAGTGAGTTTTAGAAAATTAAACAATACTAAGCAATATTTCAGAACTTTAAATCTGAAATCACATCCACAGAAAACTATCTTAGAGGATTTCTTGTGCTCCCCAAGATGTTTTACCTCTTTCTCTATTTCTATTGATGATTCTTTTATCCATAAAAAATAAAGGCTCCACTGATTATCTTGCATGTACGTATACATGGTATGAACAGGTGATAAATTTCTTTTTTTATAACTAAGTCTATTTATATGTTTCACTAACCAAAATGGGCTCAAATGAACCCCCCAGAAAAGGTGAATTGTGGTAAAACCATGTCTCTAAAATTGTTCCTTTCCCTATCTCTCTCCATTGCACTCATAGCTTCAAACACGGGTGAATGAATTTAGAATTTGGAAGATTTGGTTGGGCCAAGATGATGTAAGAAAGCACAGGGTGTGGCAACAACACTTTAAACCCGGTTGTGGCACTACCTGTAAATCATTCAGGGTCACAATATCAATGATTCCTATTTGAGAATTTTATAAAGGTAAAAGAAGCAACAATAAACTGATAAAGCATTCTTCTCAAAAATGAAAATTAATCAAACTAAAGCACCCCGATCCCTCTTCATATTAGGCACAAACCTAGAAATAAGGATTTGCAAAATACCAGAGTAATAGTAATGTATTAACCACATGTTTAGTGTGCATAAGGGTACAAATGTCTTTGGCACTACCTTGTACTATATTAGAGCAACTCATTTACAATAATATATACATGGTCTGCACCCGCATTTGGTACAGCTTACTGAATTCTATGGACTGATTATTTTACGTGGTACTAGTAGCTTTTAATTTTTTTTCCTCTTAAACAAATTAAAGAAACATAGCAGCTTCAGCATTGTGAAGTAGGTCATGTTTCTCCCTAGGGCAGCCAGTGAGCAGTCACTTAACTTCTTGGGTGGCCGGCAAGCAGTTGCCGATGATAGACTGGTCTGGTGCAGAGTAGAGAGCCAGTAGGACCATTGACGACCGGCAGTGGGTTGGGCCATCGGATTTTAGAAGCTTTCATGTGTGGTTCGCATTATTCAGGAGCAGTTTTCAGGTGCTTACTTGGAGTTGCTCATCGCTGGTGACTAAAGATTCCAGAACAAAACAGTGCATTTATTCTTACCATGTGCAAGCTCAAGTAGTTACTAGAGAAAAAGGTAATGATTAGACGTTAGAGCTAAGTCACATGCGCCAACAAACAGACTAGGATCATGAACACACTTGAACAAATTCACCAAAAAGCACATCTAATTTCAAAATGCTGAGGTACCAGATTAAAGAGGAGATTTAGATCCGAAACTCTCACTTCAAAGCAAAATTCAATATTTGCAGCCATTGAAAGCAAAAACAATAGTAAAAGAAAAAATGAAGTACAGAATTGAAATATAAAAATGGCAGTCACTCATCACCTGGGCTCTGTGAGAGTGAAAAAATTGCCGCTTCCTCAAGAGTGCACAGCTGAAATGATTTTAAAAATAACTATGTCAAAGCAGTGTTCATTAAGTTCACATATGTTGCAAGAATTTAGTTGCAAGTAAAGAGGGATATATGGCAATTTGAAAGCCTATGAACTCCAAGAAACTCACTCTATCAAGTCTAGTCTAGTCTAGGTATCACATGAAGAATATACCATGTCAATGTGTTGACTATTTGCAGTGATATGAACTGCATATAATCTACAACATCGCCATTTTAGAAAGAAAGTAGACAACCAAGCTCTTGCCTTGCCTCATAATAGAACTTGCTAATTAACATACACTAATACATATCAATACCCAAATAAACAAATCAATAGGTACATATATTAGCATCACAAATGTAACATTTTGACTAGCTGAAACAACCCATCAGTTTTATATATGTTTTAATAGATTAAACTAGTTCACATGTTGAAAAAGATATCTATACTCAAACATTTAGGGATGACTGGTCTATCAAGTTTACAGCTTTATATCACGGTTACAGTAGTGCCAGTAAATTATTGCTTCAAAATACCATAAAATTTTGGAAGATGAAACTAATTTTGTTTGGAAGACATGCATTTCAGGAATATTTTAGCATTGTAATTATGAGGGACCTCTTCCTTGTAAATTACAAAGGGCATCCTGGTTCTACAAAGCTCTCACAGGCACGAAGTCCAGGTTCTTGTAATTATACATCTATAAAATTCCAAAAATATTTTTAAAAAAATTGTTTTCTGAGGATACAGAAACAAGCCTGAAGGTCATACTTTCGTGGATCAGAATGCTCGATTGATAACTTTCTGGTCTTGGCAAACTGAAGTTGTGCAGGAGTCCCAATATCATATTCAGATACTGATAGGACACAGTCTGGATCAGGACGTGATGGAATAATTGTGGCAGGAAACCCTGCAAGGTCATAGCAGTATGTGACATATTCCTAAAACTCTGCAGCAATAATGCACGATTTCTATTATTCAGCAGCCATCCAACCTCACATATGATTGTTACCCCTATATCAGAATGAGTTTTTGGAACCAAAGCTCTCACTCAAAAGATATACTACTAAGACCATATAAGAAAAAGAAACTGACAAGCCTTTTGGAAAAGCATGAAAAACAAACTATTGCAAAAAAATTGAGTCCATATTATACAAAATCTAACATGAGTTATATCAGATGAGATCACTGGGTTTTATAAAAATATCTGCACAGCAGAATTTTTATAAACAATTCGTTGATGGGGCCTCGGTGCAACGGTGAGTTGCTGCCTTGTGACCTGGAGGTCACGGGTTCAAACCCTATAAACAACCTCTCAGCTTGCAGGGGTAAGGCCACTATTAGAGTATAGTTAAAATTATACTAAGGGTAATTTAGGTAAGTAAGTTAGTTATAACTAACTGACACCTGCCAGCCAATTGTGAGCTGACAGGTAGCAGCTCCTCTTCCCTTCTCCTATAATTAGGAGTTATGATTATTTTATCATTGCTTTTACTCTTTCTAATAACAGAAAGTTAGTTACATTCTCTCTCTCTCTCTCTCTCTCTCTCTCTCTCTCTCTCTCTCTCTCTCTCTCTCTCTAAATTCTTCACTTCTTATATGGTATCAGTATTCTAAGATCGATCCATGGCTGACGACGCTCATTCTCCGCACTTCTCTTCTCCACCGCACTCACCGTCACAACAACTGCCCGCAACCAGTTCCCACTGTTCCGCCATCACCGATTACTTTCTCATGCGATCAGTGCTAAAGTCTCTAATAAGAATTATCTAGTTTGGAAGCAACAAGTGGAAGCTGTAATCCCTTCTCATAGACTCAAGCAATTTGTTGTGAGCCCTCGAATTCCCCTTCAATTTCTCACTGAAGAAGATCATGAATTTGGGCACGAAAAGTAGTCACATAATACGTGGTACGAGTATTGGTACGGATATGCAGTTCTTCTTGGGTTCATCACTTTTTAAGTATTTTTTATAAGACTTTCTTTGAGACGAACCCAATACGTGGTACGCAGTGCGGTGAATTCGGTACACAATACGCAGGGTAAATGAGAGAATTATGTGACTATTAGATACTATAGTGTAATAGTGTAGCTTAGCCTAGCTTAGCTGAGCTGTCGACTTATAAGCTGACAGCTCATGTAACTTAAGTATGAGCCTCTTCTATAAATAGCAAGATGGCTTCATTATTGTAACTAACTATTCATTTCAATACATCTCTCTCTCTCTCTCTCTCTCTCTCTCTCTCTCTCTCTCTCTCTCTCTCTCTCTCTCTCTCTCTCTCTAGGTTGCAAGCATTCTTATCAAATTTGTGATGAATTGCATTCCTTCTTCCAATCTCTTACTCAAGCTAGAAGTCAATTGACTCCTATTTATAGGAGAAGGGAAGAGGAGCTACCTGTCAGCTAACAATCGGCTGACAGGCGTCAGTTAGTTATAACTAACTAACCTACCTAAACTACCCTTAGTATAATATTAACTATACTCTAATATTCCCCCTTGAATCTAAAGGAGAGTTTATAATTTACTCTAATAGTCCCCCTGGAATTCAAAAGGCAGATATTACAACGAGTCTAATGAATCTAAAAGCTACATATATTTACCCTTCCCGTACCCCACCAGATGGAAGCCTCCTGAATGCCCCTTTACTCCAAAATCCAGATAAAGTCACTCAGTTAGAGGATCCTTTTGTAGAGAATGAAATGAAGGGAGACATGTAAAGCATTGACAAGGACAAAGCACCAGAGCCTGATAGATATGCTGCAGTTAGCATACTTTCAGAATTGTTGAGGTATCATTATGGATGATCCTCTGAAACTTTTTGGTAACTTTCATTGTAATCATAGGATTGACATCAGTATGAATTCCGTCACACTTGTGCCCAAAAAGGATTGATGTTCAAAGTGAAGAATTATATACCCATAAGACTTACTAGTGCATATAAAATCTAGACTATTAGAATCCATGAGCAGTGAGAAAATGATTGACAGATCTTGGCCATTTCCCATCAAGACCTGAGATCATTGCTTAATAGAGATCTAGCTTGTGCATAAAATTTTGAGCAACAGCCTTAACATGGTTTGTACCTGTGGCAACAGAATCAAGATACCAAGCCTGGCTGCTGAAAGGATCAGGAATGGCCATCATTTAAACATAAGGTGTTCGCTAAGCAGAGTAAGAAATTCACGAAGGAAATAGAATGGAACATGAGGAATAAGGCTGCTGCTGCAGAGCAAAACAAGGCTAATACTGAAATTGAGGCGGATGGGAAGGTGGAAACTGGACCTGTTGTGTGGCAGGTTGCTAAAAGCCTAAAATTGTGAGGAATCAAAAAACTGAGGCAATTGTGAGGCATAATTGGAGTAAGAAGGAAGAGGCTCCTGATAGGGTGCTGCAGGAACAGTGGGCGAAAATGCTGATCAAAACTATGATAGCAAAAGGATGCCTCCTCATGGCCCGGTTTCTAGCATAACTGACAAACCCCAGAATTGCAACTATTTACCAAATTGGCCATAAGCTCTGCTCCTTGATCGATTACCAAACCTTCTTCCTCTGTCATAAGAGCCTTGAGAATAAGCTTTGTAGTGAGAAGGAAACAGGTTTCCAGCAGTCAATGCAGCTGGATCTTGGTTATATGAAGCAGTAACTGATTCGTAGGAGGTGAAGGATTGGATTGACCAGCTTTGCACGAGATTAAACAAACAGCATCAGAGAACATAGGTTGATGATGCTTCTCAATCCTTGTTTTCTGAACCTATGGTAGATACTGGTTAGATACTGATATTAGTTGATGTTAGTTTAGTTGATGATAGTTTTCTGTTCCGTATGTAATAGCTTTAGCTTATAAGCTGACAGCTGTCAAGTAACTGTTAGCCAGTTGAGGTTCCTTCTATAAATAGTAAGGAATGCTCTCATTTTTAACTAACTCATTCTATCTCAATAACAGAATTACAATTTTCTGTTTTCTCTCTCTCTCTCTCTCTCTCTCTCTCTCTCTCTACATTCAATTCTCTCACTTCTAACAATACTCGACCTCAGCAACCGTGTACTGATTAAAACAGCTAGTGATCAGTAACAAAAGCATCGTACTCCTTCAGAAGTCCGTCCAGAAGGACTATCATATGCTCCTGAGAAGTAACAAAATGACTAATTGAGAACAAGAAGATGAAGAGAGCCTTAATCCACAGAAAGTACTCCTATATAGATCTAGAACCTTTCTTTATGTCCTGAAGTTCAAACTGAAACTGTCACACCTTGGCACCAGTCTGGAAGCTGAAGAACACATGAATCTCATCCGATATTTTCCTCAAATAAACACAGCCAACCACTCTGGTCAGAACAGAATCAGACACAGAAAATAGCAGCCAAACAGCCATAAGTGCGAGAGTTAGTATTGTTGGTCCAAATCCAAACAAGTCTGGCTAACACGATTTTACTGACGATCAGCTTCAGAATCAAACCGTGATGGAATCTCTGGATTGAGCAATAAATGCGGAAGGTGATGACCTCTAATGGAAGCTTCAACTTGATGCTTCCAAATGACAAAGTTTTTCTCATTTAGTTTGATTGAAATTTAATGCAAAAAGCTCACAAAATTCCAAGAAGATGAAAGAGGAATTGCAGCGGAAATTGCCTAGATTCGATGTGTTCTCCATGGTTGAGGATTGAATTAGCTCATGATACCATATTAAAATCCATGCACGGTGAGAAATGATAGAAAACGGGGAAAGGGGGGAGAGGGAGAGAGAGAGAGAGAAGATGAAAGAGGAATTGCAGCATTGAAATTGCCTAGATTCGATGGAGAGAGAGAGAGAGAGAGAGAATCTAAAAACTGAAAGTGAAACTGATATTTCTCAATTGGACTCCCATAATGATTTCAGTACTTATACAGAGTCAGAATAGTCTAGAACCTGAGGTGCTGAAAGCTACTGAAATTGAACCTTAACTGACTGACACATAAGCATTCAGCACAGAACTTCAACTAACTTGGCAAGTCAGAAGCGCAATTGTACTTTAACATCACCAAGTTTCTTTGTTGGAAAACAAGTGTAAAAGAGAAAGGGAAAGGGAAAAGAAAGGAGATGTGAGACATAAAGCTAGAGAGGCAACACAAGACAGAGAATCACAGCCTTGGCTTCATGCAGCCGTCTTCAATGACAAATCAACACTTCAAATAAGGAAATCAAAATCTTGTCTGTAATAATTAAAGAAAGTTAAAGAAATTCAACCTCAACCTCAGTGACTCCAAAACAACTACTCAAAGTGTCACATTTAACAAACACAAGGACATTGCTATTATCTTTCCTACAACAAATAATTAACCCTTAGAAAACACAATCGAGTGTTGCAAGCCCTCCCCCTTAGCTATGAACTCCATGAGAAACCAAACATAGTCAAGGAACCATCAGGAGCATGCATGACCTTCAGAAAAAGCTCAAAAATCATAAGCAGATAACACACTACAAAAGCACCTTCTCAAATAGTTTATATTAATAGCAAGAGTTAAATACCATCATCCTTCTCCAAAAGCTCAGCATCTCTAGCAGGAAAGTCAGTCTCTATTACATCCTTTGTATTTTTCAAAGATAAGTTTTTGGGTCTTCTGCGCTTACGGGGCCTTGCACTGCAAACAGGCATCAATCGACCATTCATATATATATATATGGAATATTTGAGGCCGAGAAAATATCAGAGGGATAAGAAACAAATTAGCTTACCATAAGAAAAATGTTTGTAATTTTGGATCAACGCCATCTCCAATAATCTGGAGGTGAAAATGTTTGTCAGAAAGTGCCTCTTTAAAGAAAAAATCAAGCTGACAGGTATAACACTACCAATGCTCTAAGGTAGCAAATGTAGGTAGTGAAGTACCTACCAGAGCAAAAACATCAGTGCAGATGAGATGAGAATGTTATGATGCGAGTGAAAATACAAGGAAAATAATAGAAATGAACGTATCAAGGAGAAGATTTACAAGAGAAGATGACAGACACTCATCTACAGCAATTTGTTATTTGAGGAGAAGACCGATTGAGACCTTGGTGTGAAAATGCAATCAAATAAGTATAGGGGTATAGCCCAATTAAACGAAATAGAGGAAGACTGGAAAAAACTTTAGGAAAAACCATTAAAAAAGGACCTTACGATAAGTGGATAAATTGTTGTTTTTGGTTTATATAGAGCCTAAAGATATCAAAATGAGTACAATCAGAAAGAGAAATAAAACTAAGGCCCGAAATCATATAATTTAATGATGTCCAAGAAAATATTAGAGGTCCCAAAACGAGTGAGATTAATCTTCCCAAGAATTCAAAGAGGCATAAGTAAATAGACAAATTGTAACTAAGTAGATTTTAATAAAATATGATAGATTTACAGAAAAGAAAATAAATTGAACCCAAACTATTCTGACCTCTGATCTCCAGGTATCAGTTTTCACAGACACATTAACAGCCTGACATTCCTCTGATACCTGCAAAATTATTCATACATATTTGCTGAGGGTTCAATCAGCTCAGGGAGTAGCATGGCAACAACTACAAGAGTGAAGAATTTTGAAGATTACTGACCCAAAATTCAAAGTTGAAGAGATCATGGGATGAGGATAAGTGATATCTTAGACCCTAAAAAGGTAGTGTCAGAAACATTAAAAACAGGTTTCTAGATCATATTGAAAATGTATAGACTTATAGGAAGATTGTAGTGTTTACCTTAAAACAGGCACATCTGATCAAACAGAATGGACAAGAGAAATCTTCAGTGACTGCAATCAAAAAGCTTCTAGTCACTAGATAATCTATAGATAGGTTAAAAAAAGGATTAAGCCTTTAAGTATGAAAGCACAGACAAAAACACACAGAATGATAACATTACTGAATTCGGCTGCAAATAAGTGCGTTTTTGGTATAGCTAGTAAAATGAGATTATGATTATTTTTTGTGTGATTACCAGATTATAATCTGTATATGTTTGGGTATCTTAGCTGAAAAATGAATTTAAGTTGATTTGTTTTGTTTGGATAGTGTAAAGAAGATTATTTATTGCTGAGTAGATTACCAAAAAGGGTATAGAGTGATAATGGGGTAGTTAATGTGTTGGAGTGATAAGGATAGAATACTAAAATTATATGGGTCTAAAAAAATAATCTCCAACTGCTATAAGGGAGCTTTTATATTTTGATTATTTTTCCAAAAATATAATCTAAGATTATACATTAGCAAACAAACACGTTAGATTATGATTATTTTTGAAAAAAACGTCAAACCCATAATCTTAAGCTTTACCAAACATGCTGTAAGATGCATCACTAGGCCATGTCATGTCAAGTAACTATTCAACGTAACAGTCTAAGTATTAAGGTGAGTAGCAACTAATGACTTTTAAAATTCCAAACAAGAGTGCACAAAGAAAACTTTTAGCCTTCTGCCTTTGATGGCAAAGCAACTGAACTTACACACGCCAAACAAGATATTTCTTTTAGCATTAAAATTAATGAAATTCAAATAGTGTCCTTGGCATCATGAGACATAAAATAAACAATTACTTCTGTGGAGTTGAGGCTTGAGAGGTGTGGTTCAATACAAGAATACATATAGTAAGAAGAAAATCTGCCCTTCATTAATCCTACAGTACAACACAGTTGTCCTTCTTCGGCTACCTAAATGACCCTTGATGTTTGGATAATTGAACTAAAAATAATTTTAAAAAATTGACACTTAAAAGATACATATTGACATAGCTTTTACCTGATCTAGCCAGTTTTGTAAAATGTGTAAAAAATATAAATAAATTACTTCGACAAAAAAAAAAAAAAAGCACGCATATGAGAGAGACGAAGAGACAGAGAGAGAAAGAGAAACAATCTAAATTACCTTCTGTTCTCTGCAACTTATTATTGTAATATCTGTAATAATTTTCACAAAACAAGAATTGTTAACAGAGAAAAATAGTACAATGCAGGACTAACAGCAAAGAAAACAACTAGAATCATTAGAAACCAAGAAAATATTTCTGAATATTTTTTGTGAATGAATAAATAACTTTGAATAAAGTTTCTTTGTACTATATAGACTTGGGGAGATAACTAGAACTCAAAACTAAGACAAAGAATCGGAGCTCAGGTAGCTAAGTATAGGCCTCTGTCTAATTGCCACTTGAAATCAGTCAGTAACACTAAGCTTTTCCCTTCGAACAGTAAACCTTGAAGCTGACAAGGGTTTTGTAAGAACATCAACAAATTGTTGTTCACCTGGAACATGATCAACAAGAATCTTTTTATTAATCCCGTTTTCCCGCACCCAGAAAAGGTCAAGTTCAATACGCTTTGTCCCTGCATGAAGAACAAGATTTCTGGATAACACCACAGTACTTAAATTGCCACAGTAGAAGTAGATTAGAGGTACAGAATTCAGTTAGTAGATGCTGTATCCACATGAGTTCTCCAGCTGTATTTTCTAGACTTCTGTACTCAGCTTCTGCTGTTGACCGTGCAATCCATTCTTGTTTCTTTGACCACCTGGAAACTAGGTTAGTCCTACATCGCCTGCCCCATTATCTGTGGTATGGTTTAAATACCTGTTGAATTATTCCCCTCATAGCCAATTGGTTTTGAGATGGAACGTTAACATGATATCAGAGTCAAAGCCAAACTTCTTTCTGATTGTCATGAAGGGTTCATCAGCAACGAAAGCTGATTGGCCTAGAAGCAGTCTCCCATATCAGGAACTCCCATAACAACTCGAATAAGAAAATATCTCTGAATGAATAATTCAGCACAGGGTTTCTTTACACTATATATAGTTAGGGAAATAACTACCTGCCTAGAATAGAGTTAAAACTAAGGAAAGACTAATCTGTCCTAATAATTTAAAATCTTAAGTAACTACACAATTATTTTATTTGGACAATAATAATATCTCAACATGGGCCGAGTCTTGTAACAAAAGTTATGAAGCCCCGATACGACACGGATACGAGGATACGGGAATTTTAGAAAATTCAAGATAAAGCACGGCATAGGATATGTTAACACAAATCTTTTCTATGGCAAAATTGTTGGGATTGGACGTAATCGACAACTCTCATTCGACAATGAAACATGCTTAAGCTTTAATATATTTTCAGCCTCTTCACACATTCTTTTTAAATCACCCAAATATTCTGCAGTAACTTTAGGACAAATAGTAACTCCACCACTAGGGATTCATAGTAAATGTGCTTTAACCCTAGAATATGAACTTTTAACATCTTTTTCACAAAAATACTAATGAATAAGTTAGTTTAAAAAAATAATTATTAAAAATTCAAAATAAAGTCAAACAAGTATCTGAGAAGTATCAGAAAAGTATCAGGGAGTATCGAGAAGTATTTGAGAAGTATCCTAAAAGTATTTTTTTTAAAATAATTAAAATTAAATAAAAAATAATTGGATACTTTTAGGACATGTATCGAGAAGTATCGTATGCGCATTGGTATTGGACACGGATACGATACTGATACTTTTCCATTTTTGGAGTACGTGGGCTTAAAAGAGTTCTAAAACTCCACTGCATATCTAACAAAGAATCTCCCTTAAAATGAACATGACCATAAACCCGCATACAAGCCAAATAGAAGCCAGGAAAAATATCGTATCACAAAAAAGTTAAAATGCAATACCTGTAATTAAACATGACATTTCCTTCCCTCAACCTGGAGGAAACAAGCAGCTAGTAGTTAAAATGCAAACCATAACCAAAAAAATTAAAAGAAAATACACCAGAACAATCAAGTCAAGTGTAGAACCACCTATGATGACGAGTTAGACGACAAAAGGACTTAATTAAGCAAAAATAAGCTCCAATTTCACTTTGAGTAATGCAAACTCAAAACAAGAAATGATGCAGAGTATAGGCAATAGAGGTGAGGAAAAGCTTCTACACTCCGCATATTTACAGTTCCACACTACATGAATACAAAAACCACACTGATGAATCTCAAAAGGTTTTTTCTCATTATCTAGAACTAGGAAGAAAAGAACCCAACATCTTCAAGATGAGCCCCATCATGCTCCCCATAAAATCTTTGGCTACAATAAGATAAAGGCTAAGAGGCCTAATATTAGTTGTTTTGCAAGGTTAAGTGAACCATTGAAGTAGCAAAGAAAGTAAGCGAATAAATCACAAGAGAGCAGTCAGGAACACCAACCGAGCTAGAAGCTAGTTTCATTTCGCAATGACAACAGAACTTCATTAAGAAAAGGCAGAAGAGATTCCAATTTCAACTTTAGTATCAAGAAACTCAGAAAAATGTTGAAGAGAATAGGGGCAATGGAATTGAAAAAAAGCATATATACTCAATTTCACACACAAGAATACAATAACCACGCTGTCATGAAAATGAAACACCAAAATACTCTTCTTTAACTAGAAATAGGAATAAAAGAGCCCAACACCTGCAAGATGAGACCCATAAAAATGTACTAACTTCGGCTACAAATAGACAAAGATTAAGAGGCCAAAAAAATAGCTGTTATGGAGGCCACCAAGAGCACCAAGTGGAACTAGCAAATGAATGCAGACAAAGTTAATTACAAGATTGTAGCCAAGTACACCAACTGAGCTAAGAGCTCTGTTAGATGTAGTTAGTTTATGTAAAGAATAGATTAGCTTTGTACAGCTGTCAGCTTATAAGCTGACAGCTTAGCTTTGTAACTTAAGCTGATTCTAATCTTCTATAAATAGAAGTGAATGACTCAGCTCTTGTAACTAACTTTCCAATTCTGAAATAGATTTCAGTTTTCAGATTCTCTCTCTCTTCTCTATCTTCTCTCTCTCTTCTCTTCTCTCTCTCACATACTTTCAGATTATTCATATGGTATCTAGAGCTTTTTCACAAACTTTTGAGCCTGCATCTTCTTCACTGCTTCGATTCTGTTTTCTTCTTCTCTGGATCTGCATCAATTGTTCTGCCTTCTACTGTTCGCGATTACTGTTCACGATTACTGTTCGCGAGTACTGTTTGCGATTACTGTTCACTATCACTGTTCGTTCGCGATTACTGTTCACTATCACTGTTCGTTCGCGATTACTGTTCGCGATTACTGTTCGCGATTACTGTTCACGATTACTGTTCACGATCACTGTTTGTTCGCGATTACTGTTCACGATTACTGTTCGCGATTTCTACTGTTCGTGATTTCTGCTGTTCGCGATTATTGATTCTCAGGTTCTTCTTTCAGTTAGCAGTGTTTCCGATTCTCTTCAGGCTCATTTGCGTGTGTTTCAGCTTAATCTTTGATCCTCTTCATGGCTTCCGCATCTGATTCTCAAACTCCTGCACCATTGCGTGCTGTGTTCACTCCAGTTACATTTTCTCACTCAATTTCTGCAAAACTCACTGACAAAAATTACTTAGTGTGGAAGCAACAGGTGGAAGCTGTCATTGCTTCACACCGTCTCCAACGCTTTGTGGTGAGTCCTATTATTCCTGCTAAGTACATAGCTGATGATGACATTGAGTTTGATCGCATTAATCCTGATTATCTAAATTGGGAGGAACAAGATCAACACATAGCCTCTTGGCTATTACAGTCACTCTCTGAACCAGTCCAAGCTAGGGTTTTAGGCTGTGTTCATGCTTTTCAAATTTGGGAGGAACTTCACAACTATTTCAGTTCCCTAACTAAGGCTAGAAGCCAAATGCTTCACTCTGAAATGCGTACTTCAAAGAAAGGAACTCAGAGTGTTTCTGAATTTGTTGCTAGGATTAAAGCTCTAGCCTATTCCCTTGCAGTAGTAGGGGAACCCATTTCTCAAAAGGAACAAGTGAGGATTATTTTGGAAGGGCTTCCCTCTGAATATGAAGCTTTTGTCACTACACTATTAGTCAGAGAAACTCCAGTTACTGTTGGTGCTCTGGAGGCTCTGCTAGTGACTCATGAAGCATACCTTGAACGCATTCATCCTGTGGCAAATGATGCTTTTTCTGTGCATCTTGCTCATGGTCAGTTACAACAACCTTCTCAGTCTCAGTTGCAGCAACCTTCTCAGACTCAGTTTCTGCAACCTTCTCAACCTCAGTTTCAGCAAGTTTCTCAGGGCATGCTGCCTTATCAACCTTCTCCTATTTTTCCTGGTCTTCCTTCTCAATATTATGCTCAGCATTCTGTGGCTCCTGCTCCATCCTCTGCTAGTGTTGGTTTTGCTTCTCCTGTTCCTGCTCAGTCTTCAGCTGCTACAAAACCTCCCAAATCAACTAATCCCTTTGAATCTGACTCTGATAGTAGTGGTTCTCCTATTCCTGATCAGTCTGGTGAAAAACAAAGAGCAAATTCTACATCCTCTAAGTCAGGCTATAAGGGTAAATCTGGTGGTAAAGGGAGAGTTAGGTGTCAGCTTTGTGACAAGCCTGGCCATGAGGCTCTCAAATGCTGGAATAGAGTTGATATTGTTATGGCCTCAAACAGTAACAGTGACAAATCCTCTACCTCAAAGTCTAACAAGGGTCAACAGAATCAGCAGAATGTTGCACTTCCACAGTTCCAGTTTCCTGCTCCATATTTTCCTTTTCAGCAACCACTGCACTATCCACCTATGATGTTTCAGCAGTTTGCTCCAAGGCCTATGGTTGCAGCGCCCTCCATACTAGGTCCTGGTCCTACTTGGCCTCCACAGCCAGTCTATTCAGCTGTCAGACCCCCTCCTCAGGCTATGCTCTTAGAACCTCAAGCCTACAACTCACAGCTGTGGTACCCTGATTCTGGTGCTACACATCACCTGACAGCCGATCCTGCAAATCTTACTCAGTCCAGGACTCCTCTCTCAGGTCAAGATCAAATTCTCATGGGTAATGGGTCTGGTATACCAATAACTGGAATTGGTACCAGCATATTAACAAATTCCCTTTCTCCTCTATATCTTAAAAATCTTCTTTTAGTCCCTTCAATAACTAAGAATCTAGTTAGTGTGAGTCGGTTTGCCAAAGATAATAATGTCTATTTTGAATTTCATCCTAACTGTTGCTTTGTGAAATCTCAGGGCAATCACTCTATACTTCTTGAAGGCACACTTGGTGCTGATGGGCTTTACAGTTTTCCTGGCATACTTCAGCCCCAGTCCCATCCTTCAAGTTCTTCTCTCACAGACATATCTTCCACTACAAATACAGTATCTAGTATTTTACATAATGCTGTACCTAGTTCCACTGTTTCTAATACATGTTCTGTAAATAGTGTTACTTCAGCTACTAGCTGTTACTCTATATGGCACAATAGGCTTGGCCATTCTCATGAGGGAATTGTAAAAGATGTTCTCAAATCATGTAATATTTCCTCAAATATAAATAAAGACTCTAATGTTTTTTGTTCTGCATGTGCTATTGCCAAGTCTCATCGATTACCATCATCCCCTTCCCTACATGTTTATAAATCTCCTTTTGATCTAGTGTATATTGATCTTTGGGGTCCTGCTCCAGAGACTTCATCTACAGGTTTTAAATACTATATGTCTATAGTAGACTCCTGCACTAGGTTCACTTGGCTATTTCTTTTAAAACAGAAGTCTGAGGCACTGCAAACATTTCAGCATTTTCAGCAGTATGTTCATACTCAATTTTCTGTTTCTATCAAATCTGTGCAAACAGATTGGGGGGGTGAATTCAGACCTTTTACAAAAATACTCGAGTCTCAGGGCATTGTTCATAGAGTTATCTGTCCACACACTCATCACCAAAATGGTGTCATAGAAAGGAAGCACAGACACATAGTTGAGATGGGGCTTACTATGCTAGCTCATGCTTCTCTTCCTACTTATTACTGGGATCATGCATTTATAAGTGCTGTTTATCTCATAAACAGGCTGCCAAGTGCATCTATTGGTGGAAAAATTCCTTATTCTGTTTTGTTTAAGGATCAGCCTGATTATCACTTTCTCAAGGTTTTTGGGTGTATATGCTATCCTTGTCTTAGGCCTTATGTCAAGAATAAGCTTCAGCCTAGGTCAGTGAAATGTATCTTCTTAGGCTATTCACCTAGTCATAAAGGTTATAAATGCCTCTGTCCTACTTCAGGCCGAATGTATATCTCTAAGGATGTCATTTTTGATGAAACTTCATTTCTCACATCCACTGTTGATTCTAAGCCTTCTCACACTACTTCCTCTCCTAGTATACCCACTCAACTCACTGTGTTACAATCTCCTGGTTTATCACCTATTCCTACTCCTGTATCTAGTGTTTCTGATCAGTCTCCTTATCCTCATACTGTCAGTTCTGATCAGTCTCCTAGTCAGCAACCTTCATTGGCTCCTTCTTCTTCTTCTTTACCTCCCACAGCTTCTCCTACAATTTCTCTCACAAATAACTCCACTTCTACTTCTTCTTCTTCTCCATCTCCTACTTCTGTTCCAACTAATACCCATCCCATGATAACAAGATCAAAGGCTAGTAATATTGCAGGATCTCCCAGTGTTTATACTGCTCATACTGAACCTGCTTCAGTCAAGATTGCCCTCAGTATTCCTAGTTGGAAGTCTGCTATGGAAGAAGAATATCAAGCTTTAATCCGAAATGGCACTTGGACTCTTGTTCCATTACCTAAAGGGAGAAAAGCTATTGGTTGCAAATGGGTTTGGAGAATTAAAGAGAATCCTGATGGTACTATTAACAAGTTTAAGGCTCGGGTAGTGGCTAAGGGTTATCATCAGAAACATGGTTTTGATTACAGTGAAACTTTTTCCCCCGTTGTCAAACCAGTCACTGTTCGGGTTGTTCTTACTCTTGCATTGACCTATGGCTGGGATATTCAGCAAATAGATGTTAACAATGCCTTTTTGAATGGAGTTCTAGAAGAGGAGGTGTACATGCAACAACCAGAAGGGTTCCAGCATGCTGACCGTACTCTTGTTTGCAAGTTACATAAAGTCATCTATGGTTTAAAACAAGCTCCTAGAGCTTGGTTTGATAAACTGGCTGGCACTTTACTATCCCTTGGTTTCAGGAAGTGTAGATGTGACCATTCTCTCTTCATTCATGCTACCTCAACTCACAAACTTTTTGTTCTATGCTATGTTGATGATATCATCATCACAGGTACTTCACCAAATCTGATTCAGGAGTTAATTGGCAAACTGAATCTTGCTTTTGCTCTCAAAGACCTTGGGTCTCTTGACTATTTTCTAGGTATTGAAATAAAGAAGCTACCTACTGGGGAGTTGTTACTTACTCAGTCCAAGTACATTAAGGACCTTCTTGAACGATCTCACTTAGCGGATATGAAAAGCCAGCCAACACCAATGGTTGGTGGTCTTAAACTAACAAAGCAGGGCAGCAATTACATGGCTGATCCTTCTTTGTACAGATCTCTAGCTGGTGCACTGCAGTATGTCACCACAACCAGACCAGAAATTTGCTACAGTGTTAACAAGTTATGTCAGTTTCTTTCTCAGCCTTTAGAAGAGCACTGGAAAGCACTAAAAAGAGTGTTGCGATATCTCAGAGGTACTTTAGATCAAGGTCTGCTACTCAAACCTACATCTATGCATAGTCCACTAAATCTGTTTGCCTATAGTGATGCTGATTGGGCAACAGATCCTGATGACAGAAAGTCTACTTTAGGATCTTGTGTTTACTTGGGTTCAAACCTTATCTCCTGGTGGTCAAAGAAGCAAGAATGGGTAGCAAGATCTACAGCTGAGGCAGAGTACCGAAGCTTGGCTAACACTGCAGGGGAACTTATGTGGGTTCAAAGTTTGTTGAGTGAGCTTGGCTACAATACTAACATTCCTGTTATATACTGTGACAATTTAAGCACAGTAATGCTCACTAAAAATCCTGTTCTTCATTCAAGAACAAAACACATTGAACTAGATTTGTTTTGGGTAAGAGAAAAGGTTCTGCACAAGAAGCTAATTGTTGAGCATGTTCCTGGAGAACAGCAGGTGGCAGATATCCTCACCAAACCTCTTTCTACTACTAGATTTTCTCTCCTCAGAGGCAAACTGAATGTGACAGACAAGTTTCAAATTGCTTCTCAGCACAGATCTATTTTAGGCTATTTTCCTCCACCTAGATTGAAAGAAGAATTCTTCTGTGGAGATTCCTCTAGCTGAATGGTCCATGTGTATGTTTAGTTTCAGGGGGGAATGTTGGATATACACTGTATATAGCCTAGCATAGATTCAGGGGGGAATGTTAGATGTAGTTAGTTTATGTAAAGAATAGATTAGCTTTGTACAGCTGTCAGCTTATAAGCTGACAGCTTAGCTTTGTAACTTAAGCTGATTCTAATCTTCTATAAATAGAAGTGAATGACTCAGCTCTTGTAACTAACTTTCCAATTCTGAAATAGATTTCAGTTTTCAGATTCTCTCTCTCTTCTCTATCTTCTCTCTCTCTTCTCTTCTCTCTCTCACATACTTTCAGATTATTCATAAGCTCGTTCCATTTTGCAATGATTTTCAGATGTAACCGTGTTTACTTTTTGAGTTTTGTATATAACACAAAATTTCCATAGAAAGAAAGAAATAACAATCTATGTTTTAACTTTTAATGGCCAACAAATGCTCATGAGAAAAATGAATAGGCTCAAAATACCAGATTAGTCCCTATAAACATTGACTTCTTTGAAATTAGTCCCTACATTTTTTTTGTGTTTTGGTCCCTACTTTTCCATTTCGTTTTGGTTTTGGTCCCTACAATTAACTTTGGATGAAAAATGCTGAAGCGGCCTTACGAGACAAGGACCAAAACCAATATGAAACAGAAAAGCAAGGACCAACACCAAAACGAAACATTAAAGCAGGGACCAAAACCTTCTGAGAGTGAAAATATGAGGACCAAATCAAAACTACATTTGCACTATCTTAAATGATAGTTGATGGCAGGGACCAAAATCAAAACAGAACAAAAAAGCATGAACCAAAACCAAAAAAATAAAATGTAGAAACTAATTTCAAAGAAAACAATATTTATAAGGACCAATTTAGTATTTAAGCCAAATGAAAATTACCTAATGATATGAGAAAATGAGGTTGCCCGTACTTCACTGCCTGCATATGTATGGAAGGGAGACTTTTCCTTGGCCCCAAACTCTTCAGCAGAAATTGTGACGTGTACTTTCTTTGATGTACTCTTTAGAAACCCAACGAACAGAAAAGAAACAAGTAGCAATAAATAAAAGTTCTCCACTATATATTGAAATTGAAGTCTATTGTAGGCTTGTAGCATTTAGGTGTGTGGATTTCTTGCTCAGTGAGTAAACGAAATGGAGGCTAGAACCAACCACATTCTCTGAATTAAAGGGAACATTAATGAAGATGCTTGTCTCCTCATTTTGAAAATCTGACTGCAACATAAATAAAGTTGTAAACTAGTACATATGTCGTAATTGTAAAGGAGATACTAGATCTTTAAATAGATTCTTAAGACAAAAAATAAGGGGCCGTGCATATACTTTAGCTAGCATGAAAGAAGAGTAAAGACTGTTTATCACCAGATCCGTAGAGATAAGATACCTTCAGAATACATGGAAGCAAATCCACAGTTGACATGAACTCAGCTCGCTGTCCCAAATGAAAATTTGGAGAACTATCCCAAGCCATATAAAGTGATTCTAAAGATACCTTTCCACATAAGCAATATTCTCCAGCTCTTGCTGTCAAGCAAAAAGGAAGTAAAAATGAAAGAGGAGTTCTAGTACACATCCGAAATCAAAATAATTGGGAAAATTTTCATCCATAGCTAGTTAGACATTAAAAATATTAGAAACCACCATGCATTCAATCTTATGATTTTCAATAGGCCATGTAGTTTACTGTCCAATGTGAAACTTATTATGTCCTTGGTAGTATGCAATTCGGATAACAAATTACTTTATTTGCTTGCAACAAAACTAGGACCAGATTCTGATAAATATTGTGAAGAGCCAGCTCATCCCAAGAGCTTAGGCTGCTAGGTGCAGGTCAAGAATGATTCTTATCTCTAAAAAGCCCATCCTACAAGTAGTAGTTAGTCGCAGATAGCAACATGGAGCGGCAAAACCCAAAAATACTACAACGGAATAGGTCATTGGAGGATGGTTGGTCGGCCACTACATTAAAAATAGCAAATATAATAAACAATAAATATATACATGCATATATATGTTAAATAACTTCATAATTTGTGTCTTTTTACATAATTATTACACATAATTAGAAATTTGTAATTGCATAATATTATTATTGTATTATTATTAATTAAATTAATAATAATATGATAATTATATTGTTTGAAATAATGACATAACACTAATTGATAAGTATTTTGAAAGAAATAAAAAATTAAAAAAAAATGAAAAAATATAATAACTAGTAACTAATGCCAATCATCAAAATAAATGAGATAACCAAAATAGCCAACTTCTTGAAAACTAGTAATTAATGTCATAACCAGCTGTGAATAATAAAAAAAAAAAAAATGATAACCACAGACATTACTAATAATCAAGAGTCAATAAAAATGCATTGGGCCTGCCCCATGTTCCTGCATCAATTAAGGGTTTTGCACTTTTGCTCTCACAAAAAAGCAAAGATTTCATGGCAGTGTCCTGTGCTTGACGTTCTCTGGTGTTTATGGCTGGAAAGGAATGCTAGAATTTTCAAGGGCACCTTTTCCAGCATAGATTTAATTTGGGATAGAGTTATGCTTTTAGTTTTTCTTTGGTGTTCTGCCCATGGCCACTTTAGAGGGGTATCTTTGCAGCTTTGCAGATGTATTGGCTAGCTTTGATGAGTTTTTCAGTATCTTAGATTTTCCTTCCTTTTTTCTTGCAATCTTATGAAGATGCCTTACCCTCTGTTTATGTTTTGTTCCCTTCTTTGTCAAAAGAAAATTATCAAAAAAAAAATAATATTTGGTAGAATGGAGTGGAAAGGCCTACATTTTACCACTTGGTCAAAAAAGCTCTAATACCATGTCGGAAAGTTGGAGAGAAAAAGTAAATAGGCAAAACTATTAGATTGGTCCTGTAAGTTATTTTTTGGTTGCGATTTCGTCCCTTAACTTTTTTTCGTTTCAAATAAATCCGGAAGTTTGTAACTTGTTCAAATAAATCCTTCCGTCCAATTCTATTTTAACACCGTTAATGGGAGTCTCCTACGTGGCAACCAATGGTCTTACAAGGCTAAAAATCAACGTTACACCCCAAAACGATGTCGTATGAGACCAAAATAGAAGCTTATTGGGCAATCCCTAATTGTTTTTGTTTTCTCTTTTGGCCTCATATGACATCATTTTGGGGGTGTAACGTTGAGTTTTAGCCACGTAAGACCAATGGTTGCCACATAGGAGGCTCCCATTAACGGTGTTAAGACAAAATTGGATGGAAGGATTTATTTGAAACAAGTTACAAACTTACGGATTTATTTGAAACGAAAAAAAGTTAATGGACGAAATCGCAACCAAAAAATAACTTACTGGACCAATCTAGTAGTTTTGCCAAGTAAATAGTTTGGAAGAGTGTGGTACACAGGGAATGTAAAAATGCTGTAAAGGTTGCAGCACACATTGCCTCTAGCCCACAAAGAAGTAAGAATCTCTTTGGTTAAAGACATTATACTGATAAGGATCAGTCATTGAAAATTTAAGCAACATGCTTAAGAAGAATGCATCACATTCAATTTAGAGGGGTACACCTACATACCTCACTTTAACAGTCCTCTTCAGTTGATTCAGTATTTCGTGTATTATTACTCATTTCATTCTCTATGGGAGGACTTCTTGTCTTTTTATATGTACTTCACTTAATCTAATTCTTCCTTTTTACGTTTCAAAAAATAGAAAAACAAAATGGCAAACCATATAACTGTGACAAAAGTTATCAATTAAAGAATATCTTACAATCTGAAGTAGGATCTATAGCCTCCAGGCCTGCATCGACTCTCGATGATGAATTTGAGTTTTCCTCTGCAAGAAAATATTTATTATAACAACGAACTTAAGAAAAATGATAGACCTTTTCATAACAATTGAATTACGTAAGCATATAAATACCGGTGCTAACAAACAAGATAGCAATTGAGCGCGATCTAGCCTCCACAGCTAGCTTATTGACTTCAGGGAGTGTAAACTTTGCTTGGACTTGAGTATTCGCATCAATTCCAGGAGAATTCAGAAATGTAAATATCCGACTGATCCGATACACTCCAGAATTCTTTTTTGTTTTTGATAAGTTAAAACAAAAAGTATTGTGCAGCATAAAAACTTGTCAGATTGAAGTTACAAAAGGAAGTAAGAAACTAGTTAGCATAAGGAATATAAATCAATTCATCTTAAGAGGTATTATTCCTACCTCCGAAACGCTAGCATCAGAAAACAACCTTGCCATACAGATATACAAAGGAGTTACAGTCTGGCTATCAGCAACAGTCCTTGACAGAGAAACTGTCATTTGTATTCTACACATGAAAATGACATATCTCATTAGCATCTCGAAATTCATATTTACACTAAATTACATCCAGACAATAACAGGAAACAGCAGAATGAAAACAATGTCACTTATGAAACCACTACAAAGGGAAACTTTATTAACACCCATTTTTCTATTACTAACACCTAGTCGGATAAGCCATCCGATTTTTTTTTACATGATTGGAATGGTCACCCGACGGTGTTGATAAGATTTCCCCACTACAAATTATAGCAAATTCAAGCTTATCGGAAAAAAATGACTAAATACCGCCGTACGGACATAGGTAGCAAGAAAAGGAATTGCAGGGTTTACATAAAGTAAGAAAACTAATGTATCTACATCATCTCATACAGAATAAAATTACTACATAGTTCATTGAGGATGAAAGTGATGCATTTGCAAGAGTTATGTTACATGCATTAGACATTAGCTGTGCCCGTGAACTTGAGAAAATGGCCATTGAATGAATAACTTAGTTGTATAGGTTTGACACTACCTCGGATCTGCACTGAGGTAGACTTGTATTTGATAAGTAATCAAGGACAACACAACAAAATTCATACATGGACTATTGTGCCTTATCACTTAATCAGAGCCCACTTCATGGGCTCCTCAATTTTATATAAGCCAGTACAGTTCTATTTCTGTTTTGTTATGTGATCCAACGGTTGCATATGATTTCTTGAAGAGAGTCCTACACCAACATCAGCTGGATCTTCTTGCTCAAATGGCAAATAGCCAAATACTGTATTAAGATGGATGCATTAACTTAGTCAATGCCTTGCACATCTCAAATAGAAAATCAAATCAAAGTGACAAGTCTCGAAGTCAGAGGCTCAAAAAAAACTCATATTAGAAACAGTAGGGACAATCATGGACCAAATACTAATCCTTATTCATTTTGGAAAAACCAAAATCTTGATGTCAAGGTGTAAAATTAGAAACTTATACAGTCATTCAATAAGTCCACATCCGTTTTCATATAGGATACTCGAGTTCATACTAATTTAATGATAATGGCAATAGAAAATATACACTTTATTTTGTTTCTTCATACCCAAGTTTCACATAATGTATTAAAATATCAATTTAAATCACAAAAGGTTCAGTTCCACAGTCAACAACACAAACATATGACTAAATAGACCTTCCTATTTAAACTGAACTTAGCATATCTCCCCATGTACATGTGGCATACAACTAACATAAATATGTCAAAGAGAGTAAAAGGAGAAGAAATGTTATGTCTAATAACTTTACCTCCTCTTGTGCTTAGCCTTTATCCTGTAGTGTAAGCATCTCTGAAGGAATGATGGCTACATGCGAGACATGTATTCTATTAGAGATACAAAAGGCCATAATAGTTTATTGGACAAACAATATCTCTAGGGGCCAGAAATCAGGAGATTGGGGAAAAGAGAATTTAAAAAGAAAAAATTATATGAAGGAAGAGAAGTAAACAGAAAATACAAGAAATCCTTCCAGAACAATGTGGGGCAGAAAAGAAAATTCTCACGAAGACAATAATGCCGCCAAGAATACTGTCAACCCTATGCCTCACGCAAAATATTCTAAGAAAATGATAAGTGGCAAATAATTTTAGCCAAACAGATGGAGTACGTTTCTTATAGCACGTCTCCTAAGAATGTTGTAAAGCTCTACTGGCTTGCAATAAATTGAAAGACTCTCTTCTGCAACAAGCTCCTCTTCCGTAGATAAATGCTCAAAAGCATCAGGATGGTAACTGCAGGTGAAGACATATGCAAGCTATTATTCGAAGGACAACATTATGTTGTTAAGAGTATGGAAAATAATTTAAAGAAAGTATTGAGTTAAGGAAGTGTTGCCCCTTAATAAAAAGGTCATTAATTAGGGGATTGATTCTAGTTAATTGATTGGAGATAATTACAAGTATGTGTGAGGTGCATGAAATACGGATGCGAGCTAGAGGCAAAATGCATCGCATCAAACTCCTTTCATAAACCTATATGCAATTCAAATCTAGCTAACCAAGCAAAGAGGAGATCAAGCATTAAGGAATTCACAATTAATCTCAAATTCTCAATCATAAGACTTCACGAAAGGTACGCTTTGTCCGAAAGATAACATACAATGTTTCACGACCCGCAACTGGAATCCCTGGCATTCTTACTAAATCAGTCTCAGCAGCTATATATCATATTTATCCGAAACCTTAAGCATAAAGCATGTGAAATTTTCTCTAGCTATCCTGCAATCGAAAACAGGAGCGAGAAATCATCAAAAACCATATTCTGCAAACATTAACACGTGAGGAGAAAAAAAAATCACTAACTACATGCTTGAAAAAAAAAAGGCTAAACTGCTCATTTGGTCCGTTATCTTATTTTTCGATATCAAATTGGTTCCTCACGTTTTTTTCGCTATCAATTTGGTCCCTCAGTCACTGTTCACCCTACATGTCAATATCTTGTTGATCCACATGTTCCACATTTGCATTATTGGAGAGAGAAATAACACGTGTGCATATCATATTAATCCATGTAGAATGAACAGTGACTCGGGGACCAAACTGACAATGAAAAGAAACGTGAGGACCAATATGATACCCAAACAATGTGAGGGACCAATTTGATATCCAAAAATAAGATAAGGACCAAATGAGTAGTTTAGAAAAAAAAAATTAGAAACATTCCATCTGACTTATTAAATACTACATGAAAACTAAACCAAAAAGCTAAATTAACGAATAACGAATAATGACTGTACAGAAAAGAAACATACAGTATAAAAGAACTAACATAACGTGAATATTTCAAAACGGAATTATAAAAAATAAAAAAAAAATAAATATATATATATATTGCTTCTGACACTTCATAGTACCAAAAACAACAACTATTTTTCAGCAATTGGGAGAATTGAAACTTCGATTGTTGTGTTGTGCTGTGCTGTGCATGAAAAAATGCCAATTAAAAAAAAAAAATGAGACAAAGAGTGGTACATGTAAAAGTAACGGTGGATGAAGAAAGAGAGAGTATTCAAAGGAAAATGAATCACGATTATAAATAAATAAAAAGAAAAAAAGAGAGGAAGGGAGAGAATGGGTACCGAACCGATGAGAAGCAAAGGAATGAAGGAAGGAAGGTGAGAGAGAGAGAGAGAGAGAGAGAGAAGAAAAGAGCTCAGAATTGAGAAGAAGAAGAAGAGTAGGGGTTAACTGAAAGTTGGGTGTGATATGCTGTTGATGGTTCATTAATCATTGGGATTTTGATATCATTATTTAACCACACCTGTTTTATTGGAATTCATGTCATTTTTCTACCTCAAGACTTCTAATTCCTGAATAATTGTCTTTGCAAATACTCTCTCTTAAATATTAGCACTTAAGTTAGTTAAAATTATTATAATATTGTATTAAAAATGATAATATTTGGTATATTTTTTCAAAATTAATCATTAATTATTATTATGATTCTAAAAAGTATTGATTAAATAGAAGTATTTGCGGTAAAGAAGTAATTAATGTCATTGAAAATTAAGATACTAAGTATTTATATTTAGAGACAAGCAAAACTCACTATTCATGCTTATATTTAAAGATAATACACTTGAACTTAAATATTAAGTAATTAATGTCATTGAAAATTAAAATACTAAGTATTGATTAAACATCGATATTTTGGAATGGAATAAGTAGTACTTGATTTCTATTTTTGATGTCGTTTAAGATAATACACTTGAACTTAAAAGTAATTATCCGGTTTGTTACCATTAATTAACATGTTGGTTTAATATGAATCATGTAATAATTACATAATTTTTTTTAGGAAGTGTGTCCATTAATTAGTGCAGTACTAAAATTTAGTGATGAAAGGGGATAACAATATAATTAATGAAGAATAAAAGAAATAATTGAATTAGGTATTAAAATTAGAAGAAAAAATAGAAGACAAAATATGATTATGTACTGAAATTGTAAAAAGAGAAAATTATGGAATGGAAAAAAGTTCAATGACAAAAAATTAAAGAATGAAGGAAGTAGTTAACTTTTGTTTATATTTAAGATCATCAATGAAGCTTTTTTCTTATATTTGATAACGACTATCTTTTAAGATATTACAAATGAATTTAAGGTAATCATTAAAAGTTATCGAACTAAAGTATCTTTTCAGCTCATACTCATCAACTAGTTTAAAATGAGAAAATTGTATTTTGACAATCACATTGTGATAACTTGTAATTGTTTTTTATAAATTTTTTAGAGGTGTTTAAAAATAAAAGATGAAAAGTAAGTGAAAAATAAAAATTATTTAATTTGTTGGGAGAGAAAGTGTATGATAATTGGTACACAAACAACACTTTTCTTAAAAATATTACGATATCTAACAAATACGGTCTCTTATTAGTATTAGTATAGGTTTTTTTTTCTTTTTAAATAAATTTGAGCAATTGTTACATAGTATTTATGAGTTAGATAAATACTATTTTTAATTTACTTCAATAGAAATTTAAAACAAAAATGAAAATTATTCGATAATAATAAAATTATATAAGAAATATGTACATGAATGATTAATAGTAATCGAATAACGTGCATGTATTTATGATATTTATTTAATTTAATATTATATTTTTTTAACCTATCAAAAATTAGAAGGAGGTAATAACGTATCGAAAAATTAAATTAAGTATTTTTTTGCTATATTCAATGTGCCATTTCTCAATATATTAGTTCCATATATTTTTATCCCAAAAGATCAAGATAAACAAAACCCTTTATTGTATATATATGCTTATAATGATGAAAAATGCAAATAAAGTAATAAGTTAGGGAGTAAAGTGCATGGATCGCATATTCCAAGTAAGAGCTATTCTAATTTCTTTTTGTTACTTCTTAGTCGAGTAATAATTAAATGTCACTTGATTATTCTTGTTAACCCTAAGATGGTTTGGGTAATAATTTTGTACCTAGAAAGTGTTTGTCCCCTTTAAATCTTGTTAACAGACTACACTTCTTGAAAATTAATCTAAACACATTGATGGTTAAAATTTTGATCCGAGTAAAACTTTAAAGTGTTCATATTTCATGTGAATTCGATAAACTTCCATATATGTGGATTATAAAATTTATTATCCGAGCTCATTTTAGGAGATGTCATCAAGTCAAAATTTTTACATGTATCAGAATGGAATATTCATCAAAGAAATTATGTGGGATTGTGTTTGCAAGTAACAATGTTTTTTCTTCATTTTCTCATTGTTTGTTTAAGTTCCAGCATGTGAATTGAAGGAGTATAATGTCTTAGTCACTCATCATGTGAAGGTGCATAATCATTACCTTGGACTTCCGCAAGAGAGATATATACTTGCTAGATTCCGCTCTAGAGATGACTCGTGAGAAGGCAAATTGCATTCATGGTATGGTTAACTCGAGCATAAGTGTCATTAACACTTTCAACTACATGTCACAAGGAGATGGAGGCTAGCTACAAGATTGTTGGTTTCACATAAAGAGATTGTTACAATGAAGTCCAACGAGAAAAAGATAATGATGATTGAAGGTGAAGATGCTCAAAGTCTAATAAACCTTTTTAAGCTTAAGCAAAAAGAAGATCTAATGTTTTTTTACACACAACAAGTGGAGCTAGAGAATAGACTTACCAATTTCTTTTGGTGGACAGGAGATGAATTATCGGCTATGATGCATTAGTAGATGTTGTGGTATTCGACACCCCTTATCGTACAAATAAATACAATTTGATATGTACACCATTTGTAATGATGGATAATCATTAGCATAATATTAATGTTATGTTTGGGTGTGCCTTTTTATTTGGATGAGAAGATTGAATCCTTTTTGTGATTGTTCAAGTTCTTTTTAGATGCAATTTGTGATCAAGCTCCCAAAACTATTTTCACCGATCAAGATCAAGCCATGGCGAAATCAATTGAAAAGGTATTTCCTCACACATCTCATATATTCCCTAACACATCTCATCGTTTATGTTTAAGGAACATAAGTAAAAATGTCAGTCATCATTTGGATCCTTTGAATTCAAATCATAAGTTCATGTATAAATTTAACAAATATTTGTAATTTTGTGAATCATAAAATGAATTTAAGTTTGCATAGGATGACATGATTTGAGCATTTGAGGGACATGGAAATATTTGGTTGAATAATTTGTACAATTTGCGGCAGAAGTGAGGCATAGGGTTAAATAAAGACACATTTTTTTGCTAATATTTTGTCTACTCAAAGGAGTGAGAGTACAAACAATGTCTTATTTGACTTAGCAAATGCAACCACTAGTCTTACAAAATTTGTACATGCTATTAGTAATAGACAATTTGATTCAAAAAGGGATTCTCCAAACATCACTGTGAAGGATAGTGCATTACTCAAGTATCCTGCTAGGGTAATATACACAAAAACAATATTCAGAATTTTGGAAATTGAGTGTATCAATGTTCTTGCACCTATTTATGATCGTTAACTTCACAAAAAGTAAGCGACAATTCATACTTATGAAGTGAAATCTCAGGAACTAATAAAAATATAGGTTCAGTATATTTTAATATTTCTACTTTGAGTGTCTCGTGTAGCTATAAAATTTTTAAATCAGAATTTTTGAATCAGTGTGTATCATTTTTTCTCATGTTTTCGCATTGCTTGTTTTTAATGAAGTATTTGGGAACATCTTATCTTGTTGGACAAAACAAGTGAAGGATAAGGGAAATGCATTAAGTTGTGGAGTATCATGTGCATGAAGTCACTTTTTCCATTTAATAAAAATGAGAGTGACACATTACTTTGCAATCGTATGTTAAGTTATGTGTACTATTTGATTTTGAAGGGACAATTGAATGAATAAACAAAGGCAATATGTGAAACTAGATTTAGAAAGGTTTTTGCAGATGCTAAACAGGAATTGGCAAAGTCATGGGAAACATGATAATGCAAATGATGACGTGGGTGGTGATGCAAGTGATCAAGAATATATGTTTGCAAAAGCACCATTGAAAAATCCTTTTAATATTAGACCAAAAGATGTTACCAATGCTCGACTAAAAGGTCATCGTGAGAAACGCAAAGAAAAACCTTATTCTAAAAACGGGTAAATCCGGTTAGCATTCTTGGACCTCAATATTTACATATTTAAATCTATTTCATGTATATGTTTTATGGGTTAGTTATAATTATTATCATTTTACACTATTTGTGCATAAATACATTGCATACATTATCAATGGATTGTCCTCTCAACATACAACTGAATCAAAGCTCAATTCCTATGGAAATTATACATGTATTTAACATCCTACATAGGTTTTGGTTTTTTCTTATTAGTTCTTATTTCATGATATGCAACATAACTTTTTTGAAACATTCACAATTAAACTTCAGTGTTCTTGTGCCTTGAAATAGTATATAACTATATAAGTGATTTGTGTATTTAATTTCTCATTCAAGGCTTTTATCTTTTATTACTTTCATGTCATTTGACAATATTTATAGTTTTTTTTATATGTTTAACTCCTTAATTATTTTTGGTTTTTCCTTACAGATATATACCAGCAATCACCGTTAAACTTAGTCCGCTCTCATATCCATTCATGAGCCTATTAAAAGGTTTTAATAACTTGCCCTCCAACGACCGAACCTAACTCAGCTAATTGTATTAGGATTAAGGAGACTTGTGTTAATGTAATTGAGTTGAATTTAATAATATTTTCTCTTATTGTTCATGATGAAGTTGTTGGCAAGAAATGAATTTGGCCATGTTCAAGATGGAAAAGCTCCTAATATTTTGGAATATATATGGAAAAACTCATTATGTACTATGTGGGCCTTGAAAAGTTATGGCATATTAGTCTCATATTTACAAGTTGAATTTATGATTGATTATAAGTTTATTTGTATTATAAGCAGGGTGAAGTTGTTGAAACACTAAACCTAAATCTATTTTTAGTTTAGGCGGCACAGCGCATTAAGCTTCATTTTCATACTATACACTATTGTTATAACATTAATTGACACGGCTAGGGCTTAGCTTATTATCAAATGTGCTTAAATCTTACGCATGGATTATCTTTGGTGATTGTTTTGGCCATTTGCAATACTCCCTTTCCTTGATAGCAGGGAAATAATGATGAGGGTTATTTTGTTATAGAATATCAAATAATAACAATAATAATAATAATGAGAATTATTCTATTAAAGAATAATTCATGGCCATTATCTAAACTCATTAATAAGGATTAATCTCATCTGTTGGATTGATACTTGATGGACGTATCAGATCAATTGTAAACACATTAAATTGGTCCTCTCTTAGCCCACATAGCATGCTTTGATCCCAAGGGTTTACACATAAAGTAATGATTACCATCATATGTGTGTTTGAAAAAAGGGAGAATGAGAGAGAAACCAATTTATCTCAACATGTTTTGTGAAAGCTTAGCATTATTTGGAGGTACAAATATTATGACATATTTATCTAATCCATGTACGTGAAAATCACAACTTTCAAGATCTTTGTGTCTATGATGTTTATGAATGATCCCGCTTTAAGAGTCACATAATTTAATTAGTTTATTGCATGCATTATGTTTTCCTACACTCACAAACCCCCCACCCCTCATCCTCATCTCAATTCACAACCTCCCACCCCATTTTAACTAGCTCAAATTCATTCATACGCCAAAAAAAACCCACAACCACCATTCACCACCACGTGCATGCACACTCCTATGATAAATCCATCTTTTTGAAAGTTAAATATTACTCCCTCCGATCCTATTTATAAGTCACATTCTAGAAGGATTTTTTGGTCCTATTTATAAGTCACTTTGTATTTTCAAGGAGGCATTTGTTGCTATTTTCTCTTATTTACCCTTTGCCATTAATGTGAAGTAATACATTGTGAAATTCCCAATGCAAGTTAAGAGGGTAAGAATGTAATGTTGAAGTATTTTTTTAAAGTTTCAAGAAATCTAACTACCCTCCTTAATCCGTGTGATATGGTTAAGTATGTCCTATAAATAGGACCAGAAGAGTAGTATTAATGATTATCTGACAATTACACATTAACAAAAGAGAAGAGCAATACACAATTTCTTTCCCTGTTATCAAGTAAAGGGAGTATTGTCGTAAACACCCACTCATTCTTGTCCCTGTCCTCAAAGCACTCACACATGGATGCTGTTGTGAAGTTAAAAACTAAAATAATGGAATGGTAAAGGAAATTTTTGTTATGAAGATTGGTTTTTATTGTAAAAGATTTCTATAAAGTATTTTAAAGTATAAAGTTTTGAGAGTAAAGGTATAGTAAAAAATATTATATGACTTGAGCAAATAGAATGAATTTCTTGGTTGTAGTTATTGGAAAGATGTGAATGTTTTCTTTAGAATCCAAATAAGTTATGTTAATGTTATAAGGCATATATGTTTTTGTGTATTCATGTATGTATATGTGTTTTGTGTAACGTCTCTTCCGTTCTAATTAATTTTTAAGAGTTTTTTTTTTGTTTGTGTAACTTTGATAGGAGCGCGAGGTAAGTAAAAACTATAAGTGAAAGTAGAACTGTTTTGACTCAAACTTCATACATATATTCACATAATATGGCACCTACATATGTTAAGGTTAGTGTCGGTTATGAGACCAAGTCTCTTTCTTCACACACCTAGATATATACACATATATTACAGGTCTACTACTTAATTATTATACAGGACTAAACTATTTTTTTTGTTTTTTTTTTCTTTTCCTTTTTCTCTTTTTTTTTTCATTCATCGGCGAGAACATGTTCGGCTGATTCCTCGACGGGGTTGTACTCTTGGGCTTCCTCAATCAGTAACGGTGGTGGTGGAATGAGGTCTGGTGGCGGCAGATAAATTTCACAGTAAAATTCCTGGGTTTCCTGAACGAATCCTAACTCAGCTCCACATTAAGGGTACCAGCAAAGATCACAGATCCAAAGTTCGGATCTATAACGTACTCTCTCGGACCCATGATAACTCTCAAGGTACTAATGGGATGGTGATTATTCTGGATGGCTTGATTACTTTCCTCAGTCATCTGAAATATCACGCTAGTGAGTAAAACTCAGTAGAGACAAAACAGAACATGAGTATTATTTAACTAATGATATTTCAGGGATGTAAAGACATCCAAAACATTTCCTTCTCCTTTTATTTCTCTTAAGAGTAAAAAGACTTATTGGCTAAATGCAATAATTAATCTAAAATTGAATCAACACTCCATCTAACACTATTTTCATAAGTTAATATCATATTGAGACAAGTAATAAAAACTACTTCTAATTTAGTATCATAACAAGTAAGAAACTACTTCTAATTTAGTATCATGTTGAACAAGTAAGAAATTACTTCTAATTTAGTATCATGTTGAACAAGTATTTAAAACTTATCCCGTATCTATAATCTTAATCTTTGATTTATGCACCATGCTTTCATCCTTAATTTCTTAAGGGTATCCCTTAATCTTACCTATGGCCATAGTATGACTTTAGTTTATGAGTACATAAAACCATGGGAACTTTCTTCTTCCTTCCTTGTTTAGTTATATAGCTTATGACAATAATCACTAAAGAAATCAACAAAATATTCTATGCTTTCCTAACTCTGTATTATTAAGAATAATAAGCTGGGAGTGGACTTAGAGTAGAACTTGATACCTTCCTTTGTCTGCATAAAGATATTCGTAGACACATAAAGGGTTGGACACTTTGCTCTTAGTGGGTCCTAGTTATATTACCAACAAGGACTTTTGTGTTTACATATAATAGTAGGCAATAAAAAGTAGAAACTTGGTACTTAGTGGGTCATGGCTATTTAGTGATACTGATAGTTATGGCTAGCAACTCATAAGGAGAATCACTAGTATAAGTGTACTAGAAAACAAGAAGTCCTAGCTTGTTTCAGTGTGAACAAACTTATAATATGGCTCTATCTGGTGACACAAAGAGAAATTTTTGGCGTAGAGAATAAAAGTGAAAAGGATGGTTGCACTTTTGTACCTACCTTAAGAAAGTTGCAGCATGAAAATGATCTTATTGTTTCTTTATTTTTTTTAGGATTTTTCGTGGCAAGTGCAGCATACTAGAAGTGCTTTAAATAAGCAAGTAAATGGGGTGAAAGTGTAATTTGGTACATACTTAAGATAAGGATCGGGTGCTTGCTTATGTCACCAACATGATGTTACTTATACAAGTGGAATGCTCCCAGCCAAAACTTTTTGGCAACCAATAGCTTCTCTTTACGTGCATCGTAATAGTTTAGATATTTACTGCTTCTTTTGCAAGTATAATAACACACGTGCTTCTTCATGCCATATTACTAAGAGTAATGATTGAGGCACCTACATTGGGAGACCTACTCATAAGTCTACACATCAGGATCTAGACACTTGTCATTTAAGTTCTTTTATTTAATTTTTTTTAAACTTGAAAATAACAAGCTTATGTGTAGGTTTGTAGTTCTTTTATGAAATCATTTTTCTATTACTAATATAATAATCTATTACTAATATAATAAACAACACGTACATATATGTACATCTTATGCTTAAACTATATATATTTCTTATACTGAATAATACTACGTGTTATGCATATATATATATCCTATAATTAAAATAATAATATGTGTTATGCATATATATATATATATCCTATAGATGGTAAAATTTCATGGAAGAGATTACATATTACTTGTTGTTGTTATTATTATTATTATTATTATTATTTCAATATGGATCATGCTTATATGGTATTTAGAGTATAAGATATTACATTCATCCCTCCTAAAAAAAATTTTGTCCTTGTCGGACCGGGGAGGCTACCGGGGTAGCTCAACCACCGGGGAGTCCAAGGCCATGGGAGACATTAATAAGTGAGACACCACATCCTGAACCAAAACCTTAAGGCAATGGTTCTATGGGTCTTACCACTTATAAACATTCTCACCCATCCCATCCTATCCAATGTGGGACTTCATCTCACACTTGAATACCCAACAGTCCTCAAAATTTTAATCTTACCTCTAACTAATAACTTTGGATATTTTCGAATTATGCTTTCTTCAGTTTCCCAGGTGGCTTCTTCTTCGGTCTGTCCTTGCCATAGTACTTTCACCATAGGAATGTTCTTGTTCCGAAGTTGACGACTAGATCGCTCTATTATTCGCTCAGGCTGTGTTTCGTATGTTAAATTTTCTTTTAATTGTATTGATTCTGGCTCAATAATGTCTGAGGGGTCAAAGCAGTACTTGCGAAGTTGAGACACATGGAACACATCATGAATATTGGCTAGGCTTGGTAGTAAAGCAATTCGATATGCAACAGGGCCAATTTTCTGAATGATTTGGAAGGGTCCAATAAATCGAGGGGCCAACTTTTTATTACCATTTAGTGATCTTCCAATCCCTACAGTAGGTTTGACTCTCAAAAAAACATGTTCTCCTTCCTGAAAATCAAGTGGTTTTCTTCGCATGTCCGCATAACTCTTTTGTCGGCTTTGAGCTGTTAACATTCTTTCTTTAATTATTTTAATTTGCTCAGTGGTTTTCTGGACCAAGTCTGGTCCCATTAAAGTTTTTTCCCCAACTTCAAACCAACATAAGGGAGATCTGCATTTTCGACCATACAAGGCCACATATGGTGACATTCCAATACTTGAATGAAAGCTGTTGTTGTAAGCAAATTCTATTAGTGGCATATGATTGTCCCAATTTCCCTTGAACTCTAACACACAGGCTCTAAGCATATCTTCTAGGGTTTGAATAGTTCTTTCGGTTTGTCCATCGGTTTGGGGATGATACGCAGTACTAAGGGACAGTTGAGTCCCAAAAGCTTGTTGTAAAGCTTTCCAAAATCTTGAGGTGAATCTTGGGTCTCTATCGGAAACAATCGTAGTAGACACGCCATGTAATCTTACAATTTCTGGAAGGTACAACTGAGCTAATTTTGTTAATGGGCTATTAATCTTTATAGGTAAAAAGTGTGCTGACTTAGTTAACCTATCGACTATCACCCAAATGCTATCATTTCCAGCAGTTGTCATAGGCAGACCTACCACAAAATCCATGGAAATACTATCCCATTTCCATTCTGGGACCTCCAAGGGTTGTAACAGTCCAGATGGTTTTTGATGCTCTATCTTGATTTTTTGGCAAGTTAAACATCTATTCACAAATTCAGCAATCTCTATTTTCAGTTTAGGCCACCAAAAATGTTGCTTGAGGTTTTGGTATATTTTGTTGATTCCCGGATGAATAGTGTATCTACTCTTGTGTGCTTCCTCTAATATCATCCTTTTGAGCTCACTATTATCAGGGATTAACAACCTATCTCTATACAGAATGACCCCATCGTGGGCCAAACTAAAGTTTCCTTCCCCTTTTCCCACAATTTTGTCCTTGAGTAGTTGTAAGTTTTCATCTTTAACTTGGGCTTCCAAAATTTGGGTTCTTAAATTATTGTGTATTTTAAGTGTACCTAAACTGATTTTGTCCTGGTTAACTTCTAGTGAGAGATCTAAATCCCTAAACTTTTCTACTAAGGCCAACTCATGAAGCATCATATGTGACATATGTAATGACTTCCTGCTCATGGCATCAGCCACTACGTTGGCCTTACCTGGGTGGTATTTGAGCTCTAAATCATAATCTTTCAGAAATTCTATTCACCTTCTTTGTCTCATATTTAATTCTTTCTGATCAAAGAGATACTTCAAACTTTTATGATCGGTAAAAATCTCCCCCTTAACCCCGTACAGATAATGCCTCCAGATTTTTAGAACAAACACTACGACTGCTAACTCTAGATCATGGGTTGGATAATTCTCTTCATGGGATCTAAGCTGTCTAGAAGCATATGCCACTACCTTTCCATCTTGCATTAGTACGCATCATAAACCTCTTTTTGATGCATTAGTATAAACCACAAGTTTTCCTAAAGGGTCAGGAATTACTAGGATTGGAGCGGTAGTGAGCCTTGTTTTGAGCTCCTGAAAACTTTTTTCACATTCTCTTGTCCATGTAAAAGGAGTTCATTTTCTAGTCAATTTTGTTAATGGTTTGGTAATAAGCGAAAATCTTTTAATAAATCTTCTATAGATACCAGCTAGTCCTAGGAAACTTTTGACTTCAGTAATTGTCTTTGGTTGTTCCCATTTCATTATTGCTTCAACCTTGCTTGGGTCCACAGTTATCCCGTCTCTATTGATCACATGACCTAGGAATTTAATTTCTGTCATCCAAAACTCACACTTTTCAAACTTTGCATACAATTCTTTTTCTTTCAAAACTTTCAACACTATTTCTAAGTGAATCTTATGGTCTTCCTCCGTCCTTGAGTAAATCAAGATATCGTCTATAAATACCACCACAAACTGATCCAGATACGGCCTAAAGACTCTATTCATGTAATCCATAAAGATCGCTGGAGCATTAGTAAGTCCAAATGGCATCACCAGATATTCATAATGCCCATAATGAGTCCTAAAGGTTGTTTTTGGTATATCCTCTGATTTAATCCTAATTTGGTGATATCCTGACCATAAATCTATTTTGGAAAAAAAAAGAGGCTCCTCTCAGTTGGTCTAGCAAATCATCGATCCTAGGAAGTGGGCATTTGTTTTTAATTGTTACTTTATTCAATTGTCTGTAATCTACACACAACCTTAAACTTCCATCTTTTTTCTTCACAAAAAGCACTGGGGCTCCCCAAGGTGAAACACTAGGCCTGATGAGTTTCTTTTTTAATAATTCTTCAATTTGATTTTTAAGTTCTCTTAATTCAATTGGGGACATTCTATATGGAGTCAATGAAATAGGACCTGCTCCTGGCACCAAATCGATGGAAAATTCTATCTCCCTTTTCGATGGAAGTTTTGGAATGTCAGGAGGAAAAACTTCAGGGAACTGACTTACTACAGCGATATTTTTGAAATCCTCTTTATTTTCAGTATTCATAGAAGAAAGGAGAACATGTACTTGAGCACTCCCTGCTATGGGTTGGTTGGCATGGGTAGTGGATAGAAAAAGGGTTCGGGCGCCGTTTTTGAGGTTTGGAAGATGAATGGTTTTCTGTTGACAATTAAGAATCACTTTGTTAGATGAGAGCCAATCCATTCCCAGTATAATGTCAAAATCTTGTATTGGTAAACAAACAAGATTTATTTTGAAGGATAGGCCCTCTAAGTTGATGGGACAATTTAAACAGGTTTGAGAGAAAATTATTTGGCTCCCGGTAGGGGTAGTCACAATCAAATCATATGGTGTCTCAATTATGGGTAATTTTAATTCATTCACACATTTATTTGATATAAAAGAATGAGTAGCCCCAGAATCAAATAATACTTTTAAAGGAAAATTTTGAACGAAACACTGACCTTGCACCAAGTTTGACGATTTGTCGGCTTCTTGGCTATTGAGAGCAAAAACTCTTCCTCGAAATGGAGGTTTTTTGGATACATCCTTTTTATTATTGAATCGACATGACCTTGCTAGATGTCCAGGCTTCCCACATGTATAACAAACATTTTGTCCAAATAAACAGGGTCGATTGCCATGCATTTTTCCACATTTTGCACTGGTAAGTATTGGTTCTGCGGGTACCTGTTTTTCTTTATTTTTATTTTGATTAAGTCGAGAGAATCCTCCCTTCCTATTATCTTCCTCCCTCTTTCTTTTGAATTGTAAATGTTTATTTTTGTCCTCCAGGAGTTTCAGTCGGGTTTTTTCAACAATTCGATATTTATTAACTAGACACGCATAATCTTTTATTTCCATTGGACCAATTACTTGTTTTATTTCAGGTTTTAGACCCGATTCAAATTTTGTAGCTTTCCAAGCCTCATTTTGGTTAAATTGAAGGTAGGATGAGAATTTAGATAGTTCTTCAAATTTTGCCACATATTGACCTATCGTCATGTTTCCTTGTCGAAGGTGTAAAAATTCTACTTTTTCATTTTTAACACTTTCTGGAAAATATTTATTTAAAAAGACGGTCTGAAATATGTCCCAGGTGATATAGGTTTCTTGTGCTTCTAAAAGTCTCCTAGCTCCTCTCCACCAGTGTTCGGCTTCTCCAATTAGCATGTAGGTTGCAAAGACTACTTTTTGATCATCTGTACAGCCAAGGACTCTAAAAATTTTTTCTAACTCCATCAACCATCCTTCAGCTACGGTTGGATCATCAATTCCTTTAAATGATGGGGGTTTGGCTTTTCTAAATTCTGAAATTCCTTGGAAATTAGGATTAGGACCATCGAAGCCACTTACTACATGGCCATTATTTTGGTAGTTTTGGGCAATCTGGAAAAATTGTTGAGTTGCACTAGTTTGTTCCCTCATTGCAGCTGCAATTTCTACCAACGTGTCCACCATCCGGTCTACACGTGTATCAGTGTTATCGACTCGTTCCTCGGAATTTCGTTGTGGGACAGTTCTTCTAGGCGGCATTTCGATTCTGCACATATAAATAATATTATCAGCAAAAATTTTCTAAGGAACCAGGATGCTTGCTTTGATACCACTATGTTACGTCCCTTCCGTTCTAATTAATTTTTAAGAGTTTTTTTTTTGTTTGCGTAACTTTGATAGGGGCGCGAGGTAAGTAAAAACTATAAGTGAAAGTAGAACTGTTTTGACTCAAACTTCATACATATATTCACATAATATGGCACCTACATATGTTAAGGTTAGTGCCGATTATGAGACCAAGTCTCTTTCTTCACACACCTAGATATATACACATATCTTACAGGTCTACTACTTAATTATTATACAGGGACTAAACTATTTTTTTTTTGTTTTTTTTCCTTTTCCTTTTTATCTTTTTTTTTTCATTCATCGGCAAAGAACATGTTCGGTTGATTCCTCGACGGGGTTGTACTCTTGGGCTTCCTCAATCGGTAACGGTGGTGGTGGAATGAGGTCTGGTGGCGGCAGATAAATTTCACAGTAAAATTCCTGGGTTTCCTGAACGAATCCTAACTCCGGTCGGTTTCCAATACTCAGCTCCACAGTAAGGGTACCAGCAAAGATCACAGATCTGAAGGTCGGATCTATAACGTACTCTCCCGGACCCATGATAACTCTCAAGGTACTAATGGGATGGTGATTATTCTGGATGGCTTGATTACTTTCCTCAGTCATCTGAAATATCACGCTAGTGAGTAAAACTCAGTAGAGACAAAACCAAACATGAGTATTATTTAACTAATGATATTTCAGGGATATAGAGACATCCAAAATATTTCCTTCTCCTTTTATTTCTCTTAAGAGTAAAAAAACTCATTGGCTAAATGCAATAATTAATCTAAAATTGAATCAACATTCCATCTAACACTATTTTCATAAGTTAATATCATATTGAGACAAGTAATAAAAACTACTTCTAATTTAGTATCATGTTGAACAAGTAAGAAACTACTTCTAATTTAGTATCATGTTGAACAAGTAATTTAGTATCATGTTGAACAAGTAAGAAACTACTTCTAATGTTGAACAAGTAAGAAACTACTTCTAATTTAGTATCATGTTGAACAAGTATTTAAAACTTTTCCCGTATCTATAATCATAATCTTTGATTTATGCACCATGCTTTCATCCTTAATTTCTTAAGGGTATCCCTTAATCTTACCTATGACCATAGTATGACTTTAGTTTATGAGTACGTAAACCCATGGGAACTTTCTTCTTCCTTTCTTGTTTAGTTATATAGCTTATGACAATAATCACTAAAGAAATCAACAAAATATTCTATGCTTCCCTAACTCTGTATTATTAAGAATAATAAGTAATAATATGTATCAAAATACTAAATGCAACGTGTAAGTCATGTGTCATAGTCCTGAGACTTAAAACTAAAAGAACTCAGCTTCCCTTTATTCAAGATGGTTTATTTATTATGTATGGCACTATCGTACTACTATTGTATGCATGGAACTGGAAGTGGACTTAGAGTAGAACTTGACATCTTCCTTTGTCTGCATAAAGATATTCGTAGACACATAAAGGGTTGGACACTTTGCTCTTAGTGGGTCCTAGTTATATTACCAACAAGGACTTTTGTGTTTACATATAATAGTAGGCAATAAAAAGTAGAAACTTGGTACTTAGTGGGTCATGGCTATTTAGTGATACTGATAGTTATGGCTAGCAACTCATAAGGAGAATCACTAGTATAAGTGTACTAGAAAACAAGAAGTCCTAGCTTGTTTCAGTGTGAACAAACTTATAATATGGCTCTATCTGGTGACAGAAAGAGCAATTTTTGGCGTAGAGAATAAAAGTGAAAAGGATGGTTGCACTTTTGTCCCTACCTTAAGAAAGTTGCAGCATGAAAATGATCTTATTGTTTCTTTATTTTTTTTAGGATTTTTCGTGGCAAGTGCAGCATACTAGAAGTGCTTTAAATAAACAAGTAAATGGGGTGAAAGTGTAATTTGGTACATACTTAAGATAAGGATCATGTGCTTGCTTATGTCACCAACATGATGTTACTTATACAAGTGGAATGCTCTCAGCCAAAACTTTTTGGCAGCCAATAGCTTCTCTTTACATGCATCATAATAGTTTAGATATTTACTGCTTCTTTTGCAAGTATAATAACACATGTGCTTCTTCATGCCATATTACTAAGAGTAATGATTGAGGGACCTACATTGGGAGACCTACTCATAAGTCTACACATCAGGATCTAGACACTTGTCATTTAAGTTCTTTTATTTAATTTTTTTTAAACTTGAAAATAACAAGCTTATGTGTAGGTTTGTGGGTCTTGAAATCATTTTTTTATTACTAATATAATAATCTATTACTAATATAATAAACAGCACGTACATATATGTACATCTTATGCTTAAACTATATATATTTCTTATACTGAATAATACTACGTGTTATGCATATATATATATATATATATATATATATATCCTATAATTAAAATAATAATATGTGTTATGCATATATATATATATATATATATATCCTATAGATGGTAAAATTTCATGGAAGAGATTACATATTACTTGTTGTTATTATTATTATTATTATTATTGTTGTTGTTGTTGTTGTTGTTATTATTATTATTATTATTTCAATATGGATCATGCTTATATGCTATTTAGAGTATAAGATATTACATTTTGCCAAAAAGTAATGTTTTGAATAAAAGAAGAAGAAAATGGCGAAATTTTTTAGAAAGAAAAAGAATGAGCCTTTTTGAAAAATAAGGGATTAAGTTTTATGTTATTTATGTGATTTGTTTTATGAAAATTTATATTTTAAAGTTTATTATCAAAGCTCTTTGAAATCTTTTTCTTATACTTAGGCTATTTTTATTTTTGAACAAGTCATGGAGAACATTAGTGTAATGTTTAAGTCCTATGCCTTTGCTGTCCAAAAATTATTTAGTTATGTAAGTGATGATAAAATAATGCCTTGTTGATATATAGATGTGGTTTAACTCTTATTTGATTTTAGAATTTGGTTAGAAAAATTTTAATTTTGGGTTTAAAAGTATAAAAATTTAAGGGACGTCTTTGCTGTCCATAAATTTTTTATGATGTTTACGGACTTAGAAAGTCATTTATTTATGTTTGGGACTTAGACTTTTTAGTAGCCCTTTGTAAATAAAATTTTTGTTGAACTTTAAATGTTTTAGAAATATTCTGCCAAAGGTAGTAGATGCTGTCAAGAATTTTGTTTATGATGTTTATGGATTTAGATTGATTTATTCATGTATAGGACATACAATTGCAGTAATAAATATAGATAAAATTTTGGTTGAATTTTATGTGTTTTAGAAACTTTTTGTGAAAGGAAGTACTTGTTGTCCAAAAGTTTCAGCATGCAATTTTTGAATAAGGTATTTGTTGTAAGTGATTTTAAGAAGTCTTTTTCATGTGTTTGAGGTTTTTAAATGGCTTGGAGATTTTATAAGTTAGGATTTATAAGTTTTTGACGTACATACCTGAGATTATATGTACACTTATGATTTAAAGAATTTTTGCTTTCATATAACGTAGATTAGCATAGTAAAGTAAATTTTAATTTCGACGTAGGCGTTGTTAGGTCGGTAAAGGAGTCGAAGGTTCGAGAGGATCGAACGTCCAACCAAACCTCAACTTTTTTGAAGTAACCATGGATTATCAAGGTGAGAGAGAAGTTGTCCTCGTAGTTAGACATAATGTTAGGAGATTTCGTACCATCTCGAAGGTCGGAACTAACGGTCTAATAGTTTAGTATTGTGACGTTAATTTTGTGCGTATGTTCTGCTGTTCATATAAAGGGGCTAAGACCGATATTATTATTGTATGATTATGTGTATGATATGATTTATCGTTGTTAATTGGTTATTGATATAACATGTGAATGATTTGTTATTATTATTATTTGCATACCTGCAATTATTATGATGCGTTTATCGAATAAGGAAAATTTAGAATACTTGAGAAAATAGTGATAAGAGGAAAATTTATTTTGAACTGTTGGTTGCCGTTGGGCGAAGTTAAAATTTTATTCCAAGAGTTTTGTGAATTTAAAATACACCAAGAAAAAATATCATTGGCCCTTGTGAGTGAAAGACCTTATGTTATAAGGCACAATTCATAAGATATTAATAACACTTGAGGTCATTGTTAGTATAGTGAATATGTCATGGACATAAAACATTTTTGGAACTTTCCCTTGCACGATTTGTAGACGTGCCGGAGTTATGTTGTTATTTTTCTAGACTGGCCACGTGAGCGGATTGTCGTGGTTGCGAGCATTTTTACCACTGTACTAGCTAGGAGAAAATTATGATTATAATATTGACATGTACATAAGGTACAGGGAAGCAATGGTTGTCGCGCACTTATAGTAAATTCTCAGCATGGTTTGTACGACATGCCATGGTGATTAAAAAAAAAGAAAATGTTAAAAATGTGACGATGCTTGGGTGAGCCATAGGCCCCACTCTCTGGATAACTCGCTGATCCTGATGCCATGGTTTTTAGTATAACGTTAGTTGACCAGGGGGCTATAGGGAGAGTGCACGTGAGTAGCTAGCCACACACTTTACTTTTGAGTGTGGTTGGTTGCAAGCATGGGAAGAAATGCCACTGGACTTTTAGGAGATCTAATTGTTGTGATGAGTTGGCTATGGAAATTTAATTAGTGGTCGAGTCCCCTTATAAACGCTCTGAGTTGTGACCGCAGTACTATGTCAGTGGGTGACTTAGAATGGGTCGAGCAACCTGTATTAAATAATTTAAAAGACTTTCCTAACCATGCGAGATGAGTGTGGAGTAGTGGAAAGGAAAGATACCTTGGGTACTTGCGGGTACTCATGTGTCGATTGTGAAAGAGAAGGGTAAGGGCGGTAAACGTCAAAAGCCTCAAGTACTTATCTATGTAAGACGATGTGAAGCAAGAACAAATTTTCTATTTGTATTCTTTTTATTCTGGACGTTACAACAAACATTATATATATTCTTGATCGAACAATTTTTATTTTTTTACATATATACAATAAATTATTTAAATTAATATTTTTATCAAAGATAGTCTATATCATTATTTTATCCGACCGAGTTGTATAATCCTTGATCTTATATTTGATTTATTTGTTGTTTATGTTTATTTTTTTTAATCTTTATTGGTTATTCTATATTAAGTTAATCATATAATTGGATCCTTAAAATTTTTTATCCTAATTGTTTTAATCATTTTGATTTTTCTTTTTTCCTTTTCAAAATGTATATATGTAACTTTGTTTTTTTAATCAATTACTACATCTTTTTATGGTGCAGAGATTAAAAGAACTATTAAAATATTTATCTGTTACAAATAATCTACAAAATAAAATCATTACATTTAATTATATATCCATATTATTTATAATATTAAAAAAACTATAGTAGTTTATTAATATTTGTTTCACCTTTTAAAAAAACCTTTGAAATAATTTTGATTTTGATATTGCAAGATGATTGTTAGTTGATAATTAATACATACTATTACGATATTTATTTTTAAAAGACTAATCAACATATTATAAAATATGAGAAGTTGAAGGCATTTTTGTCATTTTCATTTTCCCTCCTTCATCCTTGTTTTTCCTCCAAATTTGTTTGTTCGTGCATCGCACGGGAATAAATATTTATCTTAAGTTATTTTTAGTAAATTTTTATTAGTACAATTTGGATTACACATAAATATAAAAATTGTCCGCAAACATACAATTTGCATTTTGATATTATTACAATTTTCACGGGTTATTAATGATGTTTTCAAAAGGAAATAATTTGAATCAAATATTGACATAAAAATATATAATGCTTAAATGACCCGTCATATGATAATTAACCAACAAAAAAACGAATATAATGTTGTAATTTCAGATATTCTAATACAAACAAGTCATAATATAGGCAAATTGGTATTAAACATTTAAACAGAGTATCATTATGAATAATAAATTTTGAGTACAACGGAAAAAACGGATATATAAGTATTAAAGATGAGCTATAATTTGGTATAATGATTTAGCTTAATACAATCAAATATTTACTCGGTCATGAATTCAAATTTAAAAAAATCCAAAAATTTATACAATATGTTGCAATTTAAATTGTGAAAAATAATGATGCGTTATTTTATACTTTAGACAATATACTTATTTACAATTATGAAGTTCTAATACAAGCAAGTAATTTGAAAGTTCGAATCTTATAAACACGAATAAATTAAAAGTGTAAAAACAGGTCTTATATTTTGGGACAGATGTAATAATAATGATGATGATGATATATATGGTAAAAAAATAGCTACATTTGGACTTGCAAAACGAATTACTAACAAAATGCATTTGGAATGATGGACTAAATAAAACAAAAATCAAAATGAGTTGGATTTTTTTTTTAATATAAAAAATTACGTTGTTAATTAAAATTAGAAATCGCATAGTTGATACATTATTAGTTAATTTTTATTAATGAAAAAGTTGGTAACTGAAACTAGATTCAAAGGTTAATGTTTATGACTATTCATTTCTAAATGCATGTAAATCATTTTTATAAAAAGTTCATATTAACTTATTATTTAAAAAGACATATTTCCAAAATCTATAATCAAATTAAAAAAAAAATTAACCCGTGCGATGCACGGGTAAAATTACTAGTATTTATTAAATAATTAAAAATCAAGAAGTAAATTTATTTGAATCTTAATCTTTATAATTAATCATGGATTAGAATATTTATTCCTTTATATATTACATACATAAAATATATGAATAATACTTGTTCTTGTAACACCCCAATTTAGAAACTTGAAATTTTCTTTTATTTATTTCATGAAAAATACGGGTGAAAATTTTTTCATTGATGACATGGACATGAATTCTCTTTGATGAAACAATATTCTTTCAAGAGACATATGTATATATATATATATATATACAATTTTTTGTAAAACTTATTCATTCATGTTCCACATCATCCATCAAGTTCCAAATCGAGATGTTATCAAACGCCCTTTGAAACCCGATTAACCATAAACCAAAAATCCTTGAAATACGGTTTCAATTATCGAGTCCGAAAATCATTATTACAAGTACGAGAGTTACATGGTATCCAAGCTAAGTTATTAGAGTCCACTAATACAACGTACAAAACCAAATAAAAACATAACTAAAATAAGACTAACTAATGACCCTCATCACTAGAGGCTACAGCAGGCACCTCCTCCGGGTCAAACTCCCAAACATCAGCATCAGAATACTCAGCTGGAGACGATACCTCACTAGGGTCCTCCTCAATCTCATCTGGATCACTCTGGGGCAAAGTCTCGAAAGCATCGTCAGGAGGCTCAACAGGATCCAAGTCCTCGTATACCTCTGCCTCCTGAGCTCCGGGGTCAATGCGTGCTAGTAGTGGTAAAGGATAACCACCATGATAGTCCGCTGGTCCGAAGATCCACCAGAGAGAAACGACAAACACGAGTGTCGATCGAATCCTCTCGAAGCGTGTAACATCCTCAAATTTAATCCCAAGTGTAATTAATATGTTAAGCAACTTAGGGTGAGGAGAAGGATAAAAATAAGCTAATATGGTTGAATTAGAAGTATGGTTTGGGAATTAAAAACATAAAATATAAGGAAAAGTATCTGATTGCCCACACCCGAGCGTACGACTGAGCGCGCCTGACGCACCAGACTGGCACGCTAAAAGTTAAGCCTTAGCAACAAATAAGAGGGTGTAAGTGTAAGGTCCGACCAAATCCCATTTTAGCCGACCTAAAGGCGACGCCAGGGTCATAATCTGACCTCGATGTACCTCACACCCCTCGTTAGTAATCAGTTTTCTCGAGTTTAAAGGATGTTGAACCAACCAGTTAACACCGAGCTCATAAGAACCGACCAGTTAGTACTGAGCTCATGAGAGCCAACCTCATTTCGTTTGTCAGCCCTTGGCAGCAACCAGCCGACCACAGCGAAACGCTTCGTGTCAACCGATTATAAGATCGACCTCCTATTGGTCAATCGAGATGCTACGTTGTTGGCCATCGTGAGGCTAAACCGACCTCGCAGCTTCGCCAAGGTATTCGGCTTCTACGCGCCGAGCATTTCACTTTACTTGCCTCAGTCCGAGTAAGTGTCTCCATGGTAACGATCTCTAGCGCTGTTAACAAATGGCTCACACAGTGTCTTCTCGGCCAGGCACGCCATTTTCCTCGGCCAAGCACGCGTGTCAGAATGAGCAGTTCCTAGCCACACGTTTTTGGCTTCCTCAGGAAGCCATTAATTCTCCTCCACTCATTTGTTTCCTCTCATGCAGTGTACGAGGCACAAAACAAAGATAAATAACAACAACACAACATTACACTATCACATATCATCTTCTCCATTTCTCTCTCTTAGGGTTCAAGAACGAAACCTCCCTGATCATCGCCAAAAACACTAAGAGCAAGAGCAAAACATTATCAAACATCATCACCATCAAGTTTTTACCATGTAAACAAGAACAAAAAAAATCCTTCCCTCCTCTCAACCGTCAACTCGTCTCTCTCTCTCTCTTTCTTTCTCTAAGTTATTTTCGAAGTTCCTAAGCTATGGAGGCTATGGCTCACTCATGCCTCACCAAGATCCAGTGAAGTATAGCACACTCCCCTCATACAACAATCACAGTAGGTTCATTCATCATCATTGGGTAACAACCCTTCTAAGGTGGCAAGCAAAGCTCAAGAGATTCAAGGTTCCTAGGTTCTTAATTAAGCTAGGGCAAAGGAAGGTCTCCTTATCTCCTAGTATTTTGAGGTAAGGAGTGGGTATTACCATACTCTAGGGAATAGTTTGTAGTATGTATATAGTGAATACTAAGAGTTATATGTTAGTTTAGGTTATTACACCATAGGGTCGTTGATAACTAGAGCTTGAAAATTTAGAGAAATAATCATAATGGTCTTAATATGTGTGATTTGTGATATTTGGAATATATATGTTATTATTGTGAAGTGTTGAAATGGTAATGAATGATTAGATAATTGGATATGTGGCTAAAATAATTAAATGGGTTAGTGAAAAGTTAAACTAACTTGATAATGGACTATGAATTGATAGTAAAAATTGGAAATGAAAGTGATAATTAACTATAAATTAAAGAGTAATGGAAAGTGCGGCTGAATTGAGTATTGGTGCTTTGATAGACTAGGTGCCCCTGCTAGGTGTATCAAATTCCCATAGGGCCAAATGCCCACCAGGCCAAATGCCCATTAGGTTCAAATGCCCGTTAGGCGTCAATGCACCAATAACTCAATTTGTTGCCAAATAAAAGATGTGCAAATGTGATAGAGAATGAGAAAGAATGCAAATGAGTAATGAAAATGATTAAAGAAAAGTATGATAATGTGATAGCATAGCCTAACAGGGTGATGCCTTTTGGGTGTAAAAGTCCCGGTTGGGTGCTAGAGTCCCTTGGGTGTTTCAAATGCCTGACAGGTGCATTAAACCCTAGTGATGCCAACTGGTTGTGTGATCCGTCTTGTAAGACGTTTGTCTGGGTGCAGTAAGTCGCGCATGGGAATGCGTGCAATAAGCTGCGAGTGGGACTGTATGCTTAGACCACGTAAGTCATAGGTACTGTGCAGCTGTAAGACACATAAAGGGTTGTGCGCAATGATGAACACACGTTATATTCCCAAAATTATGAGAAATATGAATGAAAGCTTGAAAAGATAAAATAAATGAGAAAAATGAATGAAAAGAAAGAAAAGAGAAACGTATCAAATAATGAAAGAAAGTATACTAAGAAAGCAAAGAAAAGAAAAAGTTTAAAGATTGATGAATTAAATCAAATGACATAAATGTAAATATATATGAATTGGCTGGGTTTGATATGTTGATATTTTGTGAGCTATATGATTAACTGTGTTTGACTTGGTATAACATTATGTCATATTAGAAATTGTTTTCCTATTTTATGTGTAATGCTCACTCCTTACCATTTTTCCTCACGTACTGAGTCGGAGCTTACACCCGATTCGGCCGAGTAGGAGTACTCTCCTTTACAGGGAGAGTAGCTTTAGTTAGTGGACATGGTGTCATGTCCTGGGGCCTGTATCTTGTCATGATAATATAGTCTGTTTTTGATGTAAATATGTAAATATCTTTTTGGGTGGGCCCCGGACAACTCCTTTGGCAAAAGGAGTATTTTGGAAAAATACTTTTCCGTAACTTGTATATATTAACTGCTAACTGTGATGTTTAAATCCTGATGCTATGATATATGCTAGAAAGCCCTGCTGGCTGCTGGTCTTATATATATAAATGTTTTAACAAGTTGCAAATCAAATTAAATTTTTGGGAAAGTCAGAAAAACAAAGGAAACTCCGTCCGTTTGACGGGAGATTTTTTTATAAGAAAAAAGAAATTTTTAAATCACTATTTTATAAATGGGTAGTAAAGGGTAGAAAAAGTGAGGTGTTACAAAGCGTGTGACCTAGGTCTCGAATGGTCAACTCTGGTCCACCTCGCCATTCCCAGCCTTGACGATTCACCTCCCATTGTCCATCTTGATAAATCTCAAAGGTAAACTTGACAGGGTCCACCATCTAATTGGCCGACACAGAGCCCATAGAAAGACACAGCAGAGACATAGAAAGATGAAGAGAGAGAGTCGGCTTTTCCGGGCGGATAAGTCGACGGTGTGGGATTACAGCAAACAACATATCAAGATAAAACCAATAAACAACAAACACGTCATGCATACAATCATATTATCATCATTAACACCGTTTATCATTCATTCATTCATTATCGTCTGTCATTTCCACTTTTTTTCTTCCCACTGGGTATTCCCACCTTAAATCCAAATCTTTCTCATGCCCATTGCCTCAATGAATTTATTACCATAACATTCCCACAATTCTTTTCTTATTATTATTCAATATCCTAACTTTATTACATTTGCAACTTTTCTTATTTAGTCTTATTGAAGCGCGTCCTCCAATGGCAGAGAAGATTTGGGAAAAGTCATCGAGAAGTTGATTAACACACATACATCTCTTCCAATCCTCCCGAGCCTAAACGGAAGCAAACGAGACATACAAGAACCTTAACCCACCCAGGTCGAACAGCCGAGACAATACATGCTGCAACCACTCAGGGTCAGCCATACTAATTAAACACAATCAAATTCATTAAAAATCAATCTTTCATTTTTGTGCGATATCGCAAGGGCCCAAAACCAATCGACTGCCCGCCTCGTTCAGGTTCCCTCTCACTGTTTCGAAATTGATCAAGGGGGCGATAGTACATTTCTAGTTCCGGTGCAGAACACGCTATGATCCCCTGGGTCTTAAGTCCCGATCACATATAGACTAGTTCCGCCTAGAAAGTACTCTAGGTTACTTGACGTTTCAGTGTCATTGCCCTTCCCTATCACAATCGCTCATTTGAGTATCCGCAGATAAACAGGGTATATTCCTCTCCACTACTTCACGCTCATCTCACCGCGTTAGTTAATGTCTTTTAAATGTTTTATTATCCCTATGGTCGGACGAGTTACCCTTGTCCATCCCTTTGGTGATCCTCGACCTCTAATTAAAATCTTTCACATCAACATTTTCCATCGAACCATTGTTGTCATACTTGAGGGCTAGAAGCCATGGCGTGAGGCTCTTGTGGCCAACATCTTACTTAATCGGAACAGCTCATGCCCACGTCTACGTACATCGGGGAGTCCCTCGACCCGATAAGCACGTCACGTTGGTCGTATGCATCAGGAAGTGCCTCAATCTTCTGCCACATAGAACGTACACATCAACTGGGTTCCATTCATATCCACTTTATCATTTCTTTCCTTGCACCATCAATCTTTTCATTACAGCTAGATCTTGCCCGATATCAAAAGTCTTTTCCTTAATCCATTAAATTATTTCAAAAGTTATCACATTATTTTCATCAGCATCAATATCTCGCTTAACAACTTAAAACAGGGCATATTACATATCATAATTACTTTGAATTCCAAATAAAAGTTCAGCAAACATAGCATATCATATCATTTTATCATCAATTTAATATCATCAAACAAGCATCATGCAACAATAAAGAGAGAGGTCTCAGTCCAGCGTATCAATGGCCACACATACACAATCAATGGCCATCATATGACTGACTTGTAGACCTCACGTTCCGGCTTTTGAGATGGTCAGAAACTCTTAACATATTACCTACATACCACGGTGTCTTAGGAAAGCTGCTCTCTCACCTTAATCGTCGATGACTAGACAAAGAATCCTTATGGGCATCGACCTCCGGCACACCTCCACGCTGACACCTTCTATATCCTCAAGACAGACATCACATATTAGAAACACAGCCAAATCAAACATCAAGTTCAAAATTAAAAATCATCCTTCGAAAACTCAGATTAAAATCCTTCGGGTAAAATAAAAACATAATTCGTTCCCAAAACTTTTTAACAATTTAACTGCCTTAAAACAAACCATTAACTTTATTTTAAATAAATGGGTTAGTGGCTGGTCCACCTTGGACAGCGGCTCACTCTGACCCGAAAACACTGAAAAACTCAAATTTTTCGATCTAACTTTTACTATAAATTAAAACACTTAAAATCTATGATGCTAAAAACTTGAAAACATTTTATAAATTGAAAACACGATGATTAAAATTCTGGACAGCCACGACACCGTTCATAAATCACTTTTTGAAAATCTGAAAACACTGTAAAACCATACGTTAATTCACAAGATTTTTGGACATAAAATAAGTACTCAAAACAATTTATTTTTCAAATCATAGCACTTCAAATAAGACTTGAAAAGCCATGAAATAGTTCCAATATCCATAAATGAATTAAAATTAAACAACTCAAACCAATTTATATTCAAAAGCAAATCACCAAGTCAAACAACTTAGCACAAAACCATTTAAAACAAGAACAAACACATCACTTAAATCACATGCATTTATACACACAACTCATTTTCCTTCACTTCCTTAATCATGCACATAGTCCTATTCAAGTAAAACATAGCATAGCAAACTAATCACACTAAATTCATAAACTTACCCTAACCGAAACATGATCACTTTTTGGTTCAAACAACTCAATTATCATGCCTTCAATTAATTCATAACAAATCATATTACCATGAACACAACCTAAAATAAATAAGCTTTCACAACCACGTATTCAACACCAAAAAATTGAAACAAATCAATTAGGGCATACATTTTTGACCTTAACCCATTTAAATCTCCTAGCATGCAAAGTTACTTTATAAAGACATAAACCAACTTTCCTCATTCATTTAATTATATCCAAATATCACAATCAAAATAAAAATCCAGCCAAGCCCAACGAATTTACACAAAGCATCTCATATAGTCCAAAAAGTATCAAATATCATGTTAAATCGGATACGACGAATTCAAAGAAAATAAATTCCAAAATCATGCAAATCAACTCATTTCAGTCCCAAACTTTGCAACACACTTAAACACATATTAAAGTTCATCACATAAAATTTTCAAGTCTATCCAACATTCAGAACATAAATTTCCATTCAGATTTGTCATGAAAATCAAATCAGGCCTGCAGCAACCTGAAGCAAACATACAATTATAAAAAATAGTAAAATAACTCCAATTGACACGAAATTTGGTACAAAAAATCTTCACACATTCAAGAACATATCATAAAATGTTCAAATTATTTGGCATTGCTTAAGTCACACTTCTTCAATTAAGTCTCTCTAAGTCTTAAAAATCTGAACTAGAATGTTCACTGTTTTTCAATTATTTAAAATATCAAATCAATTCTAAATCACCTCAAATTTTACATAGAGTTTTCTAAAATATGCAAGGTCTTGCCATAAAAAATTCAAGTCCATTGGAGCAGCACAGGTTTGAAAATTCAGTTTGCATTCGATCCGAAAATCCCGTTTTTCTGAAATCGTTTTCTCAAAAACAATTCTTGTAAAAATAGTAAATCAATCCCAAAAATTACACAAAAATTCAGAGGCATTCAAATTAGTCCTATAAAAACAGTGACAAAACCTTAAACTCCTTAAACATGTGCAAGTACTTTCCATTAAAACCTCTTTCAAGTAAAAGCCCTAAAGTTCCATAATCAACATCAAACCAAATCATAATTCAATAAAATACTAGAGTAAGTCCAAACCAATTCAAAGTCACTAGAGAATATTCAAATAGCGTATAGCATGTATCAAAATAAGCTCATTCCCTAACGATCCGTACAAAAACCGAATAGTGCATCCTAAAGGAACCGAAAATCAATTTGTTCCCCAAGGATCCTTTAAGGCACAAAATCAAGCATTTTCTCCAACAAACTTCAACATACACTAACTAATCAACACATACATATCACTTAGGACTAAAACAAAAATCTTTTGACTACTTTCTCATGCATAGCCGAATCATATAACAAAGAAAATAGGTAAACTTAACAAAAATCCAACATGCATCAAAGATCAAAATTATTCCCTCTAAGTCACATGCCTTGGCCGAATTACACACTAGCAATGAACACAAAATTTCGGTTCAATCTCCACATGCATGCTCTTTAATCTAAACCGTTTAGCACCCAAAACAAGCATACCCAAGCAAAATCAACTCAATCATTTATGTTCATACAAGGACTGAAAAATGCACCAATAAAATAAAATGGATTTACAAATCTTTATCATGCATTAAGGATAAAAATTATTTAGACATGAATACCAACAAAACCGTATGGCCTTCATCACTAACCAAACCAAGACAAAAATCAATTTATCAACTCATTTTCTTATACAAACCGAAACCAAGCTAGGAAAGTAACAAAGATCAACAAATCTATTACATTCATCAAAAACAAAATTCATTTCCCTTGAGTTCAAGCCCTAGGTCGAACATGCATAGGGGAAAATTGGAGATTTTACAAACTAAAATCAAAACATCAACATGTGCATCATAAATCAATCCTTATTTACTCATTCTCAACACAAACTAATTCAAAGCACTAAAACAAAATCATTGGGGCCAAAAGCAATGCAAAACCGTGGGGACCTCCCTCATGCTTGCATGTCCCTTTTTCAACTTCCAAACCCAAATTCATGCACAATAGTACTTAGAAAGCAAAGAGAAGTCAAGAAAATACACATGCATAAGCTATAAAGCATCAAACAACAAAATCCTTCATGAACCGAAAATGAAACCGAAAATACAAAAAGAAAAGAGAAAGGAAAATAAGATTGAAGATCAATACCTAGGATGATGATGGAAAATGGAATGAAAATCAAAATCTCCTCCTTCCTCTTTCCCTTCATCCTCTCTGCCTCCCCCTCTCTTACTCTAGGTTCTTCTTCTTTTTTTTTTTTTTTTTAAAGAATATGTGTGTGTAAGAGCAAGGGTGTGGGTGGGGGTCATGGGTATTTATAGAATTTTAGATGGGTGGGGTATGTTAGTTAAAATGGGGGTTTAAAAACTAATTAGAATGAGAGAGTGTGTAGAGGATAAGAGGCTAGACTCCCCATTGGCCGAAAATCTATTCTTAGATAGGGTTATTAAATGTTGGTCTTAATTAAGGTGGGTTAAATATAAGTTGTATTTAATTGGTTACCCTAGGGACTTGTGCACTAATAAGTGGATGTCTAATAATTCAAAATTCAAAATGCATTAAAAAAAAATATCAAAACCGTGCAACATATTTATACAGTAGGAAATAATTTTTTTTTCCAATACAGTAAATAGCATTTGAAAATCATATTGTATTTTTCTTTAAATAATAAAAAATTATAATTTTTTACAAAAATAATGAAAATTTTGTGGCAGAAGATTTAAAATCCAAACTTTTACAAAAATAAATTTTACATTACAATACGATCGTTTTGACTTTAAATTCGTTAAATTCTGATTTACCAGTCAAAAGTTATGAATTTTCCAAGTTAAATAAATCCCTTTAAATCAATAAATAATAATTTCTTCAAAAACACAAAAATAAAATACCTTACTATCATAAAATAAATTCCATATAATTACTTTCATTTATAAATATAAATCAAATAATAACTTTATATCAATTTTAAAAGAAATGCCCAATCACAAGTTCTCAAAAATCAATTTATTAAAATGAGGAAAATTGCGGGTATTACAATACTTTTTCTTTTAATTTTATCAATATGTATTATTTTGATTCTTTATGTTTTAATTTATATTTCAAGAAAATTCATTGATTCCACAAGATAAAGGTTAGAAAAAATGCATTACTCAATAAAAAAACAATTTTTTTTAAAATATGTAAAATCAATAAATAAGCAATTTTTGAAATATATCTTGGATGAGAGAAAAAAATAAAACAAAAATATGACTATCTTTAACAATAACACAAAAAAGATACATTTTAAAAAAAAAATTCCACAAAATTGCAGCATGGATGAATAAAAAAAAACAATTAAAAAATAATAATACCTTTCTTGTCTAAGAAATATCCTTTTTATTTAGGTTTTCTTTTGAAATTGAAGATCATAAATTCTAAAAAATATCCATTCAAAAAAATAACAAAAAAATTGAAATATGTATATAAAATTAGTTTTACATGCCTTTCTTATTTAAGATAGTTTCTTCTAGTTTTGATATTTCTCAAAAAATGTATCGATTATAAATAGTGACGCATCAACACATTGCGATCTTCTATTTAATATCACAAAAGCCAATATGAAATCAGAATAGCAAAAAAGTGCATACTGATGAAAACATTCCAAAATTTAGGTAAGAAAGATTAAAATCTAAAATTCTAAGAACAATAAAAAATAGTTAAAAAAAGAGAAAGAACAAATGTTAGAATAATAATTTTGGTTAAATAAATTAAGATAGATAAAAGAAAAATACCCAAAAAGTTTAAAAAAAAAAAGAAAAATACCCAAAAAATTGGGAAGAAAGAAGGACGAACAAAAATGAAGTGAAGTTTTCAATTTATACAGTGAATAGTAAATCTACATATATTTAATTTGTATTTATTCAAAATAAATAATACGAGTAATTTTGTAATTTTAAAAAATAAAAAAGATAGAAATAAATTTTTGATATGTGGATAAGTTAGAAAGCTATTATTTACTTATGATTTTTCTTAAACAACAAATATGGTGACGATAAAAGACATTCTCATGTAATAAGAAGACGAGTAGATAGATTAATAATCGATTACCTTTCTCTAATAATTAATGATTGCATTTTATTTTTATGGGATATTGAACATTATGTTTTTGAATGTATAAATAAATATTAAATTTAAGTATTCCTTTTTTATTTGATGATTTTATATGATAAATAATTTTGAAAACTTGAATAATCTATTTAATTTTAATTTGTAATATTTTGAGTGAAGATAATGATTTGAAAAATTTGAATATTCTATATATTTACATTCCTTCAACAACAAATGTGTCTTGAAAATGCATTTTTTATAATATAGGAAAAAGAGTTGATTAATTAAAAAAATATTAACTAAATTACATTTTGGTTCTAAATCTTATTTTCAAGATTCATTTTGATCCTTAATCTATTTTGAACTTATTTTGGTTTTTTTATTATTTTTTTGAAAATTCAATTTGATCATTTTGTCATAAACAATACTCTCTCCAATCCTATTTATGAGATCATTTTGAAATTTTTCTTTCCCACTAAGGAATGTAGTTAAACTTCTTAGTGACATTGAAAATGTGAAAATTTTATATACTTTTTCAAAACTACTTCTATCGTTATTATTGAGACTTTAAAATGTGTAGAGTTAACATGAGTGTTTGTGGAAAAAAGTAACTAAATGCTATTGAAATTTGAAATGAGGTCTTATAAATAAGATCAAAATAAAAGCCAGAAATGATCAAGTATATAGATACTCCCTCCTGCTCAAATTATAAGCAAATCGAACTATTTTTACGCTTATTAAGGAGGTTAGTTGATTGTATTTAATTTTCTCACATTTATAAAAAAAAATAGAGGTATTTTAGGAAAGTAGTATTGATAATGAAACAAAAATTAAATAAGATAACAATTTTCTAGAAATGTTTTAGGAAAATGATATTAAGAATGAAATAAAATTTAATAAAATTATTTAATTTTTCATATATTTTAAGTCAAAGATAAATATGTTTTTTTTGGAGGAAGCAGGACCGAAGAGAGCATTAGTTTTATCAAAAATATTTACGTCCATTACGTTAAAATTAAGAGAAAATAGATGGTGCACTCACCGTGTAAAAGTTTAAGTTTTTTACATTATTAGTGCATTTATCTACTGTTTACGTGTTTATTTTTAAGTTTAAGTTTAAGTTTAAGTTTAAGTTTAAGTTTTTTACATTATCCACTGTTTACGTGTTTATGATCATTGACTTTCAAATAAAAGTAATACAAATTGATGGTGGATGATAGATTGATGGTGTAAAAAACGTTACACTGTCAGTGTACACCCATTAATCTCTAAAATTAAAATTAAAATTAAGTTATAAAAATGTAATAGCAGAGCGGGAGAATATTTTCGAAATTCATCGTCTTCTACTCTCTTTCTCTTTCTCTCTCCCTCACCACTCAACCCACATCATTTTTCAAATCACAATCACAACCAACGTCTCTCTCTCTCTCTCTCTCTCTCTAGATTGAAGAGCGCATCGAAGAGCAACAATGGGCGTAGAGAACTACCACGTGATCGAGCTCGTAGGCGAGGGTTCCTTCGGCAAGGTGTACAAAGGGAGGCGCAAGCACACCGGACAAGTACCACCACTCTTCTCTTTCTTCCATTACTTTCTCCATTTCTATACTCTCTCATTCTTCCGTTTTCGCTGTGTCTATTTTCCTCAGACTGTTGCGATGAAGTTCATAATGAAGCACGGTAAAACCGATAAGGATATTCACAATCTCAGGCAAGAAATCGAGGTAAACTCATTTCCGAACCTCTAATTTCACTCTTTGCCACATTCAAAAAAAATCATAATTATGCAGAAAAGAAAAAGTTAAATAGTCTTCGTGTTCGGAAGTTATCGTTTCCAAAGTGGTTTAAATATCTGTTGTGCTACTTTTCTCCATGCCAAAATTGGTTTTGAGATGGAACCTGATGAATTTTATTGTGGTTCGGTTTAATCGCTAATAACGCCAAAAATAGAAGGCTCTAGTAGAGAAGTATTATTTTGCATTGGAGTTGAGAAGCTCCTTGGTCTGTTTTTGGTTCGAGACCTTTGATATTCCAAAATCACTTTGGACTCTAATTAGTCAAAGTCAACCTGGGAAGACTCGTTTAAGGAGGCAAAGCTCTCTTGGCGCTTACTTTTCTTCGTGACAAGACTCGTAACTCGTACCAGAGACCTTGTTTAAGTGGAACCGAGCTCCTTGTCACTCGGACAAACATGCATTGGTTGTTCTTTTTCCTTCTTTTAACAAATACCGGTCGTTTAGTTTCACATGTTGGGTTGTAAGGTTTGGTAGTAGTGACTGTAGTGTGTTTCTCAATTCTCATGGACAATTTTGAGAATTCTGAATAGGAATAGGGAAGAAAACAGGAATCGATTTTTCGGAGTAGAGGAAAAGCATATGAATCAAACAACTGACTTTAAACTCATGAATCTAAAATATCATAAAAGTATTGGTGTCCTTGAACTTGATAGCAGTTCATATCAATTATCAATCTTTGTCGTCAATGCTTATAAAGAATCCGTTTACTGAAATATACACTAGGCATTTCTATATGACTGAGGTCAAATCAGGATTAAGAATTGAGGAATCATTAGATGGAACCAGTAAAAAAGACTTTGCTCTTAGTCACTTTATTGAAAATTTGGTTTTTTCACATTTCCCAGTGAGCCAGTGCCATGATTTATCCATGTAGCTAGCTGATGCCTCTAGAAGGTCAAGGCTCGTTTCTTCGTTGTTACTTATATTCCGTCTTTATATTTGAATCTGGACTGACTGGTGACATTTGATATGCACAAATTTTGCAGATATTAAGAAAGTTGAAGCATGAAAATATTATTCAGATGCTTGATTCTTTTGAGAGCCCGCAAGAGTTTTGTGTTGTCACTGAATTCGCTCAAGTAATCATCTGTATTTTCTCAGTTGACTGTTTGACTGATACAGGATTTGCACTGCTACTGTTCAATCTACGAAACTGTCATTCACTTTTTGATGATCTGCAGTATGAGTGATTAGAGAAGTTGATTATGCCTTCTATTTTTGCAGGGTGAATTATTTGAGATTCTTGAGGATGATAAGTGCCTTCCTGAAGAACAAGTTCAAGCAATTGCAAAGCAACTGGTATTTTCCTCCTAAACAACCATTTCAAAGTCTATTTTTTTTTTTTTTTTTGATGAAAAGTTTTGATTTACTACACAACAATAGACATTTTGTATTTTGTTTAGGATATAATTCTTTTTTTTTTTTTTTTTGGATTGTGCAGGTTAGAGCCTTACATTATCTGCATTCCAACCGAATCATCCATCGTGATATGAAGCCACAGAATATTCTCATTGGTGCTGGATCTGTTGTCAAGGTTGATTTAACTGTTGTCTTTTGTACAACATGGTCCTCTTATTTCTTGTGTTTAGAATTTTGCCACTATCTGTTATTGTGGTTTGCATTGTAGACCTAGTTAGAGCTCCTTATCATCTTGAAAAGTTTCCTGCAAAAAACACACTCTCCTTGCCTCCTTGGCCACAATGCATTATTTTACCTCCACTCAACTAACATTAATGATGTTGCTTTCATTTGTAATTAATACAGTTGACTATGGTCTAATTTGTGTTTTTTTTGGGTGAATTTTTGATAGCTTTGTGATTTTGGGTTTGCACGTGCAATGTCCACAAATACAGTTGTTTTGAGATCTATTAAAGGTTTGGCCTAACAGAACTGATTCTTTTGCATTTTTTAATTCCAACTGTAGCAGTGTAGCTCTTGTATACCTGCTTGTATTTTAGAGTAGGTGCACTATTTGTATATTCTGAATAATTTGTTATATACTTTGTTTTATAGGCACTCCATTATACATGGCGCCAGAGCTTGTACGGGAACAACCTTACAATCACACTGTGGACTTATGGTCTCTTGGTGTTATACTGTATGTTTTCACTATATATCTGGTTCTAGTAACAGATTTCTTTCTTTATATTCAGTTATGCTTTGCGAAGTTGATTCTTGTTCCTTTAAATTCTAGCAGTCTTGGTGTTAGATGTTTTTACAAAGTTTAAAACTAAATTGGGCCTTTTAGTTCTGTCTAATACATTCATAAAAAGTAAATGCATATTCCTTATGGATGACCTTTTGGTGTCAGCATAGGTTCTTATTCTTGGTATGAGGGCTTGTACATGATGTTTAAAGTGTAAGTGCAAGATGAAACTTAAAGGAAAGGAAGAGAAGAAGAAGATGAATTACTTGTCTAGGAGATTAGAGTTAAAACTTGAAAAGGAGAGATAGCTGCTATGAAATTGTCCCTTGTATTCTTTTATAGTTTGCTTCCCTCTTTGTAGTTGTTTTCATTCAGATAATATTACTGGGTAGTTGTTTTTTGTATGAACATGACAAAAGTGAGTTTTGTCATATTCCATTGTCCTGTTTTTTTGCCATGCCCTTATTCCTTTTTTTCGGGACAAAACTACAGGCTTCATTCTAGCAGCAGATTATTTCCCCAGCTTCTTGCTTGTGGTATTCAACCATATATTCCCCTTCAAAACCTCATAGTTGGAGAAAATTTCTTTTTCCAAACATTAGGTTTCTGTTCAGCTTATCCACTGGTTGGTTATTCGATAATATATAATCAGCTTATGCTAGACCTGTGCATTTTCCAAAGGTTATCTGAATGATGACTTTGTTTGACTGATAGTTATGGTAGCATGTTTCTTTGAATAGCTTTCTTTGCCTTGATATCCTTATTAAAGTTGAAGCCAGTTTTTTTCATGCCTGTAACAGGTATGAGTTATTTGTTGGCCAACCTCCATTTTACACAAATTCTGTTTATGCTCTCATCAGACACATTGTTAAGGTAAATTTCACAAACACGAGAGTTGTTATATGATCTCTTATGTACTTTACTGAAGGTAGAGGTGACCTCTGGTACAATAATCCAGGATCCTGTCAAATATCCAGATCGCATGAGCCCAAATTTCAAAAGTTTTTTGAGGGGTTTGCTTAATAAGGTAGTTTACTTGTGAATATTTCCCTTCTTTTATTGGTAGACATTACTTTTTATCTACATTGACATTCAACATGCTTTTGTTCCTGAATTTATTCTAAGCAGGCACCAGAAAGCCGATTATCTTGGCCTGCTCTTCTTGAGCACCCTTTTGTCAAAGAGACTTCTGATGAACTTGAGGCCAGGGTAGTTGTGTTAAACTTTATTTCAGACATATTCGAAGTGATTGTTGGATATGAATCTGGGTTGATTATTCATGGTTAAATATGAACCTTCTTCAGGAATTGCGTGAGATAACCATTTCACCTGGGGGCAATGATGCAGCAACGAGGCTTGAAGGAAAACCCATTCAAACTTCCACAGGTTCTAGTTTTTCTTGTACTGCAAGTTGATAGTACACTGTATATATTAGTAAAGTATCTGCTACATATGCATGTAGTTTTTATATCCTTTTCCTTCATTATGAGGATTTACTTTGTCACAGGCAAAAGCAATAACACGGCTGGTTTTGAGAATCATATTGCTCCACCGCTTCAGAGTGACGCTGAATTTAATGGTTCTAACATAGAGAGAGCGAATTCTTCAGTGCTTGATGAGTCCCCAGGATTTTCTAATCAAAATGCTGTGGAAGAGTCAGGTAACTTTCTTGGCTCAATTCTCTGCTTATTCTCATATGCACTTATTTCTATTGGTTGTTGGGAGGAAAGCAAGCTTGTTTCAATCCCTTTCGTTTTAATTACAATTTTTTATGGAAAATTGTGTGGTTGTATTTTTGACTTTAGTTTTAAAGATGGATGCTTTTTGATTATAGAATGGTTCTTTGTTCTACACTTGAATTCCTTATTCCTGACAAAACTTAAGAAAGGAGACCTTCTTCCTGGTGTTTTGTGCTCCTCCTCAACTAATTTTCAAGCCACCTGTATTTGTTATTTATTATTTATTATTTATTTATAATAAATAAACATAGGTACCGATGTTGGTCTAAGTGGAAAGGGTTTGATTTACTTAAGCACACGTGTTCGATGGATTCATGTGTCTGCATAACATACTATTGGGAGGGTCCCCACTTAGGAGCTTGATCGTACCTTGAGAGACCAGTCTTTTATTATATTAAATACCTTCCAAAGAAAAAATTTCTATTTTTATTTCGTTACCAATGACCCTTGTTGATGTTAGTAAGATATACTAATGCTCGGTCTGTGCATTTAATAATTTAAGTCACAAACAAACTTTCATACTAACATATATTCCAAGACTCCCCTGATGTCCGAGCATAGATGACAATCATGCCTAAGTTATTTCAAATATAGTTAAATACTTAAATCAATTACAAGTGAACAACTTAGTAAACAACTAAAGATATCAGCTGTAAGACTGGCTATTGGGAGAGCTTGTGCTGTTTAAACTTTGAAGTGATTATTTTGTCCAATCATGTAACAATTTGTGAAATGGTCAACTGAATCATAAATAAAGAAACTTCTCGGCATTAATTCAATGGTTCCTTTGTGTTGGTCCTTGTACACGAGGAAGGAATTGGTATGATGAGACTGGCTTAGATATTAGATAATTCTATCTAATGACTAATATATTACACAAGCTATAGCCTCCTGCAAATTTCCGACATTTTATGCAGACATATATGAGCAATGGATGCATACATCAGTTTTGTATGCATTTAGGAATTATGAATTTCGGTGACTTAATATTTGGTAGCAAGGAAGCACCGACACGATATGGGATACGGATACGACACGATACGGGACACAGCGATACGACAAAAAAAATATAAAATGTTAAAGTAAATGGTTAAAAGTGTCTAAAATGGATACATGTCTGACACGGGACACGATACGTATCGGACACGATACGACGACAAATATGAAGTATCGGTGTTTCCTTGTTTGGTAGTAACTCTAATCATATATTCCTTCTATTTTCCTTGAGAAATGAATTGCAAATGTCCCCTTTTTTATTCTTTATATTTTGAATTAACACTCATGACATGGGATTGACATGAATAGGATGCCAAAGATTGGACAGACTTGAAAATAACTCACGCACAGTCAAAGGTGCAAAACTAATAGGTCAAGATAATGAATCGTTGGGACATATTTTGATGCCACTGAAAAAATGGTCAAAAGGATCTCAAAATATTTGCAGGTAAAGACAAGTTGCATGCTTATAACATACTAGCATGCATTTGAATTGGCTTTAATGTCTAGAATTTGCTCAACTTGTTTTTTGAAGTCTAACGGTCTGTTACGAATGTACAGTGATCAAGATGTTCCAGATTCGAACCAGTCACTGAGGATTCTGTCAAATCTAGTTGCAGCCGGTGTCTTCAATTCTATTGGACGAACAAATGAACTAATAACTGAACTTATTGTATTTACTGGATCTGTTATAACCATGAAATCCCCTGATCTTATTGACTTGGTAGCAAAGGTACATTACTAAAGAACTTGATCTTTCATTTTCTCTCTTAACTGTTCTATACAAGTGTCCAGAAGCTAATAGAGCATCTGCCTAGTTGCTACTAACTTTTTATACTAATCAGAATTGCTACTATCATAACCTATGTTGCACTGGTACGGGTATGTGGTACGTCAATTTCTAAAAAATTGGGGTACGAGTACGGTATTATAAATTCAAAATCAATAGATAAATATAAATAAAAAATGTACAAACAAATAATATTGACACAGACGTAGGATAAGTGTATTCAGATGAGAAGTTGATGCTCAAGATCTACTGAGATATAAGGACGAGATATTGATTATGTAAGTTAAATTTAAAATCATAGAATGAATGTAAGAAAAAAAAGAGAAAATACTGAAGTTCTTAGGAAAATATGACATAGTTTTGGAATGATGCATATTCAAAGTGTAGTCAGACATATCCGATATGTGTAACTGGTATAACGGTACGTGTACCCAACTTAAAATTAAAATAATAATAAATCAATACGTACTCAAGAGTATCGTACGTGTATTGGTACCCAAAATGTACCGGATGTGGGCACATTACCTGTTTCGAAGTACCCATACTTTAGAGAATTCATAACTGTCTACACGCATGTATGTAGCTCAACAACATAACATACTCTAACACCACCAATTAAGAATTGGCTAAGTGGTACGTTGCGGCGTTGCGCTCTAATTTCTAACCTGTGTTCACAAGTTCAATTGTGCATTCCAACATTCCGAGCAAACTTTTAAATGAACCAGTTCACTTTGAACTCACAATGTTTCTTCCTTGGCTGGTTGATAGTCATGCAAATTTCCAACCAGCTCTTTCAGTTGTGTACTCATCTTGTCTTCTGCCACTTTTTAGCTTGTCTATCACACCTGTCTGTCTAGCTGGTTTAAGGAGCTCATATTATTTTGGGATTGCTTTCTTTTAGTATGTGGAACTTGGTGTTCTCTGATTAACTCACTCTATTATTTGGTGAATGGATTGTTAATTTAATTGGTGGTGTTTTTAGTTTTATCCCAAGAGTAGCTAGTTAAACTTCAGTTGTTTAATTTCTGCAGAGTTTCTCCATCCTTAAAATTTTGCTAGATAATGGTGGGAGTTGTGCTTCGAGCTCTTATTTCAAGCACTGGGTTGCATTTGTTGAAATCTATTCTCAGGTGATACTATTTCTGTTGTGTAAAGTGACATCTTTTAGTGCTAATGTATTTTGTACAAAATAAATATAAACAAAGATGTTTTGTATTTGTGTATGTCTGTTTCCACATAACCTGTACTAAGTTACCAACTTTGCAATTACACACTGGATGTTTGTTTTTACTACAGATCGATGGAAAAACTCGTTGTAATTGTTGATTCCTTACATGCTAGCTGTACTCTTTGCATAGTAGATCGAAAATTTTCTTGTAATTATGCATTCTTAACATGCTTGCAGTACTCAGTTATTTAAACATATATGCAGGTTGTAACTTCAACTAATGATGCATCTGGAAGAGTTCTTTATGAGTCTAGTGCCTGCATTACAGTTATGCTATCTAGAGTTGCTCAGGTGCTTAGATCACCTTCTCAAATTTCAGGCCCAGAGACACTGAATGAAACAGCTAACAAAATTTTGGACCATGCTAAAACATCTGGTTTAGTAGACCATCTGTGTCTTTGCTTAGCCACTTCAGGTTCCAGCCTTATTTCAGGTTCTTCCAACATGCTACGATCTGCTTCTGAGGCGTGCAGAGCTGTCTGGTGTTTGATTAATGCACTGGATATCGTTTATATGAAGAAAAATGACATTGTGTTTCCCATAAATGCTTTCTGGAGTCATTCTCTGCATAGGATGGAAATTGTGGATCATGAGCAAGATCCCTTAGCTGAATCCGAATCAACAAAAATTGTTGATGCTGTGACGAGAGCTTTTTTGAGATCCAAAGCAGTTCAGGTTGCTTTTTACTATTGTTTTCAGCAACGTCTTGAGTCTGCAATGATTTGTGCTCTTCAGGTACTTATGGCTTAATCCTTGCCCTTGATGTGGGGAGTGGGGATTCTTCATGATAGGAAGTATTGTGCATGTTCTGTCTATTAGATAAAGTAGGCCAATCCAAGATTCTTTTTATTCATGCTTTTTATTTAAATTGAAGTTGTAGCACTTGCTTGTAGTTGTCGCAAAGCTTGTAGTTGTAGATATGATATAGTTATTATAGGTAATTTAAATTTTATATTTTGCTTTTCAGCTTTTGTTAAAGTGCTGCATACATAGTGGAATTGTTCCGGTTCTCCTTTGCGGTCTTCCCAGTTCCCTTCCTGTGACCACAGTTGTTAGTGGTGGGGGTGATGGTACTATCGTGTCAGAGATATTCTCTGTTTTGTCGTTATGTAGCTCCTCTCTTAATAAAGATGCACACAGTGTAGAACCAAGTAATGTTAAGTGCAAAATAATGAATCCTTCTGCCCTGGTTCGTCATTCATGTGTTATTCTTGCAACAATTGCGCAATGTTTGAAGTCAAGTGGAAGAAATTCAGCAATTTTTATGCTCACAACCTCACCAAAGAAGCAGCTTGCTCGACTTTCGCTGCTTGCTCATAATATTTCTTCTGATGATAAAACAAAAGCCTCTTTGCAGTCTCAAAGTGCATCAGCCATGTTGGCTTTGGCATCCATTCTATCCCTTGAATCTGGGGCATCAGTTGAGTCTACAGTATCTGAAATTGCCATGCCTTTAATTCCTCGAACTTCTACACTATGTGACCATCTTAAATTTTCACCTGGCAATGAAAATGAGCTGGATCCTGGAAACATTTGTGGGAGGCTCTCATATTGGCAAGGGGTAAGAGATGGGTGTGTTGGTCTTTTAGATTGCAGACTCATGTGGGGAGGGCCATTAGCTGTTCAGCAGTTGTGTGCGAGTGGTATCCCCCTTCTTCTTATTGGCTTATTAGGCAATGACGTATTTAATGGTTCTCATGGAAATGAGAGCCTGAATGATAGAGTTGGGTTATCTCCTGTTGGTGTTGTATGGACAATTTCGTCAATATGTCAGTGTCTTTCTGGTAGTGCTTTGACTTTTCGTCAGATTTTGATCAGGAATGAACATATTAAGTTCATCTCGAACTTGATATGTGATGTTCATCTAAAGTTGGTACACCGCTGGATTGGACCTGGTGGAGGGAGAGTAGGAGTCAGAAATCTAATTAATGCAGTAATAGATCTCTTAGCATTTCCTTTTGTTGCTCTGCAAAATGCACCTGGCTTGCAATCAACCACTGCTTCTGTCAGCAGTGGATTTCTTCTTAACATTGGCTCACCTGGACAGAGAGTATGCGCGGAAGACAAAGATATAGTTAAGGCAATAGAGGAAGACATGGGCAAATACATTAAGATCCTCGTGGAGGTAAAATTCTTTGCTTATTGTTTGTTTCGCTGGTTCTTGTCTTTTTTTTGGGGGGGGGGGGCACTTTGTCAGCATGCTAACGTTTGAAGGTACCATTTAATTTTCCTTTTTGAGCAGCAGCAGATAATGGGTTGCTCTAACGTTTGAAGGTTCATAGCTGTTGCAATGCATAACTTATTATTATTGTTATTATTTAATATTTAATAATTGCATATTTGCATTTTCAATTATAGATATTCATATTTAATACTTCTTGCTGTTTATTTATTTTTGCTTGCCTGCTTGTTGACTTGCTCTTATAACTTAAATGCTCACAATGTTACTTATTAATTGCTTTAATTTTCAGGTGGGTGTGCCTGGTATTATCCTTAGATGCCTAGATCATATGGAGTTGAATGATTTGGGCCGGCCTGTTGCCTTTCTTGCCAAAATTGTATGCCACCGACCTTTAGCATTGCAACTTGTGAGTAAGGGTCTTTTGGATCCAAATAGGATGAGAAGGTTGTTTGATGGTTCGTGCCAAAAAGAGGTCACACTAGATGCTCTGATGATAATTTCTGATCTTGCACGCATGGACAAGGTTAGTTTTCTTTGTTTATCTAATGGTTTCTTTTTATGAATGCAAATTACAAAGTTGGTTAGTTATTGTTTCTGTTATTTCTACTTAGTTTACATGACAATGTGTTACTTACTGATAGATAGGAGATCAAATTTGCTATAGGAAAGTAGATATGCAGGAGTAATGGTCTAAGGGTCTGTCATATACACCAATAGAAGAGATAGATATATGGTGATATTGCATGTCATGGACTGTGCTCTTGTTTACATGTGTGTGTTTAAAAAAATAAAGAAAATCCTTATTTGGGTACCCCGCAGATGGCATCATTCTCAATTTAATCCTCAAATGATACATTTTAATTTTTTTTATGAATTTATTGGAAATTTGGTTTTAGTGGAGCCCCATGATTTTGTTTAATCTTGGTTTGCCAATGAACCCATCTATTGTGATAAGGCTTAGTTACATGTATTTGTCTTTGCAATGTCAAAATGTTACTTTGTCTGATTTTAGTTGATTAAAGTTTTACTTTCATTTCAGCAAAGTTTATAGTTTCTGGCATCCCATGCATAAGATGGAAAGGGTTATAATTTTATTTTTCGACATGGATTCATCTCTATTTGCTTTTGGAGGTTACTTGATGATATTTCTGAAATTGATTTGTACTTCCGTTTTCTGGTGTTCAGGGATTCTACGAGTACATTAAAGGCGCTTCTATTTTGGAGTTCTTAAAGGGGTTTCTTTCACATGAGGACCCAAACATTCGTGCCAAAGCTTGCAGTGCCCTTGGAAACATGTGTCGTCATAGCGCTTTTTTTTATATTCCACTTGTAAGTTTGATAATTATATAGTATTGGTCTTGGAATTATGAACATAATTAAAAAGGAGAAACACTCAGCAATATGTCATTTGATTTCACCAAAGCAATTTTCTGAACTTGTTTTCATGATGCTACACTATTTCAGCCTTTTCTCCCACCTGTATAATGATTTTGTTTCTTGTTGAGAAATGAACCCTTTATATGTCTTATATAAATACAATTTTCTAACATGGGTTAATGATTTGTACTAAGATTCTTATCTAAATGGAAAACGAAGCTCCCTTTCTGGATAACAGAGCACAAATACAAAAATAAGATTTCACTGAATCAATAAATAATTGAAATTAAATAAATGGTACTCTTTGCAATTCTCATATTTTTTCGTTTTCTTATAATTGAATTAAAATTTCCAGGCAAGGCATCAAATTGTCAGTATACTAATTGATCGGTGTTCTGATCCAGACAAACGAACCCGGAAATTTGCGTGCTTTGCTGTAAGTTTTATCCATCCAACTACAGAAGCCAAATATTTATATCCACATGTTATGTATATTTATGAGGAGAAGATTGTTTTGATATATTATAACATAATTCTATACATAATTCTATGAACAAAGCATAAAAAAATTCTATCTGCTTGGTATGGTATTAAAAAGGCGGCCTGGCCTTCAAAAGGAAAAAAGGCAGCCTAGTCCACAAGGTTCTTACTTAATAGCGTTTGAGGAGGTTAGCAACCGTACCATTGCATTGCAGCACTGAGGCTTGTTGCATGTTATTATATTTAATTATCTCTATTTTGGAAGATGTAGTTCTTCCTGTTTTATGTATATTTAGATGTGTTATTTTGAACAATATTTAGGCATTTAATTATTCTGAACAGTAATTTTTTTGTTTAAAGTTTTTGCATTATGTTTTACTCTTTTGACATTTGTTCGTGTCAACAGAGCTGTATCTGGCATTTCTACCAAAACAAAGGGTTGTATATGGCATAAATTTATCCTTCCTGTTTTCATAACTGATGTCATATTCATACTGTTTATATAATCTATTTTAATACGCTTTTTAAGTACTCTTCTAATCTGTTATCCGTGCACTCCACAACCTGAACTCAGATTGGAAATGCGGCTTACCATAATGAAGTGTTGTATGAAGAGCTGAGGAGGTCGATTCCTCAATTGGCAAATTTGCTGCAGATGGCAGAGGAGGATAAGACTAAAGCAAATGCAGCTGGTGCACTTAGCAATCTGGTTCGCAACTCTGACAAGCTTTGTGAAGATATTGTGTCGAAAGGAGCGATTCAGGTACTTTTGCATGATGCATTTTCAAAATATTATGATGAATTCATGTGTTCTGTTTTACACTGTACAAGGTATGCTATTATATTTATTTTTACGATGGTCGGGAGATATTAAACAATGAAAACAACACAATATTCTTGCAGTCTCTGCTGAAGTTAATTTCTGATTGCGCGGTATCAGCACTAAACCCAAGCAGAAATGACTCAGCAAATGAGTCTCCTTTAAAGATAGCTCTCTTTTCCTTAGCAAAGATGTGTGCGCATCCACTTTGCAGACAGTTCATCCGTTCATCACCTTTGTTCCCTGTGATTGGAAGGCTTCAGCAATCTCCAGAATCATCCATTGCCAAATATGCCTCTGTGATCATTAACAAAGTTGCTGAACCTTAACATTCCAAGTCCAGGGCCTGCTGAATTGTGCTTATTAAAAGTCTAAGGACTGGATGACACTGCAAATTAGTAATTTTTGCATGTTCTCTACTAGTCATAGGAAAGAAAAAGTTATCTGTAGTAGTAGGTGAGATGAAACGTTTGATATGAAAACAATGTCCATGTTACTCCGTATATATCGTCATGTGTACTTTATCTACCTAGCTCCTCATCTTTAACCTTAATCGCCATGTGTACTTTATCTACCTAGCTCCTCATCTTTAACCTTAACCTTGGTTTAAGATTTTGACGATTTTAGTGCTGATTTCTGTTTGAAGACGTCATTTACCAATTACCACCTTAGTATAGGACTGGTGATTTTTTAAATGCTAATTTCTGTTTGAAAAAGAAAAAAAATACAATATTAGTTAAAAGTCAAAAACAAGAATCCAACATTTGCTGTAGTGTTATATAGTTGCAGTGAATGCTCTCTTGTAACACATCAGTTTGCTTCATTAATTGTAGAGTATTGCATCATGCAATCTTCTCGGCTATAAAGCCCGACAACCTCCCAATAGATGTGTTCTCACGTTTGACACCAGCCAGACATTGACACTCTTTGGAGACCTTCCATCAATATTTATTATACTCTTGATTTTTATAACTTGTGTCAAATGGGCTTGTGTGTAAAATTTTTTTTTTCTAACCTCTGTATATGTAAAACTCTTAATATTTTTTCATTTGTGAAATTCGAGAGTCTACGTAGACTCGTTTTGCCTAGATAAACTCGAGTCGTAAACTCGTACCTAAAAAAAATATTACATCTATATTGTAATGACATGTGACCTATTAATAATCAATATTCATAATTTCAAACTTAACGTAATAACAAAATATGGTAAGATATTATTTGTTGATACTAATAAGTAATGTAAGTTAATTTATCCATCAATATTCAAATTTCAAATTCAAAACATAATAAGATAACATATTCGGTGTAATTTTAATTTCAAACTAACATAATAATGCTTCACAAAAAAAATAATGAAAATTAATTATCAATTTCTAAGCAAGTGCTCTTTAGTCAAAGTAGCACTTAAAAATACTGACAAAGTAAATGAGTTCTGATTTAAGGACAATACTAAAAAAGTAACACTGAAAATTGAAAAACGGAGAATGCATTTTTGCTTAAAAGTTAAAACTTAAAATGATTTCTATAAAGCTACTCATCTTTTCATCAGATTATCATACAAACTTAACGAAGAAGAAAACATGAAAAACGAAAATAAAGGAATAAAGGGAGAAAGTCAGCAAACAAAAATTACTAAATAAAGGGAGAAAGTTAGAAATGCGTGAAGGGTGCGGTGTGGGTTGGGTGGGCATGCGTGCGTTTGGTAGAAGGAGAAGAATTGAAGATTGAAGAAGTTTTTGAATGAGAAGGAGAAGATAAAACTAATTTAAAGGTTCTTTATTTTACCCCAAAAGCCTAACAAATATGATAAAAATTACCTAGAAGATATTTATTTGAAAAAAAATTGAAAAACGATGTCAGATTGGACATTTAGGGCTCAAGAATGCTAACTCACTAACTCGGCCATAAACTCACGAGTTTACAAGAGTCTACCAGTATCCACACGAGTCTACCCGAGTCACTTCACTCCGAGTTTCCATTAGTTTCAACTCGTTTTCCATAAATAGATTCGTAGATTCGTAAGTTTCTAAGTATTAACACTAGTTTTTGACAACCATGATATTTACATTCTCCATATCAAAGGGGCATGTTATGGATATCTTGGATATCTATTCATTTATCTTTTCTCTTTTGATCATATTCTTGGATGTTTAGTATTAGGTTGTTGAACGGTAAGTTTCAAGGATGATTCTTCAATACTTCCCTGAGTTTTTTAATTCTATGCTCCTTTCTCTCATCATCATTGATACTTCTTCCGGTCCTATATATAAGCACCTTTTGAAGATTTTTTTTTGTTCTTAATATAAATCCCATTTCCAATTTTCAATAGCATTAATTACTTCTTTTCCACAAACACCCCTATTTACTCAACACTTTTTAGATTTCCAATAATAATTATAGGGGTACTTTTGAAAAAGTATACCAAATATTCACATTTTCAATATCACTAACAATATTAACTGAAATTGGTCAAATGGTGCTTATATTAGGGACCAGAGGGAGTATATTAATTAAAATGTTTGATGGTTGAGATTAAAAGAATAAAAAAAGTAAAATGACAAATTTGCCCTTGTTATTTTAACTCAACCACGACCTATTATCATCTTCTATAGCAATCGTCACGACTACAACGATCGTCACCGTTGTTGCCACCTATACCCATCACATTAAACATGTTGTTGCCTTGTTTGTTTTTGAAGATGAAAGTTATGAAGTTGGACTTGATAATAATGGAGATAGATGTTGGGGACAAAGTAATGGGGGTTGTGGGGGCACGAACCAATGCTAGTGGAATAATGGCATTGCAATATGATGATAGGTTAGTTTGTATAAACACCATTTGAAAATGAGGAAAGCAACTTGAAGATTAAAAATAAGGGCAAAAAAGAAATTTTGCATATAAAATCAAAGGGGTGCATCAAAGTTGAAAAGGGTTCGTTGAAGAAGTTCCCTAGTTTCAAATGGGCTTCCACTTTATCCTAATTTTTCATTAGTTTACCATCATGTAATTTGTTAACAAGAAGAAAAGATCAAAATTGCAAGAAAAAAATATAATAACATAATTATCTTTTCTTTTTGTAATTCTTATATAATGGAAACAATGACCGTTCTCAAATTTCATATTCATTATTCGACTTGCACAAGCATATTTACTTTACAATTTTGGGTTGAATTTTTGAGATACATATAAAAACAACAAATGAAAATTTAGCGAGATAGATAAATATAATTTAATTAGTAGTAAAAAGAAATTGTAAAATTTGAGTAATATAAGTAACACTACTTGAACATATATCCACAAACATCGAAAACAATTATTCACTAAAGAAAAACATGCAACACAACTTAACAGGACCCGCTAAACACCAAGTTTACATAGTTTTGACTTTGAGACAAACTAGACAGACACATTAGCTACTACTAAATCTCATTTTCTCTGCCAAGTTGACTTATCCATGCACTCAAGTTTGGTAAGAGAAAATCAGAAAGAAAAAAAAAAGCATTCAAGAGTAGTAAAGGACCACTACCAGTTGTTGTTCATCTTGAGCATATCAAGGAAGTTCTTCCCCTCAGCAGCAATGTCATTGTTGGCCAAAAAGTTGAGAAAATCTCTAAAGCTGCTTTCCCTATACTTCATAGGATGATGTTCATCCACAAGCTCTTTAGCAGTCTCCATTTTATCATCCATTCCCAAACTGAACAAACTAGCAATTGACATCCTTGTCTTGTAATCGGTTAATGTAGCCCTATGCACAACACTCTTGTACAACCCATTGCTTAGTACCTCAAAATGGTCTCCAACATGCACTTGTAAAGCACCAGGAAGTTGTGGAACTATCTTCCAAGTGCCATCTTCCCAATCCAATATTTCTAGCCCTGGACAGCTTTGGTGCAAAATGGTTAGGCAACTGTAGTCAGAATGTGGAGGGAGGCCTAGTGCAATATCAGGTTCAGGACATGGTGGGTAGCAATTCACTGCCACAACTTGCATCCCATTTTCAAACTTGTTGGTTAGATATGTTGGATTTATTTCAAGGCTTTCAATCAGTGTTGTCATCAGCTCAACACCCGCTTTTTTCACTTCTTCGCAATATCTCCCCATCTTTTCTCTGCATATTTTAAATAATATAATCTTGATCCATCATTAGTAAAATAGTTTTTATATTGACGATGTAAAGGTTTTTTACACCGTTTACACATCATCTATTATTCAACGGTTTATGGTCATTGACTTTAAACAAAAATAATGCAAATAAATAATGAATAATATATGTACAAAAAACTTACTGTTAATACATACATGTTACACTCTTATATTATTAGGGAGAAATGGTTTGATTGATTTTGAAAATTGTATCTTTGACGATTTTTGCAAATGGGATCGATTGGATGAAGATCAAATAACTTAAATTTTTCATAATAAATTAAAATAAAGAGAATCAAAATTGAAGTCATCCGGTCTTTATTTCATTGACTCAAATCCAACCTAGTAATGGAAAATACTGACTTATTTAAATTTGCAAATCCATTTCCTTAGTTCAACTATAGTATCACTACCATTTGAGAGTCAAACTCTGAATAATGTAGAAAGAAATGATGGATCAAAATAACTTTAAAAAAATGTTACGTACACTACATATAAGTCAAAATTAAAAATATGAATAAACGACATTGACGATTACAAATTTACGAAGGAAAAATTAACCTAGCCTACATTATAAGAAAAATGACCATGTCATTCACAAAAAAAAAAGAAAAAGAGAGAGAGACTATGTCATAAATTAATTAATAAATAATATATGTAACTTTTTTTTTATGTTGCTACTTGCTAGTATCGACAGCAACTTCTTTAAATATGGGTTTGACTTTGGATATTTTCAATATTTTATATTTCACATATTGAAGCTTATCCATAATTCATATAATTAACAGCCGACATACGATCCATGTAAAAAAAAAAATCTAAACGAACTCACTCATGATATAAAATACAATGCAAATATTGAATAGCTGAATGTAATTAAAAAAATTGAAAAATATATTCTATTATATTTCTGAAAAAATATTGAGATAAGTGCTTTCATCATATTTATTAGCAAGATCTAAAATATAAAAATAGAACCATTTAATACAGGAACCGAGTGTTGTCATTGTCTCCCATGAGGCCATGACTTTTAGATTACACTACCAAGTGGGAAATATTATATTCAGGTTATCAGGTAATTATTTAGTTGCCCAGTTGAAGTGGAAATGAAAATATAATAGAATAGAAATAAATAAAGCACGTACGTATATGGATGACTATTCTTCAAATGCATCATTTTATAAACATTTGTTCTTCTTTATAAAAGTAATATAAAATGCAAAACAACTTGCACCACATGCACCGGCCATCATTTTCTCTCTCAATAAAATATAGACCCAAATAATACGCTACATGATATTTATACAAGTAGAAGGATATCAAAAATTGTAGGACACTGTGACACATAATTTTTAGGTATATAAAATTACATTTCTTTTATAAATCGTAATATAGTTATATTGTAACAATGGCAATGTATAAAATGAATAACTTTTAAATCAAGGGACAAACTTTTATTGTGCAAGAATTATTATGACGTGCCAATGCTTTATAAATTTTACTTGCACTCAATTTTATTGCATTAATTAAGTTCACTTTGATTTTAAATACAAAAAGTGATCGAGTAAATAAAATCACCTGTAATCTGGTGGATTTTCTGGCCACAAGTGAATCCAATCATTCAAGGGATTAGCATAGTGTTTGAGAAAAACCCTCCAAAATTGGACCTTATCAACTCCATCTTTTAAGCTTGTCCCGTACCTCACCGGCTTGTGCACATCACTTGACATCAACTTCATCTTTTCTTTTGCCGGCAAATCAAAAAACTTGGAAGCTACAGACAGAGCCTCATCCGTTACTTGCTCACTCACTCCATGGTTCACAATCTGAAATTAAGAGGAAAAAAAAAAAGTATATACCGTGAATTCTTAAATGTATTTTGTATTTTTTAAATGTAAATTCTTAAATGCAGTGTATTTTTTGTAGATGTATTTAAAAAAAAAAATTCTATAATGGAGTTTTTTTAATGAGTGGACTTAAGCTTGGTTTGTCCTCTATATTAAAATAGAAGAATTTTAAAAAAACGAGGTAGAATAAAAACAAATAAATAACATGTGGTTTTTTTTAAAAAAAAAAAAACATATGAATCACATGTACAATTTGGAAAACTTATGCTCCCTCCGTTCCAATTTAACTGTCACTTTAGAAATTTCACACGGATTAAGAAAGTCATTTAATATTTCAATTTTCAAAAGAATTATTAGATAACTTTACTATAATACCCTCAAAGTACATTAATTATCACCTATTTCACATATTTCAACACATTAAATGCAAGGTTAAAGTTGAAAAAAATCAATTAATACATCCTCGAATTCCTAAAGCGACAAATAATTTGGAACAAGTTAAAAATGCTAAAGTGATAGATAATATGGAACGGAGGGAGTATATATTATATTAGGTACCACATTCATAGGACATTGTCATATTGAGCCAAATTAAACCCAAGAATAATAGTACCAAATTATGCATCATCCTTAGGTTAATTAGAGTAAATATGCAAATAAACTTACCTGAAAGAAGCCCAAGCGACGACAAGCATCTCCAAGTTCTTTAATAACACGAGACCTTGCTTCTGAGCCATTCCTAAGTTCAGCCATGTCAATAACGGGAACACCAGCCTCTTTCGGTGCCAAATTGGGCCTTTGCATTGGTTGAATCACATAACATTGTGGAACATAAGATAGACCCCTCTCTTGTGCACTGCTTCCTGTGGAGAATGACATTGAGTTCTCCCCATCACGCTCCATTTTCAATGTATGTATGTTGCCTAGTTCACCACAAATATAATTCTACAAGTGCAAATTAAGTTGCTTCCAATCCAATGAGTTGCTACAAGATTTGAATTCATGTTTTTATAGCCACCACTTACAAACAAAGTTATTAGTAATGCTTTGAATCGGGACCAATGTGATTATGACTATCAATATGATGAATATGTTCCAGAAAAACTTTGATCGCATGCAGTTACATTAAGAGGGTATGAATATGGTCTTGTTTCTTGAATAAGATTAGTTAGTATACAATTTTAAACTAGACAGCTTTCATGTACCGCCCTTTTTTTCTCTGTTCTTATGTGGTTCCAATTTTATATGATCCATATCCAAATAAAGGGATATCAGCATGCATGAGACAGGACTGCTCTTTATACCTGAAATTAATGCAACTATCTGGGGATGGATTTTTAAATCATATGAACAATTTGAACAGATAAAACAAAATAAAATAAATTCTATGCCGTATTTGCATTACGTTAGCCAACACGGGTTCACTTTAATTACCCTGAATGACGAAACATGGTTAAGTAACCTCAAACTGTGTGCTATTAAATGCTCTATGACTTTGGGATCCAGTGTCCGCAAATGGTTTTACAATAGCCAGGATTTTTTTTTTGGCAAGCAGGCATTTTTATAGACAAAAAATAAAAATTGAAACCTTTAAAAAAAATTAAGGTTTATTTTTTTTTTCATGTTCTGTGCTCGGAGGTTAATTTTTACTCACTCCTGTCCTTATTATGCTCAAGATTGTCAAAAACTAGTATTAATACTTAGAAACTTACGAATCTACGAATCTACCTATGGAAAACGAGTTGAAACTAATGGAAACTCGGAATAAAGTGACTCGGGTAGACTCGGATGGATACTAGTAGACTCTTGTAAACTCACGAGTTTATGACCGAGTTAGCGAGTTAGCATTCTTGATCCCTAAACGTCCAATCCGACATCGTTTTTCAAATAAAAATTTTCTAGGTCATTTTTATCATATTTGTTATGCTTTTGGGGTAAAAAAAACCTTTAAATTAGTTTTATCTTCTCCTTCTCATTCAAAAACTTCTTCAATCTTCAATTCTTCTCCTTCTGTCGCACACACGTCCGCCCAACCCACACTCATGCCCCACGCCTTTCTAACTTTCTTCCTTTATTTGGTAATTGTTTACTGACTTTCTCCCTTTATTCCTTTATTTTCATTTTTCTTGTTTTCTTCTTCGTTAAGTTGGTATAATAATATGATGAATGCTTGATTATGGGTTATGACCTTTATGAAAATATGAGCAGCTTTATAGAAATAATTTTAAGTTTTAACTTTTAAGCAAAAATGCATTCTCCGCTTTTCAATTTTCAGTGTTACTTTTTTATTGTTATTCTTAATTCAGAACTCATTTACTTTGTTAGTATTTTTAAGTGTTACTTTAACTAAAGAGCATTTACTTAGAAATTGATAATTAATTTTTATTATTTTTTTTGAAGCATTATTATGTTAGTTTGAAATTAAAATTACACCGGATATGTTTTCTTATTATGTTTTGAATTTGAAGTTTGAATATTGATGGATAAATTAACTTATATTACTTACTACGTTAAGTTTGAAATTATGAATATTGATTATTAATAGGTCACAGGTCATTACAATATAGATGTATTTTTTAGGTAAACTCGTACGAGTTTGCGAAACGAGTTTACGACTCGAGTTTACCTAGGCAAAACGAATCTACGTAAACTCTCGAATTTGACAACCTTGATTATGCTCCCTCCAAATAGGACTTTTTGGAGTTTTAACATTCACTAAGAAAGTTGATTAATTTAGTTAATTGTATTGGAAACGTGAACTTTTGATATGCATTTTCAAAATTACTCTTATTAATATTATTGGGAATCTAAACAGTGTTAAATAAATAAGGGTGTTTGTGGAAAAAAGTAATTAATGGTCATTGAAAATTGGTATATGGTCTTATAAACAATGACCAAATAAAAGTGTCTAAATTGTCTTATATTTAGGGACAAATGTAGTAGTTCTTTTTGACCAATTTTTAATCTCTTTAAGAAAGTTAGCTAATATAGTTCGTGATATTAAAATGTAAATATTTGGTACTATACTTTTTCAAGAGTATCCTATAATTATTATTGAGAATCTAAAATGTGTTGAGTAAACAGGGATATTTGTGAAAAAGAAATAATTAATGCAAGTAGAAATTGAAAATGAGGTCTATATATATTAATGAAAAAAAGTTTTTAAATGAAATTTATATATATAGGATCGTAGGGAGTATAAAATGACCCAAAGAATATTAAGTTAAAAAGTATTAAATAAATAATTTTTTTTTAATATAACTTAGTCTTTTCGTTTCTTATTATATGTTTTTTGAGGAGAAATTTTTTGTTTCTTATCTGTTCTTTTGAAAATTTCAAGAGTATGATAAATTCTAATTTTCATGTTTACTCTTATTCAATAAGTCTTGGTTTACTTAAGTAGTGGAGAAAAATTATTAATTATAAAAAGAGAAAAGATATAATGGGGAAAAACACAATTAATATATTGAAAATCTATACAATCATTATCTTTTTAAAGGATGTGTTTGTTTAAGATAAAACAGATAAATAAAAGGGAGTAATTTTTTTTTAATTATTCTTAATATATATGCTATAGAAGAAACACTAGAAAAAAATGATTTTCTTATTATCCTCAACCCAACCTAAATAAAATAGTTTAATATTGAGAAATGAAATATTTAATGATAATGCTAACAAGTAGTGTTTTAAAGGTATTTGTTAAGAAACTAAAAGTAGTATATTGTTATAGAAAAATGTGATATTTGGGATTCTTGAAAAAATGAATAATGCTAACTTATGATTGTTATACTACTTCTAGGAATATGTTAGTGAGACCCATATTTAATACTTTTAAACATACTCCCTTCAATCCTATTTATAAGACTTTTTGGGGTTTTTATTTTAGTTCTATTTATAAGACTTCATTTCAATTTTCAACGGTATTTAATTACTTTTTTCCACAAACACTCCTATTAACTCAACACTTTTTACAGTTTCAATAATAATTATAGAAGTAGTTTTGAAAAAGTATATCAAATTTTCACATTTTCAATGTCATTAACAAATTTAACTACCTTTGTTGATGAAAGTGAAAAATCCCAAAGGATCTTATAAATAGGATCGGAGGGAGTAGTAAACATAGTTTCCCAAAATTATTTTACTATTATTATTTGCCGAATTAAGCAAAAAAAAATAAAATTTGATACCGGTTACAATTTAAAGATTAATACTCCCTCTTATCATAGATATAAATTTCATGTGTTTATTTTTTTTGTCCTTAATGTAAATTTCATATTTGTTTTTTTTTTTTAAAAAAAAATGAAAATACTTACTAAGAAATTGAGATTGGCCTCTAATGAACCCAATTTTTATAGAATCCAAATTGTAATGATATCCAACTCATCAACTTTGCCCAATATGTTGAATGTTGAACTTTTAGTTTTAGTTTCAAAGGTAATGTTTCAGTGCTCCGTGTATAGTTTTTTCAATCATGTTTTGCCTTAGTTTATTAGGTGAAAAATCCTTTTTACTCCTCTACTCAACCCTTCCCCATTTTCATCTTTAGGCCAAAGACCTCCTACAATGCTCCATTCCCACTCGGCTCGCTCCCTCTCTTCTTTTTATCTCGATTCTCTCACTCAGAATCAATGACATAAGCTTGCATCACTTGATTTGAAGATCAAAAGAAGGAGAGAGTTGTGTAAGACCGAAGAACCCTTAAAAACATGGTTGTAACGGTTTTTCCAATAAGCTTAATTATGTCAGAAGTCCCTGAAGTTTGAGGTACTTTTGCTAGATACTCTTATTCTTTTTTTTCCAATGTCTGACTCCCCGAAGTTAGTTCTAAGTTTGCCATATACCCCTACTACCAATTCTGGCCAATTTTGCCGGCATGTAACATCGGAATCCTGATCAAACGCAGGAGGTTGGTCATGTGATGTCGAGTGATGTCACACGTGCGAAGACGACCTCTCTCTTCAATTCTTTTTTCTCTTTTTTTATTTAACTAAAAATATAAAAATATTAAGTTTTTTAGTTTTTTAAATTTTTTTAAAAAAGGATCTTCGACCACGGGGCACCAGGTGCTTAACCTCCTGCATCTGATCAGGATTCCGATGTTACATGTCAGCAAAATTGGCCAGAATTGGGAGTAGGGGTATATGACAAACTCAGAAGTAATTTCGGGGAGTCAGACATTGGAAAAAAAAAGAATAAGGGTATCTGGCAAAAGTACCCCAAACTTCAGGGACCTGTGACATAATTAAGCCTTTTTCCATAACATCCAAATTGCATAGCATGAATAAGCTAGCCGAAGTGAATTGCACACGACATAAACACAAGTTAAGTTAACGATTTTCCCTTAGATATTGTTCCTCAAATATCTTAATCACACTGCTTGTAAACTTCTCTAAGTATTCCACTGAAGTGCTTTCCCCTATTCAGACATAATCATCGAAGCTATCAGCAGGTGATGCATATGCCAACATACAATTAATAATAGAAGTGCATTTCTGAAGTGGTGAAAGGCCTTCTCTACCACGCCAGCCCATCCTCCTTCGAAAATATTCATTGTGATCACCAAGGGCTTGTACAATGCAAAGGAAAACATGCTTGTGCATTTGGAACCTTCAACAAAAGTGCTCATCCGTGTATACTTGATGTTCAGAGAAATAATCGTTGAACAATCTGGTATGCCCTTCACGGTTCCTATCTATGTGCCTTGTTTTCCTTGTACGCCTAGTAGAGCTACCAACTTGTTGCTCTCTTTGCCTTTCAAGGATAATCCTCATCATTTCCTCTTCACTATGGTTATTAGTAATATGGTCAATATGCTATTTGAGGATTTTGTGAAAGTTGAAAGCCTCCAAAGGGTTCATTAGAAGAATTGGAAAGATGAAAGAAGAATGTGAAAGATGTAAGATGAAAGAAGAATTGGAACGATGAAAGAAGAGTTGGAATGGGTGAAGTATATATAGGAGTTTTTAATGGCTAGTTTACATAAAATCAAGATCACAAAACAAAATGATAATACATAATTGAAGTACATAAAAACAAGATCATAAATACATAATTGAAGTACATAATAACAAGAACATAAAACATAAAATATAATAATACATATTACATAATACATAACTAAAATATGTCATCTGAAAACTACATCACATATTTTTCCCTAATGAAGTTGCACAACATCTCATGATCTTTTAGTTGTCTCTTACTCATCTCGGATGTATCTTTGGTGAAGATTAGCAAATCATTGATCTGCATCCATCTTGATCCTACCTAGCTCCATCTTCACCATTTTAGAGCATTTGATACTATACTGATCAAATATAGGATAAAAATTTGTCATGGCTTCAACTTTTTTTATTTAGTATATTGAACTCAACAACATCGTTAGCGGTCAATATTTCACCTTGCTTTCCTTTCGCCTTCCTTTTGGCAGCTTTTTGCCTAATTGGACGGTTCAAAATAGGCGATGTTGGATTGTACTTGGTACTTATTAGTGTTTGTGGGTTAGAAGATAACAAATATGCACCAGAAACAGAAATCTATGTTCTTTTTGAAGAACATTCGAACATACCTGTAGCCCATTTAGGTTAATCTTTCAACAAACGACAAGCGTGCTCATACTCAAACTTCTTACCCCTTTCGTCTTGAGTATAAATCTTGTATACGTTACTCATTATGTCATCATCACACTATTCAATCAATGCCTCTTGATTTTAGTTGGGATACTCTCCTTGTTGAAAACTTCTCATCACAGTGCTGGTTGTAATTGCTCTTAATCTTTCCCCAAAAACTAGCTGGTTTTTTATTTACTCCAACAATTGAATCCTTTAAAATGCTTATCCATGTCTCAATGAGAAACTTATCTTCACCTTGAGAGACTTTTGCTCTACTTTTTGTCTTCTCAGTTGCTTCTTCTTCAAGATTAATATTGTCTAATCCAACTAGAGTTGAAAATGGTGGTACTTGTGTTGGGACTCTGGCAAGTATACCAGATCGTACAAGTAATAAAGTGATAAATAGAGTATCGTTCCCAACGAGGACTGAAATTGATTATAATAATTCTCACCTATTCGTAGTTACTAAATGAAATTTAAATTGAAATCAATTAATTGAGAAATTGTTGATTTAATTAAATTAAAATAAATGAATAAAACGATTCTTAAACAAAGAGAAAGAGCGGGACGTAGTTTCAATGAAGGTTCCTAAAACGTTTAACAATGAATTAATTTGTTTTCCTAAATTCTGAATTTGTTTTGCAAAAGTAGGAAATGCCTAATGTCTTAGAACGTTTCCGTATTTTAGAGATTAATCTCCCAATGATGTCTCAAGAGAGCCTTAAAACCTAACCCTTAATTAAGTTCAATCAAAACTTATAAAAATTATTCAATTCATAAGAAATATGTCCATCCCTATGCAATTGAACTGTTTGATTATTGGGCATAATCCTAAATTAATATATCTATTAAATTAGGATTCCTATGTCATGAAACAACATCTTTCATGAGAAACAAATAAGACATAATCAAACACAGAATTCATAATGGAAAAACAAACTCAATTCATTGTATAAACATTAAAAAGGTTCCATACTCATCTACTCCTACATCCCAAAGAAGGATTTAGTTCATAATTGAGAGAAGAAAAGCAATAAAAGTGATAAAGTGTGATATAATTACCATTAATCCTTGCCTCTAATCTCCGTTCTTCACAAAATCAATGCAAAACTCTGCTCCCAAGTGTTCTGAATAATCCCTAATTACCAATCCTAGTATTTTAAAGTCAAAAGAAAAACCAAATCCCTTCCAAATCCCCTAAAGATATAAAATTTGTGATCTGATATCTGCAACACTCTCCCAGGCGAGAATAAGGCTCGCCTGAGCGAGTTTTTGACTGAGAAGAAACGACCAATTGACCCCACTCGCCTGGGCGAGTCTTGACTTTTTCAATGTACTTTGCCACTTTGCTCCGAACTCCTGATTCCAAGGCTTGCTTTTTCCTTCCTTTCCATAAATTATCAAATTCAGCCTCCAAAACCTGAAATTCAGAACAAATCGATACAAAATCTTCAAGGATCTCGTTCTTCACATTAGTCACCAAAATTTAAATCTTTTTCCTAAAATACTTGAGAAACAAGCTAAAATTACTAAGAGAGAGGGTTAAATATCATCCAAAAACATCATATATTGAGCTCAAATCACTCCCCCAAACTTAGCATTTTGCATGTCCCAGGCAAAAGTAAAATAAAAATTCACAACTTAAGAACACTTCCTCTATCAAGATGTATCAATCCAATCAAGAAACTCGACTCACTTTCTTCAAAACGTTTCTTCACAAATAAATAATCCAATCAAAAACCAGTTAGAGGGGCAATCTCCAAGAGAACAATGTGACTAGCAAACAACTCACAACTCACAAATTCCTCTCATGTGTATCAAGGTTTAAAAATTCTGCACTCAAGTTCTAACAATTAACAATGTATTACCATAAGCTTGACTATAGACCTACATCTTCACTGAATTTATTGAAAACATGGACAAATCATAAGGTCTTTATTTGGTTGTAATGGGGCCATGGCCAAAAGTGTCAGGTGGGATAAAAGAATAAAAGGATAAACAAAGGGCTTTATCAATGAAATCACAACATTTCCCTTTTAAATAATGAAATGAGCAAGAAAGTAATTACACAATCACAACTCAATTCACTTGATTTTTTTTTCTTTTCTTTCTTTTTCTTTTTCTATTTCTATTCTCTTCTTTTAAATTTTTAGCACATTTGTTGCTCTTTTTTTTCATAATGGAAGAGAAATAGAAACACAAATTTACAACACTTAATTGCTCATTCACAATGTCCCAAGGTACTTCTCAAAATATTCAATTCATGTAGGGTACCAAAGAAAATCACTAATCTCAAAGCTCAAAGTGGGCAACTAAGGGAACATTATGTCTCAAAATATGTTGAAGGCCACAAAAACACAAACCTAAGTGCCTTAATCATGTTCATGGATGCAATCCAATGTCAATTTTGAAGAGGTCACAAGTCAAGTTCTAGAACACATAGTAAAAGTGAACGCCCTCATGAAAGAAATGGGGGTTTAAAAATTCAGTCATTAATTATCAATTATCAATTATTACCCCTTTTGTGTATAAGCCCAAAATCTCACAGGTAATGTCAGTTTGCTAATCACATATTCTCCAAGAGTTTGGCCAATTTCTTTTTTTTTTTTAAGATTTCCTTTTTTTTATACACTGAATCGAGGAAGAAAAATGTAAAACCACAATTTTTTTTTTTAATTTTTGTTTTTCTTTTGTACGGTGAAGGGCCTACTCTGGTCCTCAAGATACGTCCATTGTTGAAGGGACGAGGCTTGGCAAGACACGCCATGTAGACGTGCTCTAACTCCCCTCCATTTCTTCCCTTCCGGTTCTTCACAAGAACATGATCTCAAAAACCTAGGTTGGAGATGCTATTATAATACCTCCAAAATGGTCTCCCACATGCACTTGTAGAGCACTAAGAAGGTGTGGAACTATCTTCCAAGTGCCATCTTCCCAATCCATTATTTCTAGCCCTGGAAAACTTTGGTGCAAAGTGGCTAGATAGCTAGCTGTAGTCAGAATGTGGAGGAAGGCCTAGTGCAATATCAGGTTTTGGGCATGGTGGGTAGCAATTCACTGCCACAACTTGCATCCCATCTTCAATCTTCTGAGTTAGATATGTTGGATTTATTTCAAGGCTCTCAATGAGTATTGTCATCAGCTCTACATCCACTTTCTTCACTTCTTCACAATATCTTTCATCTTTTGTCTATATATTTAAATAAGTTAATTGTAATCCATCATTAGTAAATTTGGAAATGATAATTTTGGTGACTTTGACAAATCAGATCTATTGAATGAAGATCAAATGACTTATTTTTTTAATAAATCAAAATCAAAATATGATTTAAAATCTCAGGTATTTGATCTTCATTCAACTGCTCAAATTCATCAAAACTACGTAAACTACCGATTCATTAAAATTCACTCAATCCTTTTTTCCTACTTCGACTATACTATCGATATTATTCCCCCGTCTCATAAGTTATGATCTTTTGGAGATTTCACACAGATTAAGAAATGAGTAAATGATGTAAGAATTTGGTATAATTTAATTAAATTACCCCCACTTAATAAAAGGAAAGAGAGTAGTAATAAATATATAAAGATTATATTGAAGAGAGATGACGAAATGAGTGATGAAAAAGAGAATGTAATAAATAAGGGTATGTTTGGAAAAATAAGTATAAATGAGTCTTGGATTTCTAAATGATCATGACTTATGAGACAAAAAAAATCTCCAAAAGATCATAACTTATGGGACGGAGGGAGCATTTGAGAGTCAAACTTTAAATAATGTAAAAAACAATGATGTATCAAAATTTTAAAAAAGGTTTAAATATGTTTTTGATTTTTGCAAATGTAATGAGTTTCGATTTCGGTACCTATGATATTTTTTTTTTGGTTTTATTCTTTTTATGTTTCAAAATTTTGGTTTTAGTCATTAATGGTGATGTAATTAACATTAGCATGCGACACGTGTCACACTAACGGTTAACATGATCAATTATGGTATTAACATGTCATTATTAGAGAATAGAAACAAAATTTTAAAAAAATTTAAGTATCAAAACCAAAAAAAAAAATATAAGGACTAAAATTAAAATTGGTTGTGTTCCAAAGACCAACAACATGTTGAAGACATAAAAGGATGCTACAAAGTTTATAAATTAAAGAGTGAAGGGACACTTTGGTCCCTCAAGTTTTTCGACAGGGACACTTTAGTCCCTCAAGAAATTTAATTCATTTTTAGTCCCTCATGTTTTCCAAAAATACAAAATTAGTCCATCAACGAAGTGGCTAACGGAAATTGGACAGGGACTAAATTGTCACTTTTGGAAAATTTTGGGGACTAAAAATGAATTAAATTTCTTGAGGGACTAAAGTGTCCCTGTCGAAAAACTTGAGAAGTGTCCCTTCAATCAAAGTTAAAAAATTGAATGAACAACGCTAATGATTAAAAATTTGTCGAATGATTGGCGAGTAGACAATGAAATATGTAATGGACGAAATTCTTGACTTTTTTTTAGCTTGTAATTTTTGACCAATATTATAGGTGTCCCAACAACATCTTTAATATCAAAGAACCCTTGAGATTAATCCTGCATGAGGTCGCGTTCCTATGTTTCTCCTAGCGGGATATATTAACCAGGAATCGAACAACTCCATTCCTAAGATTTCAAGTTGGCAGGATCAAGTGGACCCCGAAAATTCTTGACCTTTTAGTACCTAGACATTTAGGATTAGTTAAACGTTGTTAAATTAGTATAGGTGATCAAACTGATTAATGTAATGAAATTTTGGTTTAATGGTTCATTCGAATGAAAATTAATTAAACTGCAAATCAGTGAAATAATATATAGGAAAACGTTGAAAGTGTTTTTAGGTCATTTGCTAAGAGATTATATATGATTAAAAGTTATAAAAAAAAATATTTTTTTAGATTGTCGAAAAAATAAATAATTTCGATGTATAAGTTTTTTTTTTAGTATCTTTAACAACACTTAGGATATTTCAAAAAAAAAAAAAAACAACACTTAGAACACTTGTTAGCAAGATCCTAATACATATAATAACAATTACTAATATAAATGGGAAATAATTAATAGCATAAGTTTACATCAATGTTAAAAATCTAATATTAAATTGTAATATATATATATATATATATATATTTTGGTCCGTATTCCTTGCGGAACCACCAGTATCCTTAAGAGCACCCTTAGTACCAGGGAGCCCTTGAGAGTAATCCGGAACGAGACGAGCTGCGTAGCTGGCTCTCCCAGCGAATTGTTTTTAGTGGGAATCGAACCCGGGCTACTAGCACCCGTGTCCCTTCCTAAGATTTCAGTTGGAGCCTTACACCAACTGAACCAAGCCTCGTTGGTAATATATATTTTCATTAGCGCTAATTATGTTATCCAAATATGTGTTCTGATGGCCAATTTATCTTGCATTCTATGTTGGGATCGAATCCTTAACCACTTGCTTAAGTATAAACAAATCTTTTATCCTTTGTGTTAGCTTCTATTGCTTATAGCTTTCATTTTTTTTTAATTGTGAACTGTACAAATTAAATGATCAACGGTATAGCGATTTATATATGCAAGAAAAATTCTTTTAAAAAAAGGTGTAAGGGAAGTTTTTTTAAAAAGTAGTACTTATGTTTATTGAAAGCTCTCTAAAATATATGGAAAAATAATGCCTTGAAAGTTACTTCGTGTGTGAGCTAAAGAAGAGAATTTCATAAAGTAATATAGGAGTATTATATTATCCCGATTTTGTAGGTATTGGTCAAAACAACTTTTGAGGTTATTGAAATTTTAAATTATTCTATGATGAGATAAGAACATATCAATCATATTAATCCCTGACATTAATGGTCCATATGTAAGATTTTTATATCTTAGTATGTCTCATGTGATGTGCATGTGACATATATTGAATTGTGTTTAGTAAATAATTAATTAAATCTTAATGGGCTAAATCATATTTAGATAATAAGGGGATTGTTTTTAAGGCCCATTAGCTTGATGGAAGCCAATGGATAAGAGATAGGGGTTTTACCTATTTATGAGAAACAGGTCATGTTCCTGGCGATAACGTATTCTCTCTTTTATCATCACATAACGACACAGAAAGAATAGTAGAGACGGCAAAGGAATAGAAACTTTGTTTCCTGGCTTTTGGTCAAAGAACGTTGGAGAACTCTCTCAAGTATAGCAATGGATAGAGGTTAGTAATTATATTCTCTTATCATCTCTATAACGTGAAAGTCATGTAATTTCAAGATCCCTATTGTTGTAGTTGTAACGAATAAATTAAAACTACAACTTATATGTGGTATCAGAGCAATAGGTTGAGAAATTCATGATTTTCCAATTAAAAATTTGATGATGTGGTATGAACCCTAATTATTTTCTTTAGGGATTTAATTTAGTATGAACCCTAATTATTGTATTTGGGGATATTATGGTTTCCGCGAAAGTGTTAATTTCATACCTATTAGAAATATAAAAGTTAATATCGTGATTTAGTATTGATGTATTGCGAATTGTTTTGCGTGAACTCTGGTACAATAATTATCGTGATTCAGTATTGATATATATCGTGATTCAATATTCAATATAAAATTTTAACGCATGAACTGCCGCAATGTTCCAATTTGGAACTCTGGTCACGGGTCACACACACACACACACATATATATATATATATATATATATATATATATATATATATATATATATATATATATATATATATATATATATATATATATATACTGTTCATGCATGGTTTTAGTATATATACTAACGCAATAGTATGGTCACAGCTTTACGCATAGACTTTTATTATATATACAAATGCAAAAGCTTATAGGGGTCACGGCTAATATATATATATATATATATATATATATATAATAGTTTATTTTTTTATATATTATGTATTATAATTTAATAGTTTATTATTAAATTATATCACAGATTGATTTGAATTAATGTATGATAGGTTAGTTAATCACCAAAGTGGTCAAACTTGAAAAGTTAAATTAATTCTAAATCATATAATAGTTAATTTCAATTACTCATAGATGATGCTATAAACGTACAACATGATGATTTGTTGTTCTATGAGTTATTGAGTTTATTGTTATAAGGCATTTATGGATCACCCAAAGGTAGATTAGTTGTTCTTATGATTAATAAACATGATTGAAGGTAATGCATGTGCATCACTGTTTTATTTATTTCCAAAGATAATAAATATTTAATTCTTGCGCGTTGCATTACCCATTATTGATTTGATTTGATATTAATGTATGATGATTTGATCGTCATTAAAGTTGTCAAATCATAAAGATATTAATTCCGATTGACTAATTTTATTATAATAATGAATTTGATTTGAAATTAATTGTATGTTGATTTTGTTAATCACCAAAGTGGTCAAATAAGTAAGTAAATTAATTTCAAATCATATGATGATTTTTCAATTACTCATAGATTTGATGCTATATGAATGACATAATGGTTTTATGTTCTATGGGTATATTGTAGTTCATTGTTATAAGGCATTTATGGATCGCGCAAAGGTTTGATTAGTTGTTCTTATAATTAATGGACATGACTGTAGGCAATATGTTTGTGCTATTGGTTTATTTATACATCCAAAGACAATAGATAATACTAATTGGTGCATATATCATTGCCAATTATTGATTATTAATTTTATTAGCATCATTATGTTTAAATGTCGTGTACTAATGTGCAACCCAAAGGAGAACATTAGTGTACATTAATTGTTTAAGTAACATGTACCTTATGTCTCAAAACATTTATGTTATGTAGTACATGTTCTTAATTTTCTGCATTCTCATGACTTGTATGTGTCAATGTTATTTGCTAAACTTTCTGACTAGAGTTTGCAAGTCTTTCTTATCAATTAAAGAAAAGTTTGTTGCTATTAATGGTGTTAGCAACAATAAGGATAAAGTTTATTATAAAATCTGAGTAATTTTTAGAAAGATTTGACAAACACTTATGTTATGTTCATGAGGATAAGTGTTGCAGATAATATTAAGATAATTCTCTCCAAAATTGAAAGTACTTAAAAAATAAGTGAATTTTGTGAGAGAATGCTTAATATTTTTTTCAGTCTCTTTCTGGGACATTAATGAATACCCTAACCCCATAAAGTTTGGTGATTTGTGTACTATTTATAAACGTATAATTAAAATTAAAATTATTGCAACAAGATTTAAGTTTGAGTCCTTAGAAATAGTTGTGGATGAGAACTTCTTATTATAGTTTATCCTCGCTCGTTATCGATTGAGTGTTACTTGTTTTTGAATGAGCTATAACGCCATGAAAGATAATGGGTTGTGCAGTAAATTGCACAATATCTTAGTTTAAGAGGAAACAAGATTTAAGAATATAAGAAATCTCTTTATCCAACCTTTAAGGACATCAAGGAGCTGAAAATAAATGTGTGAAGAAACATGATAAGGGTAAAGGATCACTTAGAATTAATGAGGCATATGTGAAAACTCATATGAAAGAACCTCATTATCATAAATGTCATTTTGTGCAAAATTGTTGAATTCAGAAAAAGTGCATAAAATGAAAATCTTGATTCTATGAAAGATAAGTTTAAAGCTTATGTATGTTTGAGTCAAACTTAATCAAAGATCCACATAAATTTGGTGGATTGATCCTGGATGAATCGGAACATGTTTCTAGCATAATAAATTTTGTTTAATCCATACCATAAACCCACATGTAAAGTATGTGTTTGTGGGAATAAAGTGAAGGTTCTAATAGAACTTATCAGGATTTAATGTTTAATCCTTGATATTGGGCATCACCTAGACTCATTGGAAACCTTTTAGGTACCTAGGTTTTCTAGGAGTTTGGTTTATTATCTAGGATTAATGTTACTAGATACTCTTTTATGTTTGGTTATGGATGTTTCAATTTATTTAAGTATAATTATCACATTGGTATTTGTATATTAGTGATAGTTATATAAATTGAATTTTAAATGATTTTTTGCTAGTTTGTGGCATAAGTGTTTGGGTCATAAATCCAAGGAAAGAATGGAAAGCTTTATAAGGAACAAAATCTTTCCAAATTTGGATTTTATTGGCCTAATTATTTGTGCAGATTGTATTAAAGGAAAGAAAAACCAAAGACACAAAGAAAGGAGCCACAAGAAGGATCCAGCTTCTTGAAAATGTGTTCTTAAAAACTTGTGGACCTCTGATGTTAACTTTCTTTTTAGAAAGGAAAAGGTATGTGATCATCTTTATTGATAATTATTCATGTTATAGTTATGTCTTGAAAATTTACTTGAATATAGTAGAAAGTTAAGTACATATAGATGAATGTTATCAATTATGATAGAGATGATGACTAACATGAAAGAATTAATTAAAATGGGCAACATCTGTGATTGTTCGTTAAACTCCTAAGAATTGAGTAATTTGTGTGTATGCCAATTACACTGCAGCGAAATGGTGTATATAGGGCACAACAGAACAGTAATGAATATGGTTAGAAGTATGATATTTAGTCTTTACCCGCATTTGTGAATGTATGTCTTGAAACTGCCATTTGTCTATTGAACAGGGTTCCTAGTAAGACAGTGTCAAAGACAATTTTGAACTGTGTTTATAGGATACCCAATTTAAGGCACCAGCATGTTTAAGGTTGTCGGCAGAAACAAGGATTGCAATCCGCCAGAAAAGAAAATGGATATAAAACATCAGTGAGTATTTCACTGATTATCCATATAAATCAAAAAGTATAGACCTTATTGTTCTAACCATAGCATAAGAACCATTGAAATTGTGAATGACAGGTTTACTGAGAATTGGGAAATTAGTGGGAGTATAGTTCCACATAACGTGGAAATTAACGGAGTTAGGGTGCAAGTTCCTGTAATTTGTAATTTGTTCTTCTACCTCAACAATATTTTTTTTTATTGTTGAATCGTATAACAATAAAGTACGAAATGAATTCACTATTCACAATGATTTTATTGTAGAAGAACCATGAGAAATAGTATTAAAAAAAAGAAAAGAAATTGCTATTTCGAATGTTTTAAGTGGTTTATCTACAAGAATATAAATTTGACTTAGTCATTAATGATAACGATGTGTTGTTTTACAAGCCGTAAGTTGTGATAATATTGATAAATATTTTAATTGTGAGACCTTGTAGAATTGCCTAAAGGTTACACGAGAGTTGGGGGGTAAGTGAGTCTTTTGGACAAAATATAACTCTCGTGACAAACTTGAACGTTACAAGGCCAAATTTGTTGTCAATGATTTCCCTCGCAAAGTTGGCATTGACCATTAATGAGGAATTTTGATCCTGAAAGAATTTATTCAATATTATCATCATGCCATATGTAGTCCGTAATGATTTGGAACTACAGTAGAAGAATGTGAAAACAACCTTTATGAATTTTAGAGGAGGATGTTTATGTGGATGACCCACTAATGTGGTTTTCAATTGAAAAGAATGAACACATAATGTGAAAATTTGAGGAAATTAATATTCAAATTTTAGCATACATCCCACCAATAGTATCAAAAAGAAAGTCAATGATATTATTGTTTCTTTTAGATTTCAGGAAACACAATTAACTTGTGTAAGTATCTGAAGGTCAGTGGGAGTGAGTTTATTATGTTGATTCTGTATGTTATTATATCTTGCTTGCAACTTATTATCTTGGTCTTTTACACTAGACTAAGAAGTTTTTCTAGTAACTTTGAATTAAAGATATAGGTGAGTCGAGCCATATGATTAGAAAATGAATATTCTAGAATATGTCACATGAATTGTTAGGCTTATCTCAGAAAGCATATATCATTAAAGTACTAGAATGATTTAGAATGAATAAAATTTACGTTAAGGAAGTATTAACTATACTCATAAAGTCTTGAGGTATTAGCATGGAATGAATAAATACATGCTTACTTCTGTAATGAATGATCACATTGAGGTGATCAGAATGTTAAATTTGTAACAAGTTTTGAGGTTACAATTCAAACTAATTGACTGCAAAATTATATTTCGGGGCTTAGAACTGTCGACAATGTTGCTTAGCCGCTGAAAACGTACTGTGGTGTTTTGCAGCAATGACAAGTACTATAAAGGTGCTAAAAGTATGTGAATGAAGTACTTTGTCTCTAAAGAATGAGATCAGAAACAAAGATTGTCAATAGAGCATGTTAGCACCAATCTTATGATTGCTAATTCCTTGAAAGAAGGGTTATCGCCTAAACATTTATTGAACATGTTGAAAGTATAGGCATTACTATTATTAAGTAAAATTAAATTTGATGTTGACATCCTTATGTATGATGTAATTGACACTCTGAGCTCATTTATGATATGTTTGATATGTTTCTGATTACCTGTTCTCTAGAACGACATGTATTAATGTATTAGAGTAATGTAAACAGGTAATGTCTTGAAAAAAGACATTATGGACCAGTTATGTATTTCCCAATTATAGATCGTGTTAAGGAAAAGACTATCTTGTGGTACATGGAAGAAATTATGTCGAACAAATGACATACAACCGCTATGACCTGAATTAGTTCCTATCTTTAACTATGATTAATCGAGTATCTAATTATAGAATGATTTAGCTATATAAATGCGCATTAATTGTTTGTTTAATTATTTTGTTTATTAAACCATAATGTTGAATTTTGTCACATGAGCCAAGTGGGAGAATGTAAGATTTTTATATCTTAGTATGTCTCATGTGATGTGCATGTGACATATATTGAATTGTGTTTAGTAAATAATTAATTAAATCTTAATGGGCTAAATCATATTTAGATAATAAGGGGATTGTTTCTAAGGCCCATTAGCTTGATGGAAGCCAATGGATAAGAGATAGGGGTTTTACCTATTTATGAGAAACAGGTCCTGTTCCTGGCGATAACGTATTCTCTCTTTTATCATCACATAACGACACAGAAAGAATAGTAGAGACGGCAAAGGAATAGAAACCTTGTTTCCTGGCTTTTGGTCAAAGAACGTTGGAGAACTCTCTCAAGTATAGCAATGGATAGAGGTTAGTAATTATATTCTCTTATCATCTCTATAACGTGAAAGTCATGTAATTTCAAGATCCCTATTGTTGTAGTTGTAACGAATAAATTAAAACTACAACTTATACCATACAGTCAGAGACTAATTTTACCGATTTTGACAATATCAAGGATTAATTTGATTGATACTCAACGGATCTTTTCTTTTTTGCCAAAACGACGTCGTTTTGGTCATTCCGTAAATCTATACTAAAATCACCGACCGACATTAGTGTTAGAGACTAATATGACTGATGTGTTTTTATCTCAGAGATCAATTTAAAATTTTGAAAATATCAAATACTAATTTAATGGGTGCCTATAAAATCAGGAACCTATTTGACATATTACTCAAATTTTATATAATTTGTGCAAACAATAACTTCTTTAAATATTGGTTTTAAGTTTGGATATTTTAAATATTTTATGCTTCACGTGTTGAAACTTGACCATAGTCCACATAAGAAACCGCTGACGCTCGATCAATGAAATGAAAGGAAGGTCCAAGAGAACTAACCTGTAGCATAAAATAATAGAACCACTTGCAACTTCAGTGATGTCATTGTCTTTAGTGACTTTAGATTATACGGCCATGTAATAAATATTATATTAAGGTATTTATTTAGTAGCCCATCCAATTGAAGTGTGTTTGGGATTGAATAAATATTATTGGGCTTTAATATGTTATTAAAATAAAAAGAAAGGGATCTAAGGTGAAGCCCAACATTAAGGCCCAATTGGCAATCAAGGCCCCATGTTACAGCAGATATCAGGACGTGGAAGCGTCCTCCCCCATAGCATCCCAGCAATGTCACCAATGGAGAAAACACGTTCCAACCAGAAAATACAACACATCTTGTTACAGTAACGTGTTTTTCCAAGAAGATGAAGACCAGAAGCTTCAACTACAAGCATGTACAGCCTTGAGCCAATCACCCCCATCAAGCATGTCATTCAAAACTACCATTTATGGAAAATATGCTATTCCTATCAATAACAAAAAAGGGATTCCTTGCAAGATGGGTTGACAGTGAAAAAAGGAAGAATAACCAGTGGACAAAGAGGAGAAACAGTATAGTGACCATCAGTCCAAAAAGAGAGAGAACGTGAAGGCCAAGTTACAAATCAACTATAAAAGGAGAGTATGATACAAGGCAAAGGCAATTCAATGGAGGAGGATAGAACCCACTCAAATGCAAGGCTAAGGAAAGCCAACTTTATCAGAACCAAAGAGAGAATAAACCAAAAGAGAGGAAAACATCGATACTGTAAACACTGTAACGTAGCATTGAGGAAGACAAGAGAAGAGCGTCCTACCAAAAGTCATCATTTCTTGTCCAAACACAATCTAAAGCAAGCAAATACAAACTCAGCATATTCAGAAAACTACAACGATGCAACCAGAGAGATATCTTAGGGAGCTTGGAAAAGAAGAACGTGAGAGCGTCCTAGAAAAACATAATCACTGTACATGTTGTTATCTGATAACTGCACTTCCCTACCTCCTTCACACTCCTCTCGAGTATTCAATGAAGGAAAGCATTAGTTAGCAAAGTCCATACACACCAAGAAAGTCCAGAACAAACTACAACGACCCAGCTTGAAGAGAAAGCATAAGAGAGAGCAAAAGGGGACAATCTTCACTGTTATTGTGTTCGGACTAATCCTCGTCGCCTTCGTGCAGGGGTGACGCTTAGGCAAGGATAGCCCGCTTCGGGAACTCCGCAGAGTGGCGTGGCTTGGAAGGCTTTTAGACGAAAAGTCTTCCCACAAGGCGTGTCAAGCCTTGGAAAGGGAAGGCGTCCCTGTTTTCATGGAGAAACGGATCTGGAAGGAACTAGTTTGTTAATGATGAGGACGCTCTCGAGTAACATGCCCAGGCCCCCTGGCCAACCTGTCTGGATCTTCTAAGACATGCAGTAAAGGTAAGTCACAGCTCCATCATGAGCTGGGCGTCCTCATCATCACTTCCAAGGTTCCTTCCTCATCCAGTTCATAACCCCTCCCAAGGAACCAGGGACGTTCTCGTCTGTTCACCGCTCCAAAGCGCCCTCCGGGGAGTTCTCAATATTTCCTTCATTTTTATTGTATTGAAGCCATTGATTTCACTAAGTTTACGAACTCATCCCTTTATTTTGCATTCCTGTTATTTTCTTTGCAAAATATAAAATCCTGGCAGAAACAATTGGCGCCGTTGCCGGGGAAATCATGACTTCAACTTTGAAAGGAGATACACCAGGAGATGCTTAGAGGGTGATTCTTGATGGCACAAGGATGACCATTGGAGGAAGTCCTGGAGCAACAGTATCACAAATCACTGATTTGGGAAGCGCTTCACAAATACCAATCTCAACAGTCTCCAACCCAAGAAGCGTTGCAGCAAGGAAGTTGTCTTTCAGCCACAAAAAGCGTCCTTTCCAAAAGCGTCCACATTCGCTTTTACTCAGCTCTCCAGAAAGCGCTCAGGCAACCGGAGGAGTGGAAATACGCTCTGGCTAAAGAAGGCGTCCCAGTACGGAAAGTAAAAACTCAGCAGCAAAAGCGCACCTAGGAAGTTCACATAGCAACACTGCTACCAGTTATCTGTGTTATAAGCTAAGTACATACAACTCTCAACTTAGTCCAATTTACTATCATGCCTATTATTTATATACTGGTATGCCTTCACATGAATTTGATTATGATAGATATATATGTCATGATGAAAGAAAATATGTACTATATCAGTTACTGTATGTGCAGTTAAAAAATAATAAAAAATAAAAGAAAATAAAATAAAAAAATATAGTTACAGTATGCATATGCTCATTATGTTGCTAGTTTTTGTTTGCATCCATGTCTAAATATGGCTTTGGTAGGGTCACTTTCTTATGATATCATGTTCTGCCTAGCTAATTTCATGTCTAATATTATCCTGATGGCAATGATTTATTTTTACCTTGACTGGATGATATGAAGTGATATGGAGATGATTTGAGCTCTGTGTTTGTCATGGCAAAGAACTCTATATGTGTATTTGATTATGTAATGTACTGTGCGTGCAGTAAAAAAAAATATAGTTACAGTACCCGCTTTTGTATGCATCCATGACAACTTTGGTTTGATAGCTCTAATATGATATCATGATTTAATTTACAGCATTATGCTGATATGATTACCTTGTCCAAAATAACATCATTATCTATACATTGATATGGATAGTCTAATATGCATAGCTGTATGTTATAGTATGACTTGACTTATGTATGTCTACATTCACGGATGTTGTCGCTCTCATATGAAAAAATAAAAAAAAAAAAAAAATAAATGAAATATTTTGATCAAAAAAGCAATGATTAGATGACTCTGTACATATGAATGTTTGATGTGTATGCTATAGAACTAAAATTAGTCTATCATGATAGTTATTGTTGTCATAATCTTGCTAACTGTTCTCTGCTCAACCATTACATGATTTGAAGTCTCATGTTATAAGCTGCATAGATACATACTTAGAGAGTGTGCTTTTGAAAAAATGTTATATGAAAACAAGATCTTGGCAATTTTATATAATGATGCATGATTGATTTTGTATATAATTTATTGGAGAAAACTAACAAAATGAGCATGCGTAGCATGAAAACATCCGAAGAATGAAATTTGTTTATGTAGGAACAAGATGTGACCTCTTTTTAAGATTTGAGAAGTCCTTGGTACGCTCTTAGGCCAAGATTTACCAAGTTTTGCTAAGACGCTCAATGTCATGGGATGATCGATTCCTCCACCGTGAACAACAAACTCATGATCTATCCAGAATAGAAAAGCGTTCTCGCCCAGTGAGAAGGCAATCAAAAGCGAGGAGTAAAAAAGCAAATAATGAAACAAAAGCAAAGTTTCAAGAGAAGTAAACACAAACAGAAAGATCAGTGACAATCAAGCAAGAGAAATCAAGCAAAGAGAAAAGATGAAATCATACTAGAAGGCGACACCCTGCCCGGAACCATTTGTCTAAAGGCGTCCTCAGTTCAGCCCCAAAGGCGACACCTTGACCAGAATCAGAAATCTGAATAAGCAAACTAAGGGCGTCCTTAGTTCAGTCCAAGGACGACGCCCTGCCCAGAATCAATAGTCTAAAGGCGTCCTCAGTTCCAAGGGTGACACCCTGTCCAAAATCAACAGTCTAAAGGCATCCTCAATTTAGTTCCAAGGGCGACTACTTGCCCACTGTCATGCGGTCTGAAGGAGTCCCCACAGTTCAGTCTCAAAGGGAAGAAAGGGAGAAGAAAGTTCAAGAGCGACTTCTTGAGGCGCACCATTGTCAAAGGCGCACCCCCGTCGAAAGCGCCCCTGATCAGTTTCAAATACATCGATCAGATTCAACAGAATCAATCAACCAGAGGCGCACCCTCGTCAAAAGCGCCCCCTGTTCAGTGTTCATATTCAATAGAATCAGTCAACCGAAAGCGCACCCTCGTTAACAACGCCCCCTGTTCAATTTCAAAATACACCGTTCAGTTCCAATCCAATCGATTAACTAAAGGCGCACCCGTGCATAAGGCGCACCCCTGTAGAAGGCGCATTGGAAAAAAAAAAGAAAAGGGAAGAGCGTGTTGAATCTAGAAATCCTGGAGAAAATGCAAAACAGAAAGACAAAAATCTGAGAGCAAATTATATCAGAAGTTGAAAACAAAGGCTGACAGTGAATCCGAACTAGAAAGAGGAAGGCTACCTCAAAGCAAAAGCGTGCCAGAGATGACAAGCCAGAAAGTTAAAGCAAAATCAATGCAGAGATCTGAGCGTAACAGCAAAACAAGATGCAGAGCTCATACTTCCTCTTATAATGAAGAAAACACACAGTGATCAAATGCAATAGCAAGTACATGCACAAAAGCAGACACGACAAAACTCAAAGGTAGATAAAACAAAAGACGCTTTCCCAACCAGAAAACAAAGGCGAACCTGAAAGGTGGCTATGATCACGTTTGAAGAAGACAGACATAGAAATCAATTGAAATATCAAAAGGCGTACATGCAATATGAAGGGTGAAACACAAGTACAAAGATCCAGAAAAGTTTGCTGCTCAAAAGTGCACTTAAATACATAGATGAAGTGTTAAATCTGGTGCAAGACACAAGCGGGCCTGAAAAGTGTACAAGTGACTGATGCAGAAACTGTTTAGAAACATGACAAAACCAAGGCGTACCCAATTTGCTTGATGATTGAACAATGGCCACGCTAAATCCAAGAATCCAACCCAGACTACCCTTACAACAAGGTGCACTTGGGTATATTCATGCATCAAAGCAGAAAATGAAAAGGCGAGCTTAAGCACAAAGTCAAGGAGCCAGAGCAGTACAAAAACCCAAGTGTTTGCAAACTGATAATAGCAAGCAAAGCGCCAAGAAAAGCAGCACCAATGACAAGAGGTGTCCAAAAAAAAAGGGAGAAGAATGTTTGTGATGAGCAAGCCTCACCCCCCCCCAATGGAAAACACCACAGAACCAAGGACTAGAAAAGTTCCCACAAAGGGCGCTAGTCTCACAATCAGAAGCTAGAAAATTTCCCACAAAGGGCGCTAGCTACAAAGGACTAGAAAAGTTCCCACAAAGGGCGCTAGTCACAAGATTAAAGCTAGAAAAGTTCCCACAAAGGGCGCTAGCTACAAAAGACTAGAAAAGTTCCCACAAAGGGCGCTAGTCTCACAATCAGAAGCTAGAAAAGTTCCCACAAAGGGTGCTAGCTACAAAGGACTAGAAAAGTTCCCACAAAGGGCGCTAGTCACAAGATTAAAGGTAGAAAAGTTCCCACAAAGGGCGCTAGCTACAAAAGACTAGAAAAGTTCCCACAAAGGGCGCTAGTCTCACAATCAGAAGCTAGAAAAGTTCCCACAAAGGGCGCTAGCTACAAAGGACTAGAAAAGTTCCCACAAAGGGCGCTAGTCACAAGATTAAGGCTAGAAAAGTTTCCACAAAGGGCGCTGGCCACCAAGATCAACAAAATCCTCAAAAAGCACCAACCGAGAAAAGTGTTGAAAAAGTGCAACAAAAAGGGGCAACTTCATTTACAAAAAAAAAAAGAGAGAGAGAAAGAAATGAAGAAAAAGAAGAGGGCATCCTTCAGAAACACTGTTAAAAAAGCCAAGATTTGTGAAGGCCGCATGCACTGTTTACAGGAAGAGATTCTATTCAAAGGAATCTACAAAGGCCGAATGCATCTGTTTACAAAAGGAGATTCTATTCAAAGGAATTCAAAACAAAGGAGTCAAATACAAAGTGCTCAACAAGCATTCCAAAAGCCTACCATCCAGGCACCAGGTACAATCAAAAGAGAAAGAAACAAGTCAAAGTACAAGTGCCCTGATCGAACAGCACAACAAAACAACTAGACTTTAAAGAGAGCGTCCAACAAAGGAGCTGTGCAAGCAGCAACATAGGATTCTTGTTGGGAATCAATCTCTGCATCCAAGACCACCAAGTCAGTAGTAGCTTTGGAAAAACTTGCAGACAAGTCATTAATCAGATTTCCTAGCTCAGCATGACGCTCTACCAAATGTTTCTTCTTCGCTGTCAAAGCCTCCACACCTAAACTTATCAAAACAATAGTGGCTTGCGACAGACCTTCAAATCATGATTCAATAAGGATGCACGACGCTCCGCCAAGTCTTTTTGCTACCAAAGCATTGACATCAAAAGCAGCACGCTGACCTTCCATTTGCTTGAGGACGCCCTCAATCCAGGAACCTGAATACTAGTGAAGCCTCAGCAATTGCAAAAATCAAGAGGCCTTCTGTTCCCAAGAGAAAGCGTCAGCATCATGAGCAGTGAAGAGTTTGAGTACCTTCAGCATAATGATCAAGCAACCGCAAAATGACAGCATCAAAGTGGCAGAACACAAAAATACCAGTATGTCACAAGCTGTGAAAAACGGCAGTAATGCAGAAAAGAGAGACGGCATGATTCAAGTCTTGAAAGGAGGATCAACAATGGCATGGAATAAATCCAAGTCTAACAAAAGGCGCACAAGAAAAATATTGGCAGGATGCTAAGACAGTGATGCAGTCAAAATACAACAGCATGCTTGAGAAAGTACAATTACCAAATCTTGAAGAAGGCGTCCTGGGATGAAGTTCTGCAGACATCCTCATAACCAGACACATCAGATGACAAAGCAAAATAACAAGCAGTGCATCACAACCTGTACAGTATGAAAATGATCCAAGCCAAGAGCATGATCCAGGTTTCCAAAGACAGAATTATCAAAGCAGCATGGTGCAAAATGCATATTTCAACATCAGAACAGTGTCAAAATTGCATAAATGCATCATTGTACAGTATGAAGGCAGTAAAGTGCAAAGTGCAGAAAAAGAAGTTCAAGTCATTACTATCAAAGCAAGTAACCGAAATTTCCAAAAGTCAAGTATACTAAAGCAGTACAAAGCTCAGCGACCACAAAGGCGCACAAGTTTTTAATAGAAGTATCAGTGCCTTCAGCAGTAGACATAACATGACAAAAGCAACAAGCGTAAGATCAGTAATAAAGTAATTCTTTCAAGCTCGGTCATGAGTGCCACCCAAGGCACGCTGCAAGACAAGAAAAGTGTCCTCTATTGCCCGCCTTCATGTCAATTGAGGGACGTCGGCTCTCTCTCTTCAGCCAATACAGATTATCAAGCCAGTGATCAGATCAGAATAATGCCTCCCAAGTTGTTCATTCAATTCGTTCAAACAAAAAGGGCCCTTGATGCACAAAAGAAATCCAAAAAACAGAAACTGCAAAATGAGAAGAATCAGAAGGTGCAAAAGTGCAAAGCGTAGAAGCTTCAGTATATAAAGCAGGCATGTAGAAGCATATAGCGAAGAAGTTGCAGAAAACAAAACAAGAATTCAAAGCTCAAAGGATCAAAGTACACCAATACACTCAGCAGTATGCAAGCTAGCACAATCCAAAGGCGATGTGCACATGCAATAGAAAGAAGAGCCCGCTTCCCTTACAAATTCACAAAAAGAAGATCAAATTGAATAAGAAGCAAGTGAAAAGTCAAGATTCAGTTCACAAGGGGGCTGACCCCTCATATCATATGCAGAAAGCAACCATGCATTGCCAAGGGCGCCTTCATGGTGTCTGAACGGATAAAAGTTCAATAGTGGTACGAAGCTCGAAGCGTCTCCAAAGTCCACATCTTGATGTGCAAATACCCACAAAAGAAAGAAATGCAAAAACAAAGCAAAGCAACAGCTTGGAGAATCTTAAAATGCACTCACTAAAGGCGACATGGCATGATAGTAGATGACGCTCAACAAAGGCCAAAAGGGTGAATCTATTCTGTAAGCATGGATCAATCTCCAAGAGGTACAACAAAAATGAAGGCGGCCCTAACAAAGGCGATCCCATCTAAGAAAAGCAGCTTACAAAATCTCAAGACAAAAACAAGGAAGGCGTATCCCTCAAGGAATGGAAAGCATAATCAGATAATCACAAGCAATGAAATCTTCAGAAGCAATTATACTTTCAGACGCCTTTCAAGTAAAGCAGAATCAGAAACAAGTATCAAAAGCGAATCACAAAGCGCACTAATGCTCCTAAAGCAAAATGCAATATATACTAGAAGGCAATGTCCATTCAGAAAATCAAAGTGAACCCAGTCCAGCAATCAACAAGAGCAATCCAAGTGATACATGAGTACAAATAAGCCGGTAACAAATTTTAATCACGAAAGCATACACTCATGAGCGCTCATGATATGCATTCATGCATAACATTCATGTCATTCATTCATACATAACACCCATGACATTAATACATGCATAAACGCATACAAGAACTCAAGTATCAAGAGATAGAGCAAAACCAGGGGGCTTGCCCTTATAAGAAAATTTCTACTATCTTCTGAATTCATGAACACCCTGGGAATTTCCTATCTGCTTTAAAATGTTTTTTGAAGTGCGAAAACACATTTATTTGCTAACAAGTGTTTTGCAGAACTGATAGTCACAGGAAAATCAACCCCAACAGGAAAGCAACAAGTACAATCACCTTCAAGAAGTTTTGCATCAAAGAGAAAAAACTTTTCTCTTTCATGCGAAAGGGGGCTATTGTTTGGGATTGAATAAATATTATTGGGCTTTAATATGTTATTAAAATAAAAAGAAAGGGATCTAAGGTGAAGCCCAACATTAAGGCCCAATTGGCAATCAAGGCCCCATGTTACAGCACATATCAGGACGTGGAAGCGTCCTCCCCCATAGCATCCCAGCAATGTCACCAATGGAGAAAACACGTTCCAACCAGAAAATACAACACATCTTGTTACAGTAACGTGTTTTCCCAAGGAGATGAAGACCAGAAGCTTCAACTACAAGCATGTACAGCCTTGAGCCAATCACCCCCATCAAGCATGTCATTCAAAACTACCATTTATGGAAAATATGCTATTCCTATCAGTAACAAAAAAGGGATTCCTTGCAAGATGGGTTGACAATGAAAAAAGGAAGAATAACCAGTGGACAAAGAGGAGAAACAGTACAGTGACCATCAGTCCAAAAAGAGAGAGAACGTGAAGGCCAAGTTACAAATCAACTATAAAAGGAGAGTATGATACAAGGCAAAGGCAATTCAATGGAGGAGGATAGAACCCACTCAAATGCAAGGCTAAGGAAAGCCAACTTTATCAGAACCAAAGAGAGAATAAACCAAAAGAGAGGAAAAACATCGATACTGTAAACACTGTAACGTAGCATTGAGGAAGACAAGAGAAGAGCGTCCTACCAAAAGTCATCATTTCTTGTCCAAACACAATCTAAAGCAAGCAAATACAAACCCAGCATATTCAGAAAACTACAACGATGCAACCAGAGAGATATCTTAGGGAGCTTGGAAAAGAAGAACGTGAGAGCGTCCTAGAAAAACATAATCACTGTACATGTTGTTATCTGATAACTGCACTTCCCTACCTCCTTCACACTCCTCTCGAGTATTCAATGAAGGAAAGCATTAGTTAGCAAAGTCCATACACACCAAGAAAGTCCAGAACAAACTACAACGACCCAACTTGAAGAGAAAGCATAAGAGAGAGCAAAAGGGGACAATCTTCACTGTTATTGTGTTCGGACTAATCCTCGTCGCCTTCGTGCAGGGGTGACGCTTAGGCAAGGATAGCCCGCTTCGGGAACTCCGCAGAGTGGCGTGGCTTGGAAGGCTTTTAGACGAAAAGTCTTCCCACAAGGCGTGTCAAGCCTTGGAAAGGGAAGGCGTCCCTGTTTTCATGGAGAAACGGATCTGGAAGGAACTAGTTTGTTAATGATGAGGACGCTCTCGAGTAACATGCCCAGGCCCCCTGGCCAACCTGTCTGGATCTTCTAAGACATGCAGTAAAGGTAAGTCACAGCTCCATCATGAGCTGGGCGTCCTCATCATCACTTCCAAGGTTCCTTCCTCATCCAGTTCATCACCCCTCCCAAGGAACCAGAGACGCTCTCGTCTGTTCACCGCTCCAAAGCGCCCTCCGGGGAGTTCTCAATATTTCCTTCATTTTTATTGTATTGAAGTCATTGATTTCACTAAGTTTACGAACCCATCCCTTTATTTTGCATTCCTGTTATTTTCTTTGCAAAATATAAAATCCTGGCAGAAACAATTGGCGCCGTTGCCGGGGAAATCATGACTTCAACTTTGAAAGGAGATACACCAGGAGATGCTTAGAGGGTGATTCTTGATGGCACAAGGATGACCATTGGAGGAAGTCCTGGAGCAACAGTATCACAAATCACTGATTTGGGAAGCGCTTCACAAATACCAATCTCAACAGTCTCCAACCCAAGAAGCGTTGCCGGCAAATCAAAAAACTTGGAAGCTACGGACAGAGCTTCATCCACTACTTTCTAACTCACTCCATGGTTCACAATCTGAAATAATGTTTTCCAGTTCAACCAAGAAATAAAAAAGTATATACCGCGAATAAATAATAGTATATATAGAACATACAAGTACACTGTAAACATTGTTTTGTTAGAACTTACAAGGTTTAAATATGTATTTGAACTTTGGGTTATTTTATCATAGGCCCTGATGCTTTTTTTTTTGGCTTAATTGCACTTTTGGTCCCTCAATTATCACAATTTAGCGATTTTGGTCCTCCCATTTTTAATTTGGCGATTTTGGTCCCCCACGTTTTGATAAGTTGCAATTTTGGTCCCTCCGTCAACTATTCCGTCAGCCACGTCAACAAGGTTAACGGAATAGTTGGTGGAGGGACCAAAATCGCTAAATTATGATAATTGAGGGACCAAAAGTGCAATTAAGAACAAAAGAACAAGGGTATCTGACAAAAGAGACCCAAACTACAGGGACCCCTGACATATTTTAACAGTTCAAATTGCACTATATTTATTAGATATATGTTCTAAAGTTCTTTTTTTAGTGTTGTCAATATTTTTCATTATTAATATTACGTTATCACATGTAAATGATAAAATTTGTTGTAAAAGTTTTTTTGAACTTAAAAGTTACAATTTTCAATATATTTAAATTACATATATCTTTTTTATAAGTTCTGTTGGGACATTTGTTCGTATTTTTTTCATTACATATAATCTTGTTACTACATGAATAAAACCATTGTTGAGGGTCCAAAAATGGGAAGATACCATAATGAGATTTGGGTTCGTAAAACTTGAGAGATTAAAGCAACAATAATAACAACAATGAAGTCTCTGGGGTCTATGGAGGCGGAGAGTGAGCGAGTCTTGCACAATGGTCTTAGTGGGGAGGATGATGAGCTACCTCAGACAACAAAGGGGGGCTCTCCTACTCTCTTCTTCTTCCTCTCCACTCTTTTCTTTCACTCCCTGTATCTTTCTATCTTTTCTTCTCTGTAGGTTTGTTTTCTTCACTCACTGTATCTTTCTATCTTTTCTTTCACTCTTATCTTTTCTATCTTTCTTTTCTTCTTCTATTTTCCTCCGTTTTTTTCTCTCTCTGTAGGTTTCTATTGTTGTTGATAATGATCCCCCTCCCTCTATGGGTTTCTATTATTTTTTGATGATGCCTCCTCTCCCCTTTTTCACCCTTCTTAAACTCTCTACATTCCTCTCCTGTCACTATCTCCCTCGGGACTCTCATTTTCTTAGCCATTAAGTGTTTTACTTCCTCCCCAAGTTCACACTATATTTACCTAACTCTCCCTAGTCTTCTTCTTTTGGGTCAGGGCCAAGAACTCCATTTTCTATGATTCCTAGACTATGGCCTCACCTCACATATACTACTCTCTTTCCCTTTTGTCATTAAAGGTTCGCTCTCCAACCATTGTGCAAGTCCTTGAGAGACCAAATTGTCTCTCTGAGGCGAAGCTCGCTCAGAGCCTACCAAACCACAGTCCGCCCAGAGCTCCCAGGGTATGTCCGCCCTGCTGGACACATCATCCCTGATGGTCAGTCTTCGTGGGTGGAGTCCCAGAAATCCCTTTCTTTCTTGCCACGTTTTGGGCCGCTCCTCCTTCTATGCTCTAATCTTCTATGCTGGATCCACTGGCCCAATTCTTGGTGATTCATCTTTAATTCTTCTTCTGGCCCAATAAAATGATCCTCAACAATAGCCCCTTTTGCAGGAAAAGGGAAAAGCCTTTCCGCCTCCCCTGTATAGTTTTGTCGTGTAGTTAGGAAAAAAGAAATTGCCCACTCTTGCACTTTTCCATTTTGATGCAAACCAATTCCTCACGTCTTCTTCCATCCATAACCGTCCCTCCTCCGACGACTTGCTCGATTCTCCTAGTTCACACGCCTCGAGCGCCTCCCTTGGGGAGGCGAGGCTCCTTGCACCTTCTTCGCCCGCTTGCTTCCATGAGGCGGGTCCTTACCTTCTTCGCTCTCGCTTGGCTATCGAAGAGTTCCCTTGGTCTCCCATCTGCTTTCACAGTCGCGTTACTGGTACTGGTGGTTGGTTCGCATGGGTGGACCACGTTTTTGTCCATAATCCTCCCTTCGCCCCTGTCCTTCAACAGGTGGGAATAGCCTTTGCAAACCTTCTTCTTGGATGTGAGGGGCTTCATGATCTCTATACGGAGTCTCTTTCCAATTCTCGCAAAAACTCTTCCAAACGTACTAAGGGTACCTTTGATATGTGGCTTATGATCATTTCTCCTCGCTATCTCCTTGGCTTTGTGATTACTGACAATCTTGGATCTTTTGGTGGAGCTTTATGGCCCTATGCATATAGGCCAGACCAAGCAGCTAGACAATTAGGTTTTGACCAAGCCCCTTGTACTCTCATTCTTGATCCTCTTGGTGTTCCTGATACTGCTGATGCTGTTTCGCTTAAGCCCCTTGCATCTTCGCCTCCTTATGATGGTACTTTGTTCTTCTAATCCCTCCGCTCCCATGGAGAGTTCTCATGATCCTGAATTTTATTTGGGTACTTCCACTGAAACGAACCAAGTCCCTACTATTGCTCTTTCTCCTCTTCATGATTCTGGGGCTGCCACTAATCTTCCGCCTCACTCCCAAAGTTAGTTATATCTTCCCTTTTCTTTTCTTTTGTGTATCTTATGTATTTATTTTCTTTGCTTTCATCACTCTTCTCCTTTCCTTTTCCCTTCTTCTTTCGTTTTTTTTATATTACTGAATTTTCTTTATTGCAGTTGAGTTGGCTACTTCTGTTTCCGCCTCCACTTCTAAGAGGACACAAGTTCCTTCCGCTTCATCTAAATCTGAATGGTCCAAGTGTTCGAGGGCTAAGGCCTCTGCTGACAAGATTCTATCCTCAAAGGCTTCCGGCCCACCCCCAAAAAACAAAAGAGGGCGACTGCTACCAGCCCGCCTCCTGCTACTAGCCCGCCTCCTGCTGTTAGCCCGTCTCCTGCTATTAGGCCGCCTCTTGCTGGGCGCAAAGCTTCGCTCCGGTTATGCTTCCTCCCCACCTCCTCTACTCCTCTTGCTGAGACAATTGATTTTGGTGAAAATTCTTCTGACAACCGTGAGAGTAAGGTGTCGCGTTCTTCTTCTCCTAGTGTGCAGGGCGAAGCAGGAGAGGCTTATTCAAGTGAAACCCCTTCCGCCTCCGCCTCGACCCCTGTAGATACTCCCGCCCCAGAGACACTTTCACACAAGAATTTTCTACTCATTCTGCCACTGTCATGCCTTGCACTCTGTACCCCCTTTTTTTTCCTTTTCTTTCTTTCTTCTTTTCTTCTCTTCTCTTTTTTTTTCTTCCTTTTTTTTTCTTCTTTTCTTTCTTTCTCTTTTTTTTTTCTTTCTATTTTCTTTCTTTTTTTTTCTCTTCTTTTTTTTCTCTCTTCTTTTCTTTTTTTCTTTCTCTTCTTTCTTTTTTTTTCTTTTTTTTTCTTTTTTTTTCTTTCTTTTCTTGTAATGAATCATATTTCCGCATCTACACCTTTGTTGCTTGATGGCTGTTTTGTATGACCTTGGCATCTATCACTATGTACCTGCACTATTATTATTGACATCTTTTGCCATCTTTTCGTTTTTTTTTTACGTTTTAGCAATCTCTTGCTTCAACGCTTGCAATCTCTTTACAAATAACAAGTATTTGCGATTCTGAGCAATAAGTGGGGTGGCCTCTACCCACTTACGCTTATCCATCACAAAGGCGGGGAGCGGCATCCAATCGCACCTTTAGATATTCTATCTTTTATGTGCAATCTCTTTGCACAATTTCCATTCCGTTGTGCTCTTGCACAGTCTTATCTCTGGCGTGCTCTCGCACAATTTTATTCTGTGTGCTCTCGCACAATTTCTATTCTGGCGTGCTCTTGCACAATTTTTATTCTGTGTGCTCTTGCACAAATTTTTTTTCTCGGGGGAGGTTCATACCAACGCGCCCGCTTGTGTGTGTTTTTTTTTAATTGGTTTTGCTTGAGGGAGGTTAAGACCATCACGCATCAAGCCCCTTAGCGATAATCTTATTTCATGCATTAGGCTGGGTATACTTAGGGGCGGTTTAAACCATCACGCCTAAGCACTATCTCAGAGTCAATTTCTCATAATAAATGTCTATGATTTATTTCTTAGCATGTAAGCATGTAAGAGAATAATAATTGTGCAAATGAAATTAAAATTAAGCTAGGCGTAATATTTAGCTTTGTGTCCGCTTGATGTCTTGTTCCTTACTGTGACGTCTTGTCCAACTAGAGCGCTCCTCTTTTTTTGGGCGTCTAGTTATGGGGAGTGTGACTTCCGCACTTTCCAACCTTAGGCGTCCTTCTCTTGAGTGTGAAGAGCGTTCCTCTTGATCTTGGGTGTTTTCTTTTTGTTTAGGAAATTTCTTGCTTCTGATCTTTATGCACGCCTTTTCGTTTTATCAAGAGCATGATTCCCACTTTGTTGTTCAGAGCGTGCATTCTCCGCTTTGGTGTCTCTGAAATGTAAAATAAAACTCAAATATTTTGCTCCATAGTAACATGATAATTTCTCAGTCAATAAACTTGCATCAATTTAACATCCATGCTCTACTATTTAACATCATGCAATATTATGTATAGAGAAGCGATCCTTTTATGACGTTATAGAGAGTGTATCCTCTCGCTCTTGAGTATGGGGAGCATACTTCCCGCTTTGGCTATAAAGGGTGTGAACGGCGTTCCTGCCCGCTTTGGGCTTTCTACTAAAGCTCAAATCTTTTGCTTTATCATAATAATTTTTCTATAATAAATTTGTGTTGATTCAGTATTCAAGTTCTACTGTTCAAATATCCATGGCCTAAATTGACACAACACACATTCACCATAAACATCTATTACATATTCTCATCTATTATTTGTCTAGAATCTTCACAAAATATTTCTATCATAATCCAAAGAAGGTATTTGACAAGTTCGTCATATACATATAATAAGGATTTGCCCATCACAGATAAAATAAGAGCATTTTCTTATTCTGAAAGTAGAAATAAAAATGGAGGAGTTGAGATTGGCTTGACATTGAATAGAAAAGAGATGGAAGCATTTTCTGGTAAATTTGATCAAGCACTCAAATCATTTGAATCCTTGGAATAAGAAAAATAATAATTTGAAGTTAATAGATTTCTGGTGGTCATGCATGTTTGGTTGCTATGGTGTATGATGAAAGTCATGGAATTTTTTTTAAAAAAATATATATATATTAAAGAAGCAAAATTGATTCTAGATTTGGACTGAAGAAGCAAAAATAAAATAATCAAGGAAGTCAGACCAATAAACAAATGAAACAATTAAAATCACTTTTGAGCAAACATATCCAAACATAACATAGAATGATTCTATTATAATGGATTATAAAACAATAAGAGTGTATATCTATTTTTCACAGTTAATCTTAAAATCATACAGAGTGAGATACTAAAATTGAAACTAATGATTCAATAGCTATAAATCCCAAATGAACACAAAAAAGAAGTGCAAGGAAAAAATAAGATCAATAAACTGAAATCAGAAATCCAACCAATAATATAAACGTAATTGAAACCTTCTTCTAGGTCTATGATAGTTAATTAAAATAACACCAAGGGTAGTAGATATTAGATAATCAGATCAAAACAGGAGTTATTAGTTATTAGAGTAACTGAAAGCAATAGAAAATATATCATTTATCATACATACAAACATACATATGATACATGTAAATGTAAAGAAACAAGGTGAAATAAATAAATACCATATGTTAAATAATATAGAGGGGTATTCTATGTATTTAGAGAAAGAGAGAGAAGAATATTAGATGATGGTGTGTGTCTGTGATTATGAGACAAGTGATCAAAGACAAAGTAAAGTAAACTAAAACAGATCAAACACAAAAGGTTGAAGCTTTCCAATCTGAACTCCACTCATTACTATACTTCACTTTCACATTCACATTTTAACTTCTAAAAAGTATATAAAAAAAACAAGACACAAAGGAAGGGTTCTTCTAAGTGTGAAGGGTGGTGACCGTTGAGAGAGTGTGTGAGTGTGTGAGAGTGTTCTCTTTTTTGGTATCAGTGTGCTCTTAAACATACATACAAGGCTCAAATATTTCATGGCTCAAATATTTCATGAATATTTTATTTTCATATTTCATATTCTTATATACTATTGTCTATAGTTCTAATAAAATATTTTTTATCATGCTTTATCAATTTTGGTCACACAATAATATTCACATGGTAAGAAATTGTTCATATCAATAACTAAAAATAGTGACCAAATTCTTTAGTAGAAACAAATATAAGGAATTATGAAATAGAACTAAGTATGAGTTCAGCAGGTAACAAAATTCATTTTGTAAGAATTAAAAATAGTGACAAGTTATTAACAGTAACAAAAATAAGGATAAGAGTTGCTAAGCATAAAAACATACAGTATGATAAAAAATAAATAGTGAATTAAAAGTTAAAGTAGGTGAGAAGACTTAGCTGTAGTAGTCACACCATGCTTCACCATTTTATCCTCTGGGTAAAATCTTTTACTACCTTTAGTCTTTATCTTCTTCCTCGATTGTTGTGTCCTATCTTCCATTTCAGCCTCTCTTTTTCTTTTTTTTCTTTTTACCAAAATAAAAGAAAGAAAGAAGATCCAAGATGATGTCCCTTTCTTCTCTGCTACACACAATAACCAGAAAGCCTTTTTTTCCTCTATCTCTCGTCCTTTTCCTTTTTATTTTTTTTCTTTATGTTTTTTTTTCTTTTCTTCTCCTAATAAAACTTCTTCACTTCCTTATGTCAGTGTATTGTCCCTTTCTACTCTTTTTTCTTTTCTCTGTCTCTCCTCTTTCTCTCTGCACCATCTCCCTTCTCTTTTTTCTTTCCCAAAAATATGTAAAGTCCCTTTCTTTCCACTAATCGAGCAACTCAAATTTATCTTTCTTACTGATTGACTATCAATTGGGCAAATGGGGCGTGGCTTTGCTCACGGCGGATCGAGGCGGCTCGAGGCGGCAATGACATCTTGGTTGTCGTGGTAGCAACAATTGTAGATGATAGTAACAAGATCGAGAGCGGCCACGTTCAAAGACCCATATTGTCGTTCGCTTCTTTTCTTCCTCTGATTAGTAAAAATATCACTCCGCCTCCTTCTGCAACCGGGGCGAAGCAACGGTCCGCTCTGTCTTCTATAATCGGGGCGGAGCGACGGTCCGCTCTGTCTTCAGCAATCGGGGCGGAGCAACGGTCCGCCCTGTCTTCTATAATCGGGGCGGAGCGGCGCTCAGCTCTGTCTTCTATAATCGGGGCGGAGCGACGCTCCGCTCTGTCTTCAACAATCGGGGCGGAGCAGCGGTCCTCCTAGTCTTCCATAATCGGGGCGGAGCGACGCTCCGCTCTGTCTTCAGCAATCGGGGCGCAGCTACGCTCCGCTCCGCTCTGTCTTCTCCAGTCGGGGCGGAGCAACGCTCCGCTCTGTCTTCAACAGTCGGGGCAGAGCAACACTCCGCTCTGTCTTCTCCAATCGGGGCGGTTCGTCATGACCTCTGTCACATCATATCCTTTCTTCATCAATTCTTCAAAAGTTGTTACCTCAATCACCTTCTTAGCTCCTCCTCTATGATCTTCCAACATCTTCCTTAACTGTGCTTAAGTAACAAATTCTCCCCCAATCTCGCAGCGAGTGTCTCCGCCCTGTTGTAGGTCCTTTCTCCTTCCCCCTCCCTCTTAGCCATCTGTTTCTTCACTTCTGTCGTCATCTTAATTAGGTTGTTTTGGTTAGCCAATATTGATGTGAGCAGGGCGGTCGGAATAATGATCTTAGACGAGCCCGCCTCTCGACCAGAGAGCGGAGATTCCAAGTCTCTCAAAAGGTTCAAAGCAGGTTCCGCCTCCTGCCTGGGTGATGAAACTGTTGTCTCTCCTGGAGCCTGTGGCTGTTCTTCACGCATTTCCTCATCAGGAAACTCCATGTTGAAATACAACCTCCTAGGTGTCACTGGTTCTTGTGTGTGTTGGTTGTCCATTGTTGCTTAATCTCCCCAGTGGAGTCGCCAATTGTTGAGGGTCAAAAAATGGGAAGATACAATAATGAGATTTGGGTTCGTAAAACTTGAGAGATTAAAGCAACAATAATAACAACAATGGAGTCTCTGGGGTCTATGGAGGCGGAGAGTGAGCGAGTCTTGCACAATGGTCTTAGTGGGGAGGATGATGAGCTACCTCAGACAACAAAGGGGGGCTCTCCTACTCTCTTCTTCTTCCTCTCCACTCTTTTCTTTCACTCCCTGTATCTTTCTATCTTTTCTTCTCTGTAGGTTTGTTTTCTTTCACTCACTGTATCTTTCTATCTTTTATTTCACTCTTATCTTTTCTATCTTTCTTTTCTTCTTCTATTTTCCTCCGTTTTTTTCTCTCTCTGTAGGTTTCTATTGTTGTTGATAATGATCCCCCTCCCTCTATGGGTTTCTATTATTTTTTGATGATGCCTCCTCTCCCCTTTTTCACCCTTCTTAAACTCTCTACATTCCTCTCCTATCACTATCTCCCTCGGGACTCTCATTTTCTTAGCCATTAAGTGTTTTACTTCCTCCCCAAGTTCACACTATATTTACCTAACTCTCCCTAGTCTTCTTCTTTTGGGTCAGGGCCAAGAACTCCCTTTTCTATGATTCCTAGACTATGGCCTCACCTCACATATACTACTCTCTTTCCCTTTTGTCATTAAAGGTTCGCTCTCCAACCATTGTGCAAGTCCTTGAGAGACCAAATTGTCTCTCTGAGGCGAAGCTCGCTCAGAGCCTACCAAACCACAGTCCGCCCAGAGCTCCCAGGGTATGTCCGCCCTGCTGGCCACATCATCCCTGATGGCCAGTCTTCGTGGGTGGAGTCCCAGAAATCCCTTTCTTTCTTGCCACGTTTTGGGCCGCTCCTCCTTCTATGCTCTAATCTTCTATGCTGGATCCACTGGCCCAATTCTTGGTGATTCATCTTTAATTCTTCTTCTGGCCCAATAAACTGATCCTCAACAACCATCTTAAAAGACAATTAAAACCATCTCATTTATTCTAGAACATCTCATTTAAGTTGGTTTATGCTAGAAATAAATGAGTTGGCCCATGAATAAACGAGACAAAGAATTCATGAATAACTGCTAAAATACAATCAATTTAACAATCCATCAATTTTTATTTTATTTTTGGTCAAGAAAAGCAATTTTTTTTTCAAATTTCATAGAACCAGTGGCACTCTTAGAATCAAGTGCACAACTAAAAACAGAGGAAAAAAACGTTACATAGTATAATTACAAAGGGATGCACTACTAAGAGATAACATTAATATCAAGGTTTAATTGTACTTTTTGTCCCCCAATTATCACAATTTAGCGATTTTGATCCCCAGTTTTTAATTTGGCGATTTTGGTCCCCCACGTTTTGATAAGTTGCGATTTTGGTCCCTCCGCCAACTATTCTGTTAACCTTGCTGACGTGGCTGACGGAATAGTTGACGGAGGGACCAAAATTGCAACTTATCAAAACGTGGGGGACCAAAATCGCCAAATTAAAAACGGGAGGACCAAAATCGCTAAATTGTTATTATCGAGGGACCAAAAGTGCAATTAAGCCTTTTTTTTTCAATGTTTGGTTCACAGGAGTTATTTTCAGTTTGTCATATACCCTTATTTTCAATTCTGACCAAATTTTGTTGACGTATCTCACTGGAATAATAGTTAGACACGGGAGGTTAGTGATGAAGTAGATGACTTCTTATTCCAATCTTTTTTTTAATTTTTTTTTTAAAAAGGGATCTTCGCCAACATGGTACCTGCATGCTTCATGGCTAACCTCTTGCGTTTGACTAGAATTCTAATGTGACATGTGAGCAAAATTTGGTAGAAAATGGTATAGTAGGGATATATGACAAACAAAGAAATAACTTCGGGTAGTCAGACATTAAAAAAAAAGAACAAGGGCCTATGACAAGATGAGTTCAAGCTGAGAAGTTGAGACAGCCAAACTTAAAAGCAAAAGTATTTGTTATGAGTTAACGTACTCCCAATTTCTTCAAGAAATAGACAAAATCTTAATATTTAAATAATTTAATAATAAATTAAAATATTAAATTAAATATTATTAAAATAAAAAAAGCATTTCATAAGGGAAATTAACAAGATAAAAAAATGGTGATGAGGATATTCACACATTTGTTCACAGCCAAGGTTTTAAAAATGAGTTCTCAAGTCTCAACCATAATTAAAATTGCATTATTGCAACATTGATATTTTTCTAATTGAATTTTTGTAACCGTAATCGCAATCACAATAATTTGCAACGGTTGTTTTTAGAGTCTCCAAAATTATGATTACAACGGAATTTAAAACCTTAATATATTTATGTACAGTTTCATCCAAATGTAACGGCATGCAGGAACTTTATTATTACCCCTATTTTATATATATATATATATATATAAAACTCACGCCTGTGTGTAAAATTTGCCAGGGCTTGTCTCCTTATTAAACCGAATATATAAAAAATAATAATTAGCATTTGGCTTTTTTAAATGTGGATAGTTAAATGTCAGTTTAAGGGGGCAAAAGGGAAGTACAATTATAATAAGAAAATAAAAATAAAAAGATTGTAATTTACTGTCCTAGAGTTTTATGGATGTAGAGAAAAAAATTATAATGAAGTTTTTTCAATTTTTTAATGAGTTGACTTAATAAGCTACGTTTGTTTACTAGTACTCCAGTAAAAGAGAAGAATTTAAAATAACGGGATAGAATAAAAACAAAATAAATAACATGTGAATCACAAGTATAATTTGGAAAACTTATAGTATTGGGTACCACATACGTAGGTGATGTGAGTCTGATATATAGTGTTTTTGAGCATTAATTAATTTCTTTTTATTATGGATTTGACTTATTTCTTGAATAAATGTTAGGATTTTATTATGTTTTTAGGAAAGTTAGGTAATTTAGAATCTTTGAACGCTTTGATCTGTTTTGAGTTTGATTTCAGGAATTTGAAGCTTTATTTGATGATTTGTGCTATGGAATGGAAATGAATGGTGTTCTTAATTATTGTCCACGATTGGGGTTTAAATGTCAAGAGTTTGGGTGCAAAAAGCCAAAATTTAATGAAGAAAAACTCAGCCAATTCAGAAGGAGTAACGCCTAGGCGCATGGTATGATACGCCTAGGCGCGACAGTCACGTAGGAAGAGGAGTTGGAGGAAATTGATTTCAAGCTTAGGCGTGGGTATGCTGCGATTAAGTGTGAGTGCTACGAGTTGGGCCTATCTATATTGAAGATTTCAAGAATTCTGATAGATTTATCTTTTAGATTATTTATTTTAGATTTATTCTAGATTAATTATTCTAGATTATTTATTCTAGATTTATTTAAGATTTATCTTTAAGATTTAATTTATTTATAGATAGATTTATTTAGAGATAGATTTATTTTAGATTTATTTTAGGTTTAGCTTTGTCTATATATACTAGGATTTAACATTAGGTTTAGGTAGGAATTCAGATACAATAGAGAATATTGAAAGCAATTAGGATTAGAGAAGAGAGGTTAGAAACATATCATTGAGAGCAAGGAGGCAAGCCAAGGATTGAAGATCAACGTTGGAGGAATCCAATTGAAGGTTTAAAGATCTCTTACGGTAAATTCATTATTGTCTATGATGATGAGTTCTTTCCTTAATTCTTGTATTTCTTCTCTCATTATGTATAACTAAACCTCTTGTTAGGAATATGGTGTAACTGTATGGATGCTGAGATAGTTATTTGAATTATGTTTCCTGTTTTTCATTCAAATCAATTGTTTGGTTGTGTTTTAACTCCAATTCATAAAAGTAGCTAATTTATGTTTTGCTTAGGATCTCTAATCCAACAAGTGACCATCTGCGGGTTAGAATAGGTCGTTCTTCCAAACATTGTAACTGCCTAGTTTGTAGACATACATCTAGGACTTATATGACTTGAATATTCCAGTGTGTTTAATTAGTGGTTATTCGTATATCAAATCACTTAAGACATTAAGGGTCTCATATCGAATAAGAAACATAAATTCACAGAGACATCTGGTTTTTATTACCTCTGGGATGTCGTGGATTTGATGGAAAACAGATTAAGATTCATAATTAGTAACTTAGGTCCTGCAATGAAATCATGTTCCTAACGCTTTTCCCATTCTCCTTGTTCTAAATAATCTTTATTTTTTGTTTTGTCTCATTCTACCTTTTCTACGTTCTTTTCTCAAAATCTAAACAAAACTCAAGTTTCACTGGTAATTACTATTTACCTAAGAATTATTAGAAACAATTTGCAATCCCCGAGCGGAACGATAATTTTACTTACTCCGTATTACTTGTGACCTGGTATACTTGCCGATAGTCCAACAATAGGAATGTCACATTGAGCCAAACCCGAGAATGTCAAATCAAACATTCTTAGTTATGTTTCCTCCTGTCTCGAATATAATAAAAAAAACCTAATTTCATATTCTATCCAATTTGAATTATAAGAAAAAAAATTTCATGCTTATTAAGAAGGTTGTTGATACCCCAATATTTGGTAGCCCAAATTGCAAGGCCCAATCTGTATAAAGGCCCAAAAATCGTCAAACAAATAAAACAACAAAAAGACTCTGAGAAAGGCGTGCAAACATCAAGGACTGACCAGAGCGTCACTTGTCCAGAGCGTCACATTTTAATATTTTTTCCAAGAAAAGGAAAAGACGTCCTGATGACAAAGAGCACAACACATCCCCCCGAAGCGTCCCAGGCATCATAAAATCTCACAAAGAAAGTCATGATAGATGGGAGCATGCAGGGTATGGGGCTTGTGGAAGGCGCACACGTACAAACAAAGGCAACCCAACTTCCTAATACTTCAACGGCTTGTGCAAGAAGCCAAGAGGGAATATTTGCTTACCTCACTTGGTCATTCCCAAGACAAAGCCAAGAATGGCATGCCTTGCACCCCTTCCTCCCTGCAACCATTAATGCCAAAGCCAAGAATGGTAAAGAAGACAAAGCTACTCCTGATAAAGAGAAGATACCCTGAGCACATGATGCAAAGTGCTATTACCCAGCGGACAAAAGGCGAGCAACCAATGACCACCGGTCCAAAACACCATTATAAATAGGAGATACTTCTCCTTCCAAGTTCATCATCTCAAAGAGAAACAACACACCAGAGCAACAATAACAATACACACAAAACACAAGGTTCTCTCCTCTGCAACTTAGAGGAAGAACACGAAGAAGAAGAAGAGGTGCAAAGGCGAGCAGCAGAACGCACGCCTCTTACTCTCTTCAAACTTAACAACAACAACTTCAACCATCAGAGCAAACACAATCAGAACTCTAGAAGCCAAAACACAACAAAAACTCATAGTTCTTCTCTCTGAAACTTAAAGAAAGAACATCAGAATAACATCAATGAGGAATATGGAGAGAAGAAGAGCTGAAAAAGGAGAAGCTGCAACCAGAGCGCACTCGATCAGCTCCACAAGCTCACAAGAGCAATGAGCCAACATAGAGGAACACAAGTTCTTCACAGTACCAAGAGAAAAGAGAAGAAATGAAGCAGAGAAGCATTATTCAACACCTTGCTTCCTCATAAGAGCGACACAAGATCCCTCTGCCCAGCAGCAACGCCCGCTCCACTTCTCCTTTGCATCTCCAACTAAGTGTACAGGAGCAACAACAATGAAGAGAACAGAGTCTGGAACAACTCTCTAGAAGAAAAGGAGAATAAAGTATGAGGGTCCTAGAGCGACCTCCGAAAGCGCACGTCCCTGTCCAGAACACAATACCACCTCACTTCTCATTTATGCAAGAGCGACCAGAACCACAACAGTAAAGAGTAAATAGTCAATAACACATCAATGAAGAAACCAAGGAGAAAGGGAGTCACTGTCTCTCAGAAGTCGAAGGCGCACCCCTGTCGAAGGCGTCCCTGTTCAGTTTCAAAGGCCATAGACGCCCTTGTCCAATCAGTCAACCGAAGACATCCCTGTCAGCGCTAAGCAATTAGAGCAAAAGAGAAATAACCTTTACTGTTATTATGTTTGGACTAATCTTGGTCGCCTTCGTGCAGGGGTGACGCTTAGGCAAGGATAGCCCGCTTCAGGAACTCCGCAGAGCGGCGTGGCTTGGAAGGCTTTTAGACGAGAAGTCTTCCCACAAGGCGTATCAAGCCTTGGAAAGGGAAGGCGCCCCTGTTTTCATGGAGAAATGAATCTGGAAGGAACTAGCTTGTTAATGATGAGGACGCTCTTGAGTAGCACGCCCAGGCCCCCTGGCCAACCTGTCCAAACCTGTTAAGACATGCACCAAAGGTAAGTCACATTCCATTATGATCTGGGCGTCCTCATCATCACTTTCAGAGTTCCTTCCTCATCCAGTTCATCACCCCTCCCAAGGAACCAGGGCCGCTCTCGTCTGTTCACCGCTTCAACGCACCCTCCGGGGAGTTCTCAATGTTCCTTCATTTTTATTGTATTTTAGCCATAATTTCATAAAGTATTACGAACCTATAATCTCATCTAATCACTGTAATTATTGTTCCCTTAAAAAGCGGTCCGGAACAAAGGTTAGTTGATTGTATTTAATTTTTTCAAATTTATAAAAAAATAGGTATTTTAGGAAAAATATCATTGGGAATAAAACAAAAATTAAATAAGATAACAATTTTTATAGATGCTTTAGGAAAATAGTATTGAGAATGAAACAAAATTTAAGAAAGTTAGTTAGTTTCGCTTATATTTTAAACCAAGTGAAGTATGTTTTTTTATTTTAATATTTCAAATTGGAGGGAGCACTTATTAAGAAGAGTTAAGTGGATATATTTAATTTTCTCAAATTTATAAAAGAACATGTTACTTTGGGAAATTTGTATTGGGAATAAAATAAAAATTAGAAGATGTACTCTCTTCGGTTTGAAATATAAGAAAAAAACTAAATTCACACTTATTAAAAAGGTTAGTTGATTGTATTTAATTTTATCAAATTTATAAAAAAAAATATAGAGATATTTTAGGAAAATGACATTGGGAATGAAATAAAAATTAAATAAGATAACAATTTTCTAAGGATGTTTTAGGAAAGTAGCATTGAGAATGAAATAAATTTAAAAAAATTAGTTAGTTTTGTTTATATTTTAAACCAAAAAAAGTATTTTTTTTTTTTAATATTTCAAACTGGAGGAAGTACAACTATAAGGATATTTAATGAATGATTTTATTGAGAATAAAAAATTAGTTAAATTTTAGTTACATTTGAGAGTTGAGACCATTAATAAAATGATGTTTTTGTTTATATTTGAGATCGGATGAAATGATAATTTTAGGTTTTTCTAACAAGTGTACCAAGGATACATATTAAACTTTACAAAAATAGAGAAAACAATATAATTTCTTAATTTTTTTTCCTTTAATAATATCAAAACTATATTTTCCAATGCTTTCAAATTGGCCTTTTAAATAGACGGTTGTTAGTATTTTTCTTTTAGAAGGTTGCACCAAAAACTTACTTGAAAGAAGCCCAAGCGACAACAAGAAACTCTAAGTTCTTGAATAACACGAGATCAGACCTTGATTCTAAGCCATGTCAATGACAGGAACACCAGGCACATTTGGAGCCAAATTGGGCCTTTGCATTGGTTGAATCACATAACATTGTGGAACATAAGATAGACACCTCTCTTGAGCACTGTTTCCTCTGGAGAAGAGTGTTAGTTCTCAAACCCCACTCATTAGTCCCCAAACCCCATTTTTTAATTTATTCCAATAATACCCTTAACTCTTCAAATTCCTCTCTTCAGTTTCATTTGCCAAACCCCATGTCTCTCTTCATCTCCCTCATCCTTCCATTCTCTCTCTCTCCTTCACTCCCCTTACCGCCGCCAATCAGTCACCATCGCCACTGCTCACCCCATAACGCCGCCGCTGCTCTCTCTGTCAGGTATGTGTTTAGGGTTTTCGTAGTTGTTTTGTGTTTTTTTCTAGGTTATGCAAATTTCCGAGAACCCCGTGTCGAAATTTCTCGGCGCCGCGAGTTCACTGGTTGATGTCTCGTGTGGCTTGCTTCCTTTGTCTCCTTCATTAATGCCGAACACAGGTTCAACAAAGACATGGTGATGGTGGTGTAGGGTGGTTGCTTGGATTTCTAGGATGATGAAGAAGTCGATGAGTTCTGTTCTCTGGAGCTGCAGCAGATTCGTCTTGATGCATTGAAAGAAGGGGAGAAAGTTCATGAAAACAGTGATAACAAGGTAGTTTTTGATGCATTGAGGGAGCTGTACAAACTTTTGGTGACAAAGCATTTGATTTCCATCCAAGAGTGGATCTCTGTTCTAGTAAGAGTTGAAGTAGAAGAAAATAGATTCAGAGGGGTTTGAGGTTTGAGATTTGGGAGAAGGATGAAGGTGGAAGATAAGAGGTTTGGGGGTGGGAAGGTGGAAGATTTTGGGATTTGGAGTTTCATGGTGTTTGGGGTTTGTGGTTTGAGGTGGGAAGGTAGAAGATGAGAGAGGAACAGTTTTGACTTTTCACCATTAAAATGAGGTTTGGGCCTAAAGTGAGTTCTCCGCATCATGCTCCATTTTCAATGTATGTTGCCTAGTTCACCAGAAATAATTCTACAAGTGCAAATTAAGGTGCCTCCAATCCAATGAGTCGCCACAAGATTTGAATTCATGTGTTCATAGCCAACACTTGTGACAAAGTTATTAATAATGCTTTGAATTGGGACCAATATGATTGTAATTAATAATCAATATGAATATGTTCCAGAAAAACTTTCGTTGCACTTACATTAAGAATATGAATATGGTTGCAATAATTAAAAAAAAAATATATGAATATGGTCTTGTTTCTTGAATAAGATTAGTTAGTATACAATTTTAAACTAAGACAGCTTTTATGTACCGTGTAATATCCTTCATTTTTGTAAAAAGAATAAATAATAATTTATTATTGAAAGTTATTTTAAAGGAAGTATTTTGGAAAATAAACAAGAAGAAACACATTTTGAAAATAAAATAGTTTTGGGCAAGAAAGATTTAAATAGAAAATTTAGGAAGATGACATTTTAGTGAAAACGTCATCCAAAGATTTGACTGTATCTCATTCGTTAACCGTCGGATCGTGCCCAAATTTGGAGACAAGCTTCCCAACCCTCTTTTCTTCAGATCCAACGGTGTAATGTCTATTTGGAGATAAACTTCCCAACCCTCTTTTCTTCATATCCCAACCCTATTTTATTATTATTATGGTCTAAATAGATCGGATCGGACCGGACCAGACCGTTCACGAATGGTCCGGTTTGGTTCGGTCTTTATATATGAAAAACGTCAGGACCAAACAGGACCAGACCACATTAATTTAATGGTCCGGTCCCTAAAATCCATTGAAGACAGAACCGGACCGGACCGTTACACCCCTACTTCCATGATGGTCCAATTTATCCTTGAATAATGGTATTAAAAAAAGTTTATTATCCACGCCTCTGTCTGGGCGTAGAATTGTTAAAAATTTTCATTCTTACGTCTGAGTTGAGACGTAGAATGTTTTTAAAACATTTAGCTCCTACTTCTTAGCTGAGACATAGGGTTAAATTTAAATTTAATTCATTCTTTTAAAAAAGCCTTACGTCTGAATTAAAACTTAGGGGTTAAATTTTTTTTAATAAATATATATTAGAAATTTATATTAAAAAATATTATGAATAAATATGCATTAAAAAATTAAAAAATAAAAAAATTATTGACACATACATCTTAGATGAGACATAGGGTGTTTTTAAAAAATTTAATACTTACGTCCATGCTAAGATGTAGTGTGTTTCAAATAAAAATACTCATACATCTTAGCTTCGAGATATGGTATGTAAAAAATTACCCATACATCTTAGGTGGGACATAGGGTGTTTAAAAAAATTAACCATACATCTTAGTTGAAACATAGGGTATTAGATTGGACCAAGTTACCGGAAATAATAATAATACAAATTGGACCAAATTGCAATTTACATTTACCGGTGGAAATGACATGTTACCGGTTTTAATACAAGGGAGCATTTTAACAAGAACTTAACGGGGAGCAAATTAGAACGATCCCTTTTTCAAACAACAGGTTACTACATGGTTAGTAAAACCCACGCGATACAGAGGATTCATTACAAGCTACATCTTTTTACTGCAATGTTAAGTGTAAATATGTCCAATGCATTCCTGTGAACCACAATGGCAACTATTACTCTTAACCTTGAAAAATCGTCCCTTGCTGCAATTGTAATCATAACTCAGCTCTCTTCCTGCGGGAATGTTCTTAAGAGCAAACATCACTTTGTGAGGAAATCTCTTATCATCATGATCATACATAATATCTTTGACATGCAGATTAGGATAACAACTGTGATTAATAAATCTTCCTATATTTCCATATCTTGTTGCATCAATGAAGCCATTTCCAGCACCTGCAAAAGGAGACTATAACTGTTACATAAAGTCGAAACGCGCACCAAAGATGACGACATGCATTAAAAACATACCTAGGTGAAATATATAGCTGTCGTTATGTAGCCTCGATCCAGCAGCTATGTAACGACAGACTTCTCCAATGTACTCGCAAACAAAGCTTCCGGCGGGAATGAAAGAGCGTGTCCTAACACCCCAACCTTTTAATTCAGTTTTGAAGATTTCTAGTTGGAACCGAATACCACCCTGGCTTACTCGGTTGATGCAAGTGGAGGAACACTTGCAAGAAGGGCCACACTCATATATGCAGGGTAATTTCATGTGAGGAGCAAGCCTTTTGTTACAGTCATACGGTATTATTCCACAATTCTTTACAATGCAGGCACATTTGCCATAATCAACACATCCATCTACACAATCACAGCCCCATAGAGTTGGCAACTTTAGTCTCTGCGAATAGAATCCATTAACTATGTAATCAAAGGAGGGAGGCATCTGGTGACAATCTATTGGCGTCACTACTCGAATAGCAAACTTTTCTTGTCCATTCGAAATATCATTCACACGGATAACATCCTTTTGGGATTTGAGTCTCTTCCTTTGAGTAAAACTAGCAAAGTGCCCTGAATTGTTCACATCCTTGGGGGAAACACAAGTATTGGGCTGCTCTAAAATTCTATTCAGCGTAAACTTGAACACAAGTTTTCCAAATTTTCCTCTTACTTGAGCCCACTTCTCCACCAAATACAAGCCATCATAAACATAGAAAAATAAGCTGTTAGAACCATTGTTGCTGCTGCCAATGTCCATTCTATCAGATTTTCCACAAACCTTCAATATCACCCTCACAGGACTTTGGGCATCCATGCTATTCTTCAAAGCAAGATTTCCTCCTTCCAATTTCTGATCACGTGGAACAACATTAGACCCTGTACTAGGATTGCCTCCATGACCTATATAAATCAAGGATCCACTTGATCCTTTAACATTGTCGTAGCGTTTAGTAACGACAATGCTTGTGGCCAATTTGTGATCACCCTCCCCCAAGTAATCAATTCCACTATGAAACTGATGATGAAGACCAACAACAAGAAGCTCAGCTCTGTATTGAAACCGATCACCAACTTCAATTCCAGGGACATGTCCCACACGCTTCCTAGTGTTCTCCCATTGATGCTCCTCCTTCATCTGCATCGCTGCATCCATCAATGCTTTCTTCTTCGCTTTCATATAGTCACGTCGGTCTGCAACTGCTTTATATTCACGAAAGTATTTGCTAAACAAGTTCCTAAATATATCCAATGCTTGGTCCACCTTTCTGTGTTTGAGAGAGACTCGCCGAGTAGGAGACCATTCTTCATTCTTTCTCCCGACTGATTTTGATGCTTCCATTTCCAAACTTCCCTGCTTACGAATTGAGCATGTATTAGCAAAAACACAGAGAAGGGCCATATGATATGTCAAAAAAATTAAGGGCTTAAGCAATCATTGAAGGAGGTGAAAATATAGTGGAAAAGAAGAAGAGAGAAGCAACAAAACAAACCCCTTTTTTTTTGTAATAACAAAACGAACCCTTGGAATCACTCTATATGGAATAAAATCGAAAGCAAAGATTTTTGAAGAATATAGGCATTTGACTAATAAAGCATATATAGAGAGATATAGATATAGATATATAGAGAAGCAAAAACCATTGAATGCAATGAAAGAAACAAACATTTTAGAAAATCAAACACTTAAGCAAGAATTTTTAGAATACAGGGGAAGGAAAAAGAAAAGATTAGACAAACACTAGAAACTTTATGAAATGAAAGTAAATGCATATAGATAATTATTATTATTATTGTTAGTAAATATCAGGAAAGAGGTGAAAATAAGGTGGTGAGGAAGATGAAGAAATGCAAGTGGTGTTTCATAGAAACTCAAAAATACTCTGAATTGGGGGGCAAAAGCAAGCAATTGAAGATACAAGTTAGAGAATCAAACACTTAATAAACACACTAAGAATCAAGGAAGAAGAAAAGAAAAATATGAAACAAACACTTTAAACATTCTGAAGTAGAAACTAAAACCCCATGAAATAAGTTAAAAAAGTAAGAAAAAAGAGAAAGTAAAACCCCACATAATATCACAGTGAAACAATGTATAGGGATACAGAAAAATCAACCCTTGAAGAAAATATAGAAGTTACTTGAAAGGAGAAAACACTTTTGAACGGTTAAAAAAAAAAAAAAAAAAGCATTTGAAGAATAAAAAAACAAGGAAATTAAAAAAAATAAATAAAAATTAGACTGTTACACTTACACGTTACAAACCCTTGAATAAAACATTGCAAGAACTGAGAACCAAGGAAGAAGAATGAGAAGAAAAAGTTAAAAGAAAGAAACAGTGGGTAAAAGCATGCATTTAGAAACATGGAAACAAACACTAGAAGAACTCATTAAAGAAAAAAAGTTAATATCAGTGGAAAAAAAAGAAGCAAGCATAACACTGAAAATAGAGAAACTTATTACACAGTAAGCAGTTAAAAGAATCAAAACGACAATGGCTAAAAGAATAAATCAAAAAAATCAAAACTTGATGAAGAGGCAAGCCGGTACACAGATAAAACGGCAATGTTGACACAGTAAAGAAGGAAGAAAAGCAAACTCTTGTTCTTAAGAAGAGAGGAATGTGAAGAAGCAATCACTTGACTGCGGTCAAGAAACAGAGACGAAAGTCGGTTGAAAAGTGATTTTTCATACGTGCCGTGAGTTGCTTTGTGCCAATTTCTTAGGAATTCAAACACAATATTTAATTATTTTACCAAAATTACGACAAGAGATAAGGAAAATAATCTAGGCAACTAACATATAGGATAAAAATAAAACAATGTTACCAATTTGGATGAGTGATAATCGGCTCGATCTCGTTTAAGTAAAATCTCAAGTTTGATTTTTCGTGGATGCAAAAAAATATGTTGAGAGACTCACATGTCATAGTTAGGCACATGACCTGGTTGAATTCGGATGTACCAAGATAGTACTTGAGGAATCAGAGGAAAAGAAAAACTAAAACAATTTTTTTATAAAAATAATATAGGAAAAGATAAAAAGTTGAAAAAATAAGATAAGATAAAAAGGTATTTTTTAAAAAAAGATTTGGTTAGTTTTAAATTTAAGTATGGGGAAAATGATAAATAAATGATAGGATTGTCATCAAATTTGTTTTAATTTTATTTTTAAAAGATTTATAGTTGATTTTTAACAAATTTTGAAAGATTTGGTTAAAGAATAAAAGAAGAATGTTCCATTAGACTCCCAATGTCAGTTAAAAAACTCTATTTTTCTTAATCTAATTTTTCTATAAATAAAACTATCTCCCTCATCTCAAAAACATTCATATAGGTAATTACTTTAGACATTTTTTTTTTACACAACACTTCCAACAACTCTGAAAGTGAACAAACAAAGTTTGTTGCCCTTGCCATGTTGCAGGGGTGAGTAGAACCCATATTGTGAACAAACAAAGACAAAAAGAAACAAATCAGATATAAGAGGTGACGTGTTCAGGTATATTCTCAAGTCATCTTGTAACACCCCTCATTTTTGGAAATAAATAAATAATTATTTTATTATTGAAAATTAATTTAAGGAAAATATTTTGGAAAAATAAGTATAAAGAAACATATTTCGGAAATAAAATAGTTTTGGTAAGAAAGATTTAAATAGAATATTTATAAAGATGATATTTTAATAAAAACGTCATCCAAAGATCGTGTCATATCTTATTCGTTAACCGTCGGATCTTGCCCAAATTTGGAGACAAGCTTCCCAACCCTCTTATCTTCAAATCCAACGGTGGAATTTGTCTTTGGTGATAAAAAGCCTAGACAATCGATTGTCAAATGTGACAATCGATTATCCTGTCATTTTAAGTGTGACAATTGATTATCACGAGTCTACTGCAGCTGGTTTAAGGCAGTGGAAGCTAGAAGCTCGTGGAAACTTGGATATTTTTCGTTCCTAAGGACACATGGAAGGCTCCTAGATGGTCTAGGACACATGTGTGGTGTAGGAAAAGGATGAAGTCATGGCTTACTTCATCCCTTACCTCATCTTCCTTCCTTTTCTCTTCTATAATAGCCTATGCTATGGTTGTTGTTTTTGCATGTTTTCTTCAAGTCTCCTTGCCCAAACTCTGTCCAAATTCCCTCTCAAGTTCGTGCTTGTGACTTGCCTTAAGTTGCAGCACCATAAGCCTTGAATTAGTGAGCAAAAAGCTTGAAGAGTGTGGTGATTCTTGTGCTTCAATAGAGTTTGTGTTGCTCTCTTTGGCTGCCAACCTTAGCTACTGTTGTTGCTGCAACTTCAGAGGGTATTCTTAGCCTTTAAGTCTTGAACAAGGTATGAGAGAGTCATTCATATTGCTAGGATTATTGGTTGAGGAAGTTTGATAATTACATGGTATGAATTGTTGAGTCATGACAAGGATTGCTTGGTTTGGAGACCAAAGCAATCTCATGGTCTTGCTTAAATTATTTGCTGAATTGTGAAGTTAAATGAATGATAGGACATAATTGATTTATATGAGATATATAAATGTATGTCATGAATTATGCATGTTATGAATAGTTTATGAAACTTGGTTGAATGAATGATATGTTGGCTTGAACTATATGTGAAAATAGCTTAGAAACCTCTAATATATGTTGCATGATGGTTGCTAGAAGTTTTAACAAGTATTGGAATGAATTGGATGTGAAACTCATGAGATTTTGCTCTCAGGTCTGTCATGACAATAGATTATCAGGGATTGACAATCGATTGTCAAGACCGGCAGAACCTGAAATTTGTGTTTTAACTCATTTATGAATTTTTATTACATGATTTATGCCTGGAACTTGATCTTAGTTATAAGGAAGAAGTTGTCTTGATGAAATGATATATGATTATGATGAAACATGCTATATGAAAAGGTTCAAGGGAATTAAATATCAATGACACTGATTTGAGGTTGGAACTTGATATAAATATGTTCATATATGTACCCTAATTTGTCTTAAGGAAAAAGAATGAGTTTGGAATTGATTTGGTTTGTAAAAAGAACATGTTTTGATTTCAGATCTGTCATGACAATAGATTATCGATTGTCCAGACCTGCAGAACCCAAATATTGTAAGTTAGCCAAGTGTAGAGTGTTTCCTAACTGAATCATGATCATGAGCTAAGGGATAACTGAGGGTTGAACTAAGATGACTAGAATTCTTGGAGCGAATATGTTCTAGGTAATAACTTGAGACTAGATAGAGCTATTAAGTTTAAAAGTAAAATTGATAAGGATGAAGTAATGAACCTAGCTGAGTTTAGGCTTAAAACAATATTAGAATTATGTCTATTATGTTATATGATGCTTATGGAAAGTTTAAGTGAAGTATGAAATTGATTTGGGTATGAGGTTGATGAGTTTTTGTCTCAGGTCTATGTAGACAATAGATTGTCAAGATTTGACAATCGATTTTCGGGGCCTGACAGCATTAAAAATTGTTTTGTTAATTATAATAAGAAGTTAATAGGTTAATGGTATTGTGGCATTCATGTTAAGGACATTGAGAGTATATCGTAATTAATGTGAGTTGGTTGATTAAGAAAGCAAGTTTAGTTTTAAGCTTGGTATGAGAATGATTATATGGGAAATTAATTAATAATGACAGTGGATTAATAACATATACTTTTGTGTTAAGAATAATGATGCTTTGGTTAATCATATACATATTAAGTTGAGGTGAGTTTTAGTTGTTGACTTTAGTTTTGAGAAATTGAAAGTAATGATTATGGATGATGCCAATTATAGATTATGATCCAAGTATGATGTATGATGATTAGCTCCGATCGTTGAGCTTGAATGATTAGCTTCAATGTGAGATCGTTGAGCTTAGATGATTTCCAAATAGTACGGCGTGGCCGCTATACGAAGACATGTGGAACGGTGTGGCCGCCATATGTATGATAAGTGTAATGTGATTCCATATAGTACGGTGTGGCCGCTATATGAAGACATGGAACGGTGTGACCGTCATGTGTATAATGATGATGAATTACTCTTGATAATGGACATGTTGACAATTAATATATGGAAAGTGCATTTCATGCATGGTGATACGGGAATCGTAAAATGAGTAAGGTGCATGTGGGATGGGAGACCATATAGTACGGTGTGGCCTCTATATGAGGCGGTTGGAACGGTGTGGTCGCCACCGTGGACATGACAAGGACCTAGGATCATTGATGACAATGGTTCAAGGATCTTCCACTTGTTCATTTTAGGATCGTGGTAGATGTGGTTCCAATATAGAACGGTGTGGTCGCTATACAGGTTGTGGAAGCATCGAGCGCATGATTGCCTATCCCAGAGTGTTGTTTTTATGGAAGAGTTGAAAAGAATATTTTGAGAGACGTGCATGCATAGCATGAAAGAGTAATGACCATAAGTAATATTGTTTGATAAGACACTTGAGCATGCATTTATTATATTGAAATGATATCTGTGATGCTTGTGTTTGACCAATCATATAATCTGCTTATGCGATATGAAAGTGGCTTACTCCTATACTACCATGTCTTGGTGGTAGGTTCTTTTGTAGGACATGACTGATGCGAGAGTTCATTAGAAGAGACAATCAGGATGACATTCAGTCATCCGAATCCTTTTACAGAAGGATCGAGTTGTGAAAACCATGCTCTGGGTGTAAAGAGAGATTTTTGGGGATTTTATATTTACACTCAGACTGTTTTGTAATTTAATATGATATTAACAAGTAATGCTTTTGGTTTCATACTCATGTTGGAAAAGTTTTTATTAACTCATATTTTTATTTACCTTAATATTTTGGGATGTTACACACCTGACCCGTCCTCTAATGCATATCAAAATTTTATTGTTCTCCACTCATTTGCTTTTATCTAAAATTTTACTATGTCATAGGAATTATCATTGAAATGGGAACAACTTCACTCATGAAATATTCCCTTTATTTCTTTATTGTATAGTTATAAATATAATATGAGTGTCTTGTCTGAGATGTTTATGTTAGTGATATATTAAAATTTTATTGATGTGTATATGCTAAATCATAGGTACTCGCTAGCAAAGTATTCATCTTTATCTCTTTTGAATAGCAATGTCCGTTGATGTTCACTTTTTAGGTTGTGCATAATACTAAATCACGTTGAGTAAGCATAATGATGAGATCACATGAGATTCAAATTTTAGATATCATTTTAACTATATGACAAATAAATATCTTTTGTGATAAAGTACTTCTTGCATCATATCAATTTTTTGTCATTATTGTCTCAAGAATAAATCAATATTTTTATAAATTTAATATTTATATTTTTATCTTGGGTCAACCGGACCCGTCCCAATTTATACTCTTCCCTACCATGTTCCTTCCTAATTACGGATGAGTTCAGATTCAAAAATTGAGTCAAACAACATTTAAAGACGAGGGAGGGACAAGTCTAACTCGTTTTAACCCGTCCTACGCTCACCTCTGTCCCGTTGGGTCCATCACTTGGTCAGAGAAGAAAGAAAAAGATGAGTTTTTCTCCATCGCTTTTTGGCCCCCACTTCGATTTTTAATGGACTATTATGACCTTAAGTGTTTTTCAACTTCCGACTCTTAATAGTCGGAATAAGTATTCCAATTTTTACAAGTCGGAAACAAAATTATAGATATTTTCGACTTGTACATGTCGAAAATATAAAGAGTGAAGACCCAATTTGGTCCTTCGAGTTTTTCAACTGGGAGACTTTAGTCCCTCAAGAATTATAATTCACTTTTAGTTCCTAAAGAATTTAAAAAAATACCACTTTAGTCCCTGTTTTCATTCCCTTAACTATTGTCACTATTAGCATAACCTGTAACATTTCATTCCCAGGTGCTAATGGTCTCCGAGTAAATGTCTCTGGTCCTTCTGGAAACAGTGACAGTAGTTAACGGAATGAAAACATAAACTAAAGTGGTATTTTTTAAATTCTTTAGAGACTAAAAATGAATTATAATTCTTGAGAGACTAAAGTATCCCAGTTCAAAAACTTGAGAGACCAAATTGGATCTTCACTATTTTTTTTTTAAAAATTTCAGACTACTTTGAGTCGAAAACTACAAATGGTGGTTGGGTTTGATCACACTGGTAGCCATTTCTAGGTATTTGAATCCCAAGGTGTTGTTCCTGACATAGTCACTATGGCCAAGGTAACATATACTACATGACTCTTATATATTCCTCTTGCCCGTGTATAAGATTTTGTGTTTATTTGACTCATATATTTTGTGTTTATTTCTATCATGTATTTGGATTATTATATAAATAGAAAATGCGAAAGTTTAAAAATCATAATATTTTAGTTCTTCTGAAATCTCACGTATTGAATGTTATATACTTGTATGATGTCTGTGGATTTGTTTAAGTTATTGGCCGATGGGTTCGTGTAAGTTAGGTAATCTTGGGCCAATCGTGGCTAGAGTTCTGCATGCATTGTTGAGTTATCCATGTTATCTACCAACGTGGCAACAACTCATTATTTTGCAGACACATGACATGCTGATGTAGCAATCTGTTAGCCATGTAAACAATTAACGGTATTTTACTAACGGCAGGTACCAAAACAAAAAATTTTAAACTTCCAACGACCTTGACCGATAAAAAAAAATAGGGACTAAAACCAAAATTCGATAAACTTTCAGGGACCTTTTACTTTAAAAAAAGACACGTGAAATGTTGACGTGACACTCTGTTAGCCACATCATCAATTAACGATGGATCTCTAACGGCAAGGACTAAAACCAAAAATTTTCAACTTTTAAGGATCAAAACCGGTCAAATAAAAAGATAGGGACTAAAACCAAAACCCGGTCTACTTTTGGAGACCAAATATTTAAATAAACCTATATATATTTATATCATTTAAATCCTAGGAAAATAGTTTCAGTGCTCATAATAAAATAGGTCCCGTGTGGTTAGCTCAGTTGGTAGCACCCAGGGACATTTAGCTTAAGACCTAGGGTTTGAACCCCCCACTGTAATAAAAAATAAAAAAACCAAAGTTTCAATCATTACTAACTACACAAATTTACTTAACAAAAAGTCAACTTCCTAATTAAAACACACATTCACTTCGTATTTACCTTAAACAATAAACAAGATTACAAGAGTAAGAGAAAAGTTTGTTACTCATTAACATATTTTTCTTGTTCCATAAAAATACTCTTCCATAGCTCCTAGCGAAGGATGCATAAAAATCAATACTGATGGAGCTTCAAAAGGCAATCCAGGCATGACGGGATATGGAGGCATCTTTCGGGACTGTACAGGCACTTGGTTGTTTGGCTTTTATAATAAAATTGGGATCACCACGGCCTACACTGCTGAACTATGGGGAATCCTATCAGGTCTAAAGGTGGTTTGGGAGAAAGGTCTCAACAACATCATTGTGGAATGTGATTCCCTCTCAATTGTCAACATGCTGAATAATGATGATAACGTTGGAGATCTTGAGAAGACTAACCCGTTGGTTCGTCGCATTAGGAGTTTGCAGAAAAAGGACTGGACTCTTTCTTTTTCCCATTCTTTACGGGAAGGCAACAGATGTGCTGACTTCATGGCTAATTTCAGCCTTGACAAAGACTTTGGCTGCCATATTATGGAATTTCCTCCTCATGATATTCGCAGTATCCTGCGTCAAGATTATAATGGGACTGCTTTGCCCAGAGACTCTTTTGTAATCTAGTTCTTGTGCTTTGTTGGGGCTCCTCCCCCTTTGTTAACAAAAAAAAAAAAAATTCTTCCATAGAAATAAGTTACTAACATAGAAATACTTTTTCCTCAGTTCCCTTTCCCTCTTTTGTTCCTCAGTTTCTTCATCTGCTTGGTTTCTTTTTGTGCGGAGCGTGAAAGAGGAGTCCCTCCCCTTTTTTAGGTTTGGGTGTGGGTTTCAGTCTTAGTTTTTTTAGGTTTAGTCTTGCCTTTGTACAAGTTTGTTTCATAAATAAGTGTTTATTGTTCAGTTGTTTGTGTGTTTCTTTGGAGGAGGCCTTGTGTGGTGTGCGAGTTTTCAGATATGATGATTTTCCTCTCTTTTCAAATAACTGGAAGCATGATGGTCGAGACAAATACTTCTCTACAGTTCATCAGCATATTTTTGCGTAATTGGTCAGCTTTTGTTCTGTCCTTGCATCGTCTTGGACCTGTACTTCATCAGAATTTAGTACCTTTAAGCATTTATTTTTATGGTATGTTGTCTCTTGCTTTACGCCTATGTTCCTATTTATTTAGGACAGGCCAAAAGATTGTTAACAACTGTACTCCAGTTTGTTTTACAATCTTCTGTAGACATAGTCAGGCATGATGTCGCCTCTCTTTTACAATGTAATTCTTCTTTGGGAGCGGTTTATTAATGTTATTTTCTTTTCCCTTAAAAAAAACATTTTAACGAAAATTGAAATAACATCATAAACATTCAAAATTCAAGGATCCAAAGATTTAAAAAAAAAAGACCAATTCTATAAAACACTTAAATCCAAAGATTAAAAAATTAAATAAGCAAAAAAATAAAAAAAGAAATGGAGGAAGTATTACTTTTTCGAAAAATTCTATGCTGCTCCGGTTTTACAATGCACCGGACTTTTTTGTTAAACTTTTTTTCTAATGCAGATTTATTCATGCTTCATTTTTCCTTGTTTGGTTTAGGAGAGAAAATGGAGAGAAAGGAAAAAAACATGGGACCCACAAAAAAGTTTTCTCTCCCCAAATGAAGAGAAAACTATGATTGACATGTAAAATTACTAATTTGTTCTTCACTTGTCCATTTTACTTCATCTTTTTTTTTATTTTTTAATTAAAAAAATAAAACATTTTTATTTGAATAAAAAAACTATTTTTATAATATTTTGGATTCGAAAATTTTATTATGTAATAAAGAATTGAAGTAAAAAAAAATATTTGACCATATGAGATATAGATATATACGAAAAATAAAAAAAATATTTATATTTTTGAAAACAATGGTGTAATTGTCTTTTGACAAATTTATTATTTTCTCTCTTTCCACTTTTCTCTCCAGCCAAACAAAAGCCAAACAAAAGGAAAGAAAACTCAACTTTTCTCTTTTTCTAATTTCTTCACATTTTCTCTCATACCAAACAACCATAAAATCTACTCATTTTTTCTCCATAATCCCTCTTCCCTATTTCTTTCTTCTCATCTCCTCTCTTCCTATTTTCTCTCCGTTAACCAAACAAAGCCATTAAAGTGGGCCTTAATTATGACAAACTATCACGTTTATTAATTTCTTCTCATGTGAAATTATCGATGGAAAGAGTATTGATTCTATTGAATATGCTAGCTTAATAGTTAAGAGTTAGTTCTTCGATTTCACAGCTACCGTGCAACTTCTCATTTCTTTTTCTTTTTTTTTTTTGCCTCAAATGTGTGTTTTTTCAAGAGGTTTTGTTTGGAAATTTTTTTCAAGAGGATCCTCTCAGAAAAATTTTTTGCGTAATTTTAAAAGGCATTTCCAACAAAAGGAAGAAAGAAGGGAGAAGAGAGGATGAAAAAATGATACTCCCTCCGTTTCATAATATTTGTCCTTTTGTACATTGGCACATAGATTAAGAAAGTATTAATTATTGTAAGTATTATGGATAGTTTGTCCAAATGCCCCTATTTAATCTTTATTTGAAAATTGTAGTAGTATTTAATTTTTATTAGTAAGTGTGTCCATTAATTAATGTATAGTAGTTTAGAGATGAGAGAGATGATAAAAGTACTCCCTCCGTTCCTAAATATAAGACCCTTTTGATACTTTTGTTTTGTTCCTATTTATAAGACCCTTTACCAATTTTCAATGAGCATTAATTACTTTTTTCCACAAACACCTCTATTTATTTAACACTTTTTAGATTCCCAATAATATTAATAGGGGTAGTTTTGAAAATACATATCAAAAGTTCACATTTCCAATACAATTAATTAAATTATTCCACTTTCTTAAATGACGTTAAATCTTCCAAAGAGGTCTTATAAATAAGAACGGAGGGAGTATAATTAATGAGAAGTGAATGAAATGATTGGATGAAAGGTTAAAATTGGAAATAAAAATATGTTTATGTATTGAAATTGTAAAAGGACAAAAGATATGAAACAAGAAAAAAAAACTAAAATGACAAATATTATGAAAGGGATGGAGTAGTTCATAGATACTAAAGGGAAATAGATTCTCTAAGATTATGTTAAAGTAATATTGGTATAAAATCATTAAAATCCAAAATAAAAAATTTTAGTTTTATTTTAAATTTTAGCATAAAAAGGGGAATGAGATTTTTTTAACAGACATTTTAAGTATAAAAATAATTAAGAAGGGATAAAAACCAATAACTCCCGTTATATTTTTTTTGGTTACGCAAGTGATATCTGGGCTTCACTCTCCCCAGGAATTGTTGCCTCTCAAGCAGGAGTCGAATCTTTGGTTCCGCACTCCCTTAACACCACAGCTAGTTAACCACTAGAGCCAACCCTCTTGGTACTCCCGTTATACTATTTTTGAACCCTTAGCAACATAAGATTTTCACGGATTGGGAAGTCTCACGAAGTTTGCGTCATGATTGGTAGAATTTCTCCAATACCATAATTGGCATAGAAACTAATTACTATTTTTCTCCCACCTCTTCAGGGACAGGGACTATTTTGTACGGCCATTTTATTTCGTGGATAAAACAGAGTTCAAAACATCACCTACTTTACAGCTGCCAAGTTTCACACGATGAAAATCTACTAATCTTCAAGGAGTGTAATTTCCAGAATAAATAGAGAACATCTCCAACTAGGTGGTTGAACAAAATATTGATGATCCAAACCAAAAAGAAAAAAAGAAAACGAAGAGTTCATATCTTTTTTTACAAGACATGAAAATATCAAAGCATCAAGTTAAGACAGTACAGAGAAATATATTATTATCAGAGCTATATGGAGAATCCATACAGAAGATTAAAACATGACAAAAAATTTCAAGGCAATACAGCAATAACCTCCAAAATCAATCCACTGGTCTAGGATCCCCAAATCCACATCATTGTTGCAAATAAGGTTATATAAAGAACTAGCCAGAAGCTGTCTTCTTTTGCTGGAAAATGACTGCATAGACAGGAACCGCAACACCAATGCTGAAAGCAGTGAACACGGCGAGGGACATTTTCAATCCCTGATGCTTCATCCTGTCCAAGTTGTACATGTGCTTCGCATGAATGTAGTATGGCTCATCATGGCCATGTCCACCCATCCTCTTCACGCCAGTGGAATGGAAACCTCTGCTCACTGTCACACAAAATAATATCCTATCAACTAAGGGTTGAGACTTGAGAATTGTTGAGAACAGTAAGTTCATATATACTCTATACAGTAAAATTTAGTTGAGAATTGAGATCAATAAATGTTATTAGTGATTCTTTAAAAACTATAATTCTAATTCTGATAAAACAAATTCTGATAGGTTCCAGATCAGAAACAATACAAAAGCTGAGATATGGATCTCCTCTCCTGCACTGATATCAAGGTGATTAAAGATCAGCGGAGTTGAATATGTGTACACAAGAAGGAAAACCAGCAGAAAATGAAAAGAAAGCACACTGATAAATGATAACCTCACTATTCCACGGGCCTTGTCCTCTTCTCAGTTCACTTAATTCTTTATTAGGCAAATATTAGTATTTAGTATCCCTCTAGATTTATGTTTAAGGTAGTTATTAAGACAGTTATTAATAGTATTGTTATAAGATACTGCCTTAGAAACATGTTTCCATTGTGGAGCACCCTAACTGATAATAAAATAAAAATGTAAATAAAGAAAATCCTCAAATACACAACAAAAACTAAAGCTCCTTTAACATATAATACGATGGAATGTAAGTTCAGCAATAGGCGCATGAATCCTACCCTAAAGGTGAAGATTGGAGAGCATGCCAATCCTACCCTAAAGGTTCAAGTACCTTGGGTCTATCATACAATAAGATGGAGAAATAAAAGAAAATGTGAACCATAGGATTTAAGCAGGGTGGATGAAATGAAGGAGTACCTCGAGTGTTTTATATGATAAAAATGTACCCCTCAAACTTAAAGAGAAGTTTTACCGCACTGCTATAAGGGTGGCTATGCTGTATGAGACCGAATGTTGGGGGACAAAATATCAACAAGAGAATAAATTTCATGTAGCAAAGATGAGGATGTTGCAGTGGATGAGTGGACACACTAGACTATATAGGATTAAAAATGAGTGCGTTCGAGAGAGAGAGAGAGAGTTGGGGTTACATCGATCGTAGAAAATATGGTAAAATCCCGCCTTATGTGGTTTTGACATGTGTGAAGAAGACCAGTAGAAGCCCCGGTTTGAAAAGTAGAATGAGATCCCAGGTACTAGAGGCAAAGGAAGACCAAGAAAAACCATAGGTGAAACAATTAAGAAGGATATGGCGCTAAAAGCCTTATCAATGAACATGATTTATGACAAACCACTATGGCGTCGTTGGATCCATGTAGCCGACCCCACCTAATGGGACAAAGGTTTGATTGTTGTTGTAGTAAATAAAATCCTCAAATACACAACAGTAACTAAAGCTCCTTCCTGGCAATCACTACTACCATGCTATATAGTAAGGGGACAAGTCGTGGAAAACACGACTGTCAAATCTCAATGATTTTAGATCTATTATTTGGAACATTAATAACCTCCTTGTCACTCTCTCCAATCCCATTCAGTTTCCTCTTGAAACTGACCAAACTCGACCACATCTCATCTCCACACGGAAGATGCCACAAAATTGATACTGCGAAACCAAGACTGTGACCCTTTGGTCTTCTCACTAAATTAAATCAGAAAGCCTCCATCATGTTAAGTCACCACAAGACAACATTCGAAAATTCCTGTTTGACAGCGAAGGTTTGATTTCATCAGTCATAACTCTTACTCTCAATCTCTTATGTTCAGTACCAGCAGACCAAATTCCAAAACCCATTCAACAATTAATAAGACCATCCACCCTGTTGATACAATTAAGCATGCATGATGTTCACTAATTTTCATTATGCACTAGCAAGATTTCCAAATAGACATTGTTGGACAATCAAATCGAAAAATTCAAATCTCATGCACCAATAACCTCCCACATAGCACAACTCACAAGCACGATATAGGGCTGGCTTGTTAAAAAAATACTTTTTTTTATCGAAAAAAAAGATATACTTGTCTAACACTTGCACATTTGTTAGAATACTTCAGCTTGTTCAGAATTCACCTTTGCAAAAGACACTTTTGTTTAATCACTTTTTTCTAAGACTAAACAAAAGGGCCTATATTTATAAACCGCACCCTCCCGATAATCGAACCTAACCTCCTATCACTGAGGCTTTAGAATTTTAATCAGCTTTCATTCAATTGTAATACAAAAATGCCTATCATCTTCGAATATGATTGATAATAGGAGTAATAATAATAATAATAATTAATAATAATAACCTATTAGTGTGACAATTAAAGATCTGACTCCTCTAAAACAAGGGTTTCACTTTGAAAATTGAAGAGCTATAAATCAGTAAAAAAATATACTAACATTTTTTATTTCTCTCCATCATGTATATATAACAAACTATGAGTTTGGAAAAATCCACTTAGCTAATTTTCTCATTACGTCAATTACATTAATTTTTACGAACTACCCATAAAAAAATAATAAAAATGAATGAATTGTTGGTATTAAATAGTACCGTACCTGATTTTGAGAGGGAGGAGTGGGAAGAAGCGATTAACTTGGAAGCAGATCTAAAAGTGTTGTTCAAAGCCATGGTAGCAATGTGGATTACAAAAGCCGACGGCAGAAAAGCTTGCTTTGTGTTTTCTTTCCTCACTCTTCTATGGTTGCGGTAAGTAAACAAACAGTGTTTGATTATTTGTTTAGGGTGGGGCGGGTCGGGTTTGAACTAACTCATACATACATACATACATACATACATACACACACATCATAAATATTTTAGAAAAATTTACACCATAGGAGTGTTTGTTTTTTGATAAATATTTATGCATATAATTTATTTATTATGATTTATAATAGAGATTTAGTCCTCAACCCCCACTTTCTGTTTAGTCCCCGGCTCTCAAACAAATTTTAATCCCAAAAATATCATCATTTTTCCCCTAAACCTCAAACCCCTTTCCTCTCTTCCATTGCTCCTACTTCTGCTACCGCTGTAGTTCAATTGCTCTTCGCCATAAGAAGAGGAATCAAGTTCGAGTTCGAGTGCGATCGAAAAAAGAGTGATGTTGTTTAATGTGCAAAAATATGCACACGAAAATCGAAGGAGGAAGGCTGTTGGGGCAGTGACACCAACCTCCGCCACTAACCAATAGCGTCACCGAGAGCCATCGCCACCACATCGTCGCTTTAGCGTTTCATTGACAAAGTGAGTCTAAGATCTGGGTTTTGGTTTTCACATCACCGTTTGAGATTTTCATTGAGAGTCTCTCGTATATGAGTTTTGGGTGGGGGATGGGTGAGGTCTCAGATGTAGTTTGACGGATGATGAAGACTGTTGGGGTTTGACGACAAGTGAGGAAGAAAACAGTTGGGGTTTGGTTGAAAAAATAAAAGCAAAGGGTATTTTGGTTATTTTACATTTAAAATGGGGGTTGAGGACTAAATCTCTTTATAATATTTACTAATATCATTAAGTCATAAAAGTTACAAACTGAATCTTGTTTGCAGATGTCTTTGGTGCTCTTTTTTTTAACCAACAATTTGTACAATCAACAATCGAAAGATGGTAGTTACTTTGATGCTTTGGTCTTGTAATATTCTGGTTATTTATAACTGTTGATGTATTATTAAAAAAATAAGAGGTTGAGATTAGAATATGAAAAATGTAAAAAATGACAATGTTATCCTTTCCCTTTCCTCGTTTATTATAGTGCTTCTAGCCTCTTCGACGACAACCACAACTGCCCACCTAAGGCCCTCATAACCGTTTCCTTTATGCTCTAACCTCCTCATTCCTTACCCATGGCCACCTTAGCAATGGATTGATCGCGATCACCACTGGATTCATCACCTCATTTTGCCAAAGGACACCATCGATTGTGTTGCCATGACCAAATTTGACAAGGAACGACAATGTTATATCTCTCCAGATCTCATTCGAAACAAGATGAAGAATTGTCATCTTATCACCATGAATCACAGGAGAAGTACCAACAAAAACCAAAGATCGAATCTAAGCAAGAAGGGTTGATGATGACTAATCTTTCACGAACAAGTGAGTCGAACGATGGTGATGAGGTTGGTGGATGAGGAAGGTTAAGAGCTATGGCTATGGGTGAAGGATGATAGCACTGAAATATGGAGTTGAGATGCTGGTGCGAGTCTGGGTGGGATGGGTGGGTGATTGTTGTTGGTGGTGGGACAAAACCCCTAGGAGAATGAGGGGTTAGGATAGAGTAAGAGACATTATTAAGGGCGACAGTTGGGAGAGATAGAATAGGTGAGGGCAAAGAGAACGTGAGTGGCGATGACATCGGCAACTATGGAGAAGTGCAACGATTGTGGGGTGAGGTGCTAATGCTGCTAGTGCTACAAAGGTTAGATATGGATGATGGGGGTTTGGAATGAAGATGAAGGTAGAATAAGTGTAATGGAAGTAGATTTGAGCAGATAAGGAGTAGTGCGGTCGTGAAAAGTGGTGGAGGTGGCCAAAAATGATAGTGGGGTGGAGGCTGCAACATCGACAACGACGAAAAAGTGAAGCGGTCATGGGGATGAGATGCGACAATCGTTGCTACTGGTGCAAGCCAAAGTGGGGAGATTAGGGATTCAAATGGTGGGAAGATTAAGCACCCCAAAATATATATCTTTTCTTAAAAAAAATAAAAATGATGATTTTTTTTCTTAAATACATCCTTTTTAACAAAACCTATTGTACTAACTACTTTTGGGACTTATCCTCAACTTTTAGAAAACCCAAAATATAAATATCTAACTAAGTGACTAATTCCATGATTACATCAATTAAACTCCCTAGTTCTAAAGATCTAGTTTAGAAGAGTTTTATAATAGCCAAAACTACTAGATTGGTCCTGTAAGTTATTTTTTAGTTGCGATTTCGTCCCTTAACTTTTTTTCGTTTCAAATAAGTCCTTAAGTTCTAGCGTTATTCAGATAAATCCTTCCATCAAATAAATTCATCTTCTTGAGGACTCTAAATACATGTCACAACTAAAATCTTAATCCATCTTCTTGAGGACTTTAAATCCTTCTGAACAGAGTCTAAATCCTTCTTATTGGAGTGTAAATCCTTTTGAATGGACTCCATCTCCATCTTCTGTTTCATAATGATCATCTCCTTCTCACGAGCAACACCATCTTTGTAGAAATCAAAGAAATTGCATCCTTAATCTTTGACATCCCTATGTAGAATAAAAGGAATTGATGAAAACCCTAACCAAAATCAAATCACCTAAAATATACATTCAAAAAAAATATTTACCTTATAAAACATACAACCCCAATATCGAAGCCCATAGTGCTCCTAAGTACAAGCAGTTCGCAGTACTGCCCTAACTCCATCACATGCACAATATGGAGGCATAGCTTCAAGATCTCTGTTGTACGATGACGCATAATCAAATAAGCTAGAAGCTTCACAATTTGAGCTATGCTTCCAGTCGTTCTTTGAGTAGTTTTGTGAAGAAGACATTGTTGAAGGTAGTGATGATGAAACCCAGAAAACAAAAATGAAGATGAAGACTTAGAAAAGGGAGCAAAGAAAACCCTGAATTTATAAAGGTTGAAAACAAAGGTAATATCCACGTGGGTCGATCATTAATATACACGTTGGATTAAAAATAATCTAACATAATTGCCACGTAATCCAAGAGATAACGATGTTAGAGAGAATTGGACCGAAGAATTTATTTGAATAAAGTTAAAAACTTAAGGACTTATTTGAAATGAAAAAGCTAAGGGATAAAATCGTAACTAAAAATAACTTACAGGATAATTATAATAGTTTTGCCTTTATAGTATAAAGACCTTACCAAGCCATCTTTAAGCCCAGAATAATTACCTCGGCTTCTCGTAAAATTGGGTTAAGAACCATCCTCAAAATTAAAGAGAAACAATTCTCACACCCCACAGTCAAATTCTCACACCCCATTTTCTAAACACAATATCAAAAATACCCCCACCTTCTTCTTCCTCCCCACCCACCCACACACCCACATAGCACCCCACCCTACCACCTCCAACGACCCTCACCTCCACCACCCCCAACAACCTACAGCCACCACCCCCCACCCCTGTGACCCCAACCCCCCACCCCACCACACTAAGCGACACACCCACCCACCCCCCCAACAACCCATGGCCAACAACCCTCACCTCCACCACCCCCAACAACCCACGACCACCACCCCAGCAACCCCGACCCCCCACCCCACCACACTCAGCGACCCACCACCCCCAACAACCCATGGCCAACAACACTCACCCCCAGCAACCCACCATCTCTCTCTCTCTTGGCCTCGAAACACTCACATCCCACGATTTCTCAGGTCGTGACCTGGTTCACGACGGCCCACCCCACCCTCGATCGTGAGCCTTCCTCCCGACCTCAGTCGTCACCCCTCTCACGACCACGGTCGTGAGTCTTCTCCTGAGTCTTACTCATGACACCTAGTCGTGACCTCTTTGACGACACTATCGTGAGCTTTTTCACGACCCGAGCTTCAGGGCCGTGGGTGGCTGTGAGTGGTGGCTACGAGTGGGAGTTAAGGGGGGCAGTTGTTGGTGGCTGTGGCAATGGGCGGGTGGTGGTGTGTAGGGTGTGTCGTGGTGTGTGGGTGTGGGTGTGTGGTGGCATGTGGGGTGTGGGTGGTGGCTGCGAGTGGGAGTGTGGGTGTGTGGTGGCATGTGGCGTGTGAGTGGTGGCTGCGAGTGGGAGTTGAGGGGGGCCGTTGTTGGTGGCTGTGGTGGTCGGCGGGTGGTGGTGTGTGTAGGGTGTTGTGTTGGGGTGGGGGTGGGGTGTGTGGTGGCAAGTAGGGGTGGGGGTGGTGTGTGGGTGGGTGGGGGAGGGCATTTTTGGAAAAATAACAAAAAGCAGGATGCAGGAATTTGGAAGTGGGATGGGAAAATTTGTTCTCAAATTAAAAACTATTACATACTTTGTGGTGAATTACAATAAGAATATCCTCGGCCACTAGATATCTGCTTTTATCCCTGCCACCAAACCAAACCACATCTCTCATTTAAGTTCATCTCATTCCCATCCCTTAAGAAATTCCACAAATAAACCCATCCAACAAAACCACGAAACTAAACTACGAATCCTACTACTACTACTACATATGACCACAGTGAACCTCGTTTTCCCTCTTATGCACCCAACCATCATCACCACCACCACTTCTCCACCATCTTCTTCTCTTAACACACTATCATCACCTCTGCTTCATGCACCACACACCCTCTTCACCACACGAAACAAGCCATCACTCTCTCTTATTATGACTCGTGCCATGGGCACAGATTTCTTGGGTGACTTTGGATCCAGAGACCCTTTCCCTGCTGAGCTGGAAAGTAAGTTTGGAGAGAAAGTGCTTGGAAATAATGATACCGAGCACAAGATCCTTATCCCAAATATCTCTGCTCTCTCTCTCTTTCTCAACAACAGTGCTCTCCTATTTATCCGTTATAGTCACCCATGTCTGAAGATGATGCTTAGAAACTCATCAGAAAGGTCTTAACACTTACTCCATTTCCTATTTACTACAGCAGTATTTGCTTGGTTGCTATTTTTAGGTTGTGTATTTTTTTTTTTGAAAATGCTAAAAACTGTCCTTAGGGCACTTGTTAAGTAACTAAATGTGGTTAAAAGTTATGGGACAATGTACTTTTTTAAGATTCTCGAGAAAGTAAATACCTTGGACTTATGAATTTTTTTTCACTATTAGTATCCTTGACAAGTGCCCTTAAGTGCCCAATGACACTTGTTAGAAAACCCTTTATATATATATATATATGTGTGTGTGTGTGTGTGTGTGTGTGTGTAATTTATTTACAGAGTAAAAGAAATAAAACGTCATACTTGGTTGTGCATCTTTCCAATTTAAATACTAGTCACCAAATAAGTCTCTGAAGTTTAAAAATGTCACATCGTAATGTAAAATTTAAGATGGATGATTCAAATGTCCATCAATTTAAGTTTGTGGAAGCACCGATGTGGTGGTCATTTAAACTACCGGTAAGATTGTGAATAACATGTTAGAATGTACTCCCTTTGTCCCTAATTATAGGGAGATTTCACGTCCATTAAGGAACATGATTAATTTAGTTAATTGTATTGGAAATGTGAATTTTTAATATGTATTTTCAAAATTACACCTATTAATTTTATTGGGAATATAAAGTGTTAAATAAATAAGTGTGTTTGTGAAAAAAAGTAATTAATGGTCAATGAAAATTAATATGAGTCTATATTTAATGTAGTGATTCAATTTAATTTAGTAGGGTGTTTGTGAATAATTTTTTTCATTTTTCAATAATAAATTCTTCACAACCTCAAGCTCCAATTCCTTGTCGTCTCGAACCGGAACCTGCTCTGCTTCTCCCAAATACACTACCCTCGCATTCATCAGCTTCTCCCACACTTTCCCTTTGTCCTTCCCTATCGTCATTGGCTCTCCGATAACCGTCGCGTCGTAAATTCGCGACGTTATCATCTCCTCCTCCTGCTGCGCCAGCTCCTCTGATTTCGGAACAACCAACTCCGCCGCCATTGGAGGAGGAAGAGTATTTTCCTCTGCTTCTGCAACTGAGACTAGAAACGACGCCTCGAGGGCTAAAAAAGGCGCTGCTAAAACGCTTCTTCGGGTGGTGGTCCGGATTGGGTCCGAATTTACGGTTGTGCCATGGGTGACGTCAGAGGAGGGTTCGAAATTGGCGGTTGAGATGAAGCGAATATTTGATTGGCGGGTGGATAAGTTGGTACGGCGTCGTTTTGGGGTCCAAACGTTACGAAAATGGTGAGTTGTTATGAAAAATTAATTAATGGTCATTGAAAATTAATAGGGTGTTTGTGAATAAATTTTTTCATTTTTCAATAATTAATTTAATTCTTAGATACTCCATCATCTATATTTAATGCAGTGAATCAATTTCCAAGTCATTTATACCATTACACAAACACCATTTCATATTCCAATACAATTTTATTTATTTATTCTCACAAAAACTTAGATCACAATGATTAGATGTAAGGGTAATTTTGGAAAAAATTACAAGAGGTTCTTATATTTAGGTCCAAATTTGTTTACCCAAGAGGGCCTTATAATTAGGGGCGAAGGGAGTACAAACTTTATGGTGAATTACTATAGTACCTGCACATTGTGCGGGAATTAAATCAAATTTATTTGAAACATATCAAATTTAAATATTATTTGATGAAGTTATTTTACATTCTAAATTCTAATGAACTTAATATTAATAGTATTACTTAATATACTATAACACTTATGACAATGTTTAGGATTTTCTTAACATCAAGGGCCTATAATAAGAATTCAAAAGTGGACATCTTTTGTCGGAAAACCAAATACAAAATCTTTTATTCTTTCAAAGAACAACTTTCCAATTAAACTTATTCATTTTTAGGTTACACAATCCCTAATATTTATTATGCATTGATAAGTGATATCAAAACCGATTCGAATTGATATGATTTTATTTATGAAAGTGTTAATATACAATATTAAATTTACTAAATTAAAAAAATGTATTGCGAATTGACAGGATTGTTAGAGCCCATCAAAATATTAAATTAGTAGTTAGTTTTCTAACTTAATTTTTCTTTATTCAATCTTATTACTTTTACTTTTTGAAGGATTTTCTTATCTAAGGTTGAGGATAAAAGACTAAAAAAATGCATTTTTATAAAAACTAAACATTTGATGATTCAAGTGATAATGAATTTAATTTTTCTAGACTTCTTTACTATTTTTACCTTCTTATCCTCCGCCATAAAAGTTGAGGTTAAGCATTTTTTTAATTAGAAAATATAGTGCAAACCTCATAGTTTGAACTCAAAAATCCTAACACATTAGATCTTACATCTTTATACTGTAGTTATTTTATTCAAATAATAAGTTATATGACATAAATTGAAAATATTATTTTAAAATAAATAAAAGTTTTATTTTACAATTGAGAAAAATAATGCTTAAGCAATATATAATTTGTTAGATCATTTCATTTAATGCTTGATAATCATAGTTCCCCTTTTTAATTTTTTTTAATTATTTGAAGCACAATGCTCCAGCAAAAAAGCATACATTGAAGCATTCAATTTTTAAGCAAAACTCAAAATTTTGAATTGCTTTATTGAGGAAAAATGGATTGAAATCCAATTTTGTTTGAATTGGGCATGAATGAACCAAAACATACAGGCATTTCACAGAGAGTACAAAATAAAATAAAATAAAATTTTTTAAAAAAACTTATCTAGCTTTAAGCAATCCTAACACAAGAATTCAATCATGACGCAACATCATAAAAGCTAATTTAGTAAGCATTCACAACAATTAGAGATACATAAGATTAGAAACACAATAACTTTTCAAGAGCAGGGTTTGGACAATTAACCTTAAATCATCAGAGAACCAGGACTCATGGAAAGGTTTGGAAACTGTAAATCCCCAAAATGTAGCAAAAATGCAAGTGGTACTATTCACTTGCTGCTCCAAACCTTGCTAAGCATAAGAACAATACTTTATAGGGGCTGCAAAGTTCTTAGAACAAGCATTGCCTTCATCAAAGGGTTCCTATAGATATATTTTTCTGGTAGTGATCACTGATCCAACCTTGTATTGGCTTGATTTCGGTTGCCTTCTACTCTATCAACCAATCATGTAATCTATGGTAGCTGCAATCACTGATCCACCTATCTTGATTTAGCTTGATCATTGATCCACCAGAGTACCCTGAATCTAATGATCCACTTACAGGAGCTGAACAAAGCATAGCAATAACAACTGCATCATGTCGTCTATGGGTAGCTGCAACAGCACGAAGTGATTAAATAAAATAACATAACATCAAATTAAATCTAAATTAGAGAAAATAACATAATATCAACTTTTAATTACTAATTAGTTAAATATACCAGCAAAGAGTAATTATAATATCAACTTTAGAAAGCAATTACACAAACAGAGAGTAATGCAGTTGGATAATTTTTCATAACAAATTTCCAATTAATAAAAAAAAAACACACCAGAATAGACTATTTCAAACATAGTTGGATCATTTTTGATACACTTATCATTTGTCATTTGCTCACAAATAGATAAATATAAAGCTGTGACACAGGAACATTCACGAACACACATGACTCACCCTTACCAATTTACATATCAATGCCCCTATGACCAAAAAATACAACTACTAATAAGATTAATATCTAGAGACACATGTAGCACACATAATCCTTCTCACCCTTTGCTAGGGTAGATCTGAAATTAGACCAAATGGACCGATATACATAAAGCTAATGACTTACTACTTTACTATGCAAACTATTAAATAATCATTTCCATCAACTCTTAAGTTCCTATTTAAGTCAATATTCAACTTGCTTTGAATAGAAATAATATTAATAATCATCATCTACGTGATGCAAATCTTAACATTAAGAAACAAACAAAATGTATGTCACCAAATTACTACTATTAGGAAGATGAATTAAAAGGTAAAAATGGATAGGCTTAAATCTTACGTGTAAGGCTGTTGAAACTAACACACTTGATGATGACCACAAATAAATAAATAGAAACAATCTTCAAGAAAAATATCCGAAAATAAGGATAAAAAAGTATTACATATTTCATACAGAAATCCACAGAACCAAGCATCAAACATGGATTTTGAAATGAATTTGACAGCAACCTCCGACCCCTTGAGACTGCCAATCTTTCCCTTGCAAAGCAAGTGTGCCTGAAATGGCCATGCCCCATCTCTTCCCCAAGCTCATAATGAACCCAAAAAGTTTGCAAATCTAAATTGACAGCAACACAAAGGTTCTTCTCACTATATATCCAAATGTTATGCTTGTACTTACAGCAGTTTTGGCAAGGACTTAATAGTTAGATCGATCAAACACATAAAAGAAATGTCTTTGGATAAACAAACACTTAAAATGTGAATTTGACATGATAGGTATATATTAAGGCGCCAAAGTTATGCTCAAAAGAAGCCCTTGACTCCTCCATGACTGCTACATAACTGATTCCTTAGTTGTAAAGAGACAAAACCGTTAGCATTTTCCAACATATTGACACTTTAAAAGCAAAATAAGCTTTGACAAGTTTTCAGAAATCCAGTCCAGTGACTCCAGCCAGTAGGGGTAGTGAACACAAAGTCACTACTGAGTAATGATATATTTGCCATGAAAAGTTTGGATCATGCTTAAGAATCAAATAAAATATCTATTTCAATCTTAATGTCCAAACATAACTTTTTTTTTAAATCTTAATCCTCCTAGTAATTTAGTAAACTTGGTATCTTAACAAATTATCCAAATCCTGAAAGAGCTTCATATGTTCCAAGCTAGAGAAATCAAATTATATGGGGTCGATAACATTTCATGCCTAGGAATACCAAAAGTATAAAAACCAAAAAAGCCTAGATCTCATGCTGCAAGAACCTTACAATGGAGATAAATGTCCATAGATTGTGCATTCATGTAATTTGATATAATCAGTCCCTCATGCACCTTTGGTCCCAGGTAGTAACCCTGAATAGAAACCAAACATGGATGCTTTATAGTCCCAAGTTTCTTTACTTCCCTTGCAAACTCCTTTTTTCCTTTAGTTATTCCTTCCCTTAACCATTTATATATTCTGGCCCGAATTATGTTTTTTTTAAGTCATCTAACAAATTAATTTATGATTACCACTAACACCATGCAGCTGTTGCTGATTCTGCTTCAGCAATTCCTTAGTTTATTTTTCTTAAGTTTCAAAGGTTCACTTCGAAAATTATAGCCCTTTGAAAATATAGAAACTCCTGCACAGCCAAACTATGCAAATTGTTAAATTTTTTCATTAGTTAGTAAAGGAAATCACAAAGTAAAATAGCATAAATTATGAATTTATAAGCTTATCCCAAAACAATTATTTATAAAGGCAAACATTAGAAAAATAAGTAGTTATAAAAGTTAGAATTTTTATTCCTTTATCCTCTGCCCTGAAAATTCTGCTATACCTCAATGACCGGCTGATATATTTTATGTCCACGATGTAATCCCTGCAACCATGTCCAACCAAAAGCACGGTTTGATCAGTCACACTAAGTAAGAGAGTAATACTAAAGTAGCACATATGGAAAAAAATGTTACAAGGTTTGTTGAAGAAGAGCCATTAGCAACAACTACTTAAGGACTGAAAAATGAAAACCATTTCACAAATTTTGAGGATAAGGAAAGTAATCAAAGTTTGTGAATGTATTAAATAAAAATTTAAAATTTATGCGACTTATGCAATGCAAAGTATGATAATGGCCCTGAAATTGGCATGTTTCAATCTAGCATACACATTTCTATGTTAAATCCATAAATATCAAGAGTAAAAGTGGTCTCTTATATAGAAATTCTTGAAAAAATTTATCAGGATTAGGTACTACAGAACTTGTTAACACTGGTAATGTTTCAAGCTCTCTTTGCAGCATAATAAGTAGTTGCAAATACACGCGATAGGTTATTCAAATGCTTTGGTTGACTCCACCTTCTTCCATCTTCTTTCGCATTTTGTACTGCAAGGTTGCTGGAGCGCAATCTAAAGGCGTCTCTCCTGAACAAAAGAGTTTGTTAAGATTGCATTCAAGAATTTCACTGATTATTTTTCTTTAGTTCTCTCTTTGCAATACAACAACGGGAATAATAATATTGTAACCGATTGAATTATAGGAAGGGAAAGGATTAACTGCCTTGTCCTTTTTTGTACTCCAGGATTGCCCCAGAATCCATGAGAATGAAAACTATATCAGTTTGGTTGAACACAGCAGCCCACAGAGAATATAACAAAAAGTGATCACTGTAATATTGTGAAAAACAGAATCACATTCATACATGCCCAATCATGAGTACAAACAAGCAGAAACACTAAAGCACACTAAGATTGAGAAAGAGGTACCGAATGCAATAAAGACAGTCCTTGCTTGTCCCTGTAATTTGCATTCACACCCGGCACATTTTAGAATCCATCAATACAACTTTCAAAAAATAAACTACTAAGGTAAGTGTCTCATTTGAAAGGTACAAACCTCATTAAGAATTTTCTTGACAGCAGCAACATCACCATTTTTCATAGCTTCTCCTAAACCCTGAGAGCATCACATTGAGCATCACATTCAATTCAATATATGACTTTCAACATGTAAGATCTTTTTGCACAATGAAATATCACAAACTGTTTATTTTCAAAAAAAAAAAAGATTACCTCTCCATTAATTAGCTTCATAATTAGTCTGGGGTCAGGCTGAGGTACCATTGGTTACATTACCAAGGTTAAACGTAGAACTAAAATCTATTCACATAATGATAACACGAAGCATTAAATAGCAAGATTAAGTAACAAATTGGTGTCGACGATGAAAAATTTATGAGCTTAGCCATAAGGAGAATCATAATTGCTTTACTAATGTACCATATCTTAAAGCAATTTCTGCACACTAACATAAACCACAAAAAATTAGGGATGAGGTTACAGTGTCCCTTCATTTCTCTTGTTCCCAGTGAGTATTATCAATTCAATCATGCAATGAACTAAAAAATACAACACAAAAATATCAACTTGAAAATCAAATTTTTAAGAAGGAAAAAAAAACTTAATTCTAAAATGCAAACCAACCCATTTTCTATTGCCCCATATACTATAAAGAAAAGAAAGTTTCAAAATTTATGGATTTAAGGAAAAAAACCATCACACAAATGAAGAGTAACATAGCAAATATTTTTCATGATTTAAGCTAACATATCAAGTCACCATCTTCTTCCATTAGCCACATTCCCATCCAACAAAATTTAACATATCAACCTAATTAACTCAATCATTCAGAATGAAAAATCATTTTTTAAATCAAGCAAAAAATATGTAGAGACTAAAGAGAATACCATAAATTAAAATTGTAAAAGTAAGAGCAAAGAAACTCACCTTCAAAGTTAAAACAAAAAGATGGAGATTAAGATGTGAGAAAACCAAAACCTAAATTCAAGATTTACATTGGATCTACAAAATCAAAGCTTCACAAAATCATTGAACATAAGAATATAGAAAGAAAAATGAAAACTAATATAATCATTGAATCTAACTACCTAGTTTAAAAAAAAAGAAGTAAGAATAGACAATGAATTAAAGCAAAAACATATAACAATCTAACAATCTAACAAAGTAAAAGCAATGAATGTAAAGATTGCACTATAAAAAAAATAGTGGACCAAATTCTGCATTAGGATCCATAGTTTCGTACCTTCTCGGGGGCCTTGTGGACCAAATTGGTTTTGCTGCTTGACCGGGAGTGGAAGCTTTAGAAAGAACTTTCACCAAACACCTTGTGTGCACCTTCCATTCTTCCAATATTCTCATAAAAAAGATCAACAACTAATATAAGCAATCATAATCAAACATAAAAAATGCACAAAATGAATGTATTAGTTATATAGAAGATAAATACTAAAAAATAACCTGGGTTTGAAATCATCAACTTCTCCGTAGAAATAACGACCCTAACCCTTAAACGGTAAGACTCCCTCTGTAACTTGATCGAACAAAAAATGATAGACAGAATTTTCACCTTCGAGTACTGTACGGATAGTACAAAAAATGATTAGCGGAAACGAAAGGCAATCATAAAAGAAAAATGTTTAAATGACATTCGTATTTGACATATGCGGGTGACACCTGTCTTTTTTGGGTAAAAATTGATGAGTCCTGTAAGAAAGATAAACTACAGGACCCACCAATTTTTGCCAAAAAAAGCAGGTGTCCCGTACAGATGTCAAATACAGATGTTTATCTAACATAGTTGATCACAAAAAGGCCATAATGTGGAGAAAATAGCTGAAACGGAAGCAGCAATGCCCCGTGGAGTTGGAGGGGTCCTTGCAAATGGAGGGTAGTTAGGTTTTCTTGATCGGCGGAGGGTAGTTAAGTTTTTTAAAACTTTAAAAAAATACTTCAATATTACAATTTTATCCTCTTAATTTGCATTGAGAATTTCACAATGTATTACTTCACATTAATGAACAAAGAGCAAATAATAGAAAATATCAATAAATACCTCCTAAAAAATAAAAAATGACTTATAAATACTACCAAAAAATCATTCTGAAATGTGACTCTAAATATAACCCAAGGGTGTGAGGTAATAATGGATTACGATAAGAACCTCTACCACTAGATATCTGCTTTTATCCCTGCCACCAAACCCAACCACATCCCTCATTTCATTTCCATCCCTTAAGAAATTCCACCAATAAACCCATCCAACAAAACCACGAAACTTAACTACTACTACCACTACTACAGATGGCCACAGTCAACCTCGTTTTCCCTCTTATGCACCCAACCATCATCACCACCACCACTTCTCCACCATCTTCTTCTCTTAACGCACTATCATCACCTCTGCTTCATGCACCACGCACCCTCTTCACCACACAAAACAAGCCATCATCACTCTCTCTTATTGTGACTCGTGCCATGGGCACAGATTTCTTGGGTGACTTTGGAGCCAGAGACCCTTTCCCTGCTGAGCTGGAAAGTAAGTTTGGAGAGAAAGTGCTTGGAAATCAAGATACTGAGCACAAGATCCTTATCCCAAATATCTCTGCTCTTTCTCTTTCTCAGCAACAGTGCTCTCCCATTTCTCCGTTACAGTCACCCATGTCGGAAGATGATGCTCAGAAACTCATTAGAAAGGTCTTAACACTTACTCCATTTCCTATTTACTACAGTAGTATTTTCTTGGTTGCTATTTTTATGCTGTGGAGTATTTTTTTTTGGAAAATGCTAAAAAGTGCACTTAGGTCACTTGTCAAGTAACGTGCTTAAAAGTTACGAGAAAATGCATTTTTTTAAGATTCTCGATAAATTGGACTTATGAATTTTTTCCACTATTAGTATCCTTAACAAGTGCCCTTAAGTGCCCAAAAGACACTTGTTAGTTGAAAAAACATAGGATAATTATGTAATGATTTTGTAAACTGTCAAGAGATATGGATGAAGAGGAAAAAAACTATATGGTCAAGGCTTTTGGATCGGAGGGAGTAAGTTATAAGCAAATAATATTGGAGAAAAATACTAGTACAAAACACCTAAAGAACTTTATTTAATATTTGTCCTATTTATTACGTATTTAAGATTGTCTTTTAAACATTTCAAATAATGATTTAAGCGCTTAAGAGATTATTATGCTGCAGAACATGCTTACCTATGGTTTTTTCTTTAGGATTTATGTGTCATACTCCTGTAGTAACTGGAAAGTGGAACATTTCTTTTTGTACCAACATTATATCTGTATGTGTATTTATGTAGACTAACTTCATATGTATATGTAGAAGCTCCCAAAAGTGTTAAAGAAAATTAGTTTATGCCCATAAGCCTGTAAATATTTTACATTAATAAGTGATTCTCTAGTTTTAATTGTATGGTTTGACTGGATTTCCTTATGATGGTTCATATCTTTGTATTTGAAAATAAAGGCTGTTTAAAGTTAAAGGTCTGGGTTCAGTGTCAGTGTTATTTGTTGCTTACAGTACTTGTTGCCATAACAATGCAGAAAATACTGATTAGCCTGTTTGGTTAAGATTTTTTTCACCACAAGGTGAAAATTTGCCTACCCATGTTGAAACAAAGGAAATCAATCCTTCCTTCCTTTTTCGCTCTTGCCAGTGGTTGCTGCTTTGTTGACAAGAAGCTGAAACAGCACTCGCCAACAAGCTTATAACTCAATTAACTCTGACCTCAATCTTTTGAGAGTGGGATGTGATGATGATATTTGAGGTTCCATCCTCCATCTAACAGTCTGCACTTGTAAAATCTGGAATGTGTTTCCTCTGAGTTTGTACTGCATATATACTTTTGATACATATGTACTGCATATATATAATAACAAACTAGATGTTGAAAGCTGTTATAGATATATAGAGGGAAGGTTAAAACCTATCGAAAACTATGTCCAATACTTGATATGTTCCTGTATTGAAATGTTAATTTGATCATGAAGAGAACGTTGGTCATGAGGATCAGACACTTGACCACTTAGTCAAAGAGATTTCGATATCATCAACATGTGTAAATCATGTTATATAATCTCATTGCTTACGGTATGTAGAACGTGATAAGTAATAGAGAAGAGATTTGGTTTTTCATTTTGTGGAGCTTGTGATCTAAATATAGTGAATCCAATCTCTTAATTCTTGATGAGGTCAATGAGCCAACCATTTTTATGCTTCTCTATTCTGTAGATTTTATGGATATTCATTTCTAGTTGACTTTACAGTGAACGTGAATCTTAATTTTCTGCGTCTCTCAAGATATAACATGCTAATGTTTGCTGGCACAATTGTTTATTGGTTTTCAGTTTGCTTAATAACTAGAATTGCAACATCTTAAGCTGTTTGCTTAAAATATTGTTTCTTGCCATATTATTTTTATTACTCGTTCGCCTGTTAGAACTTATTATTTGTTTGTTCATTTTCCTCGTTCATTTTGCATACTGTTTTACTTGCATACAAAAAAGGTATAAAAAGGCCTACCCCGAGAAACTATTGTTAACATTTTATGTGATACCTTTCATAGTTCGAGCACAAGTCTCTTATTTTGAAGTTCTTTCTGTCTTGGTCAAAGGAGCAAACTTGACGAACATAAATCTATTTTACTTTTTTCAGGCTTCTTAAACTTCATACTTCTCTTCGTTTTTGTAGGTTGTTGGTTGGAGACTTTTACCAGAAGAAGGTGGACTAAAACTTCAATGCTTGTGGAAATTGAGAGACTATAAAAGCGGAGTTGAACTCATTAACAGGATCTATAAGGTTACAGAGGCTGAAGGCCATTTTCCAAATCTCCATTTGGAACAACCAAATCAAGTGAGAGCAGAATTATGGACAGCTTCAATCGGTAAGACGTAAACTTCTGTCCTTCCTCTGTACCATATTCAACGACGTTGGTACTTTTCCTTCTATCGATTTTGGGTGGTAAAATTTTGCATCTTACAACTGACAATTGAAAGGGATTTAAATTTTTGCAGGAGGATTGAGTATGAATGATTTCATTGTAGCAGCAAAGATAGATGAAATAAAAACATCAGATCTTGCCCCAAGGAAAAGAGTTTGGGCTTAATGTGCAATGAACTGCATAAAACATTAAGTCAGGAGATTTTGCTTTTAACACTGAACTACCATTGATTTGTGTTATTCCATGAAATGTACTAGTATTATTCTTTGCCCTCATGTTTAAAGTGTTTGTCATACCAACTCTTGTTTGGTAAGTGTAAAGATTATCAGTATTTGAAAAGTGAAAATATAGACTGCACCAGACTTTATTTTATATACCTGGCAAGCATCCCTCTGATCGTAACTAATGAATATGATCATGCATGTATTGCTTACAGATAGACATGAAAATCACACTAGACTAATGAGCAATGATTAAAGAATCCAAAAATACGAACTCTTCCACTCTTCCTTCGGATGTTGTGTGTCTAATAAATTAAGCGTTTCTGGTGTTTTAATGAAGACTTGAACATTTTAATCATTGCTCTTACACTTGATTCACCAGAGGCAATCTTGTTCTAAGTTGGGTAGGATCATTATATGTGACAAAGCTCTTTCTAACAATTATTTAATCTAGCTGCATTTTCAAGGAATCAAACTCGAGATTTCTGGTTAAGGTAGAGCAACCTCTAACTAGTTGATATATGCATTTGTTGGTTATGAATAAATATATTAAGAAAAATATTAACAAATAACATAAGGGCACTTATTAAAGAGTCAAAAGTAGTAAAAAGTTTTTGGAAATTATAAATTTTGATGTTTTTGAAAGAAAAATAAATAAGAATTTGTGATTTTTTTTTTTAAAATTATGAATACGGTAGGGTGTAGGGTCTGCCGATCAGACACTAATTCAAGTCTTACCAAAGGGATTCTCTAAGAACACTTCCCTCGGATTGCTAAGCATGAACGTCCCTCGCTCGGACTCATGGGATCCGAGCATACTAAAGGATCAGGCTCGGACTTGATGGGGCCGAGCCTTACAATCGGTCCTCAACCCATCCGGCTCGGGACTCTAGGGCCGAGACATACCGTCGGCTTGTGGATAGACTCAGTCTTATTCAGGCTTCATATCCCTTCCGCAAATCTCTCCTAGATTCTCGCTAATAGCCTAGACATGAGATCTTCAGTTGATCCTAACCAGATTCTAAGAGCATAATTATCCGGCATTATCTCACAGAGTCCTGGTTCAGCACAACTCTGATACAGGGCCCAAACGGCCCATATCAGCCTCCTTTAAACCCTATAAATAGCTCATTACAGCTAGGATTTCAGGTACGTACTCTCATCCCTAAGTTGACACTCTGCACACACACGTTGACTAGGGAGATCCTGCTTTTCCCAATTGGAACTGCAGAAATACTATAAGTCATACATTAACACTTGATCCTCTCTTGGGCTCCTGGTTGTCATAATCTTGAGCACTTAGAGGGTTAAGGACATATAGTGTTCAAGGACATTACATTGGCGCCGTCTGTGGGAATCGAATAACCAGTATTCCCACTTCCACCGCACTCATGGCAAACGACAACGATAACCAAGGACAAGGGGATCTCCGCCGTCGCCTTCGTGGGAGGCCACCTAAGAATGCAGGAAACGTTAGGGACAGAATCGCCCCAGGAAGACCTACTGGAGGCAATCGGGGTAGCACTCCACCAGTTCCTCCGGTGGATCAGACGGTTGTTCCCCCAGTTCCTCCGGTTCAGGCAACTGTTCCTCCAGTTCCTCCGGTGGTTCAAGCCACTGTTCCTCCCCTCGTGGAAGACGGCGGAAGGCGATCCAACCCCCGCACTATTCCAGATGGCCATGTCTCAGATTGACACGATACTGCGGACTCTGGACCACATCAGTCTCGGAGGGCCCCTGCTGGTTCACGAACGGGTGAAGGTCGGCGAGTTGAGCGTTCCGCTCATCATGATCACTCTCGAGCCGTAAGATCCAACAGGGAAATACCTCACTTGACTAGGGGCCATTTTGGAACGCTTCAAGGTGGACAACGTTATGAAACAGAGGGTAGGTCTTATATGACTACTTCCTCGGCCCGAAGGAGAGAAGAGACAATCATGGAAATCTTGAGAACTCAGACTTCCCTCATTGAGAAACAGAACCAAGCTATCGCCACTCTACAGCAGCAGAGCATGGCAAGAATAGTCGAGCAAGGCCTTCACGTGGCTCTTGGCAACCCGAACAACCTTCCTCTACCCCCACCCCTCAACCCGAACGTGGTTCCCGAGCATGTTACTAGAGAGCCTCATCCTGGACATCCTTTCTCGGTTGAGATTATGGCATTTCAGAGCCCGCAGACTTATGTGGGCCATCAAAATATCCCTCGGTACACTGGGACAACTGATCCGATGGACCACATTGCAGCATACGAGTCTTCCATGATGTTTTACGGAGGAGGGGATTTCATGAAGTGCCGAGCTTTCTCAATGACCCTAGGCTCGGCACCTTTGAGGTGGTTCAACTCCCTACCTGCTAATTCGATTCATTCTTGGGCTGAGCTTAGAAGAGCATTCTTGAATCGATACACGACCAGTATGTCACAGCCGAAGTCAGATCATTCATTAGCTGGAGTCGCACAGAGACCTGACGAGTCTCTACGCGACTACCTAGCTCGGTATCAACAGGAGGCCAGTGGCATATCAGGAATGCAATCTGGAGTATCTGTTCTTTTGCTAACTCCAGGGTTGCGGGATGGAGATTTCAAGGATTGTCTAATTGGGGAACCACCAGAGGATATGGCCGAGCTAAGGGAGAGATCTAGGAAGTTTGTCAATCTGGAGGAATTCCACAGAATCAATACTGCGACACGGGGTAGGGAGGAACGACAGGAGCAACGACAGGAGCAACGACCTCGTTAAAACGATCTCCATCAAAGTGATCGTTTTCGAGATAGGGGGAGGAAGGACAAGAGAGAAAGAGGAGAAAAACTGCCTCCAAAAGGCAAGTATGATGAATATACCCAGCTTACAGTCCCGAGGAGTCAAATCCTTCGTGAGACTATGCATACCGAGATGCGTAACATCACTCGGCCTCCAGCTTTGAGAAGAACTGCTCAAAAGGATAAGACAAAGTATTGCGATCATCATGGCGGATGTGGGCATACCACCGATCAGTGTACCCAGCTGAAAGACCTGATTGAGGAAATGGTAAGGGATGGAAAACTTCAACAATATATTGGTGAAGCATTGCGGAAGCGTGCGAAGAGAAGAAGGCATTCCCCGCCTAGATCTGAACAGAAACAGAAAGGGCAGGTCGGGTTGCTGCCCTTTCTAGATTTTTATCTCAGTCAGCTCGGAAGGCTCTACCATGGTACCAACTGCTACAAAAGGAGAAGGAAAAGACGTTCGAGTGGAATGAGGCATGCGAAAAGGCCTTCACTGACCTTAAGCAATACCTGGAATCCCCTCCAATCTTGTCTAGCCCTGTAAATGGAGAAATTATATTCCTTTACTTATCAGTGGGCGATTCAGTGGTCAGTTCGGTTCTGGTTCGGGAAGAGTCAGGTAAGGAATCCCCGATTTATTTCGTCAGCCGAGCACTACAGGGACCAGAGCTGAGGTATCAGAAGGTAGAAAAGTTGGCATTCTGTTTGGTTATCACGACCAGAAGATTGCGTCAATACTTCCAGAGCCACCATATCAAGGTCAGAACGGCTCAGCCGATCCGTCAGATACTCCAAAAACCAGACTTGGCAGGCAGAATGGTGACTTGGGCCATTGAACTTTCCGAGTTCGACATCACTTTCGAACCAAGGAAGGCAATGAAGTCCCAGGTCTTAGCTGACTTTCTCACCGAGTTTACTGAGCCATCGACGAGCTCAAACTTGGACTGGAACATTTATGTTGATGGGTCGAGCAACAAGCTCGGGGCAGGTGCTGGAATAATTTTGGAGAATTCCGAGGGAATTACTTTGGAATATTCTTTGAAGTTCGGATTTCCGACTTCGAATAATCAGGCGGAGTATGAAGCTGTAATGGCTGGTCTGAGGATGGCGAAAGAAGTAGGGGCCCGAGAAGTGAAGATTTTCAGCGATTCTCAGTTGGTGGTATCGCAAGTAAAAGGTGACTATCAAGCCAAGGAGCCCATCCTCCAAAAATACTTGGAGAATGTAAAGTTCCTGTCTTCAGAGTTTGCCAAGGTTGAATTCTGTCACATCCCAAGAGAAAGCAATGGCCGAGCAGACATTCTTTCCAAACTTGCTTCAACAAAGGGTCCTGGAAATAACAAGACGTTGATCCAAGAAATGGTGCATGGACCTAGCGTTGTCCTCTCCGTTTCGGTGGATCCAAGTTGGACTCCTCCAATCATAAGCTACTTGGAACAAGGAATTTTGCCGACGGATCCAATCGATGCCAAAAAGCTTGTCAGAAAAGCATCCCAATTTGCCATGGTCGATGGAATACTGTTTCGCCGAGGGGTCAGCGGCCCATGCTCAGGTGCTTAGACCCCATCGAAGCAAAGCGGGCACTGGAAGAAGTCCATGGAGGTATCGGAAGCCATCATGTTGGGGGGAAATCACTGGCAAAAAAGATTCTGAGAGCAGGATACTACTGGCCGATCCTACAACAGGATGCGATTGGTCATGTGAGAAGATGTGAAAAATGTCAGTTTCACAGTGATGTCTATCAGAAGCCGGCTGAGGAACTCCATTCACTTTCATCTCCCTATCCCTTCTATCAATGGGGAATGGATTTGATTGGCCAGTTCCCCACCGCACCAGGACAACTCAAATGGGTGATAGTGGCCATCGATTATTTTACCAAGTGGATTGAAGCCGAGCCCCTAGCAACTATCTCGTCGGCCAAGGTGCAGAAGTTCTTTGAGAGACAGGTTGTGGCTCGGTTTGGAGTGCCGCAAGTTTTGGTAACCGACAACAGAACCCAATTCGCAGCAAAGGCATTCCAAGACTTAGTCAACGCTTTGAACATTGAACACTATTTTTCCTCGGTCGAACACCCTCAGACCAATGGACAAGTAGAATCAGTGAACCGAAGTATCATTCAGGGGATTAAGAAGAGACTCATCGGAGCAAAGGGAAATTGGTTAGAAAACTTGCATGAAGTGCTTTGGTCATACCGTACCACCGTACAGACTTCAACAGGAGAATCCCCTTATCGTCTTACTTATGGTTGCGACGCTGTCATCCCGATAGAAAGGATCATCCCTTCTTTCCGAGCCATACAACAACCGAACCCTCTCAACAACACTCTACTGTGTGAGGACCTAGTTCTGTCGAATGAAGTCAGAGATTTAGCTGCCGAACGAGAAAGACATGCCAAGCTTATGCAAGCGAAAGGGTATAATCGCTCAGTAGTGCCCAGAGAGTTCGAGGTAGGTGACCTCGTCCTTCGAAGAGCTGACATCGGCCTCAAAAATGCTAAGGATGGGAAACTGGCTCAGAATTGGGAAGGTCCATACCGAGTAGCTTCCAAAACAGGAACGGGAGCCTACAAGCTCGAAACTCTCTCGGGTGCCCTCATCAACAACACATGGAACGTGGCAAAACTTAGAGCATATTTCAGTTAGAACTTTCTATCTATTTCAATTGTTTTTGTTTTATTATTTCCCTTGCTGTGTTAGGACTGTTTATTTTTAATGATGGCGTACGCTCGGTGGAACTCCGAGCCCATTGTATTTACTACTTCGAATAAATAAAAGTTCTGTTATTGAATTCATTGTATTTACGTACTTTTCCTCATAACCGACTAGCCACCGATTATGTCGCGAACGATTATAAACAGCTCAAACAAGAGCTTATAACTCGTCAAGTACCTTAAAAGGATTCCCGATTCAAACATGATTTGTTTTAAAAATCATTTATACATCGCGGATAGAGGAACCCACCTCGTCTAAAGTGCTGGAGTTCCGAGGTCTTAACACTTGAATTCTTAACAAAAAGTTCAGAAAGAAGCATAAAATAAAAACGGATATCATAAATATTCCAAACCAGTTACAGCAAAACCAGTTACAGCAAAAAAGATTTAAACCCATCTATTGGGGCAGATACAAAAGTAAAGAAGCAAAAGAAAAAAGCTACTCGATATCAGACAGTACTACGCTGTCAGGGTCGAACTTCTCATCTTCCTCTTCCTCACCTTCGGCACCCTCGGCCTCTTCTTCCTCGGACTCCTCGGCGAAATGGTCAGGTAGATCATTGCTGCTCATGTCAATAGGAACCCCATTCGCGCCCACAATCTGAACATTCTTGGCAGCAAAGAGGGGGTCGGCGCCCTTTGTCACGAGGTTAGGGTTCAGAATGCGAAGTTGCTCGGCTGTGTTAAGGAAGGAATCTTCAACTACGTGACTCCAGTTGTACAGATTCTCCTGGGCCGCCTTCTTATGCTTAAGAGCTTTCGCTCTCATCTTGTCCATAGAGGCTCGGAGCCCTGTAACCTCATCCTTAGCATATTCAAGTTGCTCCTGAGCCACAGCTGCATCCTTCTTCGCCTTTCTCAAGATTTCCTCGGATTGCCTCAGCTTACCCTCAGCCTCTTGAAGAGTTTTTTCGGCTATTTCTTTATCAGCTTCGGCCTTAGCTTTGGCGCCTTCAGATTCCTGCATTCCCTTCTGCAGTCTTTCATTCTCGGCCGCCAGTGCTTGAAGTCTTTTCTCAAAGCTTTCCACTTGAAGCTGCAAGTAATCCTCTTGATCATCAGCTTCTGATCTTTTCTTCTTCTCCTCTGGGGCCACTCCAGCGTAGATATCGTCACCACGCTGACCGAGGTAATGGAGAATGCTTGCACCTCGTAGGAAGCTCCTCACCAAGGCCGAGCAATTATTTTCCCAGGTGCTTGGGGTCCAGGCACCTATCACTTCAGCGTCCTCAGGAGGAAAGACAGTTGCAGTGAAGGAATCTAACTTCTTCTTACCCCACACCGTTTTGGCAACGGTGTCATCCATACCCTCGGCAACTTGAACCCCCTTGTGAGTCTTACTCATGCTGAACCAGTCGCCAGCCAATCCTTTCCCTTTTTCCACCCGAGGTCTCTTGGAGGGACGCTCAGGAGTACCCTGAGTACTTGGTGCGCTTCTATGGGAACTGTTTGTTCAGCACTCTTGGTGGCTGAGGTACCTCGGCAGGGATAGCACGAGGAGCAACAGGGGGACTAGTTGTTGGAGTTGGCTCGGAGGTTTGGCTTTTAGCCGAGGATCCCGAATCTCCTCTCACAGCAGCCAGTTGAGCCATCCTGGCCGAAGCAGCTGCACTCTTCTTGGCTTTTGAAGCTTTCTTCCCCATTTTTTCTGCAATGAGAAAATATGCGTTAGACCGAGCAAAAAAAAAATTATATATATATATACCCAGCTCGGCCTTCACTTCGGCCCGTGTCCTCTTCAGCAATATTTTTTTGGTATCAATCTGACCATTCTCCTTGAGGTACTCCCAAACTCGGTCGCACAATCGTCTCTCGGCCTTCGTTAAATCAGTCTTGTAATCAAACTGATATAAGGAGGCCCCTCGGTTATAGATACCGTTCGACCAGCTAAAAGGAACCGAGGTACAACTTTAATTTCCCCTTTTGTCTCAACCTGTTCCATAAACCAGCAAACTTCGGCTCCAGTGTATTCGTATTGAAAGAAGAGCGGTTTAAAGGACTTCCAAGAATCGGTTACTTTTGCAAAGAGGGCGTGCTCCCTCGGAGATTTTAAGGACACCTAAAGCCCCTTTGAGTCGTCAAACTTGTTCACTTGGGGGGCGTACAACCAAAAGAAAGATCGCAATGTAGCTACTAGACCTTCGGCGTCGCAGAATTGTTGAAACGCCCTTACAAAGGCCCAACCACTTGGATGTAGCTGGCTCGGGGCTATGTTTAAGTGCTTCAGGACTTCTATCTCGAGGGTGGAAAAGGGCATGCGGACTCCGACCTTTGTTGCTATTTCCTCGTAAAAATAAAAAAGCTGTCGGTTTTTCGGTATTTGGAGGCATATCCGGTCGTCTATGCCCGCGTGTCTTAATACGAAGTCCGAGGCATTCCCATCTTCTCTCGGAGGTGTGAGAAGTGGATGAAGATGGTTCAAGCTGTTAGCCGTTAGCAATGAGGGCCTTATTCCAAGAACTTCCTGATCAAAGATAGCATCATATTGTGCGTGGTTCGGAGGTAGGGGATACTCTTCAGGATGAGTTTCACATCTGCGTTCCACCATATCTGGGGAAAAAGTAAAAGGCTCGGCGTTAGCATTTTTTATAGCAGGCGTTTTAATTCTAAAGTTAAGGCCGAGCCTAAAACCTTTTCCCCCCTCCCTCGTAAATCGCTCTGGACTAGTCCTAACCTGAGCTCGGCGCTCGGCAAACCTATAAGCCAACAGCCACCTACCATCCTCTACTGGGTCAGAAGGGTATTCTGTTGACAAGGGTTCGACTTCGAATGGCTCGTTTACCTCTTCGCCGAGAGGGGGAGGCAGGGGGATCTCCTACTGCGCCATTACCAGTATCACCAGAATCAGAACTAATCTCAATGGGAACAAAATCAGCATCAACATCCCCAGGATCCCCAGAACTAGAACTAGAATCGCTGGAAGGTTCCTCTCCTAATCTCCTACAAAGTTCATGGTAAATCTTCTTCCAATCTCTCCAACTCCCCATATTTATGAAATCCAAACCCCCTATACTATCTACCTAGAACAAAAACCCCAAAATCCCTGCAAAACCCAGAGAAACCAGAACCCTCTCAAAAAGAAGAAGAAATGGAAGTAAAAATGAGTTATTAGAGTTAGAAGAAGAAGGGGTTACCTGCTTTTTGGTCTCTGGAAGGAGTTGATGGCAGCGGATGATTGTGGAGAAACTAAAATGGAAAAAAATGGCACAGGGAGCGAGTCAGAATAAGAGTTTATGGAATTTTTTGGAGCAGCAAGTGGAGAAAGTTTCTGGTTCTTTAGGAATCAGACATGAGGAAATGAAAGAAGGGGGAGTGAAGGAGTTGAATAACCTTCAACCCTAAAAACCTTTCGGTTTCCTTCCACAACACGCGTGGGCCGAAAGCCCATTAAGCCACTCAACCACTCGCAGGGTGATACGTGGCAGTTACTAAAGACACTTTTTCAAATTTCAAAATTTGCAATGATGTGACACGACTCTCAAGGACACGCGCTGTACCTAGGGAACCCAAAACGTCACCTCGAACAGGCTACAAGGTTAAAGCTGGAAATAGTTGTCAAGCAGTCCCAAACTAAGACATCCGAAAAGGTCAACCCTAAACACTTGCTTCCTCGTCACAGACTTCCCAAAGTCTTACGAGCTGGGGGGCTTGTAGGGTCTGCCGATCAGACACTAATTCAAGCCTTACCAAAGGGATTCTCTAAGGACACTTCTCTTGGATTGCTAAGCATGAACGTCCCTCGCTCGGACTCATGGGATCCGAGCATACTAAAGGATCAGGCTCGGACTTGATGGGGCTGAGCCTTACAATCGGTCCTCAACCCATCCGGCTCGAGACTCTAGGGCCGAGACATACCGTCGGCTTGTGGATAGACTCAGTCTTATTCAGGCTTCATATCCCTTCCGCAAATCTCTCCTAGATTCTCGTTAACAGCCTAGACATGAGATCTTCAGTTGATCCTAACCAGATTCTAAGAGCATAATTATCCGACATTATCTCACAGAGTCCTGGTTCAGCACAACTCTGATACAGGGCCCAAACGGCCCATATCAGCCTCCTCTAAACCCTATAAATAGCTCATTACAGCTAGGGTTTCAGGTACGTACTCTCATCCTTAAGTTGACACTCTGCACACACACGTTGACTAGGGAGATCCTGCTTTTCCCAACTGGAACTGCAGAAATACCATAAGTCATACATTAACACTTGATCCTCTCTTGGGCTCCTGGTTGCCATAATCTTGAGCACTTAGAGGGTTAAGGACATATAATGTTCAAGGACACTACAAATACCTTAATAAGAATGACACTTGTTAGCGTAACCCATATATTAAACTTGAGTATTGAACTTAGTTCATTTATGCCATTAGGCTTGGCAGTTTCTTGGACCAATTTTACTAAACCATTTTTATCAACCTCGTAATTTATATTGTGATTCAGCTTTATTTATCTTCGATCAAAGATTAATGGGTATGCATTGACGGTGTAACGTTTTTTATACTATCACTCCATCATCCACCATTTATTTGTGTTACTTTTATTTGAAAGTCAATGACAATAAACACATGAATGATGGATGATGCACTGATGCACTGATGCTGTAAAAAAAATCTTTACACTATCGGTACACCATCTATTTTCTCTTAAAAATTTGCATCATTTTTATCATTCTAATTGCTAAACAAATCCAATGAGCTAGATGATCTTGTTATATGACCGATTTATTGGTGATTCATGGTGATAAGATGACAATTCTTCATCTTGTTTCGAATGAGATCTGTAGAGATATAACGTTGTCGTTCCTTGTCAAATTTGGTCATGGCAACACAGTCGGTGGTGTCCTTTGGCAAAATGGGGTGATGAATCCAGTGGTGTCCTTTGGCAAAATGAGGTGAAAAAAAGAAAAAGGGGTATATTTTGAAAAAAAAATTAAAGGGGGTCAAAAATCCAACAAGGGAGGTTAGAAAATAAAACCCTCTATGAAAAATTACAAAATGGAAGATAGAAGACAAGTTATACGGTGTAGTGATGTAGTACTGTGCAGTATTAGTACTACTCACCAAAGTTTTGGTAAACAAACGTGGATAGAAGAAAGAGCCAAAATATTTTGAAACATGGTAGTGGCTACCATGCGCACTGTTGAGTTTTAATTTGAAGAGTGACAGTAACTTTGACACGGTAATAAGTAAAAATTTGGTTGTAAAAATTTTTTTTTTACCCTATTGTAACCTTCCCATTGGGTCACCAACCTGTATTTGCAATCTAGTTCTTGAGGCTTATCTTCCAAAACTGAGGCAGATCTATGGCACCCACACTTATATTGATCCTCCTCTTCCTCTTTGCATCTTGTTGATGTTGTTCTTCTTCCTCCTTCGTGTTGTCGTTCTTGTTCTTCTCCTTGCTCTATTCTCAAATCGAGCCTTTTGGTGTTCTTTTTGTTGTTCTCGAAGGGGTGGCAACGGTGGTAATTTGATGATCTTGTTGTTGTCGAAGTAGCGACGGATGTTCTTTTGTCTTCGTGTTGTCCCAATTGGCGTGTTCTTCGTCGTCGGCGTGAAGCAGCGGCGGATGTTCTTCTTCTAAGTTATTCAAAAGATGCGGTGGTTTCTATTGTTGCTGTTGTCATTATTGTTGCTGTCGTTGCCATTATTATTGCCATTGTCATTGCCGTTGCTGTTGACGGTGTCACCGCTGCCGCTTATTTGGGGTTTTACGCGAAGAAGAAGAACAGTGACGCTCTTGATTTTTTCATTTTTTTTAATTTAAATTTTTTTAACAACATTCTATTTTTCTTTTGATAAAAAAATATTTTTTTACAATATGGTATAAGTCATGTTAAAATTAAAAAAGAAACAAAAAATATTAATAATAACAATAATTATTATGATTATTATAATACAATCTGGACATTTGGGTATTTTAATATTAATAAGAATAATGAAAATAAATTGAAATACAAGAAGAATATTTTAATTTTTGTCAATTATAAAAAGTATTTTAGAAAAGTAAATTTGGGAATGAAAAAAAATTGTTACACTTTTTCAAAAGTAAATATTTGTGACACTTTTTCAAGAGTACTCATATAATTAAAAATTTGACTTATAGCAATTAGTATCAAAAACAGAAAAAAGTATGTCTGCGAACCCTCTCCTAGGTTTCGTGTCTTCCAATGAGAAAGAAACTGAAGGATCTTCCGTTCAAGAAGAAGATCAAAAAGAACGTTCCATTAAAAAAGTGAAAGTTGGCGAGCATGAAACGCATGAAGAAACCCCTATGGAAGTTGCTAATCTCCAAGGTATGGACTCAAAATTTGATTCCCCTACAGTAGTAGATGGTGTCATGCAAGAAACACTCATGTCTGATCCCTTGAAGCTTGGTAAGTCTTATAAGAATTCCTTGCTAAAGACTATTGGCTCCTCTCCATTTGATGCCATTGAGATTGAAGACGAAGACCTTCCTGAAAACAAATGGTACAAGGAAGATATCATTGAGGATACTCAAGAAGAATTTGATCCTTGCCCTGAAATAGAGGTATCAAAAGAAGAATATGAGGAATGGTGTATGCCTTGGAAAAATGCTCTAATAGTCAAGCTTTTTGGCAAGAGGGTGAATGCTAGAGTCATAGAAAATAAGATTAAACGTGATTGGGTGAAAAAAGGTATTGTTAAAATCATTGATATGCCTAAGGATTACTATCTTGTCCATTTTTCTTCTAATGAAGATTATAATCATGCCCTCTTTGAGGGACCTTGGAAAGTTGCGGACCATTACCTTAACGTTCAAAGATGGAGGCCGTTCTTCATGGCAGCGGAACAAACAGTCCGTAAAATAGAGGTTTGGGTAAGGCTCCCTAATCTTCCTATTGAACTCTACAACTCACGTTTTCTTTGGAAAGTGGGTAGGAAAATCGGTACCATGCTTAAAGTAGATCATCTCACGTCGATTCACTCAAGGGGGAAGTTTGCCAGAATATGTGTGGAAATTGATCTAAAAAAAATTAGTTCCAAGAGTGAAAGCTTGTGGTTCTGAAATTCAACTTGAATATGAGGGTCTCCATCTCATTTGCTTCAACTGTGGCAAATATGGGCATAAAATTGATTCATGCACTGAGAAAAATGAAGACGAGCTAACCCCGACGACGGTGACGATGACACCAGGAATCGCTCAAACTCACGCCAAGGAGGACGGGTTGGCCACAACGGATACAAACATAGAAAAGGAAACTATCAATTCACAAGATATGGTTGTAGAGGATCAGGCCAAGAAAATAGCAATAGACAAGGTGGGAGTCAACGCTGAAGATACTGATTGCAATATCAATGCTAATAAGGCCAACAAATAAGAAAATACTCCATTTGGGCCTTGGATGTTAGTGAAACGTCTTCCTAGGTTCAAAGCAAAATCTTCATTGGCTGATAATGTGAAACCGCAACCCATTATTAATAAGGGATCACGTTTTACTTCTCTTATGGAAGTAGATGATAAGGAAGAAGACACAATTGGCACAAATATAGATTCTCATGACTTGAATTTAGATAGCCATAAGCAAGTGGGCCTTTCTGAAAGCCCAAAGAAAACTCAAAGGGTTAGAGACCCTTTAGCTGGTAAAAACACTCAACCAAAGCCCACAAAAAATATTAGCCTCCCTCATGGTCAGAAAAGCAAAACCGCTAAGTCCCTGAATCAACGCTCCCCCATTGTTACTTCTAGTTCCAGTGATGCACCTTCCCATACCCAGATCAGTGGCGAGCTTCAAAAACAGAGGAAAGAGAAAGAGAAGAACATCCTTCACTCAATGAAGATTTTAGAAAAGCAAGGGATAGGTACTATTGATTCATTCTGTACTCGTGTATCTCTCCCCTCTTCTCCCGAGGTCAACCGTGCTTTTGCTCAAAACGGAGGTCTCGTTGATGTCCATCAATTATCCAAACCGCCAGACTTAGGGGCTTCTAAAAAGGATAATATCAACCAAAATGCTTCTATGGAGGTCGATGGTGTTGATACGGGACCAATATTGGAAGAGAAGCTTGGGACATCAATTCAATATAGCAGCAAAGGTCTTGAAGACCAGCCTCAAAAGCTTTATCAATGATCATTTTGTCTTGGAATGTGAGAGGAGCTATGGGAAAAGACTTTGGCAGGTATTTTCGTAATAATATTGCTATTAATAAACCTGATGTTGTTATTTTGCAGGAAACTACATGTAGTGGTAACAGAGCTCGCTCTACAATTAGGAAGCTTGGTTTTTCTAATTTCATTATCAGTGAAGCTAGAGGGTTTTCTGGTGGAATTTGGATCCTTTGGAATAATGCTAATTTAAAAATTACCGTGATTAGAAATGAGGAGCAGGTCATTCATGTTGAAGTTCTGGAGAGTATTTATAGTAAATGGTATTTGTCGGCTATTTATGCCAGTCCCTGTGAAGAAGAGAGAATTCATTTGTGGAGGAGCTTAGAGGAAATTTCGTCAAACATGGATGGTGAATGGATGTTAATTGGTGATTTCAACGATATTGCTAATCCGAGGGAGAAAATGGGTGGTGCTCCGGTCAACTTGAATAAATGACATTCCTTCTCTCAGCATATTAACTCCTGCAACCTCATGGATCTTGGGCAGGTTGGTGGTCGTTTTACTTGGAGAGGTCCTTTACGACAGGGTTATAGTAGAGTGTTTAAAAGGCTGGACAGAGGGCTTTGTAATCTGAATTGGCGGCTCAGATTCCCAGAGGCGGTCACGATTCTTGAAAGGCTTCATTCAAACCATCATCCGCTTTGTGTGAATCTCAATTACAGGCAGTCCAACCGTAGAAACAGACCTTTTCGTTTTCAATCAATGTGGTTAACTCATAATGGGTTTGATGCTTTCTTAAAGGAGCATTGGAGACATGACTTAAATTTCGTTGATGCGGTTGAAAATCTTATTCCTCAACTCCAGCAATGGAATAAGAATGTTTTTGGCAATGTGTTTCAAAGAAAAAAGGAACTGATGGCCAGGTTACGCGGTATTCAATCTAGCCATGACTATGCTAACAACTCCTTTCTCCATTATCTGGAAAGAGATTTGCAAAAGAGGCTGGACGAAACTCTCAAACAGGAAGAATTACTCTGGTACCAAAAGTCTAGGAAGGCTTGGCTTGAAGGGGGGGATAGAAACACCAGGTACTACCATTCCCGCACTATTTCTAGAAGAAAGAAGAACAAAATCCTTGCTCTTAAAGATGACTCGGGGGAGTGGAACTATGATCTCAACTATATCAAAAGCATAACAAGAGATTTCTTTGTGAAGCTTTACACGGAAGAAAATCTCAATAGAGCTCCTTTACAGTGTTGTAGCGGATACCCTGTCAGTGATGCAAATTCTGATCTCTTAGGAAGGTCCCCATCTTTGGAAGAGATTAAGCTTGCTATCTTTTCCATTGGTTCTCAAAAAGCCCCTGGGGAGGGTGGACTCTCTGCTCTGTTCTTCAAACATAACTGGCATCTCTTGCATAACAATTTATATGAGTTTATTAAACATGTGTGGCAGAATACTGATGCAATATAATACATCAACTCCACCCTGCTTGTGTTAATTCCCAAGATTGATCAACCTCAATGGCCTTCCCAATTCCGTCCTATTGCGCTGTGTAATGTGGTGTACAAAAGTATTACCAAGATTCTTGCTTCCAGGATCAATCCATTCATGAATGATTGGATCTCTCCCAATCAAGCAAGTTTTGTTCCAAGCAGAAATATACAGGATAACATCATCATTTCTCAAGAGATCGTTCACTCAATGAAGCATACTAAAGGGAAGAAGGGATTTATGTCAATAAAATTTGATTTGGAAAAGGCCTACGATAGAATCTCTTGGAATTTTATTAAGCAGTGCCTCTTGGAATCAAATTTACCGATGGACTTCATAGACTTGGTTCATGCTTGTGTTTCCTCTGCTTCTTTCAAGCTGCTTTGGAATGGGGAAGCAACGGAATCTTTTCTTCCGACTAGAGGCATTCGTCAGGGAGACCCTCTTTCCCCCTTTCTCTTTGTTATTTGTATGGATAAACTGTCACATTTAATTACTGATATGATTGATAATGGTATCTGGAAGCCCATTAGGGCTGGGCGTCAAGGCCCTCATGTTTCTCATTTATTATTTGCTGATGATTTACTCGTTTTTGCAGAAGCTTCCATGGATCAGTTCGGTGCTATTATGAATTGCCTTGATAGCTTTGGGTCTGCTTCTGGCCACAGGATCAACGAGTCAAAAACTAGCATTTTCTTCTCAAAAAATGTTCCTATTAGCATTAAAGAGGATATTATTAATGCTAGCGGTTTCAAGCTTGCGTTTGGGCTAGGCAATTACTTAGGATCGATTGACCACGGTGGAAGACGCAAAAAGGATTCTTTCAAATCCTTAATTGAGAAACTTAATAATAAACTGGCTGGCTAGAAAGCTAATAGTTTGTCGTTTGTAGGTCGTACGGTTCTTGCCAAATCCGTCCTTGGAGCTATGGCCAACCACACTATGAAGCATGCGGTTATCCCCAAGGGTATATGAAATCAAATTGAAAAATACCAACGTAACTTTATTTGGGGTAGTTCTGCTGAGCAAAGGAAAGCCCATTTAGTTAGTTGAGATACCATTTGCTTGCCCAAATCCCATGGAGGTCTTGGTATGAGGAGAGTTAACACTTTTAATAATGCTTTTATTTTAAAGCTTTGTTGGGGTGTTTTAACTAAACCGGGGGATTTATGGGTCCAGGTTTTGAAGGGGAAATATGCTCGGGGTCAGAATTTACATAATTCTATTATGTCTAAGAATAATGATTCTACCTTGTGGAAGAAAATGACTGAGTTATGGCCTTATTTAAATAATAATTCTGAATATAGAATAGGTGATGGTAAAGGCACCTTATTCTGGTTTGATAAATGGATAGGAGATAATTTATTGCTTAAAGATTTCTGTTCTAACGATGCTTTGTTATCCTCTGAGATTTTGCTTGTTAGGGACATGATTACTCGTAATGGAGACTGGGATTACAGTCGCCTCACAGAAATTCTTCCACAGGATATAGTTCAAAGGATTCATACTATCCCTCTGCCGGAAGACAACCTTGGAGATGATGTTTTGATTTGGAGTAGTTCAGATCATGGATCCTTCTCCGTCAAACATGCTTATCAAGTGCTTAGTAATGAGCGACCTGCAGTTCCTAGCATTCCTTGGCTTGAAATTTGGAATATTAAATGTCCGGAAAAATGGAAATTCCATCTATGCATGGAAAACTGCTCATGACCGCCTGCTGACAAATAGTGTGAAGAAGAAATGGAACATTGGCAATGATTTGTGCCCGTTATGCCATACATATGAAGAAACAACTATTCATGCTATGAGGGATTGCCCCAAAGCTATGAATATCTGGGTAAGCATCCTCCTCCCTACTGAATTAAATGACTTTTTAAACTGTGATATGGTGTCTTGGTGCAGGATAAACCTTTGCCGGAGCTGGGGAAATTACTCCAATAAAGACTAGAAGGTGTTGTTTGCCGGATGCTTATATACTATAAGGAGTTGGAGAAACTCCTCTGTTTTCGATTCAGATTTCTCCTGCCCCCCGAATGCAACCCATCTTTTGAAGAAGAATATCCATGAGATAATGGGGAAGTTGGAGGGCAGCGGTGACCCCTATCTTAAGAAGAGTTCGACTATCTTCATTAGTTGGAAAGCCCCGCGGAGGGTTGGGTTAAACTTAACACGGATGGAGCTTCAAAAGGAAATCCGGGTCAATCTGGTTGCGGTGGCCTCATTAGGGATGCTGAAGGAAAATGGGAGCTGGGTTACTGCTACCACATTGGGATATGTACTGCTTTCAAAGCAGAGCTGTGGGGCATATACATTGGACTCAAGATAGCTTGGGATAAAGGCTACAGGAAGATACAAGTGGAATGTGACTCTCTTTTTGCTTTTAATCTTATCTCAAACCCATCCAGAAAGTTCATGGAGAATGGTCTAGTTTCTCGCATTAAAAATCTTTGCAGAAGAGATTGGGATATCCAATTTTATCACACCCTTCGTGAAGGAAATGCCTGTGCTGATTACCTTGCTAATAGAAGCATTTCTATGGAAAGAGGGTGCCATATCTTTAGCTGTCCTGATGATAACCTGAGGGAGCTCATTGCTACAGACTATAGGAGACATGCTGCTCCTAGGCATATTTTAATTTCTTAAGCTTTTCCTTTTTCTGGGCGCTAGCCCCTCTGTTCCACCAAAAAAAAATAAAAATTTGACTTATATTAAAGACAAAAAAATTCTTCAAATGAGACTAATACAAAGGACCGTAGGAATATTAAACAACTTAAAAAGTCACTCCCTTTGATCCTTATTATAAGGTACAATTTTGGCATATTTTATGTTATTTTTAAGTTGTTTTAGAGTACCTAGGTAACACTAAATGATTTTTTTTAATACACCCATAATTTCATTGTGTAATAGAGTAATAACTACAGTAGAGATAGAAATAAATAAAGCTCTAAAGTTTTAAATAGGGAGAACTTTGGAATGACTATATTTTAGAGCCAAATAGTGGACTCATGATTTCTTTCTTATCACAACTTTATTGAACCCTAAAAAGAAATAATTTTCTATTATTTGGCTTTAATAAATTTAATTAATTATTCTAACTTTAGGGTTAGGGTTTAAAAATATGTTAGTGTTTAAAAATATTATTCTAAATTATTTATAATATTTAAGGACCATTTTGATATTTAAGTTTATTTATAATTAAACTTTTTTGTTGCAAACCATTTTTTTAACGAAAAGAGAATTTTTAAGTTCACCATTATTATATAAAAACGTTATAGGATTTGATATTATTCCATATAAAAAATTGTCATTTAGTTACCCATTACCCATTTTTCTTTGTGAACATGGACTAGCTTGATCCTCCATTTCTTAGTCACCATAGCCACAATTGCCAGTTTGAAGTGTGTTAATACGGTAGAAATTGAGTGTTGTATACTTCCTCCACCTCAAAATGAACTATAAGTAAAAATAACTAATTTTTCGTATACAAAGGACATTAGTTCATTGTATTTAACATTCTAAAATCTACAGAAGAATATACATATTTTAGGAAAGTTGCTACGGAAATGAAAAAAATTCCATTAAGATAACAATTTTCTATCAAGAATTTAAAAAAATAGCATTGGCTATAAAATAAGTTGGATATTTAAATAATTATGACCAGAGAGTACTAATAATTGCTCTTTTAAAATTGGATATAAATAAAAAAAACGAGTCCATTACTCTTATATTTACAATCGGAGAAATTGTTAATTACTACCTATGTCCCTGTATATATTCATACTTTTGAAAAATTGTTAAATAAATAGAGGTATTTTTGGAAATAAGTAATTAATGTTCATTTAAAATTGGTATATGATCTTATAAATAGAAACAAAACAAAAGTGTCATAAATGTATTATTTTTGGGGCGGAGAGAATACAATTTAATACAAGCAATAGTTGTAATCCAAAGAAACATAAAGCAAGTACCCCACGTTACAAGTGTTGAAGGTAGCGAGAAGCCACATCTCATGGCTCACATATTAATCCAAGGGCCAGGAATTGCGGTGCACGTTTACACAAGGACCATACAACAAACGCCCTCCATAAGTTACCATGCGCATGGAAACATGAAACTCAAACTGCTAATGTAAGACCTTGCCTTGAAACATATCATCACTCATTCTGTAGCTGAAGCAGAACTTACTACAAAAGAAGAAGAAGAAGAAGAAGAAGAAGAAGAAGTAGTAGTTGTTGTTTTGAAGATATGAAATTGCTAGTGCCATCATCATCCACTACATCCCTGCCACCCTCTGCTTTTCTTCTCCCCCCACTCCCCCACGGTTCCACACTTCTCTCTCCCTCTCTCTCTCCCTCTCTCTCTCCCTCTCTCTCTCTCTCTCTCTCTCTCTCTCTCTCTCTCTCTCTCTCTCTCTCTCTCTCTCTCTCTCTCTCTCTCTCTCTCTCTCTCATATTGGTTTCTTTCTTTCTTTTTTATATTTCAGGGTACCCATTCCAGGGTTCCTTCAATTTGTCAAACAAAGAGGTTTGCTTTCCAACTCCTTCTTGGAAAAAAAATTGGATAATTTTAAGGACTAGATTGCAAATGTAAATTATGTTTTTGGGATTAAGTTGTCAATTTAAAAAAAATAAAAATGCAATCTTTTTCCGCAGAGAAGAAGAAGCTGCATTAGGAAAGCTGGACCCATTGAAATCACTGCAAGGTTTGAGCTGAAGCCACCACCATATCCACTTGTAAGTTCTAAAGTTATTATTTCATTATTATGCCAGTTACTTGTTACTGGAATTTATTATCTCTCATGTTGTGGCTAATTTGCCATGGGAACCTTAGCTATGCTTTTAATAAAAGAAAAACGGATGTTAATAAAATCTCCCTTGCAATTTTCCGAAAACTAAATTTTGCCTTCCTTTATCATTTTCATCTTAAATCATTTACATACGATATTTAGTGATATGGATCTTGGGAGAACCATACCACAAAAACTAGCTATTGTAGTGGGAGAGCCCAACTCCTTATAAATCCCACATTAAAATTCATTACTTTCAATGTGGGACTCCAAGTAGAATTCATTATTTTCTCTTGCAATTGTGATCGTAACATTTAGTACTTCATTTATGTAAATCAAAATTAATGAAATCTATGTAAGTATGTGAAAATGGAGCTATTTGAATATAGTATTTAGTGGTGTTTAAATTTTCTTAAATTTGACGCAAAGGATCTAGATGACGTATAGTTATTAATCAACGGATGGATCAGTGAAATTCACATTGTATCAAAAGTTATGAGTGGTGCAAGAGTTTCTGTAATTTAACTTGGTGTAAACGGATCCTTCCTCTTTTAGCAAAATGTTTGTATGTAGTCTTTTATCAAACTAGAAGTTAAAATTGAGAGAATTGAAAGAATGCAGGCATCTTAGTTAGATTTATTGTCAGTACAATACTTGGGCTCCTCACTCTCCAAATGCGTGGCATTGTTAACATGTAGAGTTTCATACCAGTTAGGCAGTTATACTATTTCTTGGTGCTTTAGTTTTACAGGGCTATGTTTTCACATCTCTAAGGTTTTTCCAAACCTGTGTTGAACATGATTACTTCACAAGTTTTACACTTTTACTTTACTCAACTCGTACTGCGCAGTCTTTGTTGAATCGAAGGGTTTTTAGAATTTAGATAGAAAAAGAAAAAAGAGAGAATGGGCAAAAGTGATGTGAATTGCTTGAATTGATTCAATTGCTTAAGTAGTTTTGCACTCAGCATGTTGATGTTTATAATCATGAAGTAGTAAATGACTAAATGCAAATAATAGCAATGCCACTACCTAGGTACATGATTCTACATGTTCATGAACTGAGATTTAATCATTACTGCTATTTCCAACACTCTTTGACTATGATATTTCCAATAGTCTTGGCGTGAGTACTTTGAAGAGGATGAGTATCTTATGAATGCCTTGTTGGAAGTTCTGCCAGTATGATTTGTTAGGTTATTTCCATTCTTTTCTTTTTTTAATGATCTTTTCTTTTTTTTTCCTTGCCAGATGCTTTTGATAGGGTAGTTCAATAGTGATTTTTAATTTTCTTTTTCTTATTCTGCTGTTGGTGATTCCTATTGTAATCTCGGGCTCTTTGTTTTAGTTAATGTTGCACCATGTCAGTGAATTTTATGAAAGGAAGACTTGAATTTTCATTGCTATACTGGTTGAGCATATTTGAGCAAGATTATTTGCTAATTGCTTTCCCTGGTTTACCTTGATCATTCATCACTCTGTTGGGAAGCCTTTTTAAGTTTGTTTCAGCTAGCTATTTGAACTCTTTTGGAACATATAGCAATTACACTGAACAGATTGATCAGTAATATGAGAGATTCATGTATTTCTTGTATTGACTTACCATATATCTGCTGTGCTTGATGAGATTTTGATGTCAAGGTTGGAATAATAATACATATTTAACCAATACTATCATATGAAAATTCTCAGAATGCTTTGGAGCCAATTATGAGCCAGGAGACACTCGAGTATCATTGGGGAAAGCACCACAGGGCTTATGTAGAAAATCTGAACAAGCAAATTGCTGAAACAGATCTAGAAGGGAAGTCGCTTGAGGACATTATAACTATTTCATACAATAAGGGTGACATTCTTCCAACTTTCAACAATGCAGCACAGGCATGCATTCTTGCAACCCGGTCTCATTCAGGTTTCTAAACCATTGCCTAGTAATCTTGTTTTCTTATTTCAGGCGTGGAACCATGACTTCTTTTGGGAGTCCATCAAACCTGGTGGTGGTGGGAAGCCATCTGGGGATCTTCTAAAACTTATTGAAAGAGACTTTGGTTCATTAGAAAGATTCATTGATGAGTTAAAGACTGCTGCTGCGACACAATTTGGTTCAGGATGGGCATGGCTTGCATGTGAGTGATTACCCTTCTCACCTTACTCTCCCATTTTTCTGGCACTCATTTCTGATATTTCTTGGAATTTATAACTTATCAAGCAGTCTTTCTTCTTTCTCCTTTTTTGTTTATAAAATGTAGATAAAGAAAGCAGACTTGACGTGGGAAATGCAGTAAATCCTCTTGCATCTGAAGAGGACAAAAAGCTAGTCGTGGTGAAGAGTCCCAATGCTGTGAACCCCCTTGTTTGGGGCTATTATGTAAGGAATAAGGACTAATTATAAATATTCATCATTCTTTTTTTATGTTTTGAAACATGAATGCTACTGTAGGACAGCAACATCATGGAATAAATATCTGACAACATTTCATATTAATTCCATGCAGCCGCTCCTTACCATTGATGTTTGGGAGGTAATTAATCTTACTTTCTGTTGGTGATTTGAGGAAATAATATGCATGCTCAATCTTTGAAACTATCATTAATAACAAATTGCTGACAACTTTGTATCAATGTTTCATTTTTGCCCAGCATGCTTACTACCTTGACTACCAGGTGAGACATAATTCAGCTCATTATCCTGTGACTACTATCTCTTAGAATTTTGTTTCAATAGATAAATATAATTATGACTGCCTGTTATCTTCACAGAACCGACGCCCTGATTATATATCAGTCTTCATTGACAAGCTTGTGTCCTGGGAAGCAGTCAGCTCAAGACTTGAGAAAGCTAAGGTTCTGATTGCCACGAAGGAGAAAGAAGATGAGAGGAAAAAAAGAGATGAAGAGCAATTTGCAACTGGTGAAGCTAAGACCGAGATATATCCTGATGTTGATGCCGACGGGAATGTTGAATGAGTGAACTTTTTCATCTAAAAATATTAATAAGTAGGCTTATCCTTTGCATCGGCTAGTTGTGGTATAAGACGCTCAATTATTTGAAGCTGCAAATTTTGTTCTATGATCAATAATGTAAATTTTCCCTTCATTGACAGGAGTTAGTGACACAAACTCTGATATTTTGGATGTCTTATGGTGTTATCACTTATCACATATAAAACTGTAATTCTTTTCTTTAGAGAAACAACCTTACTCAATCGAGCATTGACAGCAGTAGATTACTAACCATTACATTACTTAGGAAGAAGTCATGGTTAACTTGTAGCCCTGATTTTGAAGTTAAAACTTAACCTTATTTCTGCAAGGTCATGACTTCTTTTAGTTTGCCTATTATGACTTATGAGCCAATGCTCTCATGTCGTGCTACATTGCGTTTAAGCGGACCAGCCAGCCAGTGACTAAAATAACCAATCGTTGTCGAAAGGAAAGTAAAAGGGTGGAAACTTCGAAAAACAGATTCAGTTGCTACACTGCAGCATTTACACATACTGAAGTTAGACCTCAGGCTATAACATCTACTTGCCAACTCTGTTCTTCTTACATACATGAGGGCTGCTTGATTATTGTCCAACTACTGTTTCAACTTTACTATTCCTGTGGCAGATAACAAACACAGGAGTCCCTCTTTCTAGACAAAATTATGTACATAAGTGAATTTAAAAATCATTTGCTGCTGCAAAAGGTAAGTGAATATTACTATTTACACAAAAGACTAAAGCCTTAGAGAGCAAAGTTGTTTTTTTTCGTCATCTTATTGGAGATATCTTAAGAGACAAAAGATTGTCCAGATTTGAGATCTCTGAAGTATTATTAACAGGTGGCCCAAAAACATCCCAAAAGCGAAGAGTCTCATCTGCCCCAGCTGACACCACTGTTAACCCATCTGGGCTCTGCAATGCATAAGAGAAGCTAGTGTGACTTTAAAGTAGTATTATGTGGCAGAAGTTTAAAAGGTTAGATTCATGTTTTATATTTACCAAAGTTGGAGTCATCAACATATTACATGTCCCTAGTGTCAAAAGAGATCCAAGAACTATATATATACACAATCACATATATACACATATCAGATGCTCTACTACCATGGAGTAAAGATTTACATTAGATCACTGTGCTAGAGTTCAAATTATGACTTGCAGCATACCTGAGATAGATGCAGGACTCTGGAAGTGTGACGGTTCAAGTCTCCCACTTTAGTCATGGATGGATATTTCCACAAAGAAAGTTGGTTCTGTGGTGTACTTGTACTAAAGCCATGGCCACTTAATATCTCTCTGTGATGTCTATTCCATTCTAATCCACAAACCTGCATAGAATACCAGATTACTGCATATAATTGAGTGCATCTATCTATCAATCAGCAAGATAAAATAATGCATGAGTATCTCCGAAGGACTACACAGCAAGCAATTCAGACAATGGTCATTAGTTCTTTTTTGTAATGGGAATTCTTAATTCTTAAGAAACTCAAAAAAAGGATATGACAGTTACAGAAATTTATTAAAAAAAAAATTGTCTGTCTTGCCTGAGCGTTGGTATCAATGCTGCAAATGCAGGTTCCCTTATGCACATTCCATATCTTAATACATTTATCTTCCGTGCCACCTCCAGAAGCTAGCACACCAAAATCATAAGGGCACCAGGCTAGAGCCTTGACTGCAGCATGATGGTCCTTAAAACAGTGCAAGAAACTGGATGAACTCATTTTAGACGAGTCCCATACATAAATATGATTTTCGTTACCGCCACTTGCCAATATATTGCCCCTTTTTGACCATTTTAAACCGCAAACTCCAGCTCTGTGAGCTTTGACCTGGGAAATCACATGTCTTTTTGCTCTAACTGTTTACAAGAACATGAAACAGAAAGAAGTCATATCTCAATCTCAAATTCTCAATACATCCAAAGAGAAAAAAAGAATAACTAAATTACCATCATGATTGATTATAGATTTGTCATGGCTTCCAGAAGTTAAAATTTGACCATTCCATGCAATGCTTGCTACCCTTTTACCATGACCTTCCAGGTTCCTTACCTAAAAGTTAAAGATACTTAAAAATTAAGTCAACCACTGTCATAACTACTTACTGATCTTGGAGAAGCCAAATAGATAGAGAGATCCATACTAGTTTAAAAGTCTCAGCATCCCAGAGTTGAAGTTTGGAGCACATAAATCCTGTTGCCACGAATTTGGTATCCTCCGACCAGGCAACACTAGTAGGAGGATCTTCGCCATCAGCTTCAAACACCTTAGATACATTTCTATTATTTGAGTTCCAAAGGTACATTTCTGAGCCCAATGCAAGAGCAATAATGTTGTTTTTTCCCCAATCCATGATGTTTGTGTAGAAATCATTTCTAATATTTGCTGCATCCAATATCCTCGCTTCTCTCTGCAAGCATAGTTATTCATTTTATCCAATCAGAATAGAATCTGAGATTATAGCTTTATATATAACTATAGCTAACTGTAGCAATGCAAAATAAAGAAGTTCGGAATCCTTTTTCTTTTTTGTTTTATGCTAATAGTTAACAATCTGCAAGTCATTGCACTTGCTCATTGACCCCTTCAAGAGGAAGCAGATCGCGGGAGGCACACCAAGTCATATTAGGATTTGATAACAAGAAGAAAATATATACAGTAAAATCATACTCTCTCTAGCAAAACAAAAAAGAAAGAAAGAGAGCTCTTCCCAAAAAGTCTAAAAATTCCAACAAATGGTTGATTCATCCACAAACTTTAAATGCATAAAAAAAATATAGATATCAGTTTTCCAAATTAATAATAAATAATTGCAACTGAGATCTCCAGGTACATTCTGAAGTCACCTGGAGATACATCCAATACTCCAGATTTAATTGCTCTTCAACTGCAACAACCACCACTCTTCTTGCATAACATGTTGTGTCCTTCTAAGTACAATTCTATCTAAATCACATGTGTTCTCTGGAACTATTACTGATTTTAACCTGGCATCCATTTAAATTAATATTTGATGTAATACTGAACATGACATATTAAACTCATGTTTTCACTTCTGTCCACCCAAATAAGAAAAATTATATACATATCATTAGTTCTCTAGTCTCGGCCTCTCATGTTTATAGCTCTACTCCTTATCCAGACACTAATGTTCCTTAAGTGAAAATGAGCTCGCATGTTCTGCAGAGGCAGTGAATTTTTAGTATTAATTTTCATTGTTGCAGCTTTTCTTCAACATTATATTTGCAAAATCTGACTTCCTACTTCGAAAACAGCAACTTTGGAAGGTTTTCACCAACTATCAAAACTTATTAGACAATTGATTTAAGCATTTATGCTGCTACCCGATGCAAAACCTATTAAGTTTAAACCCTTAATAGCTTCTTCTCCCATCCAAAACTTGTATTAATCAATCAACTAGAGTTCTTCTTCCTCTATGATACATAGTTTACTTCCGGGTGCAAGCATTTGTTGAGTGTCTTTCATGTACTTAATTTAAGTTCCTCCCAGCATTAACTTAATAAGAATATTGAAAAAAGGAAACTTCTTTTGGGGGTCAATTATATCAAACTAATTTGACAGACTACAGCTAACACTACTTGCAGAGATAACTACTTTTTGGGGTCAAAAATATAAACCAAATACTATTTTATAGATGAATCTCCCCAAAGTGGCTCATAAGTGACTCTAAGATTCAATTAATCCATGCTATAACTATCTTGCAGTTCAGATGCTTAAACTTGAACATTTTGCATAGATGGAAAAGTTTTCTCTATAACCCAATATCAACTTTTTTCTTTTGTTTTTTTAAAAAAAGATAAATCAATCACATGAAGTAGGTTCAGAAAAGGTTATAAAAGCATTTACATGAGGATAAACTGGAAGAAAGGACATCTGATATGAACAAAACCTTTGGCATTTGACGACGGTGATGTTGATTGCTACTATTTTGAAATGCTGCTGCCTCTTCCTCTCGCATCTCATCGATATGGCGAATTGATTTTCTACTTGATTTCGGGCTTCCCCTAAAAACTAACATCCTAAACGCTTTACCTTCTGAATCCAAATTCAATTTCTCATCTATTATCTTTCTATACCTTTCCTGTCATTATAAGCAAAATTAGAAGTAATAGAAATAAGACAAAGTCTCAAAGCATAACACTTCTCTATATTGAACAACTTCACCAATACAAATTCAAACAAGAATCCTTATAGCCTGAAGAATCCGATGCTCCAAATTTAAGAAATAAAATTGGCTTTTTTTTTTTTTAATATAAAATTCAAGAGCATCTGATCAAACATTACTTCTTGGGCATTGGAAAAGTGACAACTTGAAAAAACATGAAAAAAATCATGGCAATAAAAAAGTTCATATCATACACTAAGTTGACAATTCTGAGATTTCTTAGTCCTGTTTGTGAGCAAACTCTGGGCTTGATCAAGATCCATCAAACTCCGGTTCGGTATGAAACGATCACCCTTTTCACCATAAAAGAAATGAACAAGTTCATGTCAGAAATGAACACAAAAAGTAAATTCAAAAAGAAAGAAAAAAAGAAAGGAAGATTGAGAGGTAATAAAGTACTGGGAAATCATATTGAGTGGGACTGCTGAGGAGGCTTTTGGGAGAGTACCAATCACAATCAAGATTCCACATACTGTTTTCAAGAAGAAGATGGAAAAGAGAGTAATGGGGTTATTCAAAGTTTGAAACTTGGGTTGTCTTGTTTTTCTTCCCCGCCAAATACAGTTGATATTCAAATAACAGTTGTGTTGTGTTATTTGGCTCTTCAACCGTTGCCACTTTTTTTTTTTTTTTTTGGTAGCGGAAACTGAAAACCGTTGCCACTTTTATTATATTTCATGCTTTTAAATTGTAAGGATAGGTTATGTACCAAAAATTAAAAAAAAAATTGTAAGGATGGGTCCTTTTAAAAAAAATTGTAAGAATAGGTATAGGATTGTGTAGGGTCCAATTATAATTTTGTAACTAGAGAAACATTGTCAACTTGTTTCAAACGAGATTTGATGCAGATCTTAAAAAACATTAACATAATTGAGAACTTTGATCATTTCTTAAGATCATCATGTATTTTATTTATTATTACGGAAATATACTTTTTTTTCATAGTTGAGGAGTAGTACTATTTAGGATGTAAAAATCATTGAAATGAATTTTGCCTTTATCAATAAAACTTTTTCTTACATATTTTTTGAACACCTAACTAATTTGATCTTGAGATATTTGCCTATAACAAATTGATCTAAATTAATCCTCAATAATCTCAAACTAGAGTTAAATTAGTTTTTTTTTTTTTTGAGTAATTGGTCAGATTGGTCCCTGACTTTGTAGGCATCGGTCAAGTTAGTCCCTGACTTTATCGAAATAGCAATTTAGTCCCTTAGATGAAATTTTAATTCACATATGTCTCTGTCTTTATCCCATTTTAAAACAAATACATCCCTACGATAGTGACGTCAGAGACTAATTTGATCGACGTTCTCCTATCTCAGCGACTAAATTGCTATTTCGATAAAGTCAGGGACTAACTTGACCGACGTCTTCAAAGTCAGGGACTAATCTGACCAATTACTCTTTTTTTTTTGTCAAATTAGTTCTTTTCTATGACAAATTTGACCCTACGTATACCTTGAGATATTTGAGGGCTATTTTAGAATTTTCAATTTTAAATTGTTACATGCAAACATTTTGAGAGACCAAAAGGAATGTTTGTTTTCAATTTGAATTTTTAATTAGTTTAATTATATTATTATCCTTGATTGTGTTGATTTTGGTTTTAGCACCTAAAATTAAATTTTATTTTTCTTTACAAAATGAATTAAAGTAATATAATGATGAATAAGAATATAAGTGTAAAACAAGATTTTGATGAATAAATCAATAATTAGTCTAAATTTAATGTAACTAAGAAAATGAAATATCTCCACGTAATATCGTCGTGAGTGAGCAATCAAATTTCTATTGAGATTTTGGAACCTGGTTTTGATAAATTTGTATGTGAATATGTGATGAATGGGGAAAATTATCAGTCCAAGGTTTTGGCGCATATGTACTAAAGGAGAAACTCAAGATGTTGAAGGGTGCACTCAAAAACTAGAATCACAATCAGATTAGAATGTTGGATAAGAAAATTATTGCGGAGGCAGATTTGATAAATTCCTTGGAAGAGAAAGCAAATGATAAGGACTTAATGAGGAGGAGCTAGAACAAAGAAGGATGGCAACAGCATGAAGATTATAAAAAATGAAGGAGAGTTTACTAATTCAAAAATCTAGAACAAGTTGGTTGAAGAAAGGAAACACAAACTAGAGATTTTTTCCATACTATTAACAGGACTAGGAAGTGAACAAAATTGTAGGACTAAAAAATAAAAATCAATGGAAATTGGGTTGATGAACTAGCAGCACAGGTGAAAGATTATGCAAAGGAGTACCAAATTTGGATGGTATTGAATTTAACAAAATTTCTGAGTTGTAGTCCTTAGGCCCCATTCTTTCGTGGGGTTTAGTCGGAATATTTTTCGATACTCACGAGTTGGAAATTTTTTTTTCCAACTTTAAAAATGCATTTTTCAATAAGAAAGTAATCGGAAAAGTATATTTTCTGACTCGGAGTTGTCGGAAAATATTCCGATAAACCCCTTTGAAAAAGAAAATGAGGGTTGGGGACTAAAAAGCATGAATTCTCATTTCTAAAGTAGATGAGTACGAGATAACAACAATGTTTGAGAAAAAAGAAACAAAAGAAGTTGTACGGATTTGTGATGGGGACAAGAGCCTAGGCCCCAATGGCTATAACTACTTCTCATTTACTAAAGGTTGATGTTATTAGAACAGTAGATTTTTCATGCAAATGGGAGGTTTCCTAATGGAAGCAATGCTTTGTTTTTTGTACTCATCTCAAAGAACAACATTCAGCAAGATCTTAATGAATACAGGCCTACTTCTTTAGGAAGTTGTGTATACAAAATAATTGCAAAATTATTGGCTAATAGATTGAAGAGAATCATTGGTTTGGTTATATCCGAATCACAGTCAACTTTTGTGGGGTCTCGTTCAATCCTAGATGGGATAGTAGGAACTTTTGAAGCTATTGATGACTTGGCAAAAAGGAGTAAAGATCCACACTTAGTTCTCAAAATAGACTTTGAGAAAGCTTATGGCTTTTTGAATTGGGGGTTCCTAGATTATATGGTAGGGAGGATGAGGTTTGATAACAAATGGAGGTTGTGAATCAAGAGTTGTTTGGAGTTTGCTATTGTATCTAAGTTGGTGAATGGAAGTCCTGCTGATGAATTTTCTATGAGGTGGGGGGTCAAGCAGGGGACCCCATGACCCTTTTTTTATTTCTTATTATTGAAGAAAGATTGAGCAGGCTTATAAAAAGTGTGTCAGGAAAAGGGTTTTTCAAAGGGTACAAGGTTGGTTGGCAGCAGATGGAGTAATCACTCTTACAATATGTGAATGATATTCTCATGATTCGAGACCATATAGGAAGTACTCCCTCCGGTCCTATATATAGGACATACTTAACCATATTCCTAAGACCAAGAAAAGTAGTTAGTTTTATGAATTCTATGAGAATATATTGTAACATTACAATTTTACCCTCTCAACTTTTCTTGAAAAATTCACACTCGTTAATGAACAACAAAAAACACATGCATTTAATAAGGGCAAAAAAGAGAAAAAACAATAAATGATGCATAGAAAATGCAAAATGTCTTATATATAGGACCAAAAATTGCTTCTAAAATATGTCCTATATATAGGACCGGAGGGAGTAATAATCATCTTTATATGGAGTCCATGGAGCGTAGGAGAATAATCATCTTATTCCAGAACTCAAATATACTTAAGTTAAAGACCTATCAAGCTCTCCTCTCTTAGCTAAACATCATTAGACTTTGTTCATTTAAATTCCTCCTCATTTTTTTGTTGAATATACCCCAAAGCTTTTGGCACAATAAAATCTAATTTCATGCTTATTGTTTTGAACACTAAATCAACTATCATTATACCCTAAAGTTATCATTCTTAGGCTCGAAATCCATAGCGAGTGTGGAAAGAAAAGGCTAAATGGCATTAAGGATTGAGCGGTCAGTGTTTGCGATTGAGGATGAAGATGGTGGCTAGTGACTGGCAAGAGGTTAATTTGGTAGGACCAAGAGAAGAACAGAGGGAAGGTCACGAGAAGACGCGTATGTAATAGGATTTTGGCTCTTAAGAAGATATTTTGAAGAGCGGTCCAAAAAAATAATTAAGAGAGTGGTTTAGTGAAAAACCACTTTCATAGTTGCAAATAATTTTATTTATTTTTCTTTTTAATAATAATATCTACAAGAGCGATTTTCAAGAGTGATTGATAATATCAGGAACTCTCTTAATGACATCATGACCTCTTGAAACCACTCTTAAAATAACTGTTCATTAAACCTCGTTTTGTAGTAGTGTGTTGATTATGATTATTCTTTGAATAGATCCAGAAATTCAATGTCGGTTATGACGTGAACATGGGTTAATCCAAGATTTGCATACGCTTTTTGCAACTTGATGTCGAACAGGCTTTTTGCACTATTAAATTGCTGATTCAATCAGATTAAAACTAAGATTCAAACTAAGGATTGATATTAGCTAGGTGAGCACATCACAAGTTCAGATAAATGGTACAGTAATTAATAAGAATAGATTGGCATTGTTATTGACTCTAGTCACTCTACTACCTTGACTTATCCAATAACCATTATTATTGAATCTTAACAAATTCTAATTAAAATTTGCTAACTTCTTTTGTTACCATTACTTCTAAGATTATTCAATGGCTAAACTAAGGATGACAATGAGTCCGAGTGGGTTCGGGTATCCCATTACCCGGATCCGCCCCATTTATGTATATCTGGACCCGGACCCGTCTCAGACTCACACGGGTACCCGCTGTCAAGCGGAACAGCGGGTCTTCGGGTATCCAAACGGGTTCACAGGTACCCATTATATATATATATATATATATATATATATATATATATATATATATATATTATTTTTTAAAATTTATTAAAATTTTAAGCTTATTTTTTCCTGAATAAATATAAAAATTCTCTATTTTTACTTGTCAAGCACTTGATATATTATTAAACAATTCACAAACAAATTCACTAGAGGCAAAACATATTCACTTAGAAACAAATCCTCTCATACAGACATACTTAAATTCTAAATAATTGAATAATACCCATGGATCTATTTTTGGATCCAGACCCGGACCGATTATGGGTATTACCTGCGGGTACGAGTCCAATTGCCAAGCCTAGGCTAAACTAAGGTGATTGCTTTAAAACCATTTAGTTTTGGAAGCATATGCTACCTTCTCATACTTGTCCTAATTAAAAAGTGACAAGTGCCCTTTAGTATATATTCCCACCTCAATTGCCAAATCAGCTAGATGAGTAATTTTTAGAGTGAAGTATCACTTTGGTCCCTTATATTTTTTAGATGAGACACTTTAATCCCTCATAATGTGGAAATTCACTTTTAATCCCTGAAGATTTTTGTATGAGACACTTAAGTCCCTCAAGATTTTTTTTATGGGACACTTAATTCCGCAGTTGGCAGAGTGGACGGAGGGACTTAAGTATCCCTTAAAAAGATCTTCAGGGACTAAAAGTGAATTCCACATTTTGAGGAACTAAAGTGTACCATCTAAGAAAACATAAGGGACCAAAATGATACTTTACTCTAATTTTTATAAAGTTTGCAATCAAATCCTTAGGATCCAATTTGCAAAATAAGCCAAGTAAATCAATTGTTCCCAATTCTCTGAACCCTAAGCAATTCATGAACGAAGTGTATCCCACAATAATGATGAAGCTTCACTAATATTGGGTTTCGTTTATTGCGAGTCTACAAGTAGGAAGGACGAAGTGCAAAAACAAACTTAAGGATTTGGGTTTAACAAGTAAACACAATATTATTCACTAATTTAAGTGTAATCCTTAGTGTCATTGTTGCAACCTTTTACTTGTTTATTCTTTCGGAAGAAGACCATGTGCAAAGAAAATGAATTACGAAGAAAATACATTTCATTTTTTGGTATTTATTATAAGGGAAAAAATTAATAATAACCCCTATATTATTCACAAAAGGAATTGCATATTGCATGGTACACAATACAACTTCAACCTCCACTACAAGGAACATTCTACACACATAGTATCACAATGTGACACAATTACAGAAAAGAGGACCACTCTTGAATGGGAGGATGATTGGAATATTTTCATCAACTTCTTAGATGTTGTGATCATCGAGGAAAGATTGAAAGTGGAATGAGAAATGACAATATTAGCGATGACTCAGATGGAGAAACTAGTACAAAGAAACCTCTCAAGGGGAAAAAAAAGAAGCTCATGCCATCAAATGAAATAAGAAAAACTAGTACAAAGAAACCTCTGAAGGGAAAAAAAAAAAGAAGCTCATGCTATCAAATGAAATAGGAAGAAGAAATGCTCGGGTTCAAAGAATTGAGGGCAATTGGTTTACTTGGCTAGTTTTGCAAATTGGATCCTAAAGACTTGATTGCAAACTTTATAAAAATTACCCATCTATCTAATTTGGCAATTGACATCACACAGCACGTACCACTTGTCACTTTTAAATTGAGACAAGTACGAGAAGATACCAAACCCATCCAAAACTAAAAGGTTATGAAGCAATACCCTAAACTAATTACTCTACACAAATGACCATGATCCCAAAGCCTACTTATTTTTTAAAACTAAATAATCATAACCATTTCCTTTAAACCCAAACGTTCAAGTCTACCAGGCTAAAATAAAACAAAAAAGATAGAACATGTCATACGATAACAACTAACCAACTCCTAACTAGCTTCATCCAATATGTATACCACAGGTTTAATCTAAATCGAAATCAGTTTCTCAGAGAAAATCCAACATTTAAGTTCATACATCTTTTCTAAGTTCAACGATAGAACATACATATATTTGTCCACACATATTTGCATCAAACATTAAAGTGCAGATAAGGAAAAACTTAACCGCCCAACATCCAAGAATTTGCAAGTTCAATAAAAAGCAGCCACTCTCAATAGTACAAACCATATCTCTAAAGTTGATAAAGGTAAGCAATGACTTTGGTATGTAAATTAAGATACAGGTTCTTGCCCCATCAATGTAATCATAAATGTCATGTCCTTATCTTCTTAGAAACTTGTGATCTCATATTAAAATGAGATCAAGAGCTAGTATGGCTTGTATCGCATTGGACGCCTAAACCTTGGAACCCTTCTGCACATCAAGATGATTTAATCATCACATAACTCAAGGAGTGTGCCATGAATATAAAAGACATATGCTCAATATTTTGTAAGAGAGTAAAACGTCAATTTGGTCCTCCAAGGATACAGATGTCTACAAGTTAATTCTTTAAAGAAAATGATCACCAAACAAGTTCCTGAAAGTATTAATGGCCATCATATTGGTCTGTCTAAGGATTTATTTGGCGGTCACGTGAATCTTTCAAGGACTAAAATTTACAGGATCCAATGATTATTTAAACTTTTGGGGATCTATTTGGTAGCCATATTATTTTGAGGACTTTGGAGAACCAATATGACATTTTGTTGTTTGTAAGATTATAGAGAGAATGAGAAATAAAGCATGATGCTTATATGGCTTCACATAACAAAAATTTATGAAGGTTGATAACATGAATATCTATACTAACAATAAAAGAAAACTATTGGCATTTTTCATATCTATGGTTGCAATGATTCAAGTATTATTTTTTTAAAAAAAAATTCATGAAAGAAGTAAATACCCATTTTGATTCTTGAAAGATATAGGCTAATTTGAGGTGACATCACACTGCCCCTTCATTTATATCAATACAACAAAATGGACCTTCAACTTCAATTACAACTAATGTCATTAAATCATCCTTCAAGGAACCATTTGATATAATTTTAAGGACTTATTGGATGGCAAAAATTTTACATTGAATGACAGATAAAATGTCATATTCCAAGACTCATTCTTAGCTATGTATATAATATCTTTGGAATATCAATTTGATTTGATATGTCTATAAATGGAGGACTGATGAGATGTTGCATATATCTTAAGAGGACAAAAACGGTGATTTACTCTACATTTTTATAAACTTGTTGGCCTTTAGTTAAAATTAATAAAATTAATGAAGAGAGCCATCAGCAACAGTAGTATAGAAAACTTTGGAAATTCCTTTACATTGGCTAGTTCTAAATCACCATTTCAAACGAAAACAAGTAACCCACCCTATGACATCATAATGTACAGGGTGAGCCTTAGCACAACTGTAAGGTTGGCTTAGTGGCCAAGAGGTCATGGGTTCGAATCCTAGAAAAGGTCTCTTAGTTTGTAGGGCTAAGGCTGCATTCTACCCTCTCCATACCCCACTAGGTGGGAGCCTCGTGCATTGAGCTGCCCTTTTTATGGCATCATAATGTACACAACACAGAGTAGAGAAGCAAAATAGAAAATTACTCATTAAAATCCAAGTTTTGCTTACCCGAAACCATACGGAGGATAGGATGTAGAAGGCATGAAAGGCCTGTAAGATTGTTTCATTCCAGGAATATTCGTCCGCTTGGCAGAAACCTGAAACAGGAATTCAAGTATGATTGAAAAGGAAAATCTAACAGAGTGATTAATTGCATTCATATAGATAAGCTAATAAAGACCTTCAGCATTCGACCATGCAACAGAGAATGATTCCTTGAGAGAGCATTTTGAAAACCATTAGAATCAGCAAACTCCACAAATGCAAATCCTTTAGGCTGAGCATAATTGTCAACCGGAATTGTGACCCTGTTCACAATTCCACAAACTTGGAAATGTTGTTGGACTTCATCAGCAGTACAACCATAGTCAACCTGAACCATAATGTGGAACACATTTAAATAAATCACAACATTAGGTTGAAGATTTATGAAATTAAAACAAAGTTAGAAACTATCTGAAAAAGAGTTTTAGAAATGGATCAGATATAGTTAGACTAGGCAGGGTGCTCATAACTATCTGGAAATTTACTTGCGGGTGTACCCTAGTTTTTAGAAATTTAGCCATACACCACACCTATATACTACTATTCATACTCGGTACATTATCAATGCAACCTAGGGACCTATCATTTTAGAGCAAGACTTTTAATTATAATGTTTAAGTTACAAAGCATGTAGAGTCAATGTTAGGTGAACAAATTTTAGATGCCTTGTGTAGTTGCTTCCTTTTATTAGAATCCATTTCCTTTTAGTGAAGATATTTCTCAGGCTCCTAGAATTTGTGTTATGCATTTTCAATTAAAATAGAATAAATAGAAAACCAATTCACATTGCATAACCATACCATATATTTTTCAAAGTGGTGTACATGGCATCGCAGGAAATGCGTAAGATGATGCACATTTCGTATCCAAACACCAAGATGTCTTTCCGGTGACTTCACTCTTATCGAAAAGCATTCCCACAGGTGTGTTATAATTTTTTAGGTGACAGTTGTTAAAAAATCATAAATATATCTGACTTTTTCTTTTGAAAGAAACTGCTTATAACCAAAGCAAAAATTATCTTTTTCATTCAAACCCCAACTTTAAATAGGCTACATGCCATAAAACTCGACCAAAAAGATGAAGCTCATAAACAAGGTCCAAAGAATGATTTTATTCAACAATTCCACCACAAAACCCACAACATATCAATTGATTGCATGATTTATTGTCAAATGTAGCACAACGATCAACAAAGATTATGTATACTCACAAGAGCAACTTCATTGTAGGCAGGTTAAGACCTACATACAAAGTGCTAAATATCCCAAAGAGATAAATGGAAGTAGGCAAGCTGCTAATACCTTGTTTTGAACAAATTACACTTTGTGTCAGACATAAAACCATATAATAGTTCAAGCTTTTGAGAGAGTTAGGCATCAAATCATCAATGGTCAAAACTTTCATCTTGGTGACAATGATTCGTCTAAAAAAAGTTGAATTTCAACACAAGCGAGGAGCATGTTACCAAAAGTGCTATTGTGTGAGGGGAGTCTAACATATAAAACCATTCATCAAGTTTCACCTAATGCTGAATAGCATAAGCTTTTGCAAAAGTAGGTGATTGACACTTAAATGTGAATTTATAAATAAAATGCAAAAGGATGCCAAGTAATTACATGAAGCAGAAAAGAAATAAGAACTTCAAAACTCACATTACCAACAAAGATTGACCGAGAATCCACTTCCTCCTTTTCAGCCTGACTAGCAGAAGACCCAGATGAACCTTCGATCAAAAAGATGTTAGTATATTGACACTAAATGCCTCAATGCATTATTAATACTTAAAATATTGCACTGGAAATGAAAAGTATGATAGGTAATTGGACTATAACTAAAGGAATATATAGAATAAGCAGATTTAAGTCAATACAAAAGGGTGGACGTGTAAACAAGTCTTTGAACATTATAAGAAAGATCAGATGTACACACATCCTTGTGCATATGATTTGGGCTGAAATCGTAACAATACACACTTGCTCAAAGAAAGATCAGTTTTTGGACCAAAATAAAAGCCTCGGTGGTTTTAAGTATACATTTTCATGCTTAAAAATAAATAGTTGTATAACTTCTAAAGTATTATAGGTTAACAATAGTTTAACAATTTTTGGGATTCAGACCCAATTTTTGGGGTTGGAAATCCGGCATTCTTAAACAAATTACAAGATCCACAAATGTTTGACCCAACAGACGGTCAAGCAACTAAATAGACCTGTTGACCGGATCCCTAGTCTCGCAGTCCGACTAGACCACTAAAAAACCTAGTAAACAGTGGGAAAAACCTTAAAAAAAAATTATAATGGAAGTAGTCCAGGCAAAATTTTTAACTGTGAGAGACATTAGACATGGTATTATGAAAACCGGAGTGTGATGATATTAGAGTTTCAATACTATTCAAACATCATACAAACTCGCAATCCCGAGACGAACGCAAAGAAAATAAGTTCTGTCATATATTGAACAAATAATCAATTTTTGTAGTTGAACTCATAAATTTGCTATATATTAATCAGTAATTATGCAATATAGATTCTTGCCAGATTTATTTTACTCAACAATTATTTTTCCCCTAAATTAACCATCGCAATGACGCAATCTATAAACCCCCAAATTTTCCTGATTAAACAAATTAGTTTCAATAGGTTTAAAAACTCTCACAACTGTAGTGGCATAGCTCGAAATTCTAGATCATCACCTTTGTCTGACGAAAACATGGTAGTTTGCATCTTGATTCGTGACAGCAAGTAAGTGACCTAATAGCACGACACAACAAAAATGAATAAATCAGAGCCCTAATAATTGGTAATAGACAACAAATTAGAGAAAGGACATATCACAGATTTAACAAGAGCCTAGATGTGCACATGATCAAACATAGACCATCGGTCATGAACTTACCAAGCACAAGATCAATACTAGAGTGAAGAAAGAAATTTACCCCGACGGAGGGTAAAGCAGCAGAGCATATGAAGAACAAGTTGTCCCTTTTATAACGCTATCTCAAGGCACTACTGTTCAGAGAACCGGACACGTCTAATTGATATTGAGTGAATTATTTATCTTGAGAATGTCTACTTAATATTGAGTGAATTATTTATCTTGACAAAGTCTATTTAAAATTGAGTGAATTATTTATCTTGAGAATGTCTACTTAATATTGAGTGAATTATTTATCTTGACAATGTCTATTTAAAATTGAGTGAATTATTTATCTTGAGGAAAAATGCTTAACACCAAACTTGGTTGGAAGTTTTTCGATTTGGTTGCCCCATCCGATCATGATAAGATCAATTAAAATTATCACCCCTCTAATTTTATAATGTAAAGTGTGCAAATGTAATCTAATTTAGAATATAGACATACAACACATTCTATTTTAATATTTTTTTTCTTTTTCCAAGGAGTAATCCAATTATTTACCGACAAAAAGGAAACCAATTACAAAGACAGAAATTTTTAATATGGTAATAAGATAAGAAAGCCAAAAGAAAACTTTTCTCAAAGTAGCCAACTCTATATCAAGAGTGCCATTTTCAAGCCTGGTAAAGTGAAAGTAGTCAAAGTTTAATGTATACCAAATCTAGTTATCACTAACCGGTTATCATAAGCAAAAGCAATTGAGTCAAAATAAAAAAAGGTATTAACTACAATTGAAATCACGGAGTATATCATAGATGTTGGCAATGCAAACAAAAAACATGTGCAAATAAACAACTACCAAGCCAAGAAGAACACGGGGGTCAATGAATTTTATATACATACTGTAACGCCAAGATTTTCCCCTAATCTTAATTTCGTTTAATTAAGGAATTAATATTGTGTTTATTTGATCGGAACGCCATATTATAATTCTGACTGCATCATCGGTTTCAAAACATGATTTCCATTTGAAATAAGTATAAGTTTATATTTGGCTAATTTATGTTTTAAGTCTTTGAAAGTTGGACCTCTTTAGGTTTTGGTCCCTAAAACTTTGTTTGACATACAGGGACCAATCCCTAATTTTTCAAACATCGGATAGACACATGGCTCCAAATAAATCCTACTTGGCTGACGTTCCTTCACATCGGATGGACAAATGGCTCCAACTCACACAATGACATGGATCTGATTAGGTTTCACATGCCTGGCCGTGCCTCCTTCTTCCCTCTTTCCCTTTAGGGTATGTTTGGGAATTTTGAAGAGGATGGAATGGAAACGGAAAGGTTTCCACTTGCTCCACTCTAACTTCGGAGATAAGGATTTTCGGTGTTTTAAGTGTAAAATTTCCATTCCATTCCATTAGTTTAGAACTCTCAAACAATAGAAACATCATTTTTACTATTTCCATTCCATTCTATTCCATCCCCCTATATACCAACCATTCATCGAAACATAGCCTTAGGCTTTTGACCCCATTCCCAATTCATCAATCCCTCCTCACATAATAAGAAGAGGATAGTAATTTTCTTACAAAAAAGAATAACTAAACTATCACTTTAGTCTCTCACTTTGTAAGATTTTTCACTTTAGTCCCTGACTTTTCAATAATTCCTCTTTAGTCCCTCACTTTGAAAAAAGTTACTCACGTTAGTCCGTGACAATTTTCTTTGTTCATAAACGTTAACGTCTTACACACGTAGCCGTTAAATAACATATACACATGTGGTTGTTAACATCTTACACATGGTGCTGAATTCAAAACACAAAAATTGAAGGAAGAAGAGGCTAAGGCAATAAGGTCGCTCAAGAGGCAGCTGCAGAATATAAGGAGGCAACTGCAATTAAGGTCCATAAATGGAGAAAGTTGTCATAGACTAATGTGAATAGCTTTTTTCAAAGTGAGAGACTAAAGAGGAATTATTGAAAAATCAGGGACTAAAGTGAAAGCTTGTAAGGGACTAAAGTGACATTTTAGTAAAAAAAAAAACCAATGGAAAGTTAAAATACATACATATATACTATGCCATCATTTCCAGCAGATGAAGGAGTTCCCGAAGCAGCTGAATTCCCTTCAAGAACAGTGGCACCATCAAACAAAATCAACCTTCTTCTCCAAAATCGCATCCATCACCGACTAAGTCGGTGCGAGCCTCGGTCCATCCACCAGAGTTTGCTGAGGTTGAATTGTTGGCGTCGCCGGAGACCATCCTACACCTGATGGGAGACTCCCCTAGAGAATCCATCTCCGCCAAAGAACCATGGTTCTGCACCGCCGGAGGAATCAACATCACGTGATTTAATTTCAACCCGAAGACTAAGATTCGAGCGCTTCAAGGAAGATCGGAGCTAGAATCGCCGTGAAATCGTGTCTCGAACCAACATTACGATTCGGTTCAAATGAAATAATAATCTGAAGTTAGAAACCCTAACTGAGATCCCTCACTGTTCAATTCCAAGTAGAAACCGAAGAACACGTCAAATTTTTTTGGATAACAGAAGGAGGAACGTGAATCCTAATCCATGTGTGACGTGGAGCCACGTGTCCACATCCGATGTGGAGGACTAGGAAGAAATGGATTAAATCCAAATTTTTTAAAAAACTTAAATACATTTTTGATCTTTTATCTTGTTTCAGATGTTCGTTTTAGAGCTTTATTTTTTTTGAAAAAATAGTGTATGCACTAAAGATTTTTTACATTGTCAACATATTATCCACCGTTGATTATTTAGCTATGGTTACTTATAAATAAAAGTACTGCATATTGATGGTGGATGATGTATCGATAGTGTAAAAAACTTTGCCAGTGTACAAATGTTAAACTCTTTCTTTTATTCATTTTATTTCTCTATGTACTTTAAAAAAATCAAATTGGTTCTTTTGTGAAAAACCATTTAAAATGTTGATGGGCAAAGGTCTAACATAGATGCTTATATGATACAAAAGAGTTAATTATGATTACTATGTGTACTATATTCCCTCCGGTCCTATATATAGAACATACTTAACCATATTCCTCGAACCAAGAAAAGTAGTTAGTTTTATGAATTCTGTGAGAATATATTGTAACATTACAATTTTACCCTTTCAACTTTTCTTGAAAAATTCACATTCATTAATGAACAACAAAAAACACATGCATTTAATAAGGGCAAAAAAGAGAAAAAACAATAAATGATGCATAGAAAATACAAAATGTCTTATATATAGGATCAAAGATTACTTCTAGAATATGTCCTATATATAGGACCGGAAGGAGTATCTCAGAATAATATCGTTTCTTTAAAAAGTTGTGAATCCTGAAAACTTAAAAATGACATCGTTGCATGTTTGGCTCCACGCATGCTTGAAGTTGGAGGGAAAACTTGTCAACCTTATTGCCAACAAAAGTTGGAATTGCAAATTCAGATAACATATTACATTTTGTGAAGTCCTTTTCATTGCATTTAGTTTTGATTATGCATTAGGTGATGCCACTTCCTTTATCAATGTTCCATTTTCTGCATCATCTAGTTGTTGATACAATCCCACACTGTAACAGCTGAAACTGAAAATGAAATAATATTTGTGCATCAGTTGTATTTGCTGCACAAGTCTATTCTTTTACTTTTATACTTATAAAAATGGATACTAAAAATGTATTATTTTATCTCTGGGATTTATGGAATTAATTTCAATTTATGAAATAAAAACAATGCCATTTTGAACTCAAATGTGCTTATGCGGTTGGTTTTGAATGTATAGCGTTGAATCGTATTCTTCATTCATTCGTGCAGGGTTATGCAACATTGGTTAGGTTTTTTTACTATTAAAGTGCAGAAAATTAGCAAAGGGAAGGAGAAGAATTTTAGAGAGAAAGAAGATATTTTCAGAGGGAAGAGATGAAACAAAAAGGAGAAATACTTGATTAATTCATTGCTTCTCTTTTTCAATAGATATTACAATGCTTATATAATAAAATAGTAAACCCTAAAAGCGATAAGAACCACACAAGTGGCATCTTCTCAAAGGAGAGGAACATTCTAGAAATAAACTAAAGCAATAAAACTTAATTATTTTAACTGACAAATATTTACCCTATACCTTTTCTCCAAATAGAACTTATAATCCTTTTAATCTTGATTACATATGATATCCTACCATTCCCAACCCTTTCGAGACCAACCATGCTCTCAAGGTTGAAAACATTAATGGATTGCATGATAACTTTAAGAAGCAAGCTAGTTTTAGTTTCTAAGAGAAATTGATTGTCAAATTGCTTTCTAGGATCAGCCAAATAAAATGTAAGCTCTCTATCCTCATTAAGCTCAAAAAATAAATTTGGCCCAAAATTGTCGTCTTTGATGAAATCCAAAATTGCAATGCCTAGCTTTGCAAAAGTGGACTCATTTTGCCAAACGTGCGCAGAACTGCAGAACCTATTTTGCACTTGTATAAGAGGGAAGAACAAAGGTGAGTATGGTATTGGAGTAAGTACTATACTGAACAGTTCATTTAATGCAAATACTTGAAAGGAAGTTGCAAAAGTATTGACCTCTGGCTTTAAATCACTTGTTAGAGACATAAGTGTCAAATAGATTTGGATTGTCAAATCCAATCCATGCATCAAAAGCTCTCTGAATTTGACAATTGGTAATTGGTTTTCCATAGTACTCATGAAATTGCAAGAAGGCTAATTTGATGCTCCCCAGAAAGATGTTGACAATTCATGTAATGCACCACTAGGTGACAAGAATGGGACCCATGTGTGGTATAGTGCAACAAGAACAAGTGATGGAGAGGCAAAAGAAATTAATTGTGTAATATATGTGAACAAGTTCAGCAGATGACCCATACCATTGGATGACCCATGTGTTCCAGTAATGTGGTGAAAAGAAACACCAAATCCTCTTGGCAATTTGCTGATGACAACAACAACAATTGTAATAGCAGTTGCCTTATGTAAATAGATCCCGAAAATTCTCGTGTTTGTCTGCCCATAAACAAGCCCATAAAAAAAGCAAATGGACCAAATAATTAAAAGTAAGAGCTAATTGTCATGACGTTTCAGTAAGTTGCATTGCAATTTCATGCTCAAGGATAGGAGCCACTAAAGCATATCCCATGCAAGCATAGGTAAACGTGGAATTCTCCATGTAAACAAATAGAAAAGAACTAAAAGCACAAGCCAACTGAGGACAACAAACAGTAGTAAAGGCATAAGTACTAGAATTCCTAAACGTTGTTTCAAACGACATATATGCATCAACCCAATATAATAGTCCTGCTATTTGGCCCAAGCAAACATACTCCAGGTCACCTCCCTTCTCATAAATCAGTTTGTTTCTAATTGTAGACCACAAAGTGAAATATATCAACCTCAATTCATCAAAGGTCACAATAAAAGGGATAAAGGAAACCAAATCAAAAACCTATTGTTCAACCGCAAGACCTTTCGAGCCTCTACCAACCACTACAAAATGTGAACCTAATGGCCAAGTAAGCTGAATCATTGTTGCAAAACCATATAACAGGCTATTGTAGGAAACATCCACAAGATTATTAGCAATTATGCAGCAATTAAAAACTCTTTCTGGCATTTCTTCAAACACCACTTGTGTGTAGGAAATTGAGGGGAATCCCAAGTGCAAAAGTGAACTGGTTTGAACCAATTTGAACCAACTAAGACAAGTGTCACTAAATGTGATGCACAACAATGTGGAGGAAAGCGAATCAGATGTATAGTTTGGAACAAACGCAAGGGTCATTTAACGCTCCAAGACCATTGGTGCCTGAGGTGGTAGGAACTGGGTAGGAATATTAAAGGAAGAATGAAGGAAGACCCCATAACTACTTCGGTCCGGTGGTTTTGGCAGTGGTGTAGGAAAAGCCCAGATCTCCACCAACTGGAAGGTGGAATCAATTGTTGGCACATGATTGATAATAGATTCATCGAAAATGGAGTTCGTTTCAAAAGGAGCCACTTCCTCCGTATTCTCTGGGTCCTGTTTCAATGTGAGAGTATTTGTCATCAAGTCATCAATTGCAACTGCGATTGGAATATGGGTTTTGTTATCCCCAGATGGATTTAATACAAGGGCCTCATCTTTCGTCTCACACCGCTTGTCGTCTTCAATTGTCACTAGATCCATTGGCACTTCCGATTTGCCATCACGATCAGTCGCCGCCGGAGTTGGTGGAAGGATGAAGGTGTCGTTTCTGGTTGTAGCAATACAAAGAAGGGAAGTAATGGGGACATCAGATTTGGATGGTGCGTAATGAAGCTCCAACATTAGGAGAAAAGACTCCCAAGATGTCAATAGCCCATGATTGGACATCCATTGGAACCATGATAGAGCTGGACCTTTTAAATAAAATGAGGAGATATGAATTCTTTGATCATGAGGGATTTGATAATAATCAAAAAATTGGGTGACCTTGAAGATCCAACCCAAATCATCTGAACCATCAAATATGGGTAGATCAAATGTTAGCGGGTGGGTGAAAGGAAAGAGTGGTGATGGTGATAATGTTTTGGTTACTAGGAGGGTAATGTGTGAGGCTATGTTATGAAGAGTATTGAAGATGTTAGTTTGATTGAGAGGATTTGTTGAAGTTTTAGATCCATCTTGGCAAATTCATCAGGGTGAGGAGAATAAGCCATGGAGGGGAGTAAGAACAATTAAAGCACCAATTGTAAGGGATAAAGAAAATTAGCAGAGGGAAAGAGAAGAATTTTAGAGAGAAAGAAGATATTTCAGAGAGAAGGGATGAAACAAAAGGGGGAAATACTTGATTAATTCATTGCCTCCCTTTTTAATAGAGATTACAATGCTCATATAATAAAATAGTAAACCCTAAAAGCAATAAGAACCACACAAGTGACACATTCTCAAAGGAGAGGAACATTCTAGAAATAAACTAAAGCAATAAAACTTACTTAATTATTTGAACTAACAAATATTTACCCTATACCTTTTCTCCCAATAGAACTTATAATTCTTTTAATCTTGATTACATATGATATCCTATCATGCACCATGGCGGTCATTTCAGGTGCAGGGAAACACTAGCTTATGCAGGCTATTTTACCTCTTCGCAATGTGATTCAGAGAGGTGGTGCTATTGGGAGTTTGTGGACATTCTGAAAGACTTGAGATATAGTGAAGCACCGAGCTTGTGGTATTTGGATGGCAATGAAAATTCACACAAGGGTCTAAAGGAGATAAGAAATGATGGTGGTGCTTTGAAGATGTTAAATATATCAAAGGAGCATGGGGATGTAGTGTCATTTGTGTTGCAACCAAAAATTGAGGTTGCTAGACCAAAACCCGGTGTTGGGCCTGCCGTGGTTGATGGGGTTGTTGAGGTTGTTGTACCAAAAGCTGGTGTTGAGCCTGCAAAAAATGTGCAGTGAGGACAATGACGCAAATGAGAATGTGGAGGAAGAAGTTGCAACCAATTGTATAGAGGGTTTTAAAACAAGAAAGAAGGAAGAAAAGGAAGACAAGAAAGAAAATATGACAGCGACGATAGTGCAATGGCTATCCGATTTAATAATTCAGAAGAAGAAAAAGATGACAATGATATGTTTGATCCACTAAATGTGGAGCATCAAATACAAAATCACAGTGATGTTGAATATGACGAGGTTGATGTTTTTGAAGGAATAGTGATTGGTGATCAAACTAATATGGATACTATGGAGCAAAATGAAAATGTTGCTGGTGTTGAAAATCCAAATATGGATGCAATTGAAAATGTGAAAATCCCAACGGATCCTTCTAATAAAAAAGGAAGACCAAGGAAAAACACAGCATCAATTCCTACAATGCCAACTGAAAAGAGAAATAAAGGAAGACCAAAGAAGATTTTTGCAACTCTTCATACAGGGTTTAGTTAGAATAACAATGTTAGAGATAACTCTAAAAATGACTCACTACATATATATATATATATAAGGATGTGATTAATGATAATGGAAAGAGGTTGAATGGGCTTTCTAGCACTGATTATAATAGTGAAGAGTTTGAGAGCGGGGGAGACATAGAGAAAGAAGGTGTTAGTCCAAATAGCAAGCTTCCTACATTTCATTTGCCAAAGAAAATGATGGATTTCAAATGGGAAGTGGGAACTTACTTTGTGGCAAATATGTTGTGCATTTGGAAAGAAATTTGAAATTTGTTAAGAATGAATAGGATGAAAGTCATATGCAAAGATTGGTGTGATTATTGGCCTTTTGTACCAAGTTACCCGATGGGAACACATGCAGCAAGGAACACAAAATGAGGATGCTGAAATCTAGTTGACTAAATAAAAAGTTACAAAGTAATGTTTGGGAGAATCCAAAGATTAAGTGAATGATATACGAGAGAGCACAAAAGCAATGGAATAGCGGTATTGGTAACTCAATGGATACGAGGGCAAGGAATGCTACGAAGGGATTGGTGAATGGGTCATTCACCGAGCAATACACGAAAATCTATGATTATAGCCATAAATTGCTAAGATCAAATCCTGGATCAACTATGAAACTAAAAGTGGAGGCTTATCGAGGTGATGAACCTGATTTGGAACAAGTAGGAAGGGTAGTAATGGTTCTTACATTTCAGAGGATGTACATATGTTTGAAAACATGTAAGAAAAGATTTTTCAAGTGTAGACTTATTATCGTGTTAGATGTGTGCTTTCTTAAAGGTTACTATGGTGGACAAGTCTTTGTTGCAATTAGAGTTAATCCAAATGATCAAATGCTACCCCTTGCCTATGTTGTAGTTGAGGTGGAGAACATTAACTCTTGAACATGGTTTATTGACCTTCTAATCAATGATCTTGAAGGTCACATATAGTGCATAAACTACACTTTCATTTCAGACAGGCAAAAGGTACATTTCATTTTTTAATATTTTGAGAGACTCTTTATTCTTAGTATGAATATAATTGGAAAATTTCTATATCCAACACATGCAATTTTTTTTTATAAAAGTAAATGCAAATTTCTATAACAAGCATAATGCTTTTCAATCTCTAACCAAAAATTAGCTGAATTTTGTTTGTCATGGTGAATTTTGTTTGATAAATTTCATCTTTTATTACTTTGTGTTTAAAATGCATGGATTAATGCATGCCATTGATGAGTTGTTGCACGACGTTGATCATAGATTTTGTGTTAGGCACATGTACAACAATTTTAGAAAAGATTATCCAAGAAAGAAATTGAAGAATATGGTGCAAAAGAACTGCCAAAGCCACTTACCCAAAAACTTAGGAGACGAAGATGAAGGAAATAAAAATGGAGAATGAGGCAACCTTCAAATGGCTTATTTGTAACTCACCAAGATACTAGAGTAAGTCAAGATTCACTTTTGGACCAAAGTGTAACATGTTGTTGAACAACATGTCCGAAGCATTTAATAATGTCATTCTTAGAAGCTTGACAATAACCAATAAGAACTTGCATGAAGGAGATAAGAGTGTATCTCATGGAAAACTGGGTTACTAATACGAAGAAGATATCTTCATATGAGGGTAGCATTTTGCCGAAGATTAAGAAACGACATAAAAAAGAAGCTCACTGTACAAACATGTGGATGACAAGGTAACTTAGGACAACATACATTTTATTAGTTTTGCTTGGTTTAGTTCTTTTATTCATATTAATTGATTAGTTGCTGTATGTTGACCTTATATGGGTTGGAAATGAATTATATAAGGTACGAAATATTTACAACAACGAAGATAAATTTGCGGTCAATATGCAGGAAAACAATTGTGCTTGTAGGAAGTAGAATTTGACTGGTATACCTTGTTGTCATACCATTTCGTGGATGAATGCAAAAAAAAACATCAATCCATAAGATTATTACATGCTTATTTACTACAAAAAAAGAATCTTATGAAATATACTACTGGTCAATCATATATCCTGCAAATAGTGCAAATCAGTGTACATCAAAAGAATATCCTAATGTCAAACCACCATCCATTAAGAAGTAGCTTGGGAAACCTAAAAAGAGAAGGAATAAAGAAGTTGGTTTACTAGGAAGGAATGAAACTGAAATGTATAGGAAAGGTATGTTAGGCAGTTGTAGCATGTGCAGATCTACCAACCATAACAAGAGTACTTGTCCAATGTCACCACAACCAACCCAAACTACTAATCAAAGCCAAGGTGGTGAGGCATCTAACACCCAACTTATTATTACCGAACCTGTTGCTGCTGCCCAACCTGCTACTATACAAACTACTCAATCTCAACCTACAAGCCAAGATGGTGAGGCATCTACTCAGCCTCAACCTACTAATGTCATTGCACTAAGCCAGAGCCAAGAAAGAAGAAAAAGAGAAAGGCCAAGAAAAAATTATATTACACTCTCTATCACATCAACTGCAGGTACCCATGTTGCACAAGTTATGACTCGGCCTGTTGCATTAACCATGACTCAACCTGCTTTATTAACCATGTCTCAACCTATTGTATCTTCTTTGACTCGACCCACATTGCATCAATCAGAGCCAAGAACTTAAAGTTAGAGGAAAGCTACCAATATGAAGGGGCAGGGGTAGGGGCATTGGCACAACCCTATCTATAGGATTTGAAGACTCGCAGTAGTACAAATTTTGCATTATATTTCTTTTCTGCATTTACTTTTTTTGAGGATTTTTGTGATATGCCTATAATGATGTTTGTGATATGTACTTTTTGAGTATGTTTGTGATATGGCAAGAAGTAGATTTAATACCATGATTTTATTTTAATCTTTATCATTGTGTACTAGACTTATTTTGACAATGTTTGTGATATGCCTAGCTTATTGATGTAATTCTAGTTTCATGTTCTTTAATTTAATAAACATAGCACCAGTAGTACATTTAATAGTGCAGATGCAGATAAAACATGAACAGATAAAATGTGCAAATAAACCATAGCTCACTGCACTATTGCTAGGAACTTAAGATGTTCCTTTTCTTAATCTTTTTATAAGTACAAAACCATGATATTGGAAGTGATAACAAGTTTAGCACTTTTTATAACATAAGAACACTAGTGAAACACTTTTATTACTGGAACCGTTAATAACAATGTTGGAACTTTCATTCATATCACTTTACAAGAGACTTCCATAAACTTTTGAAGTGATTGATTATATAACTTCTTATTTTAAATACATTTGATCAAGTCACTTTCCTATATCTACTCCCCAAAACACTATCATAAGAACTACATTTGGTGTCAAACAAAACGTGATGCTAAATTGGAATATCTTTAAGTATCTTCGAGTGAACAACAAAAAAGTTGGCAACTTCACAATTTTTCTCCTTTATATATGTTGAAATCACAAAATTCCTCTCATCATAGACAAAAGCTTCATCTTCTTTGTATCATTTAAAATAACAACAAGCAATGTTGTTCACCCCTTCCTACCATAACAAATGACAAAATTATGAGTAGAAGAAATGAAAATTGAGAAGCCTAGTGTCCAAATGAAACTTGACACTGAACAAGTAGCACTATCAATTATTACCTTGTCTAATCTTTAACCCCAAAATTGTTTTCGTTTGTTTTCTTTATTCTAGAACTGTAAAATTTGTATCATCACAACTACACAATGGAACACCTCTGTATCGAGCAAGTGACAGTTGATTAATGCGATGTAAATATTTCAAATTTTCACTAGTTAATTGCTCTTAATCGATTGGTAGCTTGAGTAGTCGATTAACATGATGTAATTGATTAAAATTTTGTGATTGATACTGTGACTCAATTTAATCAATTATTTTTTTATAAGACAATTTAATTAATTATTGTATAGAATAATCACTTAACTCACCAGATAATTTGTGCTCTAATCGATTAACAAAATGTGTCAATCATTTAACACGTTTTTTTTGCGTTTTGCTAAAATTTAAAAAAAAAAGTTAATTTTCCAAACTCATTTGTTTTCAAATGTTTCCCCTTGATATTTAGGACTTGAATCTTTATGTAGATGACCCTTAAACTTGATTTTGAATCGGTTTAAAATGAAAATTATTTTCCTTATGCATTCCCCAATTCTTAGGAATTTCGGTGAAATCAAATATTAATTTTTGTGTTGTTCTATATTTAACAAGAAAATGATCAAGTGTTTGATAAATCGCAACTCGACGTCTTTGGATAGCACGTCTTTCATCAAAATAGATGAGGTAATAGAGGAGCATTAACTGATTTTGGCACTAAGAATGTAGTGTCAGGATATTCCAAACGAACTTAAAGTTTAACATTATGTTGAATTGAGGTTTATATGAATAGTTAATTGCTTAATTGTCATCTAAAAAAATTGTTTAATTGTCAAACATGTCATTATTGTTTATTATTGCTTGATTTATCTACATTAATGTTATGTCATGAAAAGAATCACAAAGATTGTGGGATAGGTTGATTAAGACTTATTCTCAGAAGCGAACGAAAACACTTTTTCCTTTTAGGGTGGGTGGAACAAGAAATGTCGAGTGTAATCCTAATTAGTTTATAAGCAACGAGAATTCTAGGTAACAAATTTTTCGGAGATGTGTGAACCTTGTGAAAGGGAAACATGGGATGCGTTATTAAAATTAAAATACTTAGATTAAAAGACTATTGCTTGAATTTAAAGATAGTCTTGATGTACCTTTTAACGTAAAGATTGATGTGATTTGATCACAAGATAGCTGATAGCTAACCGCACACTCGAGGAGATGTGTATGCCACATTCTAAAACAATTGTTTGTTTATATATAAGCCACTTTATAATTTTAAGAGATATTTAATTCTTTTTTTAATTCATCCTTATAAAACAAATATTGTAATTAACTAAGTTCAATCTTCGTTAAAGAAGATAAAATGAGTAAAAATATAAAATTAATAGATTTTTTTTTTTTAAAGATTAACTACCCACTTTGATTATGTATTTTTTTAATTATGACTTATAAGTTATAAATAACTAGATGGAGTAGTATTATTTTTGGTACATCAAACTTTTTTTTTTTGTTACATGGTTGCACAATAAGTTTCTAATAAAGAAGTGCCACGTAAATGACTTGATCTCACTTAAGCAATGTCTACAATGTCTCGAATTCGATTCAGAAAATTCATGTTGGAAAACTCACCTGACATAGCTAGGCACACGACCCGGGTCGGATTCGTATGTATCTAGGTACTCCTTTCGATCCTATTTATAAGACCTTTTTTGGATTTTTATTTTGGCCCTACTTATAAGACCTCTTTTCAATTTTCAATAGCATTTAATTACTTCTTTCCACAAACATCCTATTAAATCAACACTTTTTAGAGTGTTCCAATAATAATTATATCGGTAATTTTGAAAAAGTATATCAAATTTTCACATTTTCAATGCCACTAACAAATTTATTCATATTCTTTGGTGGAGTAAAAACTCCAAAATAGTCTTATAAATAGGACCAGAGGGAGTAGTACCTAAGGAACCGGGTGGGAAAAGAAGTGCCATGTAACTAAAAGAATTCGAATAAATAATAAACTTTCATTGGTTGTCACACGCACCAAAACACCAGCATGTAATTTTAAAGAAACCGATCCAGTGAAATCGAAAAAGGACAACACTCCGTAGTATCATTTGAGAATTGCGACTTTTGTTCTCTCTATCTCTCTCTCTAAAACCTCTTAACGCAAACCCTTACCTTACTTCTCACTTCGACAAGATCTAACCCAGGTACTTCCCTCTTTCTCAATTTCATTTTTCTTAGTTCAGTTCTCCTTGTTGGTATCAAAGTTTCAATATTTATGCTACTTTGTATTGTGGGTTTTCTTCAGAATTTGATTTTTTTTATTAGTTTTTTTGTCATGTTCAAATCTAAGCCGTTTTTTCATCTGGGTATTTTGATTTTTGTTCAATTGTTGTTTAAAAAGTGATTCTTTTTTTTTTTTTTTTTTTTTTTTTTTTAAATTGAGGCTTGGAGTTTAGTTTTTTTATTTTGTTGTTTAGGGATAGTTTCCATGGAGGAACCAGAGAACAAGGAGTTACCTACGGTGACCCATGATGAGAAAGGGGGTGATGATGAAACCACGAAGGAGTTTATGGACTGTGAGGGTCAGGTTCAGACTGAGGGTACTTTCCCAGAAGAGCTAGATGGGGAGGAGGGTGGAGATTGTAATGGGATGGATGTAATGGTGGAAGTGTTGGGTTCAGATTTGTATATAGACGGTGTTTGCACTAGCGGAAGTGGTGCTGAGTTGAATGAGGAATTCGGTTGTGGTGAAAAATTTGAGGGTGATGAGAATTTGGATAAGGATATGAAACCTGCTGGGGTAGGCAGTGGGGAAGAAGCGCGGTTTGAGGGCTCACAAGCTGTGGGGTCCGAAGTAGCTGGGAGTGATAATGTGAGGGTTGAGATGGATGGTGTGGCGTCGGAGAGGGAAGAGAGCGTTCGAGCAGTTGTTGGTACTGATGAATTTGATGTTGCATCTGTGAATGAGGAAACTCTTTTGGATAATAGAGTTCAGGAAGAAGTTGTAACTGGGGTCTCGTTTGGCAATACCACATCTGGTGAAGTTGAAGTCCCCACGGTGGAGGTTATTGGGGTCAAACGCGTGGATGCTAGGGTCATGAATCAGAAGGTGGCAAATACTAGATGTGATAATGCATTAGAACCTTCCGTGACGGTTAGTTCGGTTGGGGGAGAAAATGTAGAGAGCAGATTAACTGACAACAATAATCAGGAAGACAGGCACTTGGCTGAAAATGGAGCTTCAGAAGACGGTAACGATGAGAAGACTTCGAAAACATTGAAGGAGCAGAAAAACATTGCTAACTTGAAGAGTGATAAAATATTGGAGAATGAAGAACATAATTGTGACAAAGTAGGATGTGACGGAACTTTAAATTCAGTTGGAGAACAGCCAATGGAGATTGATAAAGTTGCTGACAACTCCAGTAGTTTACTGGAGGAAGCAGTTGGCGGAGCCGAAGTTGCAGTGGACAAGGCTCTTTCGAAATCTGAAGAAAAGCAGTGCTTTAGGCTTGAAAAGTGTGTTGAAAAGGAACAAGGGACCGATGCTTCACAGGTTAATTCAGATACAGGGCAGAAAATGGAGCTTGAGAAGGAAATGGGCGGTGTTTCTGATGCTGAGCAATGTAGCTTGCCTGATGGAATGGAAATAGAAGTTGATGCTCAACCAGAAACGGAAAGAATTAAAGGTAAGATCTCTACTGTTTTTATGAAATTTTTATTTTCCATCTCAAGGAGTGGCTGAAAATTAAGTTGTAGTGGTAAATGAAAATGCTCTTTAATTCCAGTTAATGATTCTTGTACCACTACCAAAAAGAAATGATTCGCGTAATTCTGTGTGTGCAGGCACATCAGAAACTGATGAAGTACAAGATGGCATTTCTGAGCTAGTTGGTTCAAATGGAGGTCAGGAAATTGAAGAATTTAAGGATGCTGAACAGAGAAGAAAAGATGGAAAAGTCACAAGACGTGCATCCACGAGGTCTGCAAGTTCAAAAATAATTCATCGGGCAGGTTATTTGCTGCCAACAGAAAAGGAAGGTGATTTTTCTGTGTCTGATATGGTTTGGGGCAAGGTTAAAAGCCACCCATGGTGGCCTGGACAGATATTTGATCCTTCAGAAGCATCGGAGAAAGCAATGAAGCATTACAAAAAAGACTGCTATTTGGTGGCATATTTTGGGGACAGAACATTTGCTTGGAATGAAGCATCACAGTTAAAGCTATTCAGGAAACATTTCTCCGCTATTGAAAATCACAGCACCTCAGAATCATTCCAGAATGCTGTAGATAGTGCTTTGGATGAGGTCACAAGACGAGTAGAATTTGGCCTAGCGTGCCCTTGCATACCTAAAGATACCTATGATACAATCAAGCATCAGATTGTTGAAAACGCTGGGATTCGACAGGAGCGAAGTTCCAGACATGAGGTCGATGAATCTTTAAATGCCAGCACCTTTTCACCTGATAAACTTATAGAATACTTGAAAACCTTATCTGTGTTTCCAACTGGTAGCTTTGATCGCTTGGAACTTGTGATTGCTAAGGCTCAGTTGCTTGCATATTATCGTTTTAAAGGTTACTCTAGCTTGCCGGAATTACAATATGGTGAAGAGTTGGAAAACGACATGGACAACTTAATTCATGATGGTGAGAAAAGTTTGAGCGGAGATAATGAGCATGTAACTCCCGCGAGTAAGAATAATGGTAAAGCTGGCCCTAGAAATTTGAAAAGCAAAAGCAGCTCCCGTCAGAAACGTAAACATAATTTGACTGATAGTATGCATCCGACAAAGAAGGAAAGAAGCATGTCAGAATTAATGGGTCCTACTCCAGATTCTCCAGATGGTGATTATTTGTCTGATGAGAAGGTAACTGATAATCGGGCTTTATCTGGTCGTTCCAAGAAAAAGAGGACTGTCGATCACTTTGCTGATGATTCAGGGAAGCAAGATGGGAGAAAAACAATTTCCCTTGCAAAAGTTTCAAATACCAAAAAGCCATCATTTAAAATTGGTGAATGTCTTCGTAGGGTTGCTAGCCAGCTTACGGGGTCACCGTCTATGTTGAAGAGTTCTGGTGACAGGTCTCAGAAGACAGATGGAAGTGCCGATGGTAATTCCGGCAATGGATGTGATGATCCCTTCCGGGATTTTGATGAGGCTCAGAGATCAAGTGCGACTGTTCCTGCAGAATATTCGTCTCTAGAAGATTTGCTGTCTTCACTTCAGAAGGTGGCCCAAGATCCAGTGGGAGATTATAGTTACCCTAATGCTATTATGAGCTTCTTCTCTGATTTTAGGAATTCAACAGTTGTGGCTGGTGATTCTGCAAGAGAGATTTTTTCAACTGGTAGAGTTGGTACTAAAAGGAAGAAACTACCCGTAGCTGGAACACCAGAAACATTTGAATTTGAGGATATGAGCGACACATACTGGACAGACAGGGTCGTTGATAATGGTGCTGAAGAGAAACCACCCGTAGAGAAACCACCCCGAAAAACCAGGAAAAAAGATAATCAACCTGTCCCTGCTGAGCCAGGGAAGCCTGCTCAAGTTAGTCGTAGGCCCTACTCAAAGAAACGTCATTCCGACAGTAATCTTGCCGAGGCTCCTGAAAAACCTTCTGGTTATATAGATGAGAATGCCCCTGCTGAACTCATTATGAATTTTGCTGAGTTGGATTCTGTTCCCCCAGAAACAAAGCTTAATAGAATGTTTAGCCGTTTTGGACCACTGAAGGAATCTGAAACAGAAGTTGATAGAGTAAGCAGCCGGGCAAGAGTGGTTTTTAAGAAGTGTGCTGATGCAGAGGTCGCTTGCGGCAGTGCTAAAAAGTTCAATATATTTGGACCAATTCTTGTAAATTATGAGCTCAACTATACTCCAAGTGCATTGTTCAAAGCTTCATCTGTTGCCACAACACAGGACCAGGAGATGCATCTTGATCTCTCCAATTTTGAAGATAATATGGTCTAAATTGTTTGGTAAGTAACTTTGATTTACTATTTCATACACAATATCTTAATTGATTCAGTTTGGTAGATAAGGTTTGCCCCATGGGCCATGGTTGATGTGGTATTAACTTTATAGGGTGCACTAGATTCAAGAAAATCATATGCTTTAAGAATATTCTGATTTGGCATGCTTTAGTTTCAGTGCCGTTGAAGTTTTGATTTGGAGATTGATTGAATTATTCCATAACCTCAGTTGGTCATAAATATTTAGGGCCAGAAGTTTTTAAAGGAACATGCCATTTTACCAACATAAGATTATTTGGTCAAAATCAGGAAGAGAAGGCTCAGGAACTTCAGATTTAACATCCTGATAAAGTGATTGTCCAGCAATAATCTGAGACTCCTAACAAAAGAATTTTGTCAAATGAACAAGGCTATTACTTAGTTGGACAATTTGATTATTAATATTTGGCTTTCATGATGTCAATGCATCCAAAGTCAGTTATATTGACTTTCTTATATATATACATTGCAAAATGGAAGTTTCCATTTGGGAGTAGGCACTCAAGAAAATTTCGGATGAACCTATCTTGTTGATTATTGGTATGTTGGCTTGAAAAAGTTGATATATAAATCATCTTGTTTCCTTGGTAGAAACAAGAATTTGAATTCTTTTCTTCCTTTGTTTATCTAGAATAGGTGTTCTGAGTTCTGACCAATTTTGACCGTAACGAGTTTAGAGGTACTTTAACATAAAAATAAAAATATATTTTTTTTCTTTTTTAATGGTTGCACCAAGACAATTTTAGTTTGGTCTGGCAAATTTCCTTTAAATATACATTTCATTTATATGCAATATTCTATAAACAGTAAATGACATTGTTATTCTCTTTTCAGGGATTGGAGAAAATCATGTGGTGGAGCAAATTTAGCTGATTGAACTGCTGAAGCAAATTTTTACTTAGTGGCTGCTTTTAGGAGGTAACCAGAATGTTAGCCTCTGGTCATCCATTACTCTGTTAAGAGATATCTTTAGTAGTATGATTCCATTTGTTGTAGCCCCATAGCTTGTAATCCTTTTCCTAGTGTTCTGTATAGTCTTGTTAACCAACCCTCTTTTATAGTTGCGGTCACTCACTCCCTTTCCAATTCCAGATTTGTTTCATATTCTGTAGTCTGAATTAGTGTTTAATATCAACATCAATGCAACATATAATAGTCATGGATAACAACTATACCTTCATTTCAAAGGGATAGAAATTGATGCCAGTCGTATCGGTTATATGCCTTTGTAATTTGCATGTGTTGGATGATTAACTTGTCTTTGTTTTTATCTTCATATTCTAGTGCATGTGTTTTTTTGACATTTTCAAGACGATGGTAATTGTAATATAGGAGGTATAGTTCAGGCTCTCAGGCTCAGAGCATTTTCTGCTAGAGAGATTGGGAGAAGCAGTTTTTCAGAAACCTCTGCCCTAAAGAATACTGGACCACCAACCCCATGAACATCCCTTGCACTTGAAGAACTTATGCCAGTAAGCTTTGGTTGGAGTCTATGAGGGAGGGGGTTTGTGCCAATTTTTTTTGCCTGGTTAGCTGCCCCTTACATGTTATGCCAATTATTAATCTTTAAATCTAGTGTGTTTCTCTATTCTTCCCATTCCTGTTCTCTTGAAATTCAAAATTGACACTGCTTAAGTGGGAATGGCCTGAATTATGATTTCTGTGAGCATTTCCTTTCCTGCTTGGGACACTGAGCTTTTCTTTCACCCTTCCCCCTTGCTCATGGGATAAGGATCTAGAGCATCTCTACCATTGAAAGTGATTCTTTTATGATAAGATGCTGAAAAGAAGAAAAGACTAGACGTGTCGACCATTAGATGTCAATTGCACTTTGCACCATCGTACCGTTTATTAATCTAGGCTTAAATATGTTATTAGGCCTTATAAAGTATGACAATTGTGATTTTGCTAATAATTTTTTTTCGTTTTGCATCATTTCAAAGATGAAAATTAGTAACTTTGGTCCCCAACATTCACTCCAATTTGTTTTCACTCCCTATAAAGTTCCATTTTATTTTTTGTTTTGTTTTTGGTCTATGTTATCACATATCATCTACGTGATATGGCTATCACTGTCTTTCGTCGCTTAATGTAGAGGACCAAATGTAGGTATTTCAAACTTTATGGGATACAAAACAATATTTCTTTTTGAGAATAATGGGAGTGCACCGTTGGTGTAATGTTTTTTACACTATCGGTTGATCATTCACCGTTCATGTGTTTTACTTTTAATTAAGAGTCAATGATTAATAATACATCAATGGTGGATGATGTGCTTACGGTGCAAAGAATTGTTACACTGTCGGTGCACTATCCATTTTCTCTTTGTTTTTATATATGATGACCAAAATCAAGCTCTACTGTGTACACGGGTGGAGCTTCTATAGAGTAGATGGGAGCACCTGCTACCCTGAGTTTTGATTACACACATTCATACTGATAGTATTTTACAATATCGTGTTGAGAGGCCTAGTGGGATTTCTCTAGGTTTCAAACTTGGATCTCTAGGTTGCATAACACGCTCATACAACCAGGCTAGAGAATTGAATACTGTCTAAAAATTTGGCTCTTCATAATTTTTATTTTAGCTCTACTTGTTGATACATTTTAATTAAATCTAGTTGCATTTCTTAAACTTTTGGGCAAGATCCATCACTAAATGCATAAGAACTCAACACATTTAAGTTATTTTTAAAAACTACCATGGGTGATCTTAGTCCTTGCTCATGATTCAATCTCTCACCTAGCTTATGGGTGGCTTGACTTTACATTCTTCCACACTCCCGTGGCAAGCCGGTTTCTGCATGTGTGTGTGTCTATATATATATATATATATATATATATATATATAATATCGGATGTACCATAGCTGGTGATTTTCTACACAGTATATAGGGCTAACACAGTTCATGATCCTCTCGGTCCTTAGTTTAAAGCTTTGGTCGTTCATAGTATAATTTTGGCCCTATCTTTTTTTTTCTTTTTCTAAATGAGTTGAATTCCAAGATTTTATTTTCACAAGTTTAGTTAATAAAGATGTGAGTACACAAGAAGCATAACCAACTCAACCTCTTGTATTAGTTATGATACAACCCATCATGTAGCTTAATCGTCTGAAGGGCTAAGCCATTTGTTATGTGATGATGTATTATTATAGAGCAATAATAATGTTACTATCATTTACTGATTTAGAGTACACTTCACTATTAACTATGTCTATCAGGGTTAACTGCGTTATGCCATTGTTTAAGGGGGAAAATGATGAAAGTTTTAAAAAAAATCATGTTTCTGATGATGTTGTAAAGTAGTGGGCTCAAACAAGTTCGTATGGTAATTTTGTTATTTTCAAGTGATAATATTGGTAAAGTAACAATGGGAAGAATATAAAAGACTTGGAAATGTAAATGACCGAAAATTAAAGGTTTGACAGAAAAATAAAAGGCTGAAATTTAAAGGACTGGAAAAGTAAATATGTTGGAAAATAAAAACTTTGACAAGAAAAATAAATTTGCATTGATGCTAGGAGTAATCGAGTGTTAATCGCAAGAATATTTCTAACATGCAATCTATATTTTTGTTAGACTAATATGAATTTGCACCTAATACATGTATGTCATGTCATTGCTTAAAGTAGTCAAAATTAATTTTTGCAATTTAGTCCAACACAATCTAGATTATTTTAATTTAGTCCTTTGTACTTTTAGACAAATTATAACTTTTAATTTTCAAAAACATTAAAAAAAAAAGTTGTTTCAATTATGCTATAACTGCTCCTTCTTCTTCTTCTTCTTCACATTATCGCTGCTTCTTCATGTTCTCAAAACCCATAGCCCCCACCACCATCACCTCCAAAGCCTCATAGACCTTGTTCGCCATTCCCTTTCCTCTGCTGTGACTTCTCCCTTTGCTCATCTCCCTCGTGATCCTTCCAACTCATTCGCTCGTTGCTCATGTCGAAGGTGGGTTAAATCTTAATCCCTAATCTTCACTTTAAGTGTCTCACTTCCCTAGTTGCTGCAATCTATTAGGTCAAAATGATTGAATTGGTGGATTGTTTTAAGTTATCAAATTTCCTTCACATTTTCATAGGGGCAGGAATTGCCTTAACAACATTATCAATTAATAAAACAACCAAACCAATTAAAAAAAAAAAACAAAGACTTGAGGAACAACTTACAACTTACTGTAACGATGTCTCTCAGTGAAGACATGCTATGATGCATCGCAAGCGGTGAAGACGAACTAACCAGCAGTGAAGACAAAGACGAAGCGCGAACAGAGGTGGAAGACAAAGTGCCTCCATTGGATTGAAATGCGAACAAAGGAGAAGGTAGATAGCTGCGCATGATTGCTTGAAGGAAATTAGGAAATGGGAATGTGATGAAACCCTAAAAGGTTAAAAGACTACTAAATTGCATTTTTTAAAATAGAGTTTGGTTCGATTCAATTAATACTATTAATAATAGTTATAAACTGTGAATCTAATTGAGTATTAACAATTTCTCCTTAAAATAACAGAACCAAACCATGAAGCCTAACCAAACCTTCAATTTTGGTTTGGTTTGGTTTGGTTTCATCTGTTCACGGTTTAGTTTAGAACCACTTACACCCCTACTCCATCCCAAACAAAGCACCAAAATTACACAAACCCATTACACAAACGCAAACATTGTTATTAACAACTAACATGAGGGTGAAAAATTTGGGTGTGGTACCTGGTGAGCAATGACGGTGGTGGAAGAGTTGATCGGAGATGCAAAGAGAAAGTGAATGAAGAGAAGCATGTCAGCGGAAGCACAAAAGAGAGATGTGAAGAAAATGTGAATTAAGAGTGTAGCGACCAAAGAGAATGCGAATGAATTAGGTTAAATGAACATATGGTTATAAGAATGCCATTAACGAGAACAAGGTATTTTCCGTGAATTTTTTTATCCCTATAACTCAATGGGACAAAACGACCAAAATACCTTGAGCCTGTTTTGCTTTTTTTGTTTGATTCAAACAAAAAAATATAATTTGTTTTGAGAACAACTTTTACCAAAACAGGCCCACCAAACATTTTTTTATTTAAAAAAAATTAGTTGTGGAGGACTACAATCAAACCCTCTTCAAAAACAAGTGATTGAAAAAGCAAAGGCAACTCTATGTCTCATTTGGTTTCCAACAAATAGATGCGAAGATAACAAAATTGGATGAAATTTGCTTCCCACCCAACTCAACTGCAAGAGGCAAAAAAAATAAAAAATAAAAATAAAAATAAAAAATAACTAATCATTTCAAAATAAATTACTCATATTTTGATAGTATTTAATTATTTATTTCCACAAAGCTCATTTACTCAACTTGTTTTGGAGTCTCGTTAATAGTACAAATATAATTTTGAAAAAGTATATTAAACTTTGACACTTCGAATATTACTAACAATATTAATTAATTTTGCATTTATAGAAACAATATTAATTAATTTCTTTGATCAACATGAATTTCCCCAAAAAAAAAACCTTGTATTAATGATCAAAGGAAATAATAGATTAGAATTCAATAATTTGAGAAAAAAAAAGTAATCTCATTGAATTTTAGCTTAATAGTAAAATATTTTAATCCAAAGAAAATTAAAATTCGGACAATTTCTTTTTAGCCTTACTTAATGAGTAATATGTCAGGTTGGTCTATGACTTTGTAGGCACCTATCAATTTAGTCCCTAAAATTTTCGAAATTTCAAATTGGCCCTTGAGATAAGAACACGTTAGTCATATTAGTCCCTGACGTTAATGACCATCAATTTATAAAAAAGTTATTTGTTTAAAAGGAAAATTTATCATATACCTTTTTTCAAATTAAAACAAAGAAACTATAGCAGCAGAGTTTAAAGTAAATCATAGTTCAAGATCTATATCAAGTTTCAACACATGAAAGAGACACAAGTGCGCGCTCATAAGTAGTATGTTTACTTCACCCACATCATTCAGCAAAATCATCATGATTGATAACCAATTAATTTACTTAGATAATTACTAAAATGTGTAACGAAAATTCATATTTCACTAAATAGGGTAGGCTATTCAATTATACTATGTCATGCATCTAGACAAACATAATAGTTAGCAATATATATATATATATATATATATATATATATATATAAAGAATATGTTAAAATAACAACGCATGAATAATTTCATTGAAACACTGTAGATCCATACTCTGTAACATGACAACTAAGAATGCATGCAGCTAATAATTACAATTTACACAAAAATGTACATAATTACCACATAACATGACATTCATAACTACCGAATTTGCAATATATCATTTTACTATAAACTACTTTTTACGATATTCTTTCCATCTTTGACTTCATTGATATGTGCTGGTGTCACTAGCCGTTAAAATTTTGCAGAAAAACTCGGTTGGATGTTTACTAGGCCTCACCCCAAAGTCAGATATGGGAAAGACATCGTTTTCCATATGTTACTCATATACATATGACACCTGACATTTAATCAAATAGTTTATATGCGTCATCACCGAGAACATTGATTAAACTATATAAGATGAAGGAAATAAAACACATAACAACAACTAAACATGTTCTTATCAAATGAATGCATAAGTTTAATAAAAAAAATTAAAAATAAAATAAAAGCTTATAACAAAACTAGTGTTTGATGCCAAATCACAAAATTAACCAAAAAAAAAGTGAAGATTCGAGAATAGCATGAACAATGAAGGCATGCAATTGAGGAGTATCGATTGATCTCTCTTGTTCTAACGAAACCTAATTTTTCATCAACCACTATCATTCATTTATCAATCAACAGAACTGAAAAATTGGGGTTTCTTATTCAAAAAATGCACCCGAATCAATAGAGTAAGACATTGGAGTGAGAGAATTGAGCAAAGTCTTAAAAATGCACCCGAATGAACAAAGTGTGACACTTAAAAATGCAACCGAATCAGTAAAGTGAGACACTTAAAGTGAAGATTAGGGATTGAGATTGAACCCACCTTCGACATGAGCAACGAGCGAATGAGTTGGAAGGATCAAGAGGGAGATGAGCAAAGGGAGAAATGTTTTTGAAAATTAAAAGTTATGTTGGACTAAATTGCAAAAATCAATTTTTACTACTTTATGTAATGACAAGTATTAGGTGACAAATTCTTATTAGTCTAACAAAGGGTTGTATAGCAACTATCCAAATTTAAATTGCATGTCAGTAACTCCCTAATCTCAATTACATATGAAGTTCTAGTATTTATAGAAAAAGAAAATAACTTCCTAAATAACTACCTTATTCTAAAATTGACACGTTTTATTTGAAAATAAATAACTACAAGTAACTTCCAAGTGTTCCATGTGAATATTCAAATATTGCTTTTGTCAGGTGCACAATATATATTTCAACTTCGACATATGCACTTCACGCAACTTGTCAACTTCCCTTTTTGTATTAAGTAGTTTCCATGCGCTGTGTCTGGTTGCATATAATTTGTTGAAGGCTCCAACATATGGTCGAAGTCCATATTCAACCATGTAAACTATCACTTGTCGAACATATAAACTTGTTGAAGAAAAACATTAGTCGAACATGAAGTCCAAATGCATGCAACCATAATTCATATTGTCATTTGCTCCAAGGCTTTAAAATATAATTGCCATGTTCAAAGAGTTTATTTTAGATACCAACTAAGCCCCCCCCCCCCCTAATATTTGTCTTTTGACTCAACAAAGGAAAAAAGAAATATTAATGAGTCCTTCGATGTTCAATTCAATAATTCGACAAAAATAAATTCAACAAGGTCAAGATAATATGAGTACATGCTCTTGAGTTCACTTTCATGTTTTTTAACTTGTTAATTCTTATTTTGTCAAAACTCATGTCAATGTGTTAATGGCAATATCACCATTTTGTCCTAAATAACTTTTGCATTTTTAAACGTATAACAATTACCACTACATCTTTCAGATCTTCACTTCTAAAATTTAAGTGCTTTTCTTCATGCCCTTTTTCAATTCTTAAGGGACATTCATCCAATAGACAATATTTACGCACACTTAGATGAGTCATGTGTTCCGCATCGTCGGCCACACAAGCCGACAAATGGGCTGATTTCAGTTTGCGTTATTGGTGGAAGGTCATTGTTTAATGGCCACGTCTGCCAACTTGACTCTATAATAATTCACCACGAAAGCTTCAATGTGTTCTTTGTCGAATTGACCTTCCTCCAATTTGATTGGACTTATGTTTGGATTGTAGAACTTAAATTCTTCAACAAACTGCTCTATCTGTCGGACCTTCTCAACAAGTTGAGTTAGGTCGACAAGATGTTGGTTGACCAACTTTTTCCTAATGTAATGATTTAAACCAGTAACTGCCATTTTGACCACTTCTGCTCCAGGAATGGGGATGAAACATATGCTCCTCATTTGTTTAAACCTCATAAGGTAATCATTAATTGACTCCCCGTTGTAGTGTTTCACACTTCGCAAATCAATGAGAGTCACTCTGAGTTCCCCTTTGAAAAACTGGTCATGAAAGACCCTTTCAAGTTGTGCCCAAGAATGTATAGAGTTAGGTTGTAATGTTGAAAATCACGAGAAGGCACTCTTGGTTGATGAACTCGGAAATAATTTCATCTTCAAAGCCTCATGCATTGATAACCATGTTACCCAACTCAATAGTGTATCTGGCCATATGTTTCATTATAGATTCTCCAACCTATCCAGAAAATTTAGACAATTTATGCACCTTCACTTCTCTTGGCACTTCGACATGTTGTACCCATTCAGGAAATGGTGACTCAAAATTTGGCTAGTTTGTGTATCTAACATTGAAACCAATCCTATTCAAAGCTTATTCAATAGCTCTATTGACATCATCCTGCTCAAATTGCCTTTCTTGATTATTTTTTTGAATAAAGAATCTTGCCAAATTTTGTCTTGCCATGACTGTTTGCATGTCTTATCCTCTTGGAGTTAAGGCTAGTTGACAAGGGTTTTGAATATTTTGTGGGGGCATTTCGACATCAGGATGCAGTTGGGAGTAATTAACATTTTCTGGTGTTTAACTTTGTGAGTAATTCGGGGTGGCTTCCAAATTGATGGCTTGACTTTCTGTAAGAATTGTTGCCACTCCTGTAAGTCACGTTGACACCTACTTGGTTTTTGGTTAGTTTGTGTTCCTATTGGCCAATGTCTTAAATCGACCTTTCAAAATCATTGTAAATCGGCATGTTATAACTGAAACCTTGATGGCCTTATTGAACTTGTTGAACCATGAGATCATTAGGGTCATCTTCGTTTCCACCAATGACTCTGTTTATTCTTTCCATATATTTTTCAATTTTATCGCATAGTTCTTTCGTATCCAACATGGTTGGTGTTATGACCACTCCTATCTGGGCTGTCAAAAAATCTGTAATTTGGACTTTGCTCTCGTCAATTTGTTGTTGAAGGTGAACCATTGAATTGTCTGTCGGGGCGGACATCATCCATGGCATGAATCTTGTCGGGTCTTGTTGCTTTGTTTGGCAACTTGTATTAGCAAATCCTTCCAACAGTCTCATCGAGATCGGCATTGATGTAGCAAATCCCCGATTTATTTATAAAAGATAAACAATTAAAAATCGTGTGAAAATGGTAAAAGTCTGTATTATAAACTGAGAAACTCAAATTTTCTTTTTAAAAACAAGTTTATAAACAACTTTGGGGTTTTCAATTACAATACAAGCAGAAATAAATGGAGTTCCTTTCTTTCGACTCTTCCGCTGTGACACTCTGATCTTCAAGCTTCTGGGCAATGAACCTAAAATGTTAAACCACAAAGGGGTGAGACATTTTCAAACACAGTAAGTTAAACGATAGTAAACTGCTCATAATAACAACTCAGGAATAACAACTAAATCAAGCGCTACTAAACACTCACACCGCAATAATCAGAAACATAGTGCAATGCATGGGCGCCACTCGGTGCCAACCTATAACTGTATCCCATTCACATAATTCTCAAACACATACTCATTTTCAATATTTCACTGTGGGATCCACTTACAGGATTGGTCCACTTTTCTTTTATTTTCTCAACTTTTCACTTTTCACACTTTCACTTTTTCTTTCTTTTCCTTTTTCCTCACATCACCCTCCTCTCCTGGGAATAGACTAGTCAGGAGTCAACGCCTCGCAACCAATGCTTGCACATTACTGGACCCCTTTCGGTCCAACACTACTTGTGTAGTGTTTCCAAGTGGCTATAGCCGAGACCGTCCTCCATGACCTCTGAAATGCCTAAGTGACTGATAGAATGGTAGTGGTGATCACGAAACCGACCCCCAACACGGGTAGCGAACCCGTGCCCTTTTAGTGGATCAAGGTTCCACTCACTACGATTCTCGCGGTTGTTTCAATAACACAACCTAATCACTGGATCATTCTCATCCATCAGTTCATAGAGCCTTCACGTGAGTCTATCCTCATGTCCTAACGTCCTCCTCTACACCATGTTATGATGCATGATGGTTAGAGTTATTGGAAAGGAAGTCAATAGTCAGGCTTCATTTGGTTTTGGCAAAACTGTTCGTATGGTCCCCTAAGTTATTTATTTGTTCCAATCTGGTCCCCTAAGTCATTTTCGTTTGAAAGTGGTCCCCTAACTCATGTAACGTTAGCATCGTTAGTCCTTTCCGTCCATTACCTTCTAACATCGTCTATTTAAGTTGACGTGGCAGCCAGAGTGCCCAACGTGGGCGATCCACATGTACCCTCTCCTTTACCATGTTAAAAGTTTAAAATGGTGGAGTGAAACGACGCCGTTTTGGTGCTTGAAGCCACTCGCTTCATCTTCTCCTTTCTTCCATAAGAAGTCATTCTTAGCTAAGAGAGAAAAACACTAAACTTGCTAGGGCATTTGCTGAGAGAGAACGAACTGCAACATTGTCGTTGATTGTGAGCGCGATAGGGAATTCGTTCATAGACGGAAAGGATTAACGGTGCTAACGTTACATGAGTTAGGGGACCACTTTCAAACGAAAATGACTTAAGGGACCAGATTGGAACAAAAAAATAACTTAGGGACCAAACAAGCAGTTTTGCCTTTGGTTTTTATAATAAAACATGGTGCTTGATACTTACTTAACCAGTTATTAGATTCGACTAATTAACCGGTTAAGTTAGTACTAAAGTACCATTCGCTTAATTCGTCGTATAATCCGATATTGACTTCTTTTTATAATAACCTTAACCTGGACCCTATAACATCTAAATGCCCACACACAATATACACGTAGTCAATATGCGCAGGCATATCTCAGTCCTAAACAAACAATTACAATAACAACACAATACAGGCAACAACAATAAATAACGAAACAGACATAGACAACAACTAGCAAGATCACGGATAAGTCAATCGGCATACACATGTATGTCTCAGAGCACAAATTGTAAGTCAACTCCCTAGGATTTTTCACTTCCCATTCTTATAACATAAACAGGGGTCTTATTCTAAACATGTTAATAATAAAATTAACCAATAACAAACTAAATACCCTAACCCAACTCTAATAAAGTAACAAAATACTACCCACACTCCAATTTAATCATTACCCCCAAATCCTATTATAAACCCTAACTATCCCTAACCTAAAGTGTAGAAAAGGTCTCCCCCTTACCTTAGAAGAAGATGAAGCTTGATTGAAGCTCCATGGACCCTGAATCTACCCCCGATCTCCTTGGATTTCCATTCCCTTGAGAGATCTCCACTTGGTTCTTGAGATTGGAGGAGAGAGAAAGCTTGAAGAGAGAGAGATAGAGAAAGCCATGGAGAAGAGAGGGAAAGCTTGAAGAACAAGAGGGATGTGTGGATTTAAGTGGGATTCAACCCAAATGAGGCTTTGGGTTCATGGAAGGGAGGTTAGGGTTGAGGTTTGGGTTGTGGGGCGAGTTGGTGTGGAAGGAAGATGGTGGTGCAGCTGGTTGGTGTTGCTGATGCGCCTTTAAAGGCACCACGTGCGCCTGAGCGCGCGTTCGCACCAGATTGGTGCTGAGTAGCGCATCACGCGCACCTGAGCGATGGGCGCACCACGCCTGGGCGCTGGCGTTACTGTGGGAACAGGAAAATGGTGCCCCGGTGCTCCTGGGTGCATCGACCTCGTGCCTGGGCGCACGGTTCACCCCGAAACGCCGATTTTTGCACTTTTGACCCAATCTAAGGACTCCTGACCCTTCCTAACACTAAAACAAACACACGTAACATTGAAACACATTTCCAATCAGCAAAATCACATTTCTATAAAATTAACACATAATTCTTAAAACACGAGAAATCAAACGACAACGAAACCTTAGACTTTACCCTTTTCTAATACTCATTCTGACCCGAACGACTTAAGACAACTCTCTAACCTCACTATTCCAAGGCTATTAACACTTGGGGCATAACCAAGCGGTCGGATGACATATGATGCCTCACAAACCTAATCCTTCCCGGTATTCTATTCGAACCCGAACTCCAAGGAATACTCCAAACTCACACTTAGAACTCTAGAATCCAATACCCAACCGAACTCGCTATACTAAAGGTACACTCTAACTCTTGCAACCTTGACCACTCAACACACCCTAAAAGTCCTAATCGAGCGATTACGAAACCATACGCCCAACACAACAACCAAAACCCTACTGACACCTCCATTTCACATAAATTAATACATATATAAATATAATAAATAGGTTAAGAAAATCCGATAGTTACAAAAGGTTTGACAGAAAAATAAAGGGCTGAAATTTAAAGGACTAGAAAAGTAAAAATGCTGGAAAATAAAGACTCTGACAAGAAAAATAAATTTTCATTGAATTGAAAGTGGAATGGAGTTTTTTGTTGATGGTAGGATTAACCAAGTGCCAACTTCAATTACATACGGAGTTATAGTATTTATAGGCAATGAAAATAACTTCCTAAATAATTACCCTATTCTAATATTGACACACGTTTGATTTGAAAATAAATAACTACAAGTAACTTCCAAGTCTTCCATACAACTTGTCAACTTGTCTTCGTCAGGTGCACAATATATATTTCAACCTCGAGATATGCACTTCATGCAACTCGTCAATTTCCCTTTTTTTTAAAGTAGTTTCCATGATCTTTGCACCTGGTTGCATATGACTATACAGTAACGTGGGTCACACCGAGTCATCCACTGTACTTTTTTTAATTTGTATTTTCTTACTTATTATCTTTGTAACTTTTAATTTTAGGTTATTGGATGGCAACAATGATTGAGATGTTAAAGGATTTAATGATTGTAATTTGTGCAAAAGATATTCAAAATTGAAATTTGTGAGTTGGAGAGATGCACCATGAATATCTAGTCATATAGGATTCAAAATGTACTTTCCTCATAAGTTCAGTTGAATTCCTTGGCAACTTCACGGAAATAATAAGTAAGGAGTAATATGTCAGATTGGTCCTTGATCTTGTGGGCACCAATCAAATTAGTCATTGAGATTATCCAAATTCAAAATTAGTTCTCGAGATAGGAACATGTCAGTCATATTAGTCTTTGACCTTAATGGTTCATAATGTCAAGGACTAATTTGACTGATTTCGAAAATCTCAATGACTAATTTGACCTATACTCAATGGTTTTTGTTTTTTTTTAATCAAAACGACGTCGTTTTGGCCATTCCATTAGTCCACGTTAAGAACCATTGATGTTCAATAACGTTAGGGACTAATATGACTATCGTGTTACTATCTCAGGGACCAATTTGAAATTTCGAAAATTTTAGGGACTAAATTGATCGGTGCCTACAAAGTCAGGGACCAATCTAACATATTAATTGTCCGAATTTTAATTTTCTTGGGATTACAATATTTAACCATTAAGCTAAAATTCAATGAGATTACTTTTTTTTTCTCAATTTATTGAATTCTAATCCATTATTTCCTTTGATCCTTAATACAGTTTTTTTTTGGGAAATTCATGTTATCAAATAAATGAATTAATATTGTTTCTATAATGAAAAATTAATTAATCATAGGGGTATTTTTGAAAAAGTATACCTAATATTTACATTTCCAATACCACTAACAATATTAATTATGTTTTTTAAAGGATGTGAAAATTAGTCAAAAGGGCTTATAATAAGGTCCGGAAGGATTATTAAAATATGATTAATTTATTTTGAAATGATTAGTTAGTTGTCCGCTTAAGTCAGCTTAGTTGGTAGCTGCAGGGACACCTAGGTAGCTTAGGCCCCCAGGTCCTGGGTTCTAGTCTCAGGTACCTCCTTTGTAATAAAAAAAATGAAATGATTAGTTAGTTTTGTTTTTGCCTCTTGCAGTTGAGTTGGGTCTGAAGCTAATTTCATCCAATTTTGTAATCTTCGCTTCTATTTGTTGGAAACCCTTATCATTTATGAGACATAGCGTTGCATTTGCTTTTTCAATCACTTGTTTCTGAAGAGGGTTTGATTGTAGTCCTCCAAAACTACTATTTTTTTAAATAAAAAAAATGTTTGGTGGGCCTGTTTTAGTAAAAGTTGTTCTCAAAACAAATTATATTTTTTTGTTTGAAAAACAAAAAAAAAAAGCAAAACAGGCTTAAGGTATTTTGGTTTTGTTTTGGCCCATTGAGTTATAGGGATAAAAAAATTCACGGAGAATACCTTGTTCTCGTTAATTGTAATTGCTTTCTTATAATCATATGTTCATTTAACCTAATTCATTCGCATTCTCTTCGGTCGCTACACACTCTTAATTCACATTTTCTTCACATCTCTCTTTTGCACTTCCACATATATGCTTTTCTTCATTCACTTTCTCTTTGCATCTGCGATCAACTCTTCCACCACCGTCATTGCTCACCAGGTACCACACCCAAAATTTTCACCCTAATGTTAGTTGTTAATAACAATGTTTGTGTTTTCTGTAATGGGTCTGTGTAATTCTGGTGCTTTGTTTGGGGTGGAGTAAGGGTGTAAGTTGTTCTGAACTAAACCATGAACAAATGAAATTGAACCAAACCAAACCAAAATTGAAGGTTTGGATAGACTTCATGGTTTGGTTCGGTTATTTTAGGGAGAATTGTTAATACTCGATTAGATTCACAGTTTATAAATTTTATTAATCATATAAACCGAATCGAACTAAACTCTATTTTAAAAAAAAAAATGCAATTTAGTAGTCTTTTAACCTTTTAGGGTTTCATCACATTCCCATTTCCTAATTTCCTTCAAGCAATCGTGCGCAGCTTTCTACCTTCTCCTCTGTTCGCATTTCAATCTGATGGAGGCACTTTGTCTTCCCCCTCCATTTACACTTCGTCTTCCACCTCTGTTCGCACTTCGTGTTTGTCTTCACCACTGGTTAGTTCGTCTTCATCGCTTGCAATGCATCATAGCATGTCTTCACTGAGAGTCACCGTTATAGTAAGTTGTAAGTTGTTCATCAAGTCTTTGTTTTTTTATTGGTTTGGTTGTTTTATTAATTGATAATGTTGTTAAGGCAACTCCTCCCGCTATAAAAATGTGAAGAAATTTGATAACCTAAAACAATCCACCAATTCAATCATTCTGACCTAATAGATTACGACAACTAGCTAAATCCCCCCCTTCACCCCACACACGTGTTATGGACTATACATCAAGCATTCTATCATCTTGTGTCCCCTCTTAGGTTACATCAATGATAATACTATTATTTCTCCATTTCGTTCTCTCTACTGATTGTGCAATTCTGCAAGAAGATTCTCAATCAGATTGACACACAAATGATTGGATTAGCAACAATGTTAGTATTACTTAAAGATGAATCGAATTGATTGGGTGAGGCTAACCTTTATGTTTAAAATTAACCATGGTTGTGGTCCCAACAAAGTCTATCCTTTGATATCTATTACTAACCTATGGTTGGTACTTTTCCATCTTATTGTTGTAGGATAACAAAAAAGGGTATTGGGAATCTTTTGATGAATGAACTTCTTATTACATTAGTTACAACAACTAAGGATCACTTTGAATAAATTGAATTCACTTATAGAACTGCTTTTGCTCTTAATGCTTCTGCTTTTGAAAGGTCTAACTTTTCTATTTTGGAAGCACGATTTAGGCAACTCTTGAAAGTTGGGATAGAGTCCTTTTGTTGCAATAAGTATTGTAATATTTTTAGGGCGATGGTGTAAGAGAAGCCTCCTTGAGGAAAATCTTCACTATATATAATTCTTCTATGTAGTAGTGTTTTCAAATTTGTTAGATGCTTTTTAAGGTTTCTTTTGAAGTGGTTTGAGTTACTTGCATTGAGAGTGATGTTCATGGCATATGAAAACTATCGTTGTCAAAAGTGACTTAAACGTGCGGTCTGACCATATGATTAAAATTTTCATACACATTATGGTAGATGAAGTCACTAAAGGAAATATGCAAAATGGTTTTTTTCCCTGCCTAGAACATGAAATCCCATTAAGAACAAGTTGAATTCCATAACTACGACAATTTTAACCTAAAAAAATGAAGTAAAAGTTCAACAGTTTGTGGAGTAGGCATCGTGACGTCGCTTTACTTTTTAAAAAATCTGGTTTTGGGTAGAATGCATCAACCAACAATGTCACCGCTACTGAAGATGTTTGGGAATCGTACCTCCAGGTATGTTTAGTATTTAATTGATAGAATATTCATGTTATTTTATCTATAGATCAATGTTTAATTTTTTTTCACTATTCTAAATTTTGGTGCATCTAGAGACTGCTCAATTTCAGAAGAAAAGACTGAAGCATGATAAGTTAATGAAAATCATATTCAATTAGAGTAATGCAATTGGAATACTTCGTCGTTCATCTATCCAGTACCCACTAAATATAAACGAAGAGAATGAGTTTGAAAATATATACCTTAACACGAGGGTTCATGTAGATTTTGAGTGAGACATCTCAAATGGCGCCACTCAAACATTTGAGTTTATAACCCTTAGTGGAAAACACACAAGTCATGTTAAAGAGAGCAAACCCGAAATAGAGTTCATAACTTTTCAAATTGGTGAAGCACTTCATGAATGGGATAAAGCATCTAAAGTGAAAATAAAATATTCTTTAGCTAGGCCTGATATGTCTAGAGGATAGAGTAATGAGGCCATTTCTACAATATTGAGGTTAGACCTTGTCTTTTCGAGACTAAGTATGGAAAAATTTCACGACCGAGTGTCACTGGATTTGTACAAGGACTTAGTCTTGAACCATCTGCAAGATGAGGTTAGGCATAGAAGTCCTTTTGAATGGTTTATTTAAGTAATCAATTTTACACAATTGATAAGGTGTAACATCCGTGGTAGGTAAATGGATTGACGACTATCCCCATATACCAACACGGGTCTTTTCAGCGTGCTTTGTCCTCACTCACACGCCTGGAGGTCACCCATCCCAGAATTACTCCAAGTTAAGCATGCTTAATTATGGATTTCTTAAGTGATGGGCTACCGAAAAGAAGATGCATCTTGTTGATAGCGGTAATTCAAACAATTCATTTAAGTCTTCTTGTACTATGTAGTCCCATTCCGATACGGCCTCAGGATCATCCCTCTCATTCTGGTGTGTCAGTTCATTCATGTACCCCTCCCTTAGAAGCTTGCCAGAAGTCGCTCCTTGTCCGTGCCTCTTGCACCAGTGATCACTCCCCGTCCTCGTCAGCCCTGGTATTACAGAAGGTGGTTTCAAGGATGCTCTCGAGCTTGTTTGGATAGTAATAGATGGTGATTGATTCTTTCACACCACACTATAGGGAAATAGTAATAAATTTAAGGCTAAACTGCTCATTTGGTTTCTTATCTTATTTTTTGATTCCAATTTGGTTCCGTACTTTTATTTGGTCTCAATTTGGTACGGTCACTTACGTTTCAAAGCGTTAACACTGTTAGTCCCAACCGTTAGTCTTCTTTGTTCATTCGAAATTGTCTTCCTTCTACTCTATCATGGTGAATAGCTAAGCTCCGACTCACATTTTTGTCTTTTCAGTTTGTGTCCTAGTAGAGGAAACGTTTCCCTCCAAAAGGTTATGAATGAGTTTCTGAAACACTCTCCCTCCCTCCCTTAAGAAGACTTAGAGAAGAAGGTGAAACGTAGACTCCAAAACGATAGCGTTTTGGGTCACAAATTATGTGGACACAAAGAGAGACACGAGTTCACAGCCACATGTATAATTAATGGTCACATAGGATTAAAATCGATAGTGTTAACAACAACTGACGGATGGGACTAACAATGTTAACAATTTGAAATGTAAGGGATCAAATTGATATCAAATAAAGGTAAGGAACCAAATTGAAATAAAAAAAATAAGGTAAGGGATCGAATGAGCATTTTAGCCTAAATTTAATAAAAGGAGGAAGAGGCAATAAGGAAAATGCATGGAAAGAATTTGAATATTTTAAAAAATTCTGTGGAAGTAAACTTACTGTGTATATGGTACTATATGTGACAACTCTGTTTCTACTTTCGTAGTCATATGGCCTAGGACAACTAAGGATTAGTAGATTATCAATAATTATATCATCATTAGAAACAAGTGTAGTGTTTAAATCTCCCTCGACATCTTTAGATTCTTTCACTAACAGAATTAGTATTTTAACTCAGGCAAAGAATAACTCAATTATGCGACCGAGGAAGAACCTAAAAGTGTTGATAGAGATTTAGACACCACATCTATTTCTAGTGGTGATATAATTATCGATGATCTGATAAAAGTATCCTTCATCCTCCTTGCCCGTATGACTTTGAAAATGGAAACAAAATTGTCATGTACAAAACCACAAAGTATGTTTACTTCCATTAGCATATAGCTTGTTTTAAATATTCAAACAATTCTTTCCATGCATTTTCATTGGTGCCTGTTTCTCCCCTTAAAGTGTAATGCGCAAGAATCAATCATCCTATTACTATCCGAACAAGCCTACTGCAAGCATCCTTGAAACTTGCTTTTTAATTGTACAATAATGTTAACTTAACTAAACCATTAAAAAGGGCTTGTGTGCATTAGCTTCTTTTAGAAATACCTTAGCTTGTCCTGCAGATAGTTCAAGATTGAGTCTTTGTAGAAATCCAATGCCTCTTGGCCGTGATTTTTCTCCAATCCTAAGACCAGGAAAGACAAGGTCTTGATCTTAGTACTATGGAGCGTTGCTTTAGTGTATTAAAGAGAAAGTTTCCTATTTTAAATTTAATGCCTTCATATAAACCTTCTGGGTTGCGGTTCATAATGATAGCATGTTGTGCTATTCATAATTATATACACAAGTGGAATTAGGCGATGATTTCCTTACAATGTGAGATGATATATGTGGATCTTGCACAATTAGAGACTATGAGTGAAATTTCTCGCATAGAGGTACCAAGTTCAATTAGTGACAAATTATCAAGATTGTTTGATGATGGTGCAACAAAAATGGTATCATGTTGTGATCATATTTAAAATAGGATATAGTCAGCACATGACAATTTTGCGATTTAGCTTACTAAATTGAACTTGTTAAATTTTGTTTTACATTTATTATTATTATTATTTATTTTGTATCTAGAATGTCTACATGATTTTCCCATGCCTATAATTACACTTGCTTTTATGGGAGAATGGTAGTGTTTGGGCGTGGAAGTTTGGTTTTGGAGAAGAAGATTGTTTGTATAAGAAGAGGAGCTTAAGGATAACCTATTGCATCTTTTATAAAAGAAAGCTTTCACTATAGACAAAGAGAGGTTTTGAGAATATTATTTACCTATATAAAGTGGCATATTTTTCTTGAGAAGTATTTTGCAAATAGAATATGTTATAGCTCTTATATTTGTTTAGGAATTATTCAAGTATATGGTATAGCTGGTCTACAACATTTACTAAAATGTATTTGCCAAAAGTATAGAGTATAACTTTAATAGTTGGTTACAAATTTAAGTGAAATTACCAAGTAATTGCTTCGATATTTTTATACAATATTTAGATATGTTCAGGAGTAGTAAAGCTTGGTCTGTTCTACAATTTATTCTGATATGCTCCAATGTCAATTTGGCTTATGAAAAAGAACAAGATTTGGAATAAGATGATTACGTTAAGTTCTCAAGATGTTGAAGGTGGTTTTAACTTAGCATTATTTTGATTAGTAAGAATGTCTCTAAGTTCTTTGACGTAGTTGTCAAAGACATAATATAAAATGGGATATAAAATAAAAAATTACAAATCAAACGATTTTTAGATTTTTTGTTTTAAGAATGTGTTTTCAGAACATATTTACTAAATTGATTTTTTTTCCTTAGTTTTAAAACTGCTTTCAAAATAATATTACCAAACAAATTTTTCCATTTTTTTTTTGGAAAAAAAATTCTTAAAATCAACTTTGCAAAATACTTCCGAGAAAAACAAAATCAGAACACAATCAAACAGACTTCTTCATCATAAAAGTTATCTTCATCCTAAGTGGTGTACGGGTGTAAGCTTTCCTTCATTTTTTTACTTTTGTTAGGATTTCTTTCTTGTTTGTTGAGTCTTCCAGATTTGCCTTCTCTTTGAAAGCTTGATATCCATTTCTGAGGTGTCTATTTTTACCATGTTCACATCATTTAGTCATGGTCTTTGTGTCTCCTCCTGTAATTGTTAGAGTTTTTATTTAAGTATTGTTATGGAGTGTTATCTCACATGTGATAGCACGTCGGTTTTGTTGATGTATGACGATGGTAACGGGTTCTCGATTAAAGAACTTCTCCACCGAGTCGGGATATTTGGGGTGGTGTGTGTACCGTGTGAAATGAGAGAGTTGGGAGATTCTAGTTCAGACCTTGGCCACTACCTATATTTATATGGTGAAGGGTATGATGTGCCATAATGGGGCATTAAGGCCGATGTGTAATGGCTCCATGAATGTCATCATGAGCACCAATAATACTAACTGTTACAACGGTTACACATTGATTAGCTATTGATGCCGGATTACCGGTATACCAGATTGATGCTCGTTGGTCTGTGATACCGACATTTATTGGTTCGTGGTACCGATTCTTATTGGTCCGTCGAACCGGTCCATAACAGTAACCCCTAGCTCGGTGTTGTGATGTAAGGAGGAGCGTCGAGGTCTTTGGATGAGCGTAATTTCGTCACTATGAAATGAATCCTTAACGCCGAAGAGATTCTTCAAATCTTACAATTGATTTCATAGGAGGGAAAACAAAACAATATTCTCCCTATCCAGAACCAGATATTAAAGAGGGGGACTTGGTGCACGGTTTCTTGAGTCGTCTAGTGAGTTCGAAGAAAGAAATCTAGCATTAAGATTCCTTGCTTGCCGAATACAAGACTTAAGGGGGAAGCCCGATTGAGGGTTCCTCACACTTGGCAAGAGTCCGGGAAGGAGAATTAAACATGAGGTTCTTCTCATTCTAAACCCTAAAGCGAATAGGGAAACTCGACAAAAGGTTCCTCGCCATCAACAAATGAGTCAGAATAAGGGAATATAGCAATGTGTTCCTCATCTTTGGAAACATGTTGAATATTGAAGAAAATATAAGAGTTATGTTCGCGCATAGTACTCTCGAGATAGTGATCGTAAAAAATCATGTATCTCTCTAACCGCTACTAAATCGATGGCTAATCAAATTAAGGGGTGGTACATTCAAGAAACCTCATGAGCTAGAATAATCGTGGTGTATGATATTTTTTATTCTCCTCTTGAAAAGCTTTATTGTTCATTAATGAGAATCTCGAAGTCATTTTTAGACTAGTCCTGAGAAAATTGAGACATTTTGTTTGTACCTTTCAATAAAAAATAACATTTAAAATATTAAATAACAATTATCAGTTTATCACATAGTGACATTAAGGAGTAAAATTATATTTTCTTTTGCTATTAATTGTAAGCTATATATTAATAAAAATATTATGATATTAGTATGATGCATATGATATACGTTGGTAATAATTATTTAAAATAACGTGTAAATATATACAGGTACATAACCGTAATGCAATTATATAAGTAGGAATAATATTAAATTCTTCCCTTTTTAGTATATGTGTCGCATGCTGCTGATTGCTTAACGCTGATAGACCATCTGCTAAACCTTTTCTTTATGGGAGTTAATCCCCAAACCCCCCATTTTTATCCCCCAAACCCCAATTTTTATTTTATTCCATTTTCACCCTTCTCTTCAATCCTAAACCCCAAACCCCAAACCCCAAACCCTCCACCAACACCACCTCTCCTCCTCCACCAACATCAACTCTCCTTCTCCACCTCCACCAACATCACCTCTCCTCCTCTATCACCTCTCCTTCTGCGATATGATAAGCTTGAAATTTCTGTGATATGAATAAACCCCGAACCCAGATGACTGCTCCGAAAAAAAGATAAACCAATGGCTGTCATACAATAAGTCATAAGAAAAGAGGGGGCTGCTATAGAAGTGTGCTATCAATAATCTTTCTGTTATTAATATCTTTCATTTCTTTCCATAAAGCAACACATATCATCGTTGACCCTTGTCATCCAGATTTTTTAAAATGAAAAAACACTTTACATTTGGATGAGAGGATGAGACTAATGTGAGGAAACCAAGGATGTTCTGAAAAAAAAACCATAAGAATAGACAGAAAACTAATTAACACAAGATACAGGACAACACTGTCAAACTAGGTGCTTGATAGGCCTAACCAAAGGAGAAGTTTCCGTGGTCGATCTAGAAATTCCGACACGGGGGTGTCGGAATTTTGACCAGTACTTATTATATGAAAATTTTCTGAAACATGTATTTCAGAATTTAATTAAATTCTGAATTTAGTATATCGGAAAAAGGTTACGGAGAGAGACGTTTTCATATGGTTTAGTAAAATTAAATTCCGAAATACCCGTGTCGGAATTTACTAAAATTCCGACACTGGTTAGTCGGAATTTTAACAGTTACGTAAAAAAATAAAAAAAAAACTGTAGAAGAGATTATCTTACTTTCAACAACACCAATAGAGAACCCACTGGAGCTTCCTTTACAAATAGATAACCAAATGAAGTGGTTTGTAGGTAGAATATGGTAGGGTTTTGAAAAAGTGAGAGAAAAGTTAGAAGAAGAGAGAATGAGGTTTGTAAAATTATGGGATATATGGGGTTATGGGGTTTGGGGTTTGCATGGTAGAAGAAGATGAAGAGGTTGCTGGGGTTTGGGATTTGTTTCTTTTTTTTTTAATGGAGAAGAGTCTAATGGACATTTCACAATTAAAATGAGGTTTGGGGGATAATTTTGGTGTTTGGGGACTAATTCCCTTTCTTTATTAAATAATGATGGGCCTTATTATAGGCGTGAGGCCCATTATCTTCATTTTTCGTAAATAATGCACCATTTTCATGTTTAAGAATTGCTCCTCGTGGAAGCCATGGATGATGCTATGAAGATCGAAGAATCATGTCATGATTGGTGGCGAGAGGCATGCCTGACATCTGTGATCATCTATCGGCAAAGCAGATTCACATGTTTGTTGGGACATGGTGAAAATGTCTTCTTGAAGGGCTACCGAGCCGGGTTCCCTTGACAGGACAAGGCAATGCTGCCACATGTGTTATTATGTTCCTTCGTTGTTCTTTTCATCATATGTCTGAGTGAGTTTATGGTACAAGGTGGTTTGGTTTAAATTGCACAAGCATTGAATCGCATAATCTTCATCTTGTTGATGATTGATGGGTGGTGAGAATTAGTTTGCCCCTCTCACTTGGTCGCCATTGTTGTGGGGTGTTATCCCACATGTGTCGGCAAGCCAATTTTGTTGATGTACGACGATGGTAACGAGTTCTCGGTTAAAGAACTCCGTCACCGAATCGGGATATTTGGGATGGTGTGTGTGCCGTGTCAAATGAGAGAGTTGGGAGTTTCTAGTTCATACCTTGGCCACTACCTGTATTTATATGGTGAAGGATATGATGTGTCATAACGGGGCATTAAGGCCGAGGTGTAACAACTCTATGAATGTCATCATGAGTGCCGATAATAACTAACCGTTACAACGGTTACGGTGGTTATTGATATCGGATTACCGGTATACTGGATTGATGCTCGTTGGTGTATGATATCGACACTTATTGGTCTATGGTACCGGTTCTTATTGGTCCGTGGAACCGGTCCATAACAAGTATATTTCTTTCCTCTTTAGATTTTCTCTTTGGCGCGATGTATGGTTTTTCATGTAAATATAACAAATTTTTCCCTTCAATTTTCATACTCGTAGTTCTACAATTTTTTCATAGAACTCGATACCAATGATGAGTAAGCTAGAAATAAGAAACATGTACTTCTTAAAAATAATTAATGTTTTGTAATATTTCTTTTTTTTTTGAAAACCTTGAAAATTGATTGGCTTAATTACATTTTTTTTTCCTAGTAAACACAATTTTGATTTTAGCCCCGAAAACATTCTTTGACCGATTTTGATTCTTAGATATTCTAAAATATTGATTTTAGTCGTATCACCTAATTAATTAGGTGATGATGTAACACTACAACTGTTCACATAAATAATTAGTGTGACATGTAGTAGTGATGACTGATTATATTAACCTCGACATCACTAAAACCAAACTTTTGGATAGTTTAATGATGAGGATGAGCAAAAAAAGTTTTAGAAATGATAACCAAAATTGAGTCAATATTTAGGGACAAAAACATATTTAAGCCTAATTTTTGTAAACTTGAATCAAATATGGAAATAATTCTTGTAACAAGTACTCTAAACACAATATTTAATGATTCAAGAAGCAGAAACTCTTATTGAATTAAAATAAACATGTGTCTTAAGAAGGATAAAATTAATTAATTGAATTAAAACCAATTAATAAGTATGGACAACGAAAGTATGAAACCGTATTTTTAATTACCAATTACTAACAAAAATTAGTTTAGTAGTTGGGCAAAATTAGACTCCAAAATGACTACCAAAAAAAAAATTAGACTCCAAAATATTATATAAAGTCAAATATCAAAGTTCAAACCATAAGTAATACAACTACTATAGGCAAAGTAGTTAGTCCCTCGTTAAAAAATGGAAGGCAAACTTTTTTTTCTTAAGTTATTTATTTGTTCCAATGTGGTTTCTCAAATTTTTATTTTTATTTTTTTTTGAAAATTGTCTCTCAAGTTTACTGTCGTTAGTATAGTTGGTCCTTCCATCAAATTTTCCATCTCCAATTATCTTTTCCGTCTCTAATCATCTTATCAACGAGATTCCGCCCAATAGTATTTTTTTCTTGCGTTTCTTCTCTTATTTCCCTCCATCCCTTCTCCCCCACCGTGTACCTTTTCTCTCTCATGGCTGAGACGGAGCTTTTGAGGAGCAGGTGGGCTCCCCCTCAAATTTTCTGAAACTTAAATAAATATTAGTATCAAGGTATAACATTACTTCACTTGTGTCATGGTGGTACTTTATGTTGTACTTAAATTTTAGGTTCTTGTTTCGAATCCTCCTGGTACATTTTTCAATACCTTATTTTTTCAACAAAAAGTTTAAAATTTTGCAAAATAGGATAGAAGTAGGACTAGAACCCTAAACCTTATGAAAATTTAACACCCAAAAGATCAATACAATATATTGACAAATTTTTGTGTCTAAATATTAAAAACTTTATGTGCCCCCTAACTTCTCATTCAAGATTCTTCACTGCTTATTGTAACATCTCGAATTTAATTCTAATAATAATTAGAATAATAATAAGATTGGAAGTAAGGATTATCCAAGAAAGAGTTTAAAATGATGGATTAGGAATTCTCTGAGTGCCATAAAGGAATCAAGGAGCATTGGCATCGGAAGAGAAATTTAGAAAAGACCAAACGAGTGTTAAAAGTCGATGTTTTCGGTGTTATAAACTCCCTAAATTAGGAAATTAAAAATAAAAGATCTACATCTCTAAACACGAATTCCACCGTTGGATATGGAGATAAGTGTCTTAGGAAGCTTGTCTTCAAATTTGGGCAAGATCCGACGGTTAACGAAGAAATTATAGCACGGTCAACCAAAAAGTCAATCGTCTCAAACTCAGGCGCGAGAGCCTCACGCCCAGGCGCGCGCTGGATCAGATATGGGCAGCAGTACACGCTCGCGCTCAGGCGCGGAGGGCTACGCTCAAACACCGATCTGTTTTAAAGCCGTGTTGCAGGGAGGATCGAACCCCATTTCTTTCCATCCCTCTTCCATTAAACTTCGAACCTCCTTCTCCCACCACAACCTCCACCGCCGATCTCCACCATGGCCACCCAAGCCGTCGCCGCCTAGCTCTCCTTCCCCTCCATCTATCTTTCCTTCCTCCTCCCATCCGGTTTCTCTCACCTCCCTTATTCCCCCACCGCCGTGTCTCCCTCCGACCACCACTTACAGCCACCACCCAAGGCCTTCCACCCTCTCCCACAACCATCTCTCTCTCCTCCCTATTGATTGCTTTCTCTCTCATTTCCCTTGGCCGAGCTTTTTCTCTCTTCACGGATCTCACCGGCGCCGTTACCGACCGTGATCTCACCGGCGCCGTTACCGATCGTGATCTCACCGGGCTCGTGTCGAGTGTGCCAAAGCTTGACGCTCTTGTCTCGGTCCAGTCGCGATCGTTCCCGCCAACGAGGAGCAACACCGACGCCGTCATCGTCGCCGAACTAAAATCCAGGTTCTATTTAAAAAGCCCGAGATTAGAGGGTTCGCGTTACCTTTACTTAAGAAGTAAATTCTAGGATGCTATAGTGGTAGCTGAGAATAGGGTAATTAAAAAGTATGTTAATGAACCTTAGGGTAACTCTCGTGGATATAAACGAAGTAAATAAAATTGTTAATAGAAACCACACTTTAGGGAATAAAAGGAATGAGCGTAGAATAAGGCCCGGAACGAATGAGCGTATTTAGAATATTAAAATAGTTAGAATAAAACAAGAACGTGAGCAATCATAAAAATAAAACCATAGGGGAAGTAAAAGGACAAAAGGGGTAAACGAAATAGACGAAAGAGAGAGTAGAATTAAGGAATTAAAAGATAATAAGTATAATAGTACCTGAAGAGTAAAGTGAGGTAAAAGAGGGATTAGTATAGGGAATAATAAATACGTGCAGGACCGATTAGAGCAATAGGCGCAAAAGAATGAATTAGATTTAAAAGAAAATAGGAAAAACGATAAGTGGATTAATAAAAAGCTAATAAATCAGAGAGAGAGTATGATGTTAGGGAAGTTAGAATAGAACGCTGAAATAAAATAGGGAAACTAAGTGGAGTTAATAGGATAGTCAAAGAAAATGGAATTAATGAGATAGGGATAAGGGGTTAAGTAATAATGTGAGTTAATAGAGTAGTTAAATAAACTAGAGACAAAGAATTAGGAATAATAAGTTAAGTAATAGTATAAAATAAAGGAACCAAAGATATGATTAAGAAATAACAACGAGAACTAAAATATAACATATAGAACCAAGTTAAGTAGAGTTGGATAAAATCGAGGGAAACTAACAAAAAAAAAGAAAAAGAGTAAAGTAGAAAATGTAGAAAAATGTGATAAGTCATAAACGAAAATAAATATCAAAAGATTGAGACAAGTACAAAAGAAATACTTAAATTATAAGAAGAGAAAAGAGAAATAATTAAGAAAGAATAAAAGAGAACGGCTGATGGTCTGTTGGACTCAGTCATAAAGAAAAGAAGAACGGCTGATGGTCTGTTGGATTCAGTCATAATAAAAGATGAACGGCTGATGGTCTGTTGGATTCAGTCATAATAAAAGAAGAACGGCTGATGGTCTTTTGGACTCAGTCATAAAGGAAAAGAAAAAGAAAAATGGAAGTCCGATGCGAGCCTGGTAAGGCGTATCGGCATTGATGCGAGCCTGGTAAGGCATGTTGATTAAAAAGGAAAGTATAAGTCTGGTGCGAGCCTGGTAAGGCGTATCGGTATCGATGCGAGCCTGGTAAGGCGTGTCGATTAAAATGGAAAATAAAAGAAAGGAAAGAAAATAAAAGTCCGGTGCGAGCCTGGTAAGGCGTATCAGCATCGATGCGAGCCTGGTAAGGCGTGTCGATTAAAAAAAAAGAAAAAAAAGACGATTAAAAAAAAAGAAAATAAAAGTCCGGTGCGAGCCTGGTAAGGCGTATCGGCATCGATGCGAGCCTGGTAAGGCGTGTCGATTAAAAAGGAAAAAGAAAGGAAAATGAATAATGAATAAGGGAACTCCTAGCACTCAGTACCGTACGGCTGCCTGGGGCTGGACTACCTAATGAAAATGGAAAAAGAATAAAAGAGTGGGAAAGGAAGAAAGAAAAGAAAATCAATAATTAAAGGAATGTGAGAATAAGTGAAGAACTAAAAGAGATCAATTATACGAATAATTATGAAATAAGTATATTAATAATTATATAGGCTTAGTTATTTGCTATGTCTTCTTTTAGGATTTATCTTTTTAAGTTCTGTGTAATGTTACCCTTCTTGATATAATTTTACAGGTATGGAAGCCGAGCTTACACTGTTGCGGGCCGAACTAGAAACTCTCCACCACGTGGAGTGAAATTGTGATACCCCGAGTGGATTTTATTGTATTAAAAACTGTTATTTTTTTAATTTATAATATGTGTAGTTATATGCCCTGAAACTGGTACTAATCGGGCGTTAGGATCTGAACTGGGTTTTAATCTGTTGTGTTTATGTTTTTAAACAATTCTGGACTGACATGTTTTAAGAAGAAAATTTTTGGGAAGTCCGAAAAACAGAGGAAACTCTGCCGGATTTTCGTAAAATCTTTCATAAGAAATCAAATTCAAAAATGAATTTTCAAACTCTGATTTTACTAAAATCTAAAATTAACTAATTAAAGTGAGGATGTTACACTTATGGCTTTTTCCATTTTCAACCACAATCTAACAATCAAACCTTAGTCCATTTTCTTCTTCATTTTGTTTATACAAAAAAATGACATGAAAATGAAAGATACCATGAGGAAGAGAATGTTCACGGTGAGGGAGTAGGGAGGAAGGAAAAGAAGAGAGAAGGGGAAAGGTGGGAGCTAAGCTAGAAAAAATGGCAATGAACTGAATATCGTTAGAGAAGATGACCAAAGACGGAAAAATTAACAGAAGGATCAAACGTGTTGGCAGAAGTAAACTTGAGTGAACACTTTCAAACAAAAAAAACATAAGAAACCACCTTTGAATAAACAAATAACTTAGGAAACCAAAGAAGCAATTTTGCCAAAATGAAAGAATACCTTAACAAACATGCGGGTGAGTGTGTGGATCGGGTTTTTTTCGCTTTGACATGGTCAGGATCAAGCGGATATGGTTGGTTTGTTGTTTTGTTTTGTTTTTTAGCTTTAGTTCTCAGCCTAATAAAAATTAGCGCCCAGCCCCCAAATTTTTTATTTCCATTAATACCCCCAGCCACCATATTTACTCCATTCCCTTTATTTGAAAGTTTTCCCAAACCCTACCGACGCCACACTCTCCATATCCCTTCACTCTTCATCTCATCTCATCCTCCACTACCTCCCACGAAGTCCACCGACGCATGCCGCCGCCACTCCATCTCCTCCCTCAGGTAAGATACGTTCTTATCTCTTCCCTCTTTTCGTTTTTCTTAGGGTTTTAAAGTTTTTTTAGGGTAGAGGTTTAATTGGTTGTTTGGTTTCATATGTTTAGTAGTTTTGGGTCTTTTTTCATTACTTTTTATGTGTTCATCGTCTCCATCTTTGTGTTTGTTGTCTTCGTCTTCGTGCTTCTCTGTTTTAGTAAATTTTGACGAACCAGTATCGAAAAAATAAAATTCCGACACGGGGGTACTGGAATTTATTGAAACATATTTTTTTTAAATGAAGGTATTCTGACATACCAGTGTTGTCGGAAAAATAATAAAATTCCAACACGGGGTTATCAGAATTTATTGAAACATATTTTTTTATGTAATTGAAGGTATTCTGCAACACCCTCTTTCGTAACCCGAGTAATTAAGAAATAAATAATAAAAAAAATTATATTACCCGGAAATATTATGGACTTGTTAATGTATTGGAATTTATAGGAAATAAATTTTTCTTTTCTTTTCCTTTGAAATTCTAATATAGGTCGGGTGCGCAAATCACAAAAACCTTTTGATCTCGGAAAATAACGTATACTTTCACTAAACCTTGGATTCGACGTCCTTTGACATCAATAAAATATAACTTAGGAACATAGAAAATAAATAATGAGATAACATTCGTTTGACATTAAAACTTAGTATAGCTTTGTTATTAAAATAATAGTGAAGCTATCTCTTATCGTTTCAGAACTTAAAATATTTTTCCTTTCCGCAATGACATAACCGAATCCTTTTGAAATAATATCAGAGTAAGCGGAAAATCATTGGACTATGGATAATAAACACAAACATAATATATACATATATATCAATGATAAAAGATACATAGTCCAGCTAGTCAGATAACCGAGTCCAAGAAAACAAGTCGATGAAACTAAAATATAAAAAGTAAGGATCTACACTCTAGAGCTCCCCAAAAATATGTACAATATATATAACAAACCAAAATAAAGGATCCAGAGCTGATCCAAGAGTAGCAGTAGCAGTAGTAGTAGTAGTCCAAGTCACCAGAGAAGCATCCATCATCAGAGTCCACAACAGCTACAGATCAGGTCCCTGACCCACACTACTTATACTTAGCACGTACCTAAGGGTCATCATCCCTCAACTGGCTATCAGTAGAGTGATCGACTGGCTCGTCTCCGCTCCCTACCTCGACAGGATCCTCCTCCACCTCATCCGACGGGGATGGTACCCTTCCACTGGGCACAGGGTCGGGTGATGGTGAAACCCCGACTGGACTCGTCAGATCAGGTGTGGGAGTATCCTCCCGGACAACTCGAGAGGAAAAAGGGTGAGAGCGATAAACCGAACAAAAACGAAAGTGATGATATGTACAGGCAGGTCGAGCGGGAGGTGGTCCATGATATGTATAAAAGGGTGGTACATGCATAGTATAGATAATGGGGATCTTGAATCTACGAAGACGAACACAGACCAGCGGATTAGGGTGATAGAAGGTCAACTCAACCTCACCCTCATACACTGCTCGGTGATCCTCATAGACCCACACTCCACTATGGAGAGGGCGGATCTCGGTGCAAGCGAGATAGCGAGACATCACCTACAAGGGCATGGGGATAAGCAACAATATACACATACTCGAAAGAGAGTAAAGGTTTAACAATTTATATGCATGACAGATATTAGTCAATCATATAATCAAATACAAGTCATTACACAAAAAAATCAATGACAAGTAAGAATGCATATAATATGCTCACACTTAGATTATAATTCAAATAACATTTAATTATTTATGAGTGGCATGATGTATGAATGTCCTATCATCAGTCCTATCTTCCATAGAAACTATTTTCCCCTTCAGGGGCGGCCATCCTTATAACTTCATGTACAATTTTGTACTCGGTACCTTTGCGGGGTACAATTCAATACCATTCCTTGGAATGTATTACGCTCAAGCTTGGTAGTGATTCAAAACGCTGTAACCTCGTAGACGTCACGCTCCAACGTAATAATCACATCATCAGTATCCTCACACTGGCCACGTTTTTATTACACATAAACGTGTCATCAAGCAGGACGTTTTGGCGCTCCCAGAGGCCCTCCTCAGGTTATAAAAATAACTGTGATAATTCGATCTATCATCTAGACTCCATGCATGAATGCATCTCAATAAATTTCATTGATTGGTATTTAAATTACTTGATAATAATATCCAACATTATATCCAAGTAATTAAACATATTTCATGAACATTTTCAAGAAAATAATTAAAATACCCAATCAGTCTTCTTCTAATCACAAATCATGTGCATAAATTTGATTTATATTATAAAATATTGGTTCAAAAATAAAAATGGGATTTTTAAGTATTTTCAGCACTGGTAATCGATTATCAGGATCTGGTAATCGATTACCACGTTTATTTTCAATGTTCTGTATCAGACATGGTCTGGTAATCGATTACCATGACAACATATGTACAGAAAATTGGGTTTTAACATACCATTTTCTTTTCTAACCAAATTTAACTCAAACCAAGCATTCACAGAGTTGACATCGCATATTTTGGACATGTTCAAACTCAGAAAACACATCATATCATCAAGATTACATACATGCTCTTCATTATGCATAAAAACCATTTAAACAACAACTCATAGCACCAAATCATAGAATACTCAATTAATTCATGATTTCAAGGTTTTAACATTTTGCATGCATCAAATATAGTCTGCTCAAGTCAGTCACAGAGCACAATTTGGTTCCCAAACCAAATTCCTAATTCAAACTAAGCCCTTAGAGCCTCTTGGTGGCTCTCTACATAAAATCATGTTCTTTAATCTCAAACTAGTGTAGGTTAAGCTTTCCCCTTACCTCACAGACGTGATCAAACAAAAACTTCACAAAAAACAAGCTTCCAAATTCGATTTCCCAAAAATCACTTTTCAGCAGTTCATGCATAGCAGTTTTGAGTAGGGTCACAAGATCAGAGTTTTTGACAAGTCAATCATGCAAACAAATTGGAGAAAATGGTTAGGGTTTGTTCTCTGCAACAAGGACAAGAGAATGAAACAAGTTTGGAATCAAATGGACTCATGAGCTTACCACAATCAACTCCTAAAGTATGCTCCAGACCTCAGATTTTCAGTTCTGCAGAATTGAAACCTCCACTTGCAGACTTCGATTCTCCTTCCACACACAGTCTTAGCTCACGATTTTTATATCACTGCAAAGCTTGAAATCTAAGCTTTGCAATGGTGTATAACTTGTGTATTATTGTTCTGAATTGACAGAGATCGAGAGGTTCGATTCTATGAACCCTAACTAAGAAAACGTAAAGCAATTTTGCAAAACTTGGCCAAATGGGTTTGATTCAACACAGCCAAGAGTTTATATAGGCAAAATCAAGTAGCATGCAAGGCGACACGTGTTTAGAGACATGTTCAAGGCATGATTTCGTGTCAACAATGGGGAATTAGGGCAATGACTCATCAAACACACTATGAACTGGTGCTGCTGCATTATGGTAATCGATTACCGAATCGCGGTAATCGATTACCACGATTGAAATTTTCAAAAATTTATATTTTATTGCATTTCCCTCAAAAACCTTTTCTAATATTACTTTTAGGTCCTTAAACAGAGACTAAATTGCAAAACTCATATTTTCACATGAAAATAATTATCAATTTATTTTTCATGCATTCTCACTTAACAAATGCACACACAAAATACATAATTAATCGAAGATTAAATTAAAAGTAATTAATTATAAATAAACTTTATAATTAAACTTTCATTAATCAGGGATTAAAAATTTGGGGTGTTACACTGATCCCCCACTTACAAGGAATTTTGTCCCGAAAATTCAACTTACAGAAACAAATCACGATAATTCTGACACATCCTATCTTCTAACTCCCAGGTTATCTCGATCATGTTGCCATGGGTGTCGAGAAATGGAGGGGGTGTTGAGTTTGGGGTGAAAAGTTATGTGAGTTTGGAGTTTGGAAGGAAAAATAATAAGAAAAAAAGTATTTTTGACATTTTACAATTAAAATAGGGGTTCGAGCTAACTATTGAGGTTTGGAGTAGAGGACTTTGTTTGTTTGTTTGTGTGTGTGTTTTTTGTTTTGTTTTTGTTTTTTGTTTTTTTTTTCCTTCAGCCATGGTGACTAAAACCCAAAAAGATGAGTGAGCTAGGAGAGCATAGATATTACGGTTCATTCGAGTTACCCTCCTCCATCGTCAAACTAAAAGATGTGGCGCACAATAGACTTCACCACCACCCATCTAACCCTCACTCTCAGAACCTTACGCCTTCGTTCCCACCACCTCCTTTCTTCACCCTCACCCTCACCGTTACCGTTTCCGTCACTGTCACTACGCAAAATCGTTACTCTCACTCACTCCCACTCTTTCCTTCCCTCCACTCCCAACAACACGAGCCATGGTTTCGGGCCCCACAATTTCGGCTTCTCCGTTATTTCACGGTGCGTTTCCTCTTCTATCACTTCCGCTCCTTCGCTTGACTGGAACGACGCCGTTTCCTGCTCTGAAGTCGCTGACGGTCCTGACTCTGTTAGTGGCGATGATGATAAAGACGTCAAGGCTTCCTTTATTCCTGTCAGAGCTTTCTTCTTCTCTACGAGGTGCGTTGTCGTTTCTTCTTCAATTTTGTCGTTTTGGATCAATCGGGATTTCTATTCTGCTTTTATATTTGTTAAACTTATCTGAATTTGAATTTGAATAATTTAGCGGTGGAAACTTCGAATTTTAAGCCTTATTTTCTGAATTCGTTGATTCCATTTTGTATCAGTTTCATTTACGGACATTCATCTTGTGATTGGGAAAAATAATAATTCATGCATTTTCATAATCAGATATTTGAAGGATGATATGTACTTGATAGCTTGCTGTTTCATTTATGCGCGGAGGCATGATAAATCAACCTACAAACAAGCCTACACCATAAGAAAATGACATGTGTCAGTTGTTAACCAATCACAAGTGACACATGTCACTTCCTTCGTGGTGTAGGCCTATTTGTTGATCAATTATTTTTGTTTTGCGCGTATATATTAATTTACATATCCCACTTTCTTTTATATGGATGCAGTGTTGATTTGAAAAGCTTGGTGGAACAGAACAAACCAAACTTTGTCACACCATCGTCACGAATGACGAATTATGTAGTTCTCAGGTTTGGGAATCTTTCTGATTCCAGGGTACGCTCTTATCTTCTACACCCCGCGATTAACCTATGTTCTGCCTTATCTTCCTTATTTTAATATTTTGTTATTGAACATATATTATTTAGACACTTGCATTTCCCTTTTTTTTTTTTTTGGAAAGGTCAATTGTATTTCCTTTAGGTTGAGGAATGAGTTATTTTGCCACTTTATCTGCTTCATGTATCTTTATCTGAGTGCTTCATCAAGAAAGATGAAGTTAAAGAGCATAATTTATAAAGGTTCTTGCTGACAGTTGGCAGACATGAATGCATATTAATGATTTAATTCACCTATTTTGCTTTAATTTTATAAGGAAGAAACATATATAATATAGAAGTTTTGCAACCTTATGTAAGTACTGATTAATATTTTCCTTTTTTTTTGTTGGTTAAAAGTTTTGTTTATCATAAACGCCATGATACCAAATTCATGCCTGAGGCATATAATTTAGTATTGCTATTTCTTCTTTCATTTCCTTTTCCTTCACCCAGCCTACAATTTAAGTGAACAGATTACTATACTTCTGTAAGAACTAATATTATGGGAGCCCCTTTAGCAATGCATGCACTGGGTGATCAAGTGTATTCTGTGCCTTTGTCATGTGTGAAGTCATAAAACCAGTGTCATTGCGAACTACTTTTTGTTTCAGGGTATGGGTACTGTTTTCTTGAGTGGAACCAGTGGCTGTTATATGGTGGTTTTTCAGTATGGCTCTATTGTATTGTTTAATGTCCCAGAGCATGAGATTGATGCCTACTTAAAAATTGTTAAAAAACATGCATCTGGTTTGCTTCCCGAAATGAGAAAGGATGGTGAGTTCTTATATCCATTTCATTCTTAAAATTTCATTTCATATTTGAAATGTTAGGGTTAATTTATCATTCATCCATTCCTCTAAATGACATATAATGTTCTTCACTGTAATACTTATTTTTATAGGTTTATCATTTTAAATTGTTTTCAAAAATATCAACTAAAGAAAGTATATTATGGATTTTGGAATGACTGAAGTGATGTTAACATTGCAAGATGTGAAAAATGGTTGAATTGGAGGGTTTTAGGTAAGGAAGGAGGAAAAGTAAGAGTAGAGACTCAAAATAATGAGATTGGTCTTGATACTAATATGATGATAATGAGGTACAAAAGATAAACCCAACAAATCCTACTTACACGATCAGTAGACTCTAGTCCCAATTAAATAAATAAAATAACCAGGGAACAAAAATAGGAAATAAATCTTAAGAGATCACATTTTTTTTAGGTAGAATGAAAACTTCATTAACCAAACAATCAAAATTTGCAACATACAAAGAAAGGACCAACTAGCTCAACTTGCCACCTTCTATGAAGGGTTCAAGCAAACTAGTTGTCGAAGCCAAGTTCAGCTATAACTCTAGTTACAAAATTGTTGTACTGTCACTTTTTTAATCTAGGAAAGCAATACATAAATCTAATAGGTAATTCTCTTTTCCTACTATCAAAAATATTGCTTGGTTGACAGGTTCTGTTCTGAATTTTCCTACTGTTCGTCTCCATCCATACATTGAATGCAGTTGCTGCAAAAGCAGTCCTTATCATTTTCCTTCTAAGCTTCTTCCTGGTGAAGGCATGAAAAATCCAAGCAGTCCACCTATTATAAGAAATAGGCCAGTAGTCCAGTCTTATCCAATTTCATATCAGCTCTAGGAGATCTTAGCCCAGGCCCCAGGTACACTAAAAAAATAGATGATTTGCGTATTCTTCTGACATTCCACATAAGCAGCAAGTAGTATCAATAGTCATGAACTTCCTAAGTCTGTCTGCTGTTTGCAATCTGTTGAAAGTTATAACTAGAGAATACAACTGTTTAGGGATATTAGCTCTGTTCCTAACAAATCTGCACTACTGATACTTGACATTAGTTCCTTGCAGCCAATCATAAAACACCATCATTAGCAGCTTCCAGAGATAAGGAAAAAGTAGCAGATTCACAAGTCATGATCAAGTCCACAAACCGTCTTGGAAATTTCAGAGCTAGAAGCATAGATTCAATGATGCTCCAATCAACCATATCATAAGCTTTTTTAATGTCCATCTTAAATAAACATCAAGAGGAAACTGATTTCCTTTCATACAGCCTAAGAATTTCCTGACTGATAAGTACATTATGACATATACTCCTATCAGACACAAAACTAGTTTGATTCTCGCTAACAATATGGATAGTGTAAAGTAGTTTATCATACTATTACAATATATCAAGCTAGTTTACTCTTTAAGCATACTGCAAACACTAAAGGAAAATAAACCAAAAAATATAACATGCCAAACAATGTGAGTGTTTGGCTTAAGGTCACTGTTGTAATCAAGGTTGGCAAAATCGAGGTCCTACACAGGATAAGGAGAGAGGTAGGGGCATGTAAATCGTGGAATTGTAACACTGGTCTTAAGATCCTACATATCCATATAAGTAAGCAAAAAACAAGTTCCATAGACAAAATAAATACCTAGTGAAGTCTAATACTCATAAGTCATAATACATACACAAAGTAAACCAAGTTCATGATATGGGCAAAGGGCAATAACTAAAATAAAACCACTGGTCCAATACTCTAACAAAACAGCCCCTAAACCAAATGCCTAATTAGTTATCTACGACAACCAATTATCTAGATTGAAATTATCAATGGCATCAACATCAGGACTTTCTCCATCTCCATCTCCATCCTGGTCATGAAATGCATCTTAATCCGTCGATTTTGAATCGATTTTTGGATTTCCCATCTTAGATATCTAATTTTGCGTTTGGTATAGAGACTGTTTTATTTCAGTATTGGAATATTGTTTTTATTTTAGTTGATACCCATATCATGAATCTGGTTAATTTTGGTATGTATTATGACTTGTGAGTTTTAGACTTCACTTGGTATTTATTTTGTCTGCAGAATTTATTTTAGCTTACGCATGTGGATATGTGTGTGTGTGCATATATATATATATGTTTGAATATGTATTTATTTTTTTGCTAGGATCTTACTATCCGTGTTACGATCCCATATTCTACGTGTTTTTTCCTTCCCCTTGCGATCCTGTGTAGGACCACGATTTTGACTACTTTCCCTATGAGTATGACTGTATGATCATGATTTTAGCAATCATGGTTGTACTGCTATCTTTCAGATTCCATTATAACACTAGTGAATTTTCAGATAACTATTTTGTATGCAATGTAGTTGTGTACACAATCAAATATTTATTATTTTTAACCAACTTTTGTTGATATGCCATTACCATCTTATTGTGATTACATTTATTATTATAAACTTAAGCTTCAAATGTTTCAAAATGTTTTATGGGTTAAGTAACAAGCTTCCTCTAAAAGTTTTACACAGCCTGATTTTTTTTACCATGCCTTGTGATTTTAGAGTATGAGGTTAGAGAAAAACAAGGTTTAAGCACGTGGATGCAAGGTGGACTAGATTACATAATGTTACAATACTTGAATATTGATGGAATTCGTACTATTGGTAGCGTTCTGGGTCAAAGTATTGCTCTTGATTACTACGGACGGCAGGTATGCTCTGCATCTTGCTGGGATTTTCTTATATTTTGATATACCTTATACTGGTGACATTCCTCTAACAGCTACCTTCTACGTTTATTCCAGGTTGATGGAATGGTTGCAGAATTTACTGACATAAACCGTGAGATGGAAGCAACTGGGAAATTCAAAATGCAAAGGAAAAAACTTTTCCAGTTGGTGGGCAAGGCAAATTCAAATCTTGCTGATGTGATTCTTAAGCTTGGACTATTTGAGAGGTAACAATTCTGCTTGTGGTAACATATTGTGTGGTTACGTGTTTCTAATTATTTTGGTAGACTTATGGAGTTCCTATTTTTCCAAATGTATGTGTTGTAATTTGTAAATATATATTTGAATGATGTATTACTTTGGAGCAGTTTCAACTGATTATTGGTTATATAGATTTTGGTAAAAATAAAGCTTGAAGAGGCTAAAGTTTTATGGCAGTGTGCATTTTCTGCTGTTCTTTGTACATGTTAGATGATAATGCAAATTTGTGATTTATGTAGAGAAAATGATAAGAAAAAATAATGCAAGTCTATGAAGCAAAATCTAGTATTTTCTAGTTCTGTTTAAATCCAAAAATAATACTATACTAAATATTGCATTTCGGTGAACAAAAGTGCTTTACAGGATTTATTATTTTGATATTAAGAGTTAGAGAAGTGGTTAATAGGATTATGACAATCAGTTTGTTATGGGTTCACACTTTGCAGTCCTCCCAAATCTCTCTGCCCCATTGTTCGTGTCATTCGTCTTGCTGATTCTGAGTTTGGCAGTCGTTTATTTGAACATTGTACTATTGCTTGATATATATGATTAAGACTGGTGTATTTGCCGAGTGTTGGATTTGTCTAGTGCTTGGAGCATGCGACTATGCGAGCATGGTTGAGTTTTGACTTTTGATATGTGCTTCTCTACAACAATCAAGCCCTTTTCTCACTAGGTGACTCGGCTATATGGATCAAATGGTATCATAATGTTATATCATAAATCATTTCTGCAGACAAGCTATTGACTTCTAAATGCTTCTTAATAGTTTCACCTGGTGAGAAAAGGCTGTTGTAGAGAAGCACATACCAAAGATACAATATCTGATTGTCACTTTCTAATTTTTCTTTTGTTCATTCTGACATATTTTTTATAATTTTCTTAATGGTTTTTACAGATCAGATATTGCCTGGAAAGATGCCAAATATGCTCAGATATGGGAGTATCTCCGTGATGAATTTGAATTAACCCAGAGATTTGCAAGTCTTGATTTTAAGTTAAAATTTGTGGAGGTGTGACTTCTATATTTGAAACTTAAATTTTCACCTGATTTTAAAATCTGGTATTTTATTATAGGTATGCATCTTTGATAATTTTAACATTTTTCCATTACTTTTGCAGCACAATATCCGCTTTCTTCAAGAAATTCTTCAAAACAGGAAATCCGATTTCTTAGAGTGGCTCATTATTGCATTGATTGGTGCTGAAATTCTTCTGTCTCTATATGACATTATTCACCGCTCTGCCATGCAACTTTAGCAGCATATTTCTGTCTAGTGGTATGCTATACCAACATGTTTTTGAAAAGATTAGTAGCTCGAGCTAATGCATTTTGCCTCTTGTAAATAGCCATTTCAAAACACCTGCATGTTTTGTTATATAACTTTCCTGTTTACTTCATTAATTATATGTTCAATTTTAAAATTGAAAACTTGATATTGGTTTCGTTTCCATTTTTTAAGGCAAAAGGGCAACCAAATAAAGTGCTCTTTCGAAGTTTATTTCAGAGAGAATGCTTCCGTGCCACTTAATGTTGAGAAGGCTTGAGTGCCATTTCTAAAAAACCATGATAATATGACATATAAGATAATTGAACACAGTCAGTACATGGTTAATGGTTGTCATGTGTTGTGTCAAGTGATTTTTCATGTATTTTTTAACCATACATCATTTCATATTTATTTTATATTACAGAATTGTTGTTTTATAAATTTTAACAAATTAACTCAGTCAAATGAATCTTACAATGGCATTTATTCAGTCTCAATTTAAAATTGAAAAACTGTAAATTGGATTTTCTCTATACTATTGTTCTTCCTTAACATCATAGATGCTTGTAATTGTTGGCTGTTGGTCATCACCACCGCTTGCTGTTCACCGTCGCTACCATGCTGCTCCACCCACCATTATTGCTTCTCACCCAAACGACAGAATCCCAAATCACTTAACAATTTCACCTATCTTCATCACCTCCTTCTTCCAAGTCCACCCAAATACTTTGACAAAATTGGGTAATTATTGATCCAATTACAAATTAAAATGACAGAAATTATATACTTGCAAATTGCGATTGAGCTCAACATAAATAATAATAATAATAATAATAATGAATGATATTATTACGTTAGGCAATATGAACTTTTAGATTATTATATACATATGTATATATATGATATGATATGTATACATGTAATCCGGTCCTAGTGAATGGTCTTCGTCTGGTGTGGGGTATTAAAATCCCTTATTAAGTTAAGGTGTTTTTGTGGTTGCTTTTGCATGACAGGATACAAACCATATCTAACCTCGTGGCACGTGGGGGTATGGTTGATACATGCTGTGTTTTCTGCAATTTGGAAAACGAAACTTGTGTGCATTTGTTCTCGGATTGCAGTGCCTCAATTCAAATTTGAAAGGTTGTGTGAAGGTGGTTATGGTTAGAGATTTCATCGCATCATGTTAGTATGACCTCTTTTTCCCTTACTGATTTTACAAATTTATTTGACTCCTAAAAGCAATTTGTGTGGGGCCTATCTGGGCTTTTGTGTTGTGGTATTTGTGGATAATGAAAAATGGTGTGATCTTTTGTGAAGAGAAATTTGATGAAGTAGGGCTAGTAGATACTATAAAAGTTCGGTCTTGAATGTTGGTAAAAAGTATAGGAGGCACTTGTATTCCTTTCTCTAGTTCGTGACTTGGTATATAGATCCTGTATTGCTCAACTAGTATAATTATGTATTCCGGGATTTTATTTTGCCACCCCATGTTCTATGGTTGCCACCCCAAATATGAAGACAATACCCATCATACCCTTATTAAAAAAACATATTTTAACACGGGTCGTAAAGGGTCACTACGACCACCAGGTCGTAACACCCCCTTACGACCCTATTAAAAACAAAATTTTAACAAAGTCGTAAGCAGGTGTCACGACCTTCTGGTCGTAGCACCTGCTTACGACCACCTATTTTTGAAAGAGTCGTAAGAAGGTGCTACGACCAGCAGGTCGTGACAGATGCTTACGACTTTGTTAAAATTTTGTTTTTTATGGGGTCGTAAGGGGGCACTACGACCGCCAGGTCGTAGTGCCCCCTTACGACCCGTGTTAAATCCTTATTTTTTTTTTGTATATAAGCACATTGATACCTAAAATTGGTACCTAAAATTGTTTTTACCAAATCTTAGACTTCATCATACAAAAACGTTGGTTTTAATGGCTGCTGTTGAACCTGAATTCCAAGGTAATTTTCAAATTTCATTCATAAAGTTTAGTTAGGATTAATGTTTTCAATAATTTATTGTAACCTAATTGATGAATTATTATGGGTTGTTTGTTTATTTAATTTAAAAAAAAAATTTGTAAAATTTTTACCAGGTCGTAACCCAGTGTTACGACCTGTGTTTTATGTTGAAGTCGTAACACTGGCTTACGACTCGTGTTCAGTAACCATGTGTTACGACCCGTTTTTTTTTTTGTTTTTTTTATAATCCTTTATTATTATTATTATTATTATTAATTTTTGTTTATTTTAAATATCTAATATAACATTTTTTTATTAAAATCCTAATATTACATTTTTATTCTAAATTTATAATATAACTTCTTTTTATTCTAAAGTTCTAATATATAATTTTTTTATGCTAAATTTGTAATACAACCTTTTATGTTAATTTTAAATTCCTATAATACTGTTTTTTTTTAATTCTTTATTTTAAATTCCTAATGTAACATTGTTTTTTTATTTTAAATTCATAATGAAACACTGTTTTTTCATATTTTTTATTTTAAATTCCTTTTAACATGTTATTTTTAATTTTTTTTATTTTAAATCCTAATATAACTTTTTTTTTCATTTAACAATATTATTGCAGACTATAGTGATGACTTTCCACATAATAAGATTTTTGCAAATAGAGACGAATTGATCCGTTGGGTTCAAGCTGTTGGAAAAGAACAAAAACATGTGATCGTTATATTTCGGTCAGACACAGGCGGAGGGACGTATAAGAGAAGACCTAGGGTGTTTTTGGCTTGCGAAAGAAGTGGAAAATACAGGAAAAGAACAAAAGGTGAGGTAATGTGTGTATCCAGTACTCGCAAGTCTGAATGCCCTTTCAGGATTAATGCTTGGGATCTTGGTAATGGAAAAGGTTGGATGCTTTCGGTCAAATGTGGCGTCCATAATCACAAACCATGTGAAAGCTTGGAGGGTCATTATGGTAGGCCAACCAAAGAGGAAAAGGAGTTAATCGATAACTTGACAAAGGCAGGGGTCAAACCGAAGGAAATTCTCATTAGTTTGAAAGAACGGAACAAGAACAACACTACTACTTTGAGACAAGTGTACAATCAGCGTCAACGATTTAGAAAAAGTATCAGACATCCCAGGACCCAGATGCAGCATTTATTACACAGATTGACTTCTTCTGGATATGTGACAAATTATGTAAAAGACGAAGAAAGTGATGTGGTCAAGGCCATTTTTTGGGTACATCCAAGTGGAATAACATTATTACATTCGTTCGGTATTGTTCTTGTTATGGATAGTACCTACAAAACAAATAGATACAGATATCCGCTTCTTGAGATCGTAGGTCAAACATCGACAGAGAAGACGTTCCATGTTGCCTTTTGTTATATGGAGGCTGAAAAGGCTTCTTACTTCACATGGGCTCTAGAGCAGCTTCGCAACTTGATTGAAAGTGATGATGTCATGCCTCAGATCATAGTGACTGATAAAGAAGATGCTCTGATTTTGGCAGTCAGGAAGGTATTTCCACATGAAGATGCTCAGAAGGGACGAAACGTCGTCCAATGTCACCGTGATCTCGCCACATGGTAGATGGAAGGTGCACGTGTCTTCATAAAAACGCTCCACAAACGAGCTCAGTATGCGCCTATCCGTCATTGCAAATGACGAATCGATCAGAGGCGCAAGTCCAGAACCTAGAACAAGTGTGCGAACTTGTTCCGGTAACTGAGCTAATGGCCTCAACCCAAATATCCGGTTAAGAAACCGGTTCATAGGACCAGGATCCTGCAAGTAGGAGATAATAATTAGTTATGCAATTTAATTTTAAAAAAAAATTACAAAGGCTATTACATTTAACTTAAATTTTACTTACATTGCCCTTCCATATCTCCTTGGCCCTGTGGCCGCTGTAAGTAGTCAACAAAGTCTCATCTTGAGGATCGTCAACGTCTTCGTCTAATTCCGCTGCATTGACAACTGGATCATTGTCCCCCACATTTAAATATGCGGCTGCTGCCGCCTCTGCTGCCGCTGCCCGTGCTGCAACACGTTCATCCATAAGACGCTTGCGATTTGATGCACTGAGCCGGTTTCTCGCAGGAGGACGGGGAGGAGAGTCATCGCGGGATGTCATCTGAAAAGTCTGTGAATAAAAAATAAAGTAATGAGATATAGATAACAAAAAAAATAAAAAGGAAATGAAAAAACAAGAACAAATAACATGAAGAATGTAATTGGGCAAACAAGCTTAAACTCTTTCCAGTGTGATTCTTATTACTATTAAGATTAAACAATTTAAAAAAAGAATGTAACTGGATGTACATAAAAATATAGCCAGCTAGTAGTACTACTTTATTGGAAAAATAACCAATACATTTTAATAACCAAAAAGAAGATCCTCCTATATATTCTTTTGCCTGTTTTGCTTCTCTTTCAATCCTTGTCTCTCACTCTTCAACGTGAAATAGAAAGGCAGTAGGTGACGGAGAAATCCTTGCCAATTAGTGATCAGTCACTTACCCTTACATTAGTAAAATGTGTTAATGTGCACACAAATGAAAAGTCGGAAATATCCTCCCTTTGAATAATGTTTAGAAAGGCTTAACAAAGACACAGTAAAAGGTTTTAAAACTTCACAAATGTTGATTTGAAAGAACAGCTAAATTAAAAATGAGTTAGAACTAGATGTTATAATTTAACCGAAATTCTATATAGAAGTTGTAACAGAACCATAATGTAATTAATATGTTACAACGAACCATAATAGTGACTATATAATGCCAGCTAGTAATCCCAAAGGGAGCATCTCAAAAATAAGATCAACACTAAGCACAACCCCAATGCAAATGCAATGAAAACTACACAAAGAAATACTACAACAATGCAGACTAAAATCAAGATTAACAAGTACTAAAGCATAAGGCAGAATGTAATTTATTCTATCATGATATGATTGATTGCCATCAACCAGTGCAAAGAATTGGAACCTTTTAATGAATGCAGGTCAGGCCTAGCTACTGTGTCCTTCCCATTTCTGCCTATCTGCTCCGTGCTTTTTTTTTTTTTTTTTTTCTTTTTTTACAGTAACAAATCAATTAAATTAATTAACTAATGACTAGTGATTAAGAAAATGAACCAAATTCTAATCAGCACTCATGGAACTCAATACTAATACAGGACATAACTCACACTCGCATCATCAATCAATTACAGCGTAAGCAATTAAAGTCTCTATACATGTTAAATATAGACAAAAATGAAGTCAAGAGATAAAATTAAAAAAAAATTATAGAAACCTATTCAAGGATGAATGCCTTCTTCTTCTTTGTCTGTTTGGTTTATGCTCTTCTCTCCTATTTTTATTTTTTTTTTACGGGTCCTTCTTCTCCTTTGGTTCCTATCTCGGTTTTCTTATATTTTTTTATTTTATTTTTTTTTGTTGTTGCTATCACCAAGGAAAAATACTTTAAAAGCTTAATTCCTCTTGGCCTTAAATATGCAGAGGTAAATGCAAATATATTTTGGAAAACTTACAATGGTGAATCCTAGTTAAAACTCTTCCTTAATTAACGAACAATATGTTAAAATAATTCAAAGAAGGAAATAAACAATATGTTAAAACCAATATGGACCGAAGAAGAACATTCGAGTGTAAAAACTGGACAATTTTGGTAAACAAATTAGACAAAGAATTCAAAGAAGGAGAGAATCAGACTCACGCGATTTGCTATTTGAGAGAGACGGAGATCGTTGCGACTTGGAGGAAGAGAGTGAGACTTGGGCAGCGATTCGAGTGAGAGTGAGAGTGAGAGTGAGAAAGAGAGATCGACACTGTGAGACGGAGGAGAGAGTGAGAATGGGAGGTTTGTGAGAGTGAGAGATAATCTGAGTAACTATATTTTCACACGGGTCGTAACACATGCTTACGACCATTTAAAAAACACAGTTTTTGAATTAGTCGTAAGCAGGTGTTACGACTTTCTGGTCGTAGCACATGCTTACGACCCGTGTGAAAATACGTGGTCGTAATCAGGTACTACGACCACCAAGTCGTAACACCTGCTTACGACTCTGTTAAAATTTTGTTTTTTAAAGGATCGTAAGTGGGTGTTACGACCTGATGGTCGTAATTCCCCCTTACGACCCATATTAAAAAATGTTTTTTTTAAAAGGGCATGATGGGTATTATTTTATTATTTGGGGTGGCAACCATAGAATATGGGGTGACAAAATAAATTCCCTGTATTCCTTTTGTATTTGGGTTGAGTACCCTTAATATTTTACTAATCCACTTTTGTATTTGGGCTTAGTTTGTTTTCTGTTCGTCTTGTCATAGATCTACTTGGTGCCAACTCTCTTTGATTGAGAAAAAATTTAGGCACCCCACAATACAATTTAGGCACCCCACTGTCTTTTATTTTCCAGAAAACGCCCCCACCCCACACACCACCACATACACCCCCCACACACACACCACCACCTAAACCTCACCCCCCCACACCACCCACCCACCCCACCACCTACACCACCCACCCACACACCACAGCCACCACAGCACCTACACACCACCAAACATCCCAGCTTTTTCTTCTCCTTCCCTCCTGGCATTCTTTTTTTTTTTAATCTTCGACCTCGGGTCGGGAGAGATGTCACGATTGCACCCCACCGAAGGAGTTGTGCCCCGCTCACGACCGACATGTAGTGAGTTACGTATGGTAAAAACACCCCACTGCCACTCGGTCGTGACCCACTTCACCACCCAGGTCGTAACCCACTTCACGACCCTGCCCTTCCCACAAACACCCCACTGCCACCGTCGGTCGTGACCCCCTTCACAACCATGCCCTTAACACAGCTACCCCATTGCCACCGTCGGTCGTGACCCTCTTCACAACCCAAATCGTCACCCCCTTCACGACCGTGCGATCCCACCCCACCCAACAGTCACCCCACTGCCCGCTAGCACCGCCCCAACCCTTCCCACCCCACTGTAAGTTTTGGTCGTTACCAGGGTCACCACAAGAGAAGAGAGAAGAGGAAGAAGGAGGAAGGTGGAGACAGTGGCCGGCTCGCGATTTGGGTCAGGGTCAGGGTCAGGGTCGTGAACTACCTCACAACCCTGAGTCAACACACTCCTCACGACTCGTCTCAAATTTTAAAAAAAAAAATTAAATAAGGTCGGGGTCGTGAACTAGTTGTCGACCCGAGTTCATTGCTCACCTGGACAGAGATTGAGATCGCGAGTGCTCTGAAGGTGAGGATGGGTTGTTCGTTGCGACGGTGAGGATGGGTTGCTCGCTGCGACGGTGGGTCCTTACTCGATGCGGCGACAGCGGGGGTGATTGCGAGCGGCGACGTCGGAGACCTGCAACGGATGAGGATGGGTGTGGGTCCTTGCGAGCGGCGGCAGCGGAGACTTGTGATGGAGGAGGATAGGTGTGGGGCCACGGGGAGGTGGCGAGCGGCGCCGGAGGGAGGGTGCGTGGTGCTGCTGATGGGTGTGGGGTGCTGGTGTGTAGGGTGGGGTGCTGCTGAATGCTGGTGTGGGGTGTTAGAGGAAAAAGAGATGTTTGATAGGGTTTTTTATTAAGAAGGGCACTTTTGTACTTTCACTTAATAATGGGGTGCATTAATTGGTATGTGGGGTGTATGAATTTTTTCCCCTTTGATTTAGACATGTAGCATGTCCAACGTGGAAGCCGTTAGCCATCTCAACACTTCATGGAATAATTTTAAGGGCCGAAACAAAACCACATTTTTAGAACACCTCCAACTTTTTGGGACCAAAAGCATAAATAAGCCTATTTTTTCCCTCGTATTTGCTTTTATTAATTATCTCTATTTTTTGTCACGGGTTAACGAACAACCAATTTGATAAATCAGTAACACCTATATAGTGAAATTAAATTAAAAGTTTGTTAGTTCCAATAACAATATCAATTGCGGAATATCCCAATTTTAAATGATGGTAAAAGTATTTAGTTGTAATATATTTTAGGTTTAAATATATGTTTCCAGTTCTTGAATTTTGGGGTATGTCAAATGTCATAATTCGATTTTTTTTTAGATATTTGTCTCTCAAAGTTACCTCCGATTTAATTTATACCCATACTTGATGCTTTCAATTCCGACCAAATTTTGGTCACGTTTATCACCGAAATCTTTGTTAGTCACTACACGCGGTAACATGTTTTGCCATGTGCATTTGTTTTTTCTATTTAATCCTTATTCAAAGTAGAAAGAAAATTGTTTTGACTACCATTTGGGGCAACAATAATATGTATTGAAATTTTAAATTTTTTTTTTTAATCAAGGATGTTCTCAGCCGAAAGTCGAGCATAACATTACCTTCATTTTTAAATTAATATTATTATTTAATTAAAAGTAACTGAAAATGAAAATATAAAAACTTATTCAAAGTAAAAAGGAAAAAAATTGACTACCGAGTAATTGCGGATCATTAATTTGTATTAAATAAAACTTTTTTTTTCACAAAAAATGTCAGCAGACACGAGTCAAAAATAACATTATCTTAATTTTTTATTTAATATTATTATTTAACTAAAAGTAACAAAAATGGAAAAATAAAAATTATTCAAAGTAGAAAGGAAAAAAAATTGACTACCGAATAAATGCGGAACATTAATTTGTATTGAAATAAACCTCTTTTTTTTTTCCGCGTAAGACAGCCCAGTTGGTGGCTGCAGGGACACTTAGGATTTCTCCCTTCCCCAGGTCATGGGTTCTAGTCTCAGCCTCCCATATAAACCAAAAAAAAAAATAAACCTCTTTTTTTTTCACAAAGGATGTCAGTAGGCAAGAGTCGAAAAAAAATTATCATAATTTTTCAATTAATATTATTATTTAGTTAAAACTAGTTGAAAATGAAAAAATAAAAAACTTATTCAAAGTAGAAAGAAATTTTTACTACCACATAAATGAGCAATATTAATATGTATGAAAATAAAAATTATTTTTACAAAAAAAATTTCCCAAGACAAGAATCGGGCATAACATCACCTCTATTTTTAAATTAATATTATTATTTATTTAAAAGTATTTGAAAATGAAAAAATTAAAACCTTATTCAAAGTAGAAAGAAATTTCTTTTGACTACCATTTAAATGGGTAACATTAATATGTATTGAAATAAAAACATTATTTTTACAAAGGATGTCCCCACGCAAGAATCGAGCATAACATTACCTACATTTTAAAATTAATATTATTATTTAATTAACTGTAATTGTAAATAAAAAATTTAAAAATCTATTTAAAGTAGAAATAAAATTGTTTTGACTACTATATAAACGGGCAACAATAATTTGTTTTGAAATAAAACAATTTTTTTTTTTTACAAAGGATGTCTCTAGGCAAGAATGGAGCATAACATTACCTCCATTTTTTAATTAATATTACTATTTAATGAATTATATTTTAAAATGAACAAATTAAAAACTTATTCAAAGTAAAAATATATTTTTTTGGCTACCATATAAATAGGCAACATTAATTTGTATTGAAATAAAGCATTTTTTAGTTTAAAAAAAATAATAAAGCATTTTTTTACAAACGATGTCCCTAGGCCAAAGTCGAGCATAACATTACCTCCATTTTTAAATTACTATTATTATTTTATTAAAAGTGATTGAAAAAAAGAAAAATATAAACTTATTCAAAGTAAAAAAAAAAAAATTGACTACCATATAAATGCGGAACATTAATTTGTATTAAAATAAATATTTTTTTTTCACAAAGGATGTCCCCAAGCAATAGTCAAAAATATCAATAGCTTCATTTTTAAATTAATATTATTATTAAATTAAAAGTAATTGAAAATAAAAAAATTAAAAACTTATTCAAAATAGAAAGCAAATTGTTTTGACTACCATAAAAATGGGCAACGTTAATTTGTATTGAATTAAAAACATTTTTTTTTACAAAGAATGTCCCTGGGCAAGAGTTGAGCATTAAATTTTCTCCATTTTCAAATTATTATTATTATTTAAATAAATTTAATTGGAAATAGTAAAATAAAAACTTATTCAAAGTAGAAAGAAAAAAATTGACTACCTTATAAATGCACAACATAATTTGTATTGAAATAATTTTTTTCATAAAGGATGTTTCTAGACAAGAGTGGGAAAATAACTTTACCTTCATTTTTAAATTGATATTATTATTTACCAAAAATTAATTGAAAATTGAAAAATTTAAAACTTATTCAATCTAAAAAGAAAAGTTTTTTACTACCATATAAACGGGCAACATCAATATGCATTGAAATAAAACATTTCTTTTACTAAGGATGTCCCCAAACAAGAGTCAAGCATAACATTACCTCCATTTTTAAATCAATATTATTATTCAATTAAAAGTAACTGAAAATGAAACAAATTTAAAACTTATCCAAAGTAGAAAGAAATTTTTTTTGACTAACATACAAGTGCGTAACATTAATTTGTATTGAAATAAAACATTTTTTTTACAAAGGATATTCCCAGGCAGGAGTCGAGCATCACATTACCTACATTTTTAAATTAATATTTTTATTTAAATAAATGTAATTGTAACTTATTCAAATTAGAGAGAAAATTGTTTTGACAATCATATACCCGGGAAACATTATTTTGTTTTGAAATAAAACATTTTAGGGAGTTACTATCATGCAATCCAAAATTGGATGGTTGCTATGCAACCTTTTCTTAAACCTAGTTAAAATTAGGTTTTTGCAATTTAGTCCAACATAAAAAGTAAATTAAAAATTTAGTCCTTTGTACCTATAGACAAATTATAACTTTTAATTTAAAAAAAAATTAAAAGTAGTTAAAATTAGTCACTTGTGTAAAAAGGCTTAATGCAAGTGACTAAATTTAAAATTAAAAGTTATAATTTGTCTATAGGTACAAAAGACAAAATTTTTAATTTATTTTTATGTTGGACTAAATTGCAAAAAACTAATTTTAACTACTTCAAATAATGACATGACATAGGTGGCAAATTCTTATTGATTTAAGAAAAGGTTGCATAGCAACCATCCAATTTTGGATTGCATAATAGAAATACCCAACATTTTATTACAGAGCATGTCTCGACGCAAGAGTCGAGCAAAACATTACCTCTCTTTTTTACTTAATATTATTATTTAATTAATTATATTTGGAAAATAAAAAATTGAAAAGTTATTCAAAGCAAAATTATTTTTGACTACCATATAATTGGGCAATAATAATTTGTATTGAAATAATAAGAATTAATTCTTTTAAAAATTATAAAAATGTCCGTTTTCCTTTAAAAAAATATGATTTTTAATTATTTTTAATAAATTTGAATTTTTTTTAATTTAAAAAACTCACATGGCATGTTAATTATTGACGTGGTGAAGATGACGTGACATGTCGTGATCATCACTTAAGTGACGAAAGAACTATTTTCAATAATTTGAGCAAAATTCAGAGAGTCAAAGCATCGAAAACAAAATTCAAAGATCAATTTCAAAAAAACACCTAAGTTCAACAATTAAAAACTTAAATAAACCTATAAAAAACTAAAAACCTATTTAAATTAAAAAGAAACAAAATTGACTACCGAAACGTTAATTTATATTGAAATAAAACTTTTTTTTTTACTAAGGATATCCCAACCAAGAATCGAAAAGAACACTCCCTTAAAAGATGTTTGGTGGTATAATTTAAAGTGAGAGAAAAAGAATTAAAAGTAATTTCAGGTATTTTTATTAGTTTTTTATTAAAAAATATTTTATTTTTTTTATAATATCCCAACTCATTTTCAAAATTATTTTCGAACTTTTATTTAAAAGTATCATCATTTTATTTTTTTAAACAAAATAAACCTCTCTTAAAAAAATACAAATCCCCTTAAAATTGAGGATTTTGTGCAATCATATACTTTAGCACAGGAAATGAGACAGATCTATTTTTGAGTATAAGGATATCCATAGAAGAGTTTTAATATCTGACTCATCAAATTTTGACATATCAGTACTACATTAATATTATATTATAAGATTCAATTTCAAACTTTTCATATTTTTCACCACAATAATTAAGACTCATCAAACTTATAAGACTTATGCACTAACATTATATCATCATGTATTTTTATACATAATTTCACTATACAATAATGCTTTTTAAAATGTAATATCATTAATACTAATTACCTACTGTACTATATATACTAATAATCCCAAATATTTTTTTTATCGCATCAATAATTATAAATTTTCAAAAACTATATTCGCATTCAAATAATATTTAAAAAATTAAAGTATTCGATTTTGGATTAAAATGTGTGCCTTAACCATTTTTATAAGAAAAGAATGAATTGTAACGATACTTTTAATAACTCTATTTTTTTACATACCCTTTTTTTTAAAGCCTTATTTTTTTTTTTTTAATAAATATCCATATTTGTGTGTGTATATATATATACACACTCCCTCCATCCACAAGGATGATAAAAAATTATTGTCTCAAACTATAGTTAAAATCATTAATGATAATTGGTTGATAATTGATTGATATGTTAGACAAATCATTAAATGCATGTCTTCTTAATTTTTTGATTTTTGAATTTTTTAACCATTTTTGTAGGATGGAGGAAGTTTATTTTTTACCATAATAACACAATATACTAAAAAAAATAAAATACCAAAAATATAAATTTAAGAATACTATTATTTACTATCTTAAAAATATTAATATATATTTATTTTTATTAGTGTAATTTATTTATTATTATTTATTTAATTATTATTATTATAATAATAATTATTTATTATTAAGATAATGTAAAGTAAAAAGAGAGAAATGACAAATAAATTAGATCTACGATCTTAAGTTGAGTCTCTAAGAGACTCAAGTTAATAAGTTGAGTCTCTAATAGACTCAAATTAAAAACCTTCATCAAATTTTAAAAAATAGAATAATCTTATAATAGATTTGATATTTAAATTTTCCTTCGAACTTTCTCAAAATTAAACTTTACTTTGAATGCCCTAAAAAAAAGTTTTGGCTTAGGCACAATTGTCTTAAGCAAGATCGCATGTCGGAAAAATTCTTTCACTTATTTTCTCTATAATATAGAGCCGGTGTTTATTTAATGTCATAATAATTCATCTTTATCTTTAAAACATTTTATTGTTGCGCATACATACTAGGTTACACGCATCTACTATCTATTCAGGCCTTTTGTTGTCTCATCAGATTCGTAACAAAATACTAAAATCAATACTCTCCACTTTGAATACATTGAATTATTCCATCAAAATATTATATTAAATTTTTTTAATTACTGCTGTATTTATTTCACACCGTTTGAAAGCCTTTTTTTTTTTTTAATGGACGTTTGACAGCTTTTTTTTTTAATCTTGAATTCTAAAAACGCGTACTCCAAATCAAGAAGCTGCATTATAGTATTTTTTATAAATTAATAAATTGTCAACAAATTACCAAAATAAAGAAATTTTTTTCTTAAATTGATAGGAAAAAAAAGGAGACGAAATGAATACATTTATCAAGATGCATTCACTTTTTGAATACATGGAAACATATTTACCATTATAGAAAAAGAGAGTTGATTCTTCCCAAACGTCTTACCAAATATAACAAATTGCACTGTTTCATAATATATTCTTTTTTACTTTTTTTTATTAAATATAAATTTTATAACATATAATATAAAAAATATAATATAATATACAATTTTATTTTTCTTTTCACCAAAACCATATAGTAAAGTAGCCTATATATACCGAGTTCTTATTCTTCATTCTGTGCACACCATTTTGTAAAACCAACAAAATGACTCCCTTGTACTCAAACAATGATCCAGTTGTTGATGTGTCTGTCTCCAAAGAAGAGTTCAATCTCTTCCACAACATCGATAGGAACCTTTTCTATCGATTTTTTGTTGGTCTCAGCCGTGACGCTAGCCATTGTTTTCACGTCATGGCATTCTTTCTGTGGTTAGAGAGACTAACCAAAAATTGCAGGTTGGTCTTTAACCTAATCCAATGGCCTGATAGCTTGCTAAGTGATATCATTGATGAGGCACTCTTGTCCTTGAATTGCATCGAGAGTCCTCACTTCCCCTTTTTTGGTGGCACTAATCCTGAGACCTTATTGCCCTTGATTCAAAAGATCACTAGGAGCAATGTTTCACTCATGTACTTTCATGAGAAGCGCATTGAAATCATTCCTGCTATCACTAGGATAGTGAATGATATTTGCACCAGGGCCTTCAATGATATAATGCATCAAGTGCATTATCAGAAGTCCATGATGAAGGAGCAATGTTACCATGCTCCTTCTGCTAATGCTCCTGGTTATGGAGGAAGTGGAGGAACTGCTGCTGCTCATCATCAATTCTATGGTCATGGAGGAAGTGGAGGAACTGCTGCTGCTCATCATCAATTCTATGGTGGTCATGGAGGAAGTGTAGGAACTGCTGCTGGTCATCATCAATTCTATGGTGGTCATGCTGCTGGTCATCATCAATTCTATGGTGGTCATGGAGGAAGTGGAGGAAATGCTGCTGCTCATCATCAATTCTATGGTGGTCATCAAATGAATGCAGCTCCTAGTTCATTTTTTCAGCAGCAGGTGGTTTATTATGGTCCTGTTGCTCCTGAAGGGGTTCCAGTGATGCCACCACAACAGCAAGTGGTTTATCCTCAGTGGCATGCTGGAAGTTCGAGCGGCGGCGGCGGCGGCGGCTCTCATTGGGTTCCTGGTGCTGGTGCTGGTGCTGGTCCTGGAGGTGTTGGTGGAAGTGGTGGTGGTGATGGCAACATGGATCCATATTATGATCCTTATCATGTTGCAACTCAGAATGATTTCAATCTGGATTTTCATGAACTTTTAGCAAACTTGGAGATCAGTGATGAAGATCACAGAAATGTGCCTGCTGATGACAGGACAGTCTTCATGACATTCTCAAAAGGATACCCTATTTCTGAGGATGAAGTCCGAGAGTTCTTCCAGAGGTTATTTTAATTTTTTTTTTTTTTTTATACTATGTCTTCTACACTTTTATATTATAGAATCTTTATATGCTCTCATTAGTAGTATGTCTAATTGCTTAGATTCATTACAAACTTGTGATTTTTTTTTTAATTTTTATTTTTTGTCCAATTACAAACTTAGGGTTTGTAATTCCGTTTACAAAATTTTTATTTGAATTGAAATCATTGCATCTGTCATTTTGTGGTTTTGATATAAATTAACTCAATATTTCTTCTACATACACTGTTATATGATGGAATTTTTGTATGCTCTCATAGTAGTATATCTCTAATTGCTTTGATTCATTAAAAATTTATGATTTTTTTTTATTTTTATTTTTTGGTTCATCAATTACAAACCTTTAAGTCCACCATGTGTATTTGGGTATTTGTGTCTCATTGTTTTCTTTTGTTTCATGTTCTTCTTATTATATTACATGTTTCTACTCTTTCACAGACGCTATGGAAATGTGATTGAAGCAATCTTCATGCAAGAAGTGTTATCACCCTTACAGCAACCACTTTATGCACGCCTGGTGGTCCGTCCCGAGTGCATTCACATGATTGATGGTTTGCTTGATAGAACTAGCAGGATGAAATTCTCGATCAATGGGAAACATGTGTGGGCTAGGAGGTACTTCCGCAGGGGAAACAACTCTCCACAGGATTTTTCCCCTGATTCACCATTTGATGGAGAAGCTAGTACATCTTACTGATGCTACCAGCTAGCTGCTTCTTGGAATGAAATCTGTGACTTTGCTGCTGCTGTATGTGTAATCTAGGTGTATGTTGCCTTGATGAGTTTCCAAGGCTATAGTAATAAGTTAATTTAGGGTTTCTGGTTTTGAAATAATAATATATTACAGCAGCTGTTATAATTATGACATCATGAACCTTTAATATAATGAATGTTGGATTTGAATAATTATTGTGGATGTCTCTCTCCCTCTCCCTCTCCCTCTCCCTCTCCCTCTCCCTCTTTGTCGAGTTGTTTTTATTTTGGGGAAGGCTCCGGTGCATGGTTAATTAAACCATGCATCGGTGCATGGTTTATTTTTTTTTTTTTTTTCAAATTTTTTTAATACAGATTTATTCAGAATATTTTTTAACACAAGTTTGTATACAGATTTATTAGAATCTGTAAATTTTGAATACAGTTTTACTCAATACAGTTTTTTAAGAACACAGAGTAAAAAAAAATCCAAATTATAAAAATCACTTCATATCCGTAAAAAAGAAAACACATAGAATATTTTTTAATTGATTAAATTTTAAAAAAATAAATAAAATACCCAAAAATAAAGACATGCACCGGTGCATGTTATATATATGTTTATATGCACCAGAGTCTTTCCCTTTTATTTTGGTTGCTTATACTTGATTTTAAATTTTATTATTATTATATGTGCGCTATTATACATGTTTTGAACTTTGTTCAAACCATACAATGCAGGCGTTACACGTACTTTTGGAAATTGGATAATAAATCCACAGGAATGTATTAAAAACTTGTAATATCACCACAAGAAAACAATATTTTGGCCACCACGTATAGCCACCACGGACCCATCACTTGCTAATTGCAACTATGTTTGCAACCAAACATTGCATAATCCTAATTTGACATAGAAATTTTTAAAAATAAAAATTCATTCAATCACGTTCTTCTCACTCTTCTCACACTGCTCTCAGCCTCTCACACTCACGCTTCTCTCACTCTCGATCGTACTCGTTCTCTCACTCTCATTCTCGCGCGATCGTTCTCTCACCCGATCGTTCTCGTTCTCTCACTCTCACTCTCGCGCGATCGTTCTATCACTCATCTCACTCTCCCGCGATCGATGCCATAGCCACCGCAACTCTGCTCCACTTTGTCACTGCAATTTGCTCGAAGGTAAAACGATTATGGCCACTGAACCCTAAAATTTAGCATTTCATGAAATTAATTGTTTCCTTTTGTGCATATTACCATTGAAATCTAAATCATTTATATAAACCCTAACTTTTTATTTAGTTTTTATGATTCTGAAATTGATGATTCGTGTGTATCTATTGTTCGCAATATTCAACTGTTTTAATTAAGATTGATTATCGAGCTTCAATAGCGTGGTAATTTCTTGTTTGCTTATTGCTTTATTAATATATTAGATCTTCTATTTGTACATGCATTTTGTGTCTACTCAGAATTGAAATTATTTGGATAAGGTCTAGGTCTACTTTCGATTGAAAAATAAGAATAGCCTAGAATTTTGATTCTTTCCAGTATCATGGCGATGTCCAGGAAAACCGTTATGTAAATTGCATTGAACAAATGATGAAAAACTCGATGAGACGAAGTATCCAATTCTTGTTTTGTAAACCGAAAAATAAAATCCATATTGTGTAGAAAAGTAGAAGAATGGAGTTTATACTGAGAATGTAATGCTGAATTATTATTATTATTATTATTATTATTATTATTATTATTATTATTATTATTATTGTATTGCTAGTTTGTTTAATTTTTCATGGTGCAGGTTGTCCTCGCTGCACCCATTGTTGGCAAATCTGGTAAAGGTGAGAATTCTCTACTCCCTGGTAAAGGTGAGACTTCTCTCTAAGCTTGTATCCTTACTTTGATGCTCTAGGTTTGAGATCTTATGTTTTGTAGTCAGTTTGTTCTTAATTGCTTGGTTTTACTTGTCTTGTCTGGTTAGCGGAATTGTTATCTGCTTCTTAAACTTGGTATCACAGTATGGCTTGCTGGCCTGAATTTAGAATTTGTTCTGTGCTCTTTCTTCTCGTACTTTATCTCATTTTGATTTTGTCCTTTCCTTGACGGATTATGGTACACCAGTATTCTGTTTATGAATCTCTGTTATTAAGTTGATTGCTAACATTTGAGATTATTTTTGCATTTGATGTAGTCATGTCTCTCGGGCACAAGAAAATGTAAATGTTGCACAAATTAAGCAATACTGTGAGATGGAAAGTCATGAAGAAAAGCTACACAAGTTGGTTATGCTGAGCAAGATTAATGAAACCAATGATGTTATGAAGCGGAAAGCTAGTGAGATTGATAAAAGCAAGGTATGATTGTAGGGGCTCTCTCATCAATTTGTTTATGTTTGAAATTATGGAAATACGCATAATTTATTCAAAATCATTATATGTAATCTACAATTGAAAAGAACAGAGGTGACAAAGGAGGATTTGGTCCATTACAGTCATTGGATTCTGGAAGAAAAGTACTGACTTATATTCCTCTTTATGTCTATATATGAATTCTAACAAGGTGGGGTATGTAAAGAAAGAAAAAGGTAAGGATAACAGTTGGACAATATGAAATAGTCATAGATATGTTCTGCATTTTGAATTCCTGAAATATGCCAATAGATTCAGTTAAGTTTTGTTTTGCCGGACTGCATTATTGTTGACTACACTGATTTAGTCTATATCCAAATTACTATATTTCTAATTAACGAGCGATCTTACAATTTCTCTAACCCTATATTCTCTTCTCAGATCGTCCAACTTCATCTGCCACTGCTCCACCGAAAGGTCTTGGAATGAAGCTTGGTAAATCTCAAAAGACAAATCAGTTTTCACTTTGTTGCTGACATCTCATTTTTTTCCCTTTTCTGTTATGATGTTTCTTATTCTTTGCAATTTACTTCAAAATCTTAGCCATAGCTTCTTTTTTTTTACAATATATATCATGTGATTGATATGTTCTCTGCCCTGTAACTTTCCGATTTATTTGAAGAACTTTGCAACTGAGTTTCTGTTCCTTTCAACCTGAGGTATTTATTCTCTTACTGTTTTTTTCACTTATATTATCATTAGAAAAATTACAAATTTTCCCTTAAATACTAACTCTTTTTCCTTTTTCCCTACTTTCTCTTTTCAAGTTGGCCGATGGAGGAAGATGTAAGTTCATTTATTCATTAAGCATATTTATTAATTGAACTTTGGCATTATTATCCGCGAACTGTTAAATTTTTTTAATTATGCATCTTCTATGTATACAACCTACTATGCTGAGTGAGTGTCTGTGTTAATACAAAAACAATCATTCTTTTGCATATGTTGTTCACATGTCCTGATTTCCAGTAGTATAATGATCTTAGGTTGGAGTGCATGTCATGAGCAAACAAAATACTAATTTATGAGGGAACATGTTTTTCTTTTCCATATTTCAGAGGTCTGTTGTCTATTAAATAAAGAAACTATATTAAAATCCCTTGGTTTAGAAGTTCTTGCTTAACTTGAAACCTTGTTGATACTATATCACTTGCTTTTATGTTTTAAGTGAATGTAGATAATCTTTAGAATGAAAACACTTTCGATGTTTGGAATTTGGTTGGTCAAACCTTGTTGAATGATTAATTTGGCCATAGGCACTCTAGCTTGTAGGTTTCTTAGAGATAGAAATAAGATATAATTGAATGAAGAAAGAATTTTATATCCAGCAATGCTTCTTTTCAAATCAGGAACTAAGTAGTTTAAAATAAGTCACATTTGGAGTTTTACAGAATTAGACTAGTGATATAGATACTATATCACTTGCTTTGATGTCTTGAGTGAATGTAGATAATCTTTAGAATAAACACACAGTAGATGTTTGGAATTTGGATGGTCCCTGTGAGGCAGAACATTAGTTTTCCTGTTATTGAATTTGTTAACCTTGTGCTATGTATATTGAATTCCCTGTTTCAATGTGACTAATGTTTCTACTTAGAACTTGCGAGTCCTGGTGGTGTTTTATTTGCCGGTGTTTTCATTGTCTAGGTGTTTGTCTAAGTGCTGTCCGAGTTTTTGTAATTGTACTTATATGTATTTATATTATGTAGGAGAGGATACAACGTCGTCATATGGAGGCTCTAGAGAATGGTGAGGGTACTTCATCTAGTCAAGATGGTGTTGCATTACTCTCAAAGAATGCCATTCACTTTAGTCACATTGTTTTTTTTTAATTAGATATTGGACTTTAATGTTTGTGCTACACCATTGTTACATATTAGTTTCTGTTTATGTGTTTTAGTTTGTTAATGTGTTTTGAGATATTAGATCTTTTTTAAGTTTGTGCTAAATAGGTGGCTACTTAAGTTTTATGTTAATGTGTTTTGAGATATTGAAACCTTTGTTTAATGACAATTACCATATTCTTTGATTTTAGAATTTGTCATTTTATTTAGTTCAATGTTGTTTATTATCTTTTGTAGTAGGAAATTGGAAAAAAAAAAAGAATAGTAACGAAAATAAAAAACGTTGCTATTATTAAGTTGTAGCAAATAATAGTAAAAAAATTTTTTTTTTGTGACTGAAATAGCGACGGAATAAAAGCGTCGCTAATTTTTTCAGTGGTCGCATTTCAGGTGGAATAGCGACCACTCTTAGCGACCGTTATTTTAACGGTTGCGACGGATGCGACGGAAATTCTTCGTCACTATTTGCGACTACATTGGAAGCAGCTGCAAAACGGTTTGCAACCCCACTTTTTGCGACGGAACCTAAGCGGTCGCAAATTCCGTCGCAAACACGTTTGCAACCGAAAATTAATTATTTTAGCGACCGTTTTTTCCGTCGCCAAAACGCTTTTTTTTAGCAGTGTATATTTTGGGATGAGAATACCTCTTGTAATTCTGTTTCAGTTTTTTAATGTTATCTTCTTTTGTTTGGTTGTTCAAAAAAAAAATTATACTCCTTTTGTCTCATTATTTTGGTAAAAGTCAAACAAGTCAATGAAAATAAGAGAATATATATTTAGTATAATGCATGATTCATTCATTAATTACAAATTGATATTACACAAATTTTTGTATCATTACAATTAATACATATTGCAATATTGCCTCCAAAAAAAAAAATTTAAATGTGTTTTTCTTATTTACTTATCAATCATTGATACAATATACAATTTTTAAGATTTTTCATTGATTTTTTTACTTTAATATGGGACAAAATTTTTTGCATTTTTTTTACCAAGATAATGAGACGGAGGGAGTACATGTTTTTTATAAACTTATTAACAACCATTCAAAATTTCAAGAAAATGTTTTGTACACCAAAAAAAAAATCAAGAAAATGTTTCATATGTTTTTCATTTTGCTATAAAATTTTTCCAATGGCAGCCAAGCTAATACAAAACTAATAAGCAAGATGGAGTTGCATTCAAAACTATTTACACAGTTTTCATGTTCTCTCTAGATCTTTATGTCCGAATTGTTTTTTATTTTTGTTGTTTATACTTGATTTTAAAACTTATTATTATTACATGTGCAATCAGTGTCGGACCTAAGGGAGAGGGCATCGAGGGCGGTCGCCTTGGGCCCAAAAAATTCAAGGGCCCATAATTTTTTTAATAGTATAGTATCCAAGATTAAGGAGTAGCTCAAAGATCAGGGATAATCTGAAAGCTAGGGTGTGATCTAGGATTAATGTATAATCTTTTAGGTTTTCTAGATATCCAGTTGGGATAATTAGGGTTTCCCCAATCAGTGGTGTGTGCAAGTGAGAGTAATTTTAGGAGTAAGGGATCGGAACGTACCTAAGCCCCTAGCTGGAGACAGCTATTTATAGGGCAATGGTGCTGTACCCTATGCGCCTAGTACGGAGGTCCAGTAGGACTGACGTGGCCCTTAGAGGATAGGGGGATGAGTCATTCATCCTTATCTTGTACTAGAGGGCCTTATCCATGTGGCAAGTTGAGTTAACACGCCCAGAGCTCGGGCTCTCTAAGAGTAAGGTCCCTGTGGTCGGCCCGAGTCCGCTGGGGGTGAATGTCTGGAAATGTGTTCGGCCTGTACAGGCTTTGTCCTTTATAGCTAAGACTGGTCGGCTAGCTATCGTAGGGGTAGGACCGAGGGTCGGTCCACCACAAATAGTATATTTATTTTTGAAAATAAAATTAATAGTTGCAAGTATTTTTTTTTTATCTCTTAACCATCAATGATTTTTAGCATAAAATTTCAATTTGTTTGTTCCATTTGCTCACTTAATTTATAATGAAGAAATAAACTTTACTTTTGCAACCCAATATAAAAAAAAAAATTATTACCTCTTTACTTGATAACTTTTTATTTTATTTAAAATCTTATTTTTTAATATATAGTTTTATTATATATTGATTGTTGTTATTGTTTTAATTGATTATACGTATATATACTACATTTTTAATTATTTTTTTTTTATGAATTAGGGATCTCAAATTTATTTTCGCCCTAGGACCCAGAATAGATTAGGATCAGACCTATGTTCAATGTGCTATTATACATGTTTTGTGTAAGCTTAACGGGCATTCAAAATTTCAAGAAAATGTTTTATGTGTTTTTCCTTTTGCTATAAAATTTTTCAATGGCTACCAGTCTTTTTTTTTCTTGATAAGCCAAAGGAATTTTATTTAAATATTAAAAGAGGGAGTGAACTATCAAATTCACTCAACATCACAGTCCTTAACAGCAACATACAAAACAAACATCCAAACAGTGTCAAGTACCAAACCTAACTGCATAACAGCAAACTGGAACAAACATAACAACATAACAACATTAGGTACATACAAAATTGCCCACGCACATTAGTGTAATCCTATTGTAAGTTATAACTCATGAAAACATTCCCACGGGTTCAGCACCGTACCCAATTAGCATAGCTCCTGTTTGAACCTGCATACTTTATCTTGAAGACAGTCTAGAAATGAATCTTGATTTTTTTCAACCATGCTGGAGACACAGACCCTTTTATTTTCAAAAACTGCTTTGTTTCTACATATCCAAATTTCCCATAAAATGGAAGCCAAAAATTAACCCACTCTTTTTTCTGGCTGCATTTCATTCTCATCAAGCCCGTGTGAAACTTCAAAAAAGCAGAAATCTGATTAGGTACAGCTGAATGAATGTTCAACCAAGAGTAACACTGCTGCCAGACACCGTAAGAAATTGGATAGGAAAAGAAAAGATGCTCTGACGTTTCTTCCGCTTGTCCACATAATCTGCAACCCACGTTATGGTCCAATGGAAGTACTCCTCTTCTTTGTAGGTTGACTTTTGTTGGAATTCCTTCATGCAAAATTCTCCACACAAGTCCTGCTAGCTTCAATGGCGCCCTGTTGTTTGTTGGGATTCTGGCAAGTGTACCAGATCGTACAAGTAATAAAGTGATAAATAGAGTATCATTCCCAACGAGGACTGAAATTGATTCTAATAATTCTCACCTATTCGTAGTTACTAAATGAAAAATTAGATTAAAATTCAATTGCTTGAGTGATTGTTGATTTAAATGAATTAAAACAAATAAATAAAACGATTCTTGAACAATGGGAAAAAGCGGGACGTAGTTTCGATGAAGGTTCCTAAAACATTTAACAACGAATTGATTTGTTTTCCTAAATTCTGAATTTGTTTTGCAAAGGTAGAAAACGCCTAATGTCTTAGCACGTTTCCGTATTTTAGGTATTAATCTCCCAATGATGTCTCAAGAGAGCCTTAAAAACCTAAACCTTAATTAAGTTCAATCAAAACTTGTAAAAATTATCCAATTCATAGAAAACATGTCTGTGCCTATGCAATTGAACTGTTTGATTATTAGGCTAAATCCTAAATTCATATGTCTATTCATAAAGGATTTCCAAAAGTCATGAACTGCGCACATTCACGAGAAACAATCAAAATATAATCAAACACAGAATTTATAATGGAAAAACAAAATCAATTCATTGCAAAAACATTAACAAGGTTCCATGTTCATCTACTCCTACATCCCAAAGAAGAGTTTAGTTCATAATGGGAAGAAGAAAAGCAATAAAAGTGATAAAGAGAGACATAATTACCACTAATCCTTGCCTCTAATCTCCGTGTTCTTCGCAAAAAGCTCTAAACCTTGTTCTTAATCCTCTGATATGTGTAAAAAACTTCCTCAATCTCACCTAGAATATGTCTATTTAAAAGGATAAAAACTAATCTCCTATCAAATCTGTAAAAGATATAATTAAATCTACTGCAACTGACGTCGTGCGCTTGGGCGTACAAACCCGCGCTTGGGCGAGATCGACCCGCGCCTGGGCGCACCACGCTAGCTTCAGCATCTGCTTGTTTTTGCTCTTTTGGCCCCATTTACTGGTCTTGTGCACCCATGGCATAGCATCTTAACCGTCAAACTCGCCTTCTCATCTCCAACTTCAAGGTTTATTACTTGCTTCTTTTTTTTCTTTTTCCAATTTCAACAAATTAAGCTCCAAAACCTGCAATTAAGAACCAAAAAGGCACAAAATCCACAACGATCTCGTTCCTCATCATTAGTAGATAAAATCAATCTTTTCTTAACAATTACTTGATAAACAAACCAAAATCACTAAGAAAGAGGGTAAATTATCACTCAAAAACATCATATTTCTGGCTCTAATCACTCCCCCAAACTTAACATTTTGCATGTCCCAGGCAAAAGTAAAACAAATATTCAGAGCCTTAAATCCTCCTCTATCAAGACATAGCAACTCAATCATAAACTCCGACTCACCTACCCAAGATTCCTCTCTTCACTAGCAAATCACCTTAATGAAAACCAGTTGATAAGACAAATTCAAAGTGAATAAAAGATTAGTGACCACATTATCTCACAACATCTCTCATGTGTATGGGTAATATTTATCAATTCACTCAAGTTCAAACAATGAAAGCATGTTACCATAAGCTTGACTATAGACCCATATCCCCACTGAATTATTGACAGCACACACAAATCAAAAGGTCTTTAATTTGGTTGCAATGGGGCCATGGCTAAAAGTGTCAGGTGGGATAAAAGAAGCAAATGATAATACAAAGGGCTTATTTTAATAAAATCACAAATCTTCCCTTTTGAATTATGAAATGAGCAATGAAAGTGGTTACACAAACACAACTCAACTCATTCGTTTTCCTTTTTCTTTCTTCTTTCTTCCTATTCTCTTCTTTTTTTTTCTTTTCACTTTTTCAGCACATCTTTATTATGCTGTTTTTTTCCTTTGGAAGCACATTTTTGCTATGCCATTTTTTATTTTTATTTTTTTCCGAAGAGAGATAGAAATACATTTTTCAACATTTAACACTTCCACCATTTTTAGGTAACATTCCACTCAATTGCTCATTCAAAAATTCAAAGGTACTTCATAAAAATATTTCAATTAATGTTGGGTACCAAAGAAAATCATAATATCTCATCAAGCTCAAAGTGGGAAACTAAGGGAACATTATTTCTCAAAAGTTGTTGAAGGCCACAAAAACACAAACCTAAGTGCCTTAATCATGTTCATGCATGCAATCAATTGTCAATTTTGAAGAGGTCACAAGTCAAGTTCTAGAACACATAGTCAAAGCGAACAACACTCATGAAAAAAAATAGGAGTTTCATCGCAATATTCATTAAACATTACTCCTTCAAGTGTATAGGCTCAAAATCTCACTGGTTAAGGTCAATTCACTAATCAATCATTCACAACAAGTTTGCCAAACAACTACTTTCCAAAAAAAAAATTTCAAAGCCAAATCCAATTAGTATCTGGGTAAAACAAGTCGGAAATCACAATCAAGCATTTACACCTATCAAAGGGACAAATCTAACACCTAGAATTAGTGCCTACTCATGTCAGGACACAAACCAACACAAAGCCAGGGGAGAAATCAAGATCAGAAAAATTTTTATTTTGTATATACTCCCCCAAACTTAGATGTTGGCTCGTCCTCAAGCAAACTAATCTACCCTAAAACTACAAAATAAAAATTATAAACTACCTAAAAAGCTGGACAATATTTTTGGTGAGGTACAGGGGCCTAGGGTGCAATATTGAAAAAAAAATTGGGGCTAATGGGGTCCAAATCCTACAAATACAAATCTAATCCTAAAATAAATCTATCCCTAAAAAATAGAAAATAAAAAAAAACGAAAATAAAAAAAAATCTATTTTTAAAAAAAAAATCCTAAAAAGATAAGATAAAAAAAATATCTGTTACTAAAAAAATAAGATAAAAAAAATATAAATCTAATCCTAAGAGATAAGATAAAACTAATCCTAAGAGATAAAATGGTAGAATCAGAATTTGACCCCAAAACTGAACTTTTGCACCCCAAGTAGGAGTGAAATTCCCCCAAACAAGGCTTTCACCGCGTGCGCCTGGGGCGCACGAGGTCTGTTCCTCAATTTTTTTTTTCACAAAAACTACCTAAGAATTGAAACCTACACTACTGCTTGTGTACAAAACAAATCCACCAGGATCCCAAATTCTATGGGTCAAATCCCATGTGATGCAACAATAATGAGTTATGCCCACATCCCATGGGGATTCAGCAAAATTTCCTTTTCTTCCATCATCCATCATGAAGTTGTTAACTCCATTAGTCAAGAAGATTACTTTCTCATGCTTCCTATTGCCTAATAATGATTCAGATTGTTCTAGATATTTTTCATAAAAGTACTTAGGCTGAATATAATAGAAAATTTTGAATCACCCAAGCATGAACTAGATTTAATAAAATTCTTTATAGCAACAAATTCCTCATGCAAGGGTGGTTCAATTTTTTCTACAATTTTTAAACCATCGATTTTTATTTTTCGATCCTCTTCCTCAAACCTATCATGCACAATTTCTTTTTCAAATTTTTGCTCCTCCAAAAGGATTTGATTATTGGTCACATCCATCACCACAACTTCCTCCTCTTTTTTATGAGAGTCAAAAATTGTTGATAATGCTTGTAACTCCTCAGATAAATGTTTTGAATTTTGCTCAAGTGCTATTTCTATGTTCTCAAAATTTTTTTTGTTTTCTTTTTCTATAAAATTAACTTTTTGAACATTACTACTAATTTTTTGAGCTAATTTATCTTGGCTAATTTCCCATGACTCTTTCTCCACAAGGGGAGGAATTGGTTCAACATGAGGGGATCTAAAATTTTTGTAATCTTTAGCAAAATCCTCAACTTTTTGAGTCAATCTATCTAGAGCTATTTCCCATTGGGCCTTCCTAGGAGTGATATTTTCTTTCTCCACAGGGGGAGGAATTGGTTCAACACGAGGGGATCTAAAATTATTTTTGCTATCTTTAAGAAAATCCTCAGTGGCTTGTTCCAATTTCTCTAGAGCTATTTCCCATTGAGCTTTCCTAGGAGTTATATTTTGTGCAACATAGTATGGAGGATAAGGATAAGGAATAAATCTATCACAATCTGAATCACTATTACAATTATAATCGTACATGAGAAAGTACAAATTACACAAATAATTACAAAAAGTACCGAAAATAAATTAGAATCGAATTTCAATCCCCGGCAACGGCGCCAAAAACTTGTTGGGATTCTGGCAAGTGTACCAGATCGTACAAGTAATAAAGTGATAAATAGAGTATTGTTCTCAACGAGGACTGAAATTGATTCTAATAATTCTCACCTATTCGTAGTTACTAAATGAAAAATTAGATTAAAATTCAATTGCTTGAGTGATTGTTGATTTAAATGAATTAAAACAAATAAATAAAACGATTCTTGAACAATGGGAAAAAGCGGGACGTAGTTTCGATGAAGGTTCCTAAAACATTTAACAACGAATTGATTTGTTTTCCTAAATTCTGAATTTGTTTTGCAAAGGTAGAAAACGCCTAATGTCTTAGCACGTTTCCGTATTTTAGGTATTAATCTCCCAATGATGTCTCAAGAGAGCCTTAAAAACCTAAACCTTAATTAAGTTCAATCAAAACTTGTAAAAATTATCCAATTCATAGAAAACATGTTTGTGCCTATGCAATTGAACTGTTTGATTATTAGGCTAAATCCTAAATTCATATGTCTATTCATAAAGGATTTCCAAAAGTCATGAACTGCGCACATTCACGAGAAACAATCAAAATATAATCAAACACAGAATTTAAAATGGAAAAACAAAATCAATTCATTGCAAAAACATTAACAAGGTTCCATGTTCATCTACTCCTACATCCCAAAGAAGGGTTTAGTTCATAATGGGAAGAAGAAAAGCAATAAAAGTGATAAAGAGAGACATAATTACCACTAATCCTTGCCTCTAATCTCCGTGTTCTTCGCAAAAAGCTCTAAACCTTGTTCTTAATCCTCTGATATGTGTAAAAAACGTCCTCAATCTCACCTAGAATATGTCTATTTAAAAGGATAAAAACTAATCTCCTATCAAATTTGTAAAAGATATAATTAAATCTACTGCAACTGACGCCGTGCGCTTGGGCGTACAAACCCGCGCTTGGGCGAGATCGACCCGCGCCTGGGCGCACCACGCTAGCTTCAGTATCTGCTTGTTTTTGCTCTTTTGGCCCCATTTACTGGTCTTGTGCACCCATGGCATAGCATCTTAACCGTCAAACTCGCCTTCTCATCTCCAACTTCAAGGTTTATTACTTGCTTCTTTTTTTTCTTTTTCCAATTTCAACAAATTAAGCTCCAAAACCTGCAATTAAGAACCAAAAAGGCACAAAATCCACAACGATCTCGTTCCTCATCATTAGTAGATAAAATCAATCTTTTCTTAACAATTACTTGATAAACAAGCCAAAATCACTAAGAAAGAGGGTAAATTATCACTCAAAAACATCATATTTCTGGCTCTAATCATTGTTCCATAAAATTTTAAAAACGAAATCCTGATGCTGCTCCAAAATCTAATGCTTTTGAATTTGCCAGTAAGCACTCTTGACCGTATAGGCTCCTTTTTCAGCAAAGATCTAGCGCCATGTGTCAACTGAGTTTGGTTTTGGAGTTATTCTTTCAATATCCCTGCATAAAGAAATAAAATCCTCCTGTTCCAAACTACACAACTCCCTTCTCCAGACAAGATTCCACCTCCAATCCCCTTGATCCCAAACCCCATTAGACTCAATGGAAGACTCCTTATCTCCTGCTACCTGAAACAGCCTACGGAATTCACTCAACAAATTTTGTTCCCATACCTACAAGTCCCTCCAAAATAAGGTACAAGCACCGTTTCCTAAATCCCTCCGCAACCCTTCTTTTAACCATCCAACTTCAGACCCTCTATGTGATAGTCCTAGTCTATCCAAGTCTCTCCACCATAATGATCCTTTTCTAAACAAGTCCTCCTTTTCTGTTTTACTCCCCCTTGTTATACTATCCCCATACTTAGATTTTAACACTTTGCACCACAGGGCGTTATTTTCATTCATTATCTTCCATCTCCATTTTCCTATTAAAGCTAAGTTGAAAGCCTCAAGTTTTTTATACCTAAACCCCCTTCCTCCTTTGATCTACAGACCTTATCCCAACTCACCCAACAAACCTTTCTACTGAACGATTTTAATGTCCACCCGTTTAAAACGGGTGGACCTATCCACCTACTTTTTTACCTATAACAGAAGGTTTACCAACTTGGTAAAACTGAAATAAATTTGAAGTTCAAGGTTAAACATTTACTCTAAAATTATCAGATAGTAATTCAAGAGGAGGAAATGAGTTGCAGTCCCCATAGCTTGGAGCTCATACCGTCGTTCTCCAAGCTTGGAGATTCGATCTCCCCAACTCTCTCACCCCGTCCTTCTCCCCCATCTCGTTCCAGAAAAGTCGAGCTCGACCATCTTGTTCCAGAAAAGTCCATCTCCCCCATCTCGTTTGAATCCGTCTTCAACACCGATTATTGTGGAGGTATGAGTTTCAGATCTAAGTTTCCTTGCATGTTAGCAAATGGGTATTTAGCTATTATTTGTTTTCTTGGTTAGATTTACATTTTAAGTATCATTTGGCATTCATGAATCTCATAAATCCTGAAATCGTGCCAAGCTAATTTGTGGAATTTGATGGAGGGACTGATTCTTAGTAGCAAGTTTTGTATATTGATAAGCATCTCATTCGTGAGCTGAAGCCTCATTCGTGAGCTGAAGCTGACCTGTCTTTGGTGGACGCGATTTTGTACCTTACGTTCCTGGTTCACCTCTTGAATCAAGTGTGCATCAGTGGCCTTAAGTCAAATACCAGCTGAAGATGTAAGAAGATACTCATATGTATGTTATATGTGAAACGTGTGGGTGTGACATAAAGTTGCCTTTATTGGTTGTGCACTTTTGTCAATAGTGTGAAAGAAGAAAAGGGCACAAGGAAAAAAGATTATAGGAGGATGTAGAATAACACAGGCCTTTTTTTCCCGTTTTTACTGACATAGAGAGAGGGGGTTGTGCTTGAGTTGCAACTTGATTCGGATCAGGCAACTCAAATTTTGGGTGTGCATGCATATTGCATCACTAATTAGGACACTTGTTATAGACAATGTACATTGATGTGAGTGTTAAAGGAGAACAAATAACTTGTATTCCTTGATGGAATAGAAGTAATGTGACTGTGAGCGTCACATGAATATCAATTATGAATATTTACCTAACAGAGTTGATTTGTGAAAAGGTCTTGACAATTAATATAGTTTTTGCTTTGTTGGATTGTATTCATTGTTAAAAAGAGAGTTTTGCGAGTTGGCTTTTGAGTTTGTAAAACTTGTTTCACTGTGATATTTCTGAATGATAGTTACTATTTGCTTTCTGATAAGTTCAACTCGGTTTAACATGCATAATTATGATAGTATAGAGTTTTAGAGGTATGGAGTCACAAATGCTAAATATATATGGTGCAAAATACTCAAAAGGCTGCTTATTATCATGCTCTATTAAAGGCTTAGATTACTTTAAATGCATTTCACAAAGCTCCCACCCTCATATCACATATTAACATTTGTCATGTAAAACAACCGCTTTAATCACATATATAGAAGTAGAATCGACTTTAATCTAACTTACCACTAGTAATCCATGTTGTATGATCACTGGGTGCTTCTTAGGAACTATATGCTTATGGCATTTCTTCTATAACTGTTTCCAGCTACGTGATATGATATAAGTTGGGTTTGTGTCATTTAAGTTAGGGATTATAGCATTACAAATGTAGGTTTGGGCATAAATTGGAGATTCTGATTGATTTTGGAAATGAGCTGATGTTATTTTGCATGTCACATCTTATGCAGTTGAGTGTGTATCAAATTGGAGGAAGTAACGAGAATGTTGAATTCAATCTGTGACAGAGAGAGCGGTAATCATGAGGCGGATGAGGTTTTAGGGGAATCTTCCGAAGATGTTTGTGTTATTGGATCATCGAGTGACTTAGGGGTCATAAACTTCAATAACATTTCTGAAGAGAGCATAACGAAGTATGGTTTTTTGAACCAGGAACTTGCTTATGAATTTTACAAAGCATTTGCAACAGTGCATGGCTTTGGTATTCGCTGATGTTTGCCGTATTGCGTTGTCGTGCAATGGAGAGGGACAGCGGCGGCGAAAATACCTCGAAAGCAGCAATCGCATGAGGGAACCGAAAACTGTGACACGGTTCAGTTGCAAGGCTGAATTGCGTGTTGTGTTCAACAAGAATACCATTTTATGGCGAGTGAAATCTTTTAAGAACGATCACAGTCATGCTCTCCTTGGCGGCAAGTTTGGAGTACTCCATCGCTCACAAAACAATATGCCAAAAGTAGATGTGATTGAGCTTATGGGATTGAAAGCTGTCGGCATCAGCACTCCGCATGCGTATGAGCTGCGTGCAAACCTTGCGGGTGGTTATGACAAGGTTGGTTATCGGAAACGTGATATGTACAACAAGATTCATATATTGAGGAAGTGCAAAGATGGGAACACAAGCAATGGGATAATGTATTTGACCGACATGCAGAAATTGGATCCATGTTTCTTTTGGAGGCACACAATAGGCGAAGATGGGCGGATTGATAAATTATTTTGGTGTGACGGATGCTCTCGTTATGACTAACAAGTTTTTGGCGAGGTTTTGGCATTTGATGCCACGTATGGTAAGAACAAGTACAATTGTCCAATTGTTGTGTTTTCAAGTGTAAATCACCACAACATGACAATTGTTTTTGCCACTGCAATTGTAAGTGATGAGGGTCAGAGTACCTATGAGTGGGTTTTGGAGACTTTTCTGGAGGCAATGTGTGGAAAGGCACCTAATTGTGTTATTACCGATGGAGCGTTGTCAATGAAAAATGAACTTAGGCATGTGAACTCCACACACTAATGAACTTAGGCATGTGAACCCAACATTCTAATGAACTTAGTCAAGTGAACCTCACACACTAATGAACTTAGGCATGTGAACCCCACATTCCAATGTACTTAGTCAAGTGAACCCCACATTCTAATGAACTTAGTCAAGTGAACCCCACTTCCTAATGAACTTAGGCAAGTGAACCCCACATACTAATGAATTGAACCACATAAAATAATGAACTTAGTCATGTGAACCCCACATTCTAATGAACTTAGGCAAGTGAACCCCACATACTAATGAATTGAACCACATAAAATAATGAACTTAGTCATGTGAACCCCACTTTCCAATGAACTTAGTCAAGTGAACCCCACATTCTAATGAACTTAGGCAAGTGAACCCCACACACTAATGAATTGAACCACATAAAATAATGAACTTAGTCATGTGAATCCCACATTCTAATGAACTTAGTCAAGTGAACCCCACACACTAATGAACTTAGGCATGTGAACCCCACATTCTAATGAACTTAGTCAAGTAGTGAACCCCACTTCCTAATGAACTTGGGCAAGTGAACCCCACATACTAATGAATTGAACCACATAAAATAATGAACTTAGTCATGTGAACCCCACTTTCCAATGAACATAGTCAAGTGAACCCCACATTCTAATGAAGTTAGGCAAGTGAACCCCACACACTAATGAATTGAACCACATAAAATAATGAACTTAGTCATGTGAACCCCACATTCTAATGAACTTAGTCAACTGAACCCCACACACTAATGAACTTAGGCATGTGAACCCCACATTCTAATGAACTTCGTCAAGTGAACCCCACTTCCTAATGAACTTAGGCAAGTGAACCCCACATACTAATGAATTGAACCACATAAAATAATGAACTTAGTCATGTGAACCCCACTTTCCAATGAACTTAGTCAAGTGAACCCCACATTCTAATGAACTTAGGCAAGTGAACCCCACATACTAATGAATTGAACCACATAAAATAATGAACTTAGTCATGTGAACCCCACTTTCCAATGAACTTAGTCAAGTGAACCCCACATTCTAATGAACTTAGGCAAGTGAACCCTACATACTAATGAATTGAACCACATAAAATAATGAACTTAGTCATGTGAACCCCACATTCTAATGAACTTAGTCAAGTGAACCCCACTTCCTAATGAACTTAGGCAAGTGAACCCCACACACTAATGAAGTGAACCACATAAAATATTGAACTTAGTCATGTGAACCCCACTTTCCAATGAACTTATTCAAGTGAACCCCACATTCTAATGAACTTAGTCAAGTGAACCCCACTTTCTAATGAACTTAGTCAAGTGAACCCAACATTCTAATGAACTTAGGCATGTGAACCCCACACACTAATGAACTTAGGCATGTGAACCCCACATTCTAATGAACTTAGTCAAGTGAACCCCACACACTAATGAACTTAGGCATGTGAACCCCACATTCTAATGAACTTAGTCAAGTGAACCCCACATTCTAATGAATTGAACCACATAAAATAATGAACTTAGTCAAGTGAACCTCACTTCCTAATGAACTTAGGCAAGTGAACCCCACACACTAATGAAGTGAACCACATAAAATATTGAACTTAGTCATGTGAACCCCACTTTCCAATGAACTTATTCAAGTGAACCCCACATTCTAATGAACTTAGTCAAGTGAACCCCACTTTCTAATGAACTTAGTCAAGTGAACCCCACATTCTAATGAATTTAGTCAAGTGAACCCCACTTCCTAATGAACTTAGGCAAGTGAACCCCACATACTAATGAATTGAACCACATAAAATAATGAACTTAGTCATGTGAACCCCACTTTCCAATGAACTTAGTCAAGTGAACCCCACATTCTAATGAACTTAGTCAAGTGAACCCCACACACTAATGAACTTAGGCATGTGAACCCCACATTCTAATGAACTTAGTCAAGTGAACCCCACTTCCTAATGAACTTAGGCAAGTGAACCCCACATACTAATGAATTGAACCACATAAAATAATGAACTTAGTCATGTGAACCTCACATTCTAATGAACTTAGTCAAGTGAACCCCACTTCCTAATGAACTTAGGCAAGTGAACCCCACACACTAATGAAGTGAACCACATAAAATATTGAACTTAGTCATGTGAACCCCACTTTCCAATGAACTTATTCAAGTGAACCCCACATTTTTTTTTCAGTTTTATTTTTTTATTTTTTTATTTTATTGTAGGCTTTAATTTTCAAGTGCTCCCCGTTATTTTTTTTTCCGTCTTATTTTTTACTTTTTTTATTTTACTGTAGGCTTTAAATTTGAAATGGTAACCAACCCTTGGTGAAGTGGATTGGTAACCAACCCTTAAACCTTATCTCACTAACTCAAATATAAACTGTTTTTCTTCTCTATAAATACATATGAGTTTTGATCCTCAGTGCACAACCTAACTCTATCTGTATTCTTCCATTCAAGATTGAAAATGCATAAATTCACGCTTTACTGTTCACCTCACATGGTTTGTGATTTTTCTTTTTTTTTTTTCATGTGATTTTATTTCCTTAATCATATTTTATGTTCTGACTTTTTTATTTTTTTCCATTGCTTTCATGTGAAGAGTATTGTGAAATTGAGTCTTCCTTTTTTCTAAATTTTTGGGACTTGATGAATGCAAAACTTGTACTGTCATCGACCCCAAAGGAAACCGAAGTGAAATCCGTATTAAGTTGCTTGATGCAGGTAATGAATTGAGCATTACAGAAGGCTTACAAAATCTGTTGCAATTGTATGCAAATGGCAAGTATGTAACCTTCACCTTCTACCCTCATCCTAACAACAACAACACTCTTTTGATGCGCTCTTCGATTGAAGATGATGAAAATTTTGCTTATCCCACTCATTATCGTAAAATAACGTTACCAAAATGTTTGTGTCTATCATCAAAGTTATGATTTTTTTTTTCGAAAAAAAAAACACGTTTATGGTACGGAATTTTAAACAAAAACAGCTATATATATATAATTATATATATAAATATATATATATATATATATATATATATATATATATATTTCAACATGTTTATTTTTGTTTTCAAATTTTCGTACTTTCTAGATGAGGATAAAAAAACAATCATAATCACCTTTGTTACGGTTATACTTATATTTTTTAGATTCCTATCCTTAACCCTTTAAGATGAAGTTAAGAAACTAATTGTAACCACAAAGTTATGGTTATCTTAATTTTTTTGTTAAAAGATATTTGTCATTTAACTTTTTTATAATAACTTTATCATTTTTTTAATTTCTAATTTTTTTCGTTTAATATCAAAGTTATGATTTTTTTTTAAAAAAAACAAACATAACAATGAATTTTAATAAAAAACAACTGTATATTTTTTTTTTCAACACGTTTTTTTCAACACGTTTTATTTTTCAACTGTATAAAAAACAATAATGTTTTTTTTTATAGGAAAAAAAGATTCATTAAAATCTCAGGTACAAAAAGCATAAAAAAAAAACAATAATGTTATAACACTCTACCACAAGGCCCCTCACTTTTGTCCAAATCGGGCCAGCAAACGGGCCCAAAAATTAGCCTGAATCCGGCCCCAACTACCTCCACCACAAGCACCTTTACTGTGTCCAGCAAATTGCCCTGCACATGCTACACTAAAGCTTCAGCAGGTAAGTGGTAATGTATACCATCCGTTGATTGCCCAAATGACATCCTCACCATTCAAATGACTGAGTGGACAGGTCCACCCGGTGGACATTAAAATTCTTCCTTTCTACTATCCCCTTTCCTCCCCATAGGAAACTCCTTTGAACCTTATTCATTTCATTTATAACAATTTTAGGAGCTTTAAAAAATGAAAAGAAATACATAGGCAAGGAAGATATTACCGATTTTAGAAGAGTGATTCGACCACCAAAGGATAAATGTCTCCTCTTCCAAGATGAGAGTCTCCTCTTTAAAGCGTCAAGGACAAGATTCCAAATGGACCTTCTCTTGTGGTTTGCACCCAGCGGTAAGCCCATGTATTTTGAAAGGCACTCTTCCCACGCTGCAATTAAGGTACAATCAATGGCTACCAATCTAATACAAAACCTATAAGCTAGATGAATATTCATAGAAAATTAATTACACAATTTTCATGTTCGCTCTAGATCTTTATGTCTGAAATTGTTTTTATTACTCCCTCCGGTCCTATATATATGACATATTCTAGAAGCAATCTTTGGTCATATATATAAGACATTTTGTATTTTCTATGCATCATTTATTGCTTTTTCTCTTTTTTGCCCTTATTAAATGCATGTGTTTTTTGTTGTTCATTAATGAGTGTGAATTTTTCAAGAAAAGTTGAGAGGGTAAAATTGTAATGTTACAATATATTCTCATAAAATTCATAAAACTAACTACTTTTCTTGATCCGAGGAATATGGTTAAGTATGTCCTATATATAGGACTGGAGGGAGTATTATTTTTTGTTTATACTTGATTTTAAATCATATTATAACATTGCGTGTTTTTATACATCTTTCTTTTTATTATAAAAACATATCCTAATGAAACTTCCACAATGCTCCATTTTGAAATCCTGCATCCAGTGTAAAAGTTGAGAAATAATCCTCATCAACTAGAGTATCCATGTGTCAAAAATTGAATTAACTCCTCTCTTTTTTGTAACCGTCTCCACTAAAAAACTGCCTCAGCAGTTTTCCTTCTTTTCTAATTCATTTATCATTTTCATCTCCATCAATCCTTTATGTTATTATGTTCTATCTCTCAATAAATCCGCTACACAAAGGTTTGGTCTTTTTCTTCTTCAGCGTCAATCAATCTTCACCCTCCTCTCTCCCATACTACCTGAATATGGTTTCATCTCTTCTTCTACTTCTTCCTTAATGGTTTCATATGCTATCTAACCATATTTTTTTTAATTTTTTATTATTAAGTTTCAAACTTTTATTGTTTCTACATATGAATTTGGTTTGATTTGGTTTCTTCTCTTTTCTTATTTGGTTGGTTATTTTTGTGATGTACTTAATTTGTCTCATTGTCATACTATGTATTGTCATACCATGTATTTGATTGGTCAAAGAAACCTTTGATTCAATCACCCTTGGTTTTGGTTTACAATAATTGCTCAATTTTATTGTTTGTGAGTGAGGTTTTTAGGTTTGAGTTTGTTTTATTTTATTCTCAAATTATTTTTAAATTAAATTAAATTCTTCTTTTTTGTGTTAAACTCATTATCTTTCAAGATAAAAATGATTTTTTTTCTAAAACAACATTATAGGATATGAATTACTGAAATTCCGTCAATCATTAATTAAATTAAATTTTATGAACTAAATTAGCTGGTTGAATCAAAATTTAAGGATAAAATAATATTGAGAAGATGAAGCTTTTGGTAATTATAAACTTTTGTCAATCTTCTACATTTATCATTCTATATATTTTAATTCGACAAATACAATTCCAACATTAAAAATAATACATAATGGTGTTAATCTTCTACATTTATCATTCTATATATTTTAATTTGACAAAGACAATTCCAACATTAAAAAAAATACATAATGGTGTCAATCTTCTACATTTATCATTCTATTTTGTTTTGACAAATACAATTGCATTGTTCAATTTTTTTATTTATCATACACATACCTAAATTTTGAAATTGTAGAAAAATAGAGCAATTGAATTAATTTTCATTAGAGTAAAGTATGTTATTAGTCAAACATATATTAAGTGATAGATTACAACTTGATAAACTAAATGTTATAGATAAATACAACAATAAAAATTAAAGAATAAAATAACACTACAAAGGATAAAAGATAATGGTCCAAATAAAAGGATAAAAGATAGAAACAACCAATCAAATGAAGAGAGATATTAGGAGGAAGAAGATAAGATTCTAACAATTACCAATTCCAAATTAAAGATAACCACAATCCCAAAAAAAAAGAATTAAAAAATGCAAAAATTGAAACTGCCCAGTGTTTTCTACTTATTCAAATTAAACAAAGAAAGCTTTAAAAAATGGTAGTTACATCTTAAAACTTTAAATAATTATTATTATACAACTATTTCACAAAATTTCCTAGGATAATTATCCATTTAATTATCCAAAATATCCTAGGATAATTATCATTATACAATCATTTAATCCTATAAAAACAATTATTTAATCAGTTACCATTTTTTATTTAATAATTATCAGAATCTCAGTAAAGTATTATATAAATTACTCAATAATTGTTTGTTTGTTTCTCAATATCCGTTATTGAAAGCTTTTGGTAATTATAAATTATAAAAATTACATGATAATAATTTTTTGTTTACAAATATAAATTATAATAAAATTATAATTTTATTGAGTAAAGTATTAATTTTTAAATTAAATATGTTATTCAAAATTTTCAAAACGAATATTTTGATCTATTATTAAATCTGTTCATAATAGTATTCAACAAAAAAAATATTAGAATATTTAATTTAATCAATTATAATATCATATTAATTATGATATTTATCAACTAAACAAAATTTTAAAAACAATATCAAAATGTAAAGATTAAGAAAACTAACAATAAAAAAATAAATTTATTTGTATTTGGGAGATATTAAAAAAAACTAACAATAAAATTACAAAATGGTTTTGGAAGAGAGATAAAAGGATATATAGAGATGTGAGAATCATGCAGTGAATTAAAAGGAATTATTATTTTTCTTTTGTTTCTACTCCTCTTCATATATCACATGCAATGTATAAATAGCTTTTTAATAGAAAGTGGTTCTATCCATAATGCTTTAAAAGATAAATAGTTTTTCAATAGAAAATGGTTCTATGCATAATGTTGTTTTGAAAGATTAAAAATAGGAACCTATAATTGTTATTTTTTATAAAAAAAATAAAAAGTAGTTCTATACATAACGTTTTTGAAAGAGTAAAAGTTGCTAACGTGCAAAACGAACTCAGCGAACAAGCAAACTTATCAAAATATAACTGGGTCAACCCATATTGTTTTGTCCATTACAAACAATAATAAAATAAGTAGAAAATAATTTATATAATAAAATATTTTATTTCAAATTTTAAATAACTAAAAATAAAAAATATTTTAGACCCGTGCAGTGCACGGGCTGAAAACTAGTGTTTTATATAAGCTTAACGGCCATTCAAAAATTAAGAAAATTTTTTATGTGTTATTTTTTATTTATTTTATTTTGCGATAAAAATTTTCAGTGATTGCCAAGCTAATACAAAACTTATAAGCTTGGTGGATATTCGTACAAAATTAATTACACCGTTTTCATATTTCCTCGATCTGGATCTTTATGTCCGAGTTGTTTTTATTTTTTTGTTGTTTATACTTGAATTTAAATCTTATTATTAAGAGTAATAATTGGGAGACCTACACTAAGAGACTTACTCATAAACCTACACATAAGATTTTGATATTTGTTATTTTTTAAGTTAAATTAATAAAATAAAAGAACTTAAATGACAAATGTCACAATCTTGTGTATAGGCTTGTGTGTAGGTATCTTAATGTAGGTCTTCAAATCATTTTTCTATTAATTAAATGTGTATGCTATTATACGTGTTTTGTATAAGCTTAAAGCCATTCGAAATTTCAAAAAAAAAAAAAAAAAAGGTTTGTGTTTTTCATTTTGCTATAAAATTTTTTCATTGGCTGCCAAGCTAATAAAAAACTTAAAAGCTAGATGAATATTCATACGAAATTAATTACACAGTTTTCATGCTCCTTCTAGATCTCTCTGTGTCTGAGTTGTTTTTATTTTTATTTTTTTGTTTATACTTGATTTTAAATCTTATTATTACATGTGCAATATGCGTTTATACATGTTTTGTGTAAGCTTAACGGACATTCAAAATTACAAGAAAATGATTTATGTGTTTTTCATTTTGCTATAAAATTTTTCAATGGCTGCCAATCTAATACAAAATTTATAAGCTAGATGGATATTCATAGAAAATTAATTACACTGTTTTCTTGCTCCCTCTAAATCTTTATGTTCGAGTTGTTTTTATTTTTTGTTGTTTATACTTGATTTTAAATCATATTATGACATACATGTGCATTCTATTATACATGTTTTATATTAAAATTTCAAGAAAATGTTTTATGTGTTTTTCATTTTGCTTTAAAATTTTTCCATGGTTGCCGAGATGATACAAAACTTATAAGCTAGATGGATTGTTGCGTTGTACAATATTTATAATTTTTTTAGTTATATTATTGGTTTTTTTTGGCATTACTGTAACAAGATTTATATTAAACTTTAATCAGCTAAGTAGTTAAATATCTTGTTACTATTTCTAATATGTGAGTTGTGACGATCTTACTCATGATCAATTAGCTACCATCTTGAACTTTCTCACTCTCCCTCTCCTACCCAAAGGATTATATAAGAACGGGTTATAATCCCCGTACTTAAACCTAAGTATCTTAACCCACCAAGCTTTCCTCTCACTAACTAGCCTCCACGATCATTTTCCTAGAAGAGCCGTATTGAAGAGCCTAAGGTTTTTAACCCCCAACCCCTCTTCATTTTTTGATTTACACACAACACTCCACTTAACCCAAGCTACCCCTCTCCTCTCAACCCCATTTCAAAGGAACTTTCTTTGAATTTTTGTTAAAGTATTTATAATACTCACAGGAGCTTTGTAGAGAGAGAGCAAATAAACCGAGAGACTTGAGAGAACGGAGTTTAAAAGAACAATTTTACCCCAAAGGAGATGTCCTTGCTCTTCCATTTAGAGAGCCGCCTTTTGAAACTTTCCACTAAACCGCCAAAACCGGTGGAAAACCGTTTTGACCCGATTTGAATTAGGAAGCTCAAATTCAGCAAAAAACTGGGGTTTTTAATTTTTTTTTAATAACGAAATCCTATATGCTGGAAACTCAAATGACACCAATATGAGTCTCACTAGTTGATTAAGCGTTTGCTCTCGTCTCAACGAGAAAGAATATTAAAACTTTAGATTTTAGATTTGAGAAAAATCAAAAAGGCAAAAAGGCAAAGAAGTGAAGTGAAAGAAGAAAGAACAGTGAGTGACAGACAAGAAGGCAACATCAATAATTAATAGAGAAAAATCAAAAAGGCACAAAAATGTAGAAGTACTAAATTATATGATTATATATACACACGCGTACATTAATACCGGTAGGACCACGATTCGATCACGGTCTAGCCATTGAACATTGAACCAGTACCTTGACAAGTTCATACCTTGACCGGTTCAATAACCGGTCAGGTTTTCAAAACATTGAGCAAAACAAATATGAGAATTCTTAATGAATAAAAAAATTACGTAAAATTGAAACATCAAAATTTGAACAAATATAACAGTGTTGTAAGTTCCATGATGAATGTTTTGATAATGACAAAGTGTTTTGAACAAGCTACAAAGATGTTGATCAAGTTTCAAGTTCAACAAGCAACAACAAACATCAAATGAAGAAGAGAGAAAACAAGCTCATGAAGACTTAGTTTGAGTGTAATTGTAATTGTTTTATCTTTTGCCTCTCAAGTTTCTTAGGTTCTTTTATTTTGATGAGTTTGGTTAGAGTTAATAGAGGGTAGTGAATCTCTATCATAGTCATGATTAAATCATAATTTGAGTTTTCACTTAACCTAAAATCAATAGGTGGCTTAAAGGTTTTAAAGGAAAGGTTTGGTTTTGAGAAAACAAGTTTTAATCAAGTTTCATCAGTGTCTAATCGATTAAGAACATTGTTAATCGATTACTAATCGATTAAGAAGGGATTTAATCGATTAAGTACTGTAGATCTGGTTTTTTAAAATACGATTTTCGCTTCTCAAAATCAGTTTTCAAGTGCTACAACTTTTGAGTATTCTATATAAACCTATTCCTAACCTTTGTGAATCATCATTACAAATCTAGAATAATTTTCATACAAGTTTTACAAGAAATCAAGTCACTCTATTCTCTCTCAATTTCAAAGATTAAAGCTTTCTATTTTTCATATTCTTTGATCAAGAACCTTTGAATCTCTTATGTTGACTTGTCATAGCTATTGAATGAGATTCATAGGAGTGTCATGTGTATTCATTGAGTTGTAATCTTTGCAAAAAGGCAAGCCAACTACAACAACAAAGAAGACTTGGTGTGTCGTTTATCATCAAGCAAGTTCATTCAAGCAAGTGAAGCCTTGGCGTGTGGATTATCATCAAGCAATTGAAGACTTGTTGTGTCGATTATCAACAAGGGGTAGAGGTTAGATTAGAGAGAAGATCAATAGGATTGCAAGGCAAGGGTGTGGTATCTCTTGTAGGCTAGCAAGAAGGGAGTCTTGTGAGGCACTTACTTGTAATTTGAGAACTCTAATTCCTCATAGTGAAGAATCTCTCTTGGTTGAAGAGGGGACTGGATGTAGCTTTCAAGCGGATGAAAGTGAACCAGGATAAATCACTGTGTCGTATCTCTAAACCCTTACTCTTTACCTTCTTGTTATTCATTGTGTTCTTGGTTGAAAACCTAGAGAAAGATTGATTTTCATAATTGATTGAATTGAATCTTTATTGTTCAAATTAACTTGGGGAAAATCATTTTCATAACCTAGGTAATCAATAAGAATATAGGTGTTAATTGTTTCCGCTGAATCTCTGGTTATACGTGTGAATTGATTGATTTTCGTATGCGATTGAAAAGTGATTTTTCAGTTTCTGATAGATTTAATCGATTAAGCATATTCATAATCGATTAAGTGAATTTGATTTTTCTGGTCTTAATCGATTAGAATTCAGATTAATCGATTAAAGGCTGTATAATTTGCAAAAATCATTTGCTTTGATTGTTTCGATTTGTTTCGTTTGAAAATCTTTCAAGGTTTCTTTTACACCTATTCAACCCCCCCTTCTAGGTGTTCTCCTAGGGTTCCTTAGTTGTTTCAACCACCAATTGCGGTTTCCTCAATTGGTATCAGAGCTCGGTCGAAAGACACGAGCATAAGAGCTTTTTCGTAAAGATCCTTTAAGAAAATCGCAATGGGTTCCATGAATCCCTTTGGTGGTGAAGGTGCTTCGATAAGTCGTCCTCCACTATTTAATGGTGAGGGATACGCTTATTGGAAAGTTAGAATGAAAATCTTTATCCAAGCCATAGATAGTGAAATTTGGAAAGTAGTTGAAAAAGGTCCTCATATCCCCTCTAGTTTAGTTGAAGGCGTAGTACATTTAATTCCCGAGGATAAGTGGAAGGATGATGATAGAAAGAAAGTTCAATATGATTATAAAGCAAAGAATATCATTACCTCCGCTTTATCTTATGATGAGTTCTTTAGAGTTTCTCAATGTGCTAGTGCTAAGGAAATGTGGGACACTTTACAAGTGACTCATGAAGGAACTAGTGAGGTTAGGAGAGCTAGATTGAATGCTTTAATGCGTGATTATGAATTGTTTCAAATGCTTCCAAATGAATCTATTAATGATATGCAAAAGAGTTTTACTCACATTATTAACCATTTACTTGCTCTTGGTAAGACTTTCTTACAAGGTGAACTTTCTAACAAAGTGTTGAGATGTTTAGACAGAAATTGGCAACCAAAAGTAACGGCTATTGTTGAATCTAAAAACTTGGATGCTATGGATCTAGCAACACTCTTTGGAAAGCTTCAAGAACATGAAATGGAGCTTGGACGATTAAGTATCAATGAAGAGTCGGATAAGAACAAAGGAAGAAAGGGACTTGCTCTTAAAGTCAATAGATCATACAAAAAGAAAGAGAGTTCCGATGATGATGATAGTGAAGATTTCGATTCGGATGTTGATGAAAAAGACATGAAACTTTTGCTAAGGAAGTTTGACAAATTTCTAAGGAGAAAAAGAAGGTTGAACAAAGACAAAGGTAAAGAGAAGGATTCCCCACACTACAATACCAAGACATCAAAAGAAGGTGTAGTTTGCCATGAATGTGGAAAACCCGGTCATCTCAAGTACTCATGCTCTAGGTATCTCAAGAAAAAGGAGAAAGACAAGAAAAATTCTAAATCTAAAAGAGCATACATAGTTTGGGATAGTGATGAAGATAACAAGAAAAGCACATCGAGTAGTTCATCGGATAATGAAGAAGCCGCTTGTCTCAACTTGATAACTCTAGTAGATGATGAAGAACAAAGTTCAAATGATGAATCAAGTTATCAAAGCGAGGAAAGCGATGTAAGTCATACTAAATCCGAAATTTCTTCTAAATATGAATTGTTATATAATGCTTATGAAGAAATGCATGAACAATTTGAAAAACTAGCTTTGAAAAACATTGAAAGAAAGAAGCTCATTTTGAAACATCAAAAAGAGATTTTAGAACTTCAAAAACAAGTTGATGAGCTTAATCTTGAAAATGAAACTCTTGATCTTATATATGCTAGTTCTTCTTGTGATTGTGCTAGTAGAGTGAATATTGTGGTTGATTGTGAGAATTGCAAGTTGCTCAAAGATGAAAATGCTATTTTGAAAAATAAGCTTGAAAGTTTCACAAGTGGTGATATTAGATTGCGCACATTGTTAAATTTTCAAAGAGGAAATTCTAACAAGTTTTGTTTGGGTTATACTAATGCTAAGAGTAATTCTCATAGAAATGTTGTTGATTTTTCAAAGGTTGATTTTTCAAATTCTCCAACATGTTTCTATTGTGGTACTCATGGACATACTTCAAATGTGTGTTATATTAAAGTGCATGGTATACCTAAAGGAGATTTTGTTTGGATGAAAAAGGGTGAGAGTCCCTACACTAACAAAAATGGATCCAAAACCATTTGGATACCAAAAGGCAAAGCATGATTGTTTTGTAGGTATGATTGAAGAGCAAAGGGCTTACAAATGTTATTCATACATTTGCATCTTCAATTGGTATTACATTTGCATCTCAAGTGAATGTCCTACAAAGTGGTAAAATGATATTGTTGAATATTTACAAATTGTTTAGTCTTCTCAATTGGTATAATTGAATTGTTCTCAAATAGTATTTCTTTTCTAAAGTTCAATTGGTATCATTGAGTGATGATTAGATGATTATCATGCTATTATTGTTGTGATATTTCTTTACATTGATGATATCTTAATTGGTATTATGACTTCTTAGTATTTCTATTGGTTCATAATTCATTGTTATATTTTCTTACCAATTGGTATCACATTTCAAAGTATAGTACTTGTTATATTTCAATTGGTATCAATGTTGTGAAGAAATAAATGTGAATTTCTCTATTTTGGCTTAGTATTTTATATTTCAATTGGTATATATATTACTTTTTGATAATGCCAAAGGGGGAGAAATGGTATGTTTTGAAAAAAAAATGGGAGAAATGATATGTTTTTGTGGAGAAAGGTTGTTTTGTTGTTTTTATGTAGGTTGAGCTAAGTTGTTGAAGATAGGGGGAGAATCAAGCTTCTATCAACAATTGGATTTCAAATGTCAATTGCATTGATTAAGGGGGAGCAAGTTTCTCACCCAGTGATCAAATTGTTAAAGCATCAACAACTACAATCAAATTCAAAACATGGTTTGTCATTTTCAAAAAGGGGGAGATTGTAAGTTCCATGATGAATGTTTTGATAATGACAAAGTGTTTTGAACAAGCTACAAAGATGTTTATCAAGTTTCAAGTTCAACAAGCAACAACAAACATCAAATGAAGAAGAGAGAAAACAAGCTCATGAAGAGTTTGAGTGTAATTGTAATTGTTTTATCTTTTGCCTCTCAAGCTTCTTAGGTTCTTTTATTTTGATGAGTTTGGTTAGAGTTAATAGAGGGTAATGAATCTCTATCATAGTCATGATTAAATCATAATTTGAGTTTTCACTTAACCTAAAATCAATAGGTGGCTTAAAGGTTTTAAAGGAAAGGTTTGGTTTTGAGAAAACAAGTTTTAATCAAGTTTCATCAGTGTCTAATCGATTAAGAACATTGTTAATCGATTACTAATCGATTAAGAAGGGATTTAATCGATTAAGTACTGTAGATCTGGTTTTTTAAAATACGATTCTCGCTTCTCAAAATCAGTTTTCAAGTGCTACAACTTTTGAGTATTCTATATAAACCTATTCCTAACCTTTGTGAATCATCATTACAAATCTAGAATCATTTTCATACAAGTTTTACAAGAAATCAAGTCACTCTATTCTCTCTCAATTTCAAAGATTAAAGCTTTCTATTTTTCATATTCTTTGATCAAGAACCTTTGAATCTCTTATGTTGACTTGTCATAGCTATTGAATGAGATTCATAGGAGTGTCATGTGTATTCATTGAGTTGTAATCTTTGCAAAAAGGCAAGCCAACTACAACAACAAAGAAGACTTGGTGTGTCGTTTATCATCAAGCAAGTTCATTCAAGCAAGTGAAGCCTTGGCGTGTGGATTATCATCAAGCAATTGAAGACTTGTTGTGTCAATTATCAACAAGGGGTAGAGGTTAGATTAGAGAGAAGATCAATAGGATTGCAAGGCAAGGGTGTGGTATCTCTTGTAGGCTAGCAAGAAGGGAGTCTTGTGAGGCACTTACTTGTAATTTGAGAACTCTAATTCCTCATAGTGAAGAATCTCTCTTGGTTGAAGAGGGGACTGGATGTAGCTTTCAAGCGGATGAAAGTGAACCAGGATAAATCACTGTGTCGTATCTCTAAACCCTTACTCTTTACATTCTTGTTATTCATTGTGTTCTTGGTTGAAAACCTAGAGAAAGATTGATTTTCATAATTGATTGAATTGAATCTTTATTGTTCAAATTAACTTGGGGAAAATCATTTTCATAACCTAGGTAATCAATAAGATTATAGGTGTTAATTGTTTCCGCTGAATCTCTGGTTATACGTGTGAATTTATTGATTTTCGTATGCGATTGAAAAGTGATTTTTCAGTTTCTGATAGATTTAATCGATTAAGCATATTCATAATCGATTAAGTGAATTTGATTTTTCTGGTCTTAATCGATTAGAATTCAGATTAATCGATTAAAGGCTGTATAATTTGCAAAAATCATTTGTTTTGATTGTTTCGATTTGTTTCGTTCGAAAATCTTTCAAGGTTTCTTTTACACCTATTCAACCCCCCTTCTAGGTGTTCTCCTAGGGTTCCTTAGTTGTTTCAACCACCAATTGCGGTTTCCTCAATTGTAAAATAAATTTTATTTTCTTGTCCAATAATTAAAAAAATAAGGAGTAATTTTTTATTTTATTGGCCCCTTGAACCTATCCCCCAGGATCGGTCCTACTTGATGTTGTTCTTGAGTTTAATTATTTTGGTTAAAAAAACTTGGATTGTGTCGCTATTTTTGCATGGATCGTGATTTCTGTTCATGATCCGGACATTACATTATTTTGCCTTTTCACGCTTTTCGGGTGACATTAACAAATGTCGGGGTGGAAAAATAATCACTCAAATTAGGGGTGTATATAGCAGCGTGAGTCAATTCGCTTGCACAACGAACGAAAAATGGGTCAAGCATATAGTGAGGGACGGAGGGGGTCATGCTACCGAGAGGAGAAGGAGATTTGAGAGTGTTTCTTAGGGTTAGAATTAAAGAGTATGATAAAATAATTGAAAGGCTTATTTATGCTTTTGGTCCCTAAAAGTTCAGCGTGTTTTGATTTTAGTCTCTATAAGTTATTTTGACCGGGACTAGTCCTTAATTTTTCAAACATTTTGGTTTTGATCCACTACTCCATTATGAAAAGACTGTTATTTGCTGACGTGGCTAACGGAACACCATATCAGGAGTCACATAGTGTGAGGAGACACCAAATAAATGATATGACGTGAATGATACAGTTCCATAGACACAAAATGGTCTCATACGCAAAATGGTCTCATACACAGAATTTTGCGTTTATGGAACTGAATCATCTATGTCACAATACTTATTTGGCGCTGGCTATCTCACACCACATAGCTGTTGGTGTGGGTTTCCGTTAACCACGTCAATAAATAATTAATTTTTTCTAACAGATGAGACCAAAACCAAAATGTTTGCAAAAATTAAGGACCAGTTACGGTCAAAATAACTTTTAGGAACTAAAACCAAAACAAGCTAAACTTTTATGGACCAAAATCATAAATAAGCCTGATTGAAAAAAATAGTAAATAAATGGTTTTTCCTTATCCATGTGAACAAAACTCATCGTTTGGAAAAAAATCATATTCATCCATACCTACATGGTCATTGTGGGTACGTACCCATTACAAGTATTCGACCGTACACATTCAAGTACTAATTAATTTTTTTTATTTTATTTTTGTTTGGGTACACGGGCGTACCCGAGCCGTACTCGGTACGTACCCCCCATATGCGTTTTACATAGGAGTATTAATTTTTACATAGGAGTACCTATATTTTAGAGGTTTTAATAATGTTTTGTTGGTCGAGATAAATAACGAAAAGGAAGGGGTCCAGGATCATTATCACAATCTTTTTTGCTCATCCTTTAGATATAATACCTGTGTTGAATGGTATTCAGTTTGGGCAGCTGAATGGTTGTGCTTCTTATAGACCCATTGCTTCATTTTCTTTCGAAGAGACTGGAAAGTTGTTTGTTCTTGTGAAGTTCCAAAAAGTCCCGATTTTGATGGCTTCAATTTCTCTTTTATTAAAATTTTTTTAGCATTTGTTAAAGTGGGAGGTGATTGGTATATGTCAATAAATTTTCATAGTCTTGCCAAAGTGTGGGGCTACATTCCTATTTTGAGAAATATTTTTGTTATCCTATATTGTATCTGTGCCATCCTATGATCGTGATCCTGCTCACGATTTTTTGATCATAAGTTGGGTCACAACTTTAAAAAAAAAAATTTGCACGACCTTCACCATACTTACGATAGTAAAAATTTGGTCATGAATATGGTCAGGACTCATTGGTAGGATAGCATAATATCATGGTGGGGTGACAAAAATATTGCTCCCAGTTTTTAAGCGCTGGGGTTAAAGGTTGACAGTCCCTAAAAAATTTATTGACTACAAACCTATTTCTCTTCTAGCTAGTCTCTATGCCAAGGTGTTGTGGCAAGCTCGAAGGAGGTATTGCATTCTCTCATTCCTTGGCGTTTGTTCTTTGACATCCCTCGAATGCATGCCAAGCACAATTCAACTCAATAAATGATCCTCGCTCATCATCTTAATAGCAATATTTTTCCAAATGTGGTGTTAACCAATGGCTTTTGATTCTTTTCGAAACAATTTTTTTCCTCTTCCAAGACCCAAATTTATCTTTTCTTCAAGCACCATGTCTTTTAATCGATGTCTTTTATGTTTTACACACAAAACTCGAGACAATATTCACGGAACTCTCATAACTCCAAATAATTGCTTTTGGCAATGATCTATTTCCTAATACTACCTCGAGTCCTTGTTATAAGCACCTTTTTTGTGAGAGAGAAAGAGGTCTTATAATAAAAACTGACGGAAGTATTTATTTAAGATTATACTAAGATATTTTAGCTTCTCACCTCTTAAGGATCTCAATGTTTCCTATACTTACCTAGCGAAATTTCTAATCACTCGCACTTTTCGATTTCTCAAAATCTTTGTATACCTTTTTACACAACTCAATATTTTAACCATTTAGCATAACAATTGTAGCGCTAACAATTGATATCGATAAGCTTTAATTATGTCACAAGTCCTTGAAGTTTGGGGTAGTTTTGTTAGATACTCTTATTCTTATTTTTTCAATGTCTGACTCCCCGAAGTTACTTCTGGGTTTGTTATATACCCCTACTATCAATTCTGGCCAATTTTGCTGACATGTAACATCGAAATCCTGGTCAGACGCAGGAGGTTGGTCATGTGGTACCGCGTGATATCACATGGTCGAAAACGACCTCGCTGTTCAATCCATTTTTTTATTTAATTAAAAATATAAAAATATTAAGTTTTTTAGTTTTTTAATTTAAAGATAAAAAGATTTTCATACACGGGGCACCACGTGCCTAAACTCTTACATCTGACCAGGATTTCAATGTTACATGTCGACATAATTGGTCAGAATTGGTAGTAGGAGTATATGACAAACTAACCCAGAAGTAACTTCGAAGAGTCAAACATTGAAAAAATAAAAATAAAGGTATCTAACAGTGACATAATTAAGCCTATGGATAATATCAATACAATAGCCCGTTATCCAACATCAAATATATATAACAACCTCAATATCAGCTATATTAATAATGACAAATCAAACAATCACAATCATGCAACATTATGGATTAGGAATCTCGTACGAATAATTCATAAGATATCCTAATATTATGTACTTCAAACTTTGAGTTAATTCGAAGTACTCTAACACGGTAGTTTCTACTACCATAAGTCATTCCATACTCCTCTCTGACATAAATCAGGAAAGTTATTAGCAAAGTCAAGGGCAAAGTCTGCCAGTTTTTCGATCTCCTGGTAATCGCCTTCAATTAACACATTGCACATAGTTAATAATGTCGATTTGCGACAATTCGCTTAGGAAAATTATTAAATATGCATGCCCTTTGATTAAACCCTTTGAAATGCATTTAAAAATCACTAGGACTAAACTTTAGAAGTATTGGAATCAAGGAAATTCGATTGAAATTGTGTATAACTTTTGTCATGTGAAAATTTGCTAGTTTTAGCATTCTGACATTAAAAGAATTAATTGAAGCCTTCTGTCAATTGATTGCCACAGTTCAGTTTTCCAAAATCCCCAATTTTAAAATAATCGATTTTAGGGTTCATTCAATGTATTATTTTCCCAAAAATACATTGTGTCAATCTAGTGATTACAACTTATGTTCAATCGAATATTGTATAATATGAGACATCTATTTATCTACTTTTACACCGAAACAATCGATTGTGCTCTATATTATGTAAAAACATCAATGTTTCTTAGGATTTCCTTAATCCAAATTACTCTTAAGTCTTAAACATTCTTAGGCATTTGTAATCATCTGACCTAGTGTTTTCTAAGCCTAACCACATGGTTCATAGCTAAAATCAAAACAAAAATAGTTATTGAGCATAAATAGTAACCGTTCTTAATAGAAGTACAAAGGAAGAAAAAATGAATCCTCTGCTAGGGTTTGTGAGAACGAATGAAAAAACCGAGCGTGTGAGAGAAGAATCATCCCCTCAAGAGGATGATCTCAAAGCTAGAAGTATGAAGAAGGTTAAAACTTCTGAGCATGAAGGGCTGAATGAATATTAGGAAAATGATCAAGAGATGGCTATTGTGAATGCCAAGACCAGTTCTTATAGGGATTCTTTGCTGAATTCAATGGATGACCATCTCCATAGCTTTCACGTTGATGAGGATGCCGACATGCCGAAGAATAAATGGTATAAGAATGATGATGAACAACAAGAGGACGCACCATTTGATCCTTGCCCAGAGATCCCTGTATCCAAAGAAGAGTTCGAAGCTTGGTGCAAGCCGTGGAAAGGTTCATTAATGGTGAAAGTTTTTGGAAAGAGAGTGAACCCGCGTATTGTTGAAAACAAGATTAACCGTGACTGGGTTCGTAAGGGATCCGTTAAGATTATTGAGATGCCGAAGGATTATCTGTTGGTTTCTTTCTCAGCAGAAGAGGATTATATGCATGCTCTTTATGAAGGTCCTTGGAAGGTGGCAGACCATTATTTGATTGTGCAAAGGTGGAGGCCTTTCTTCTTAGAGGGTGAAAGCATAGTGAAAAAGATTGCGGTCTGGGTGAGAATTCCAAACCTATCCATAAAGTTGTACAAACCTACCTTTCTTGGCCGAGTGGGTAGAAAGCTCGACACCATGCTCAAGATTGATCATCTAACTTCTATTCATTCGAAAGGCAAGTTTGCTCGTATTTGCGTGGAAATTGATCTTATGAAAAAACTCGTTCCCATGGTTATGGTTTTTGGCATCAAGGTTAATCTGGAATATGAAGGTCTGCATTTGATTTGTTTTAACTGTGGCATGTATGACCACCGTGCGGAGATGTGTCCGGAAATTGTAAAGAACAATGGTTGTGAAGATAAAATTGCGGTTGAGAAGATGGTGAACAGCAACACCATGGATTCCGACGCGGTGGTGCAAGATAACGGTAACGTGGATATAATTAAGGAAAGCGAGGATTCTTCGCAGGCGAATAAAGAAAATACTGAAACGGATCCTAGTTCCATAAATGCTAATGAAAACATTATGGACAAACCCTTTGGGCCATGGATGCTAGTCAAGAGATTTGCAAGGAGCAAAGATCACGGGGCTCATAAAGGAGGCAATAACAATGTTGATTCTGGTTATAAGATATCTCAATCTCTATCTGCAGAACTACCCAAAGCATCTGGCTCAAGATTTAATGCGCTAACTAAAGAGGAAATCACTGAATTAGATACTGGGAATATTGACTAGGGCATAAGCACGTTGCATGAAGGGAAAGAAAAAGATAATAGTGAAGTTGTTGTGGTGGGACCCGTTGGAGGCAAAAAAGAAGTGATTAAAGAAACTAGAGTTAGGAACTCTACAGGGGAAAAAATTCACAAAGCCGCGGGCCAAAAGGCGTGGCAGGCCCGATAAGAAATAAAATGGGAGTAGCAGGTCGTGGGAATGAAACTAGCGCAGGGAGTAGCCCAAACTAGAAAAACCGCTGGTAGCATCAAATAAGCAGGTCAGTACTGACCCTATGCAGACCAGGAAAGCTAATCCTGGGATTGAAAAGGAAATTCTTGTTCGTATGAAGGTTCTGGAGAAAGCTGGTCACAGATTCATTAACAGGATGGGAACTCAAGTTTATCTTCCTAGTAAGGAGGAGATTGCTTTTGTTCATCTCCAAAATGCTTCAATGGAAAAATCGGTGCCTCCTGATATAATACCAGACACGGGCCAGCAAGCTACAAAGATGGAGGAGGAGTCAGTCATCATGTGTGAGGACAACCGTAGTGAAGGGAAGCTTATCCCAGGTAATTCAGAGTCTAAGAACTCACAAATCCCTCATTCCTCATGAATATGCTAAGTTGGAATTGTAGGGGAACTTGCAACAAAGGTTTTGCTAATATGGTTAAGGATCTAAGAAGGGTTAACCAAGTCAACTTTATGTGCCTCTTTGAAACCCACTCTGGTGGGGATAAAGCGAAGAAAACCATTAAAAGAATTGGGTTTAGTGGTTACTATGTAGTAGATGCGCAAGGCCAATCGGGTGGAATATGGTGCTTGTGGGATGACAGTAGTTGGAAGGTGGATGTGATCAGGTCCAATTTTCAATTTGTTCATCTTAAAGTTCAGTATCAGAATCAAAATCCTTGGGTTCTCACGGCTATCTATGGAAGCCCCAATCAACAAAACCGTCGCGCCTTGTGGGAAAATATCAAAGATATTGCTTCGGTGACGATCGGGCCTTGGTGTCTTATGGGAGATTTTAACTCTATTCTGCATGAGTATGAGCAACAGGGTGGCGCTAGCTCCTTCCAGTCAGATTCTCGTGCTTTTAATTCGATGGTAAGGGACTGCAATCTCGTTGACGGCGGGTTTGTGGGATCGCCTTTTACTTGGAAAAGGGGAAGCCTGTTCAAAAGATTAAATAGAGTACTCATGAATATGGATTGGAGGATTACTTACCAAAACATGACTGTTCATCATTTGGCTCCTTTAAAATCTGATCACAACCCCCTGCTGCTGGACTTTGCCCATCATAAGGACATCAATCGTGGTAGGAGGCCGTTTCGTTTCATGGCTTCTTGGCTGTCTCATAAGGATCTTCCTCGTGTTATTGGTCCTCTTTGGGAATCTAAGGAGCAATGGAGTGACAGGATCTCCAATAATAAGGAAGGGCTGAAAAAGTGGAACACTGAGATTTTTGGCAATATTTTCAGGAGAAAGGATAAGCTCTTACGCAGGCTCAATGGTATTAACCACTCTCTTGTTGGAGGTCAGAATTTTTATTTAGAAGACTTGCAACATGTCTTATGGAAGGAGTATGAGCAGGCTTGTATTGAGGAAGAGATTCTTTGGTATCAGAAATCTAGATGTAAATGGATAGCTTGTGGTGATCGTAATACTAAGTACTTCCATGGGACCACGCTGGTTCGTCGAAAAAAAAAATAAGGTTAATAGTCTGCAGGATGACAGTGGGATCTGGGTTTCTGATAAGAACCAACTTGAGAGTATGGCCAACAATTTTTTCCAAGCGTTATATGCGGATAACACCCCGTATGTAGATTTTTGCTTGCATGGTGCTTTTCCTCCGTTGCTTCCTAGGCAGGTAAGTCTTCTTTCCAAAAACATTTGCAATGAGGAAATAAAGAAAGCTGTCTTTGCTATGGGTGGCCTTAAAGCCCCAGGTAAAGATGGGTTTCAAGCGATTTTTTACCAATGGGATTTGGTTGGTCCTGCTCTTTGCAATTTAATTAAAGATATTTTTCAACATCCTCATAAGGTTAGAGAGATCAATGAAACCTTAATTACTTTAATCCCTAAAATTGATTTGCCAACCTCTATTAAGCATTTTCGGCCTATAAGTTTGTGTAATGTGTCGTACAAAGCGATAACTAAAATTATTGCTTCTAGATTGAGAGGTATTATGGATCATATTATTGGCCCATCTCAATGCAGTTTTGTCCCCGGGCGTAATGGGAGTGATAATATCATTATTGCGCAGGAAGTTATTCATAGTATGCGTACTAAAAAAGGGAAAAAAGGTTTTATGGCTATCAAAATTGATCTTGAGAAAGCTTATGATAAATTAAAATGGGAGTTTGTGATCGATTCTCTTAAAGATGCGGATATTCCAGATATGCTTGTTAATATTATTCAGTGCTGTATTACAACGGCATCTATGAACCTTCTCTGGAACGGTGAGATGCTGGATCCCATTAATCCCATGAACGGGGTAAGACAAGGTGACCCTATTTCCCCCTACCTGTTTGTTTTATGTATGGAAAGGTTATCTCAACTTATTAATGTTGCTATTTCTCATAATTTTTGGAAACATATTAAACTTTCTAGAGGAGGGCCTTTAATTTCTCACCTAGCTTTTGCAGATGATCTCTTTCTCTTTGCGGAGGTTGGCATGGACCAAATTGATTGTATCACTACATGCCTTGATCTGTTCTGCGAAAGCTCAGGCAGCAAAGTTAGCAAAGAAAAAACAAGAATTTTCTTTTCGAGAAATGTCAATGGGAATGTTAGACAACAAATTTGTGACGCTTGTGGCTTTCAAAGGACGGATAACCTTGGCAAATATCTTGGTATACCCCTTATTCATAAAAGGGTAACGCGCAACACGTACAAGTTTGTCATTGATAAATTCAACCAGCGTCTCAACTCTTGGAAAGCTAGATCTATATCCATGGCAGGAAGACTAACTCTAAGTCAGTCAGTGTTGAATGCTCTTCCATCATACATAATGCAAACAAATCTCATGCCGAAGAAGATTTGCGACGACTTGGACAAAATAACTAGATCTTTTCTGTGGGGAGATAGTTCTCAATCTCGAAGAATGCACCTTATCAACTGGAATGATGTTTGCCAGCCAAAGCAGCATGGGGGTTTAGGTCTCCGTCATACAAGAACTATGAACACTGCTTATATGATGAAATTGGTATGGGGGCTGATTACTGACAAGGATTCGCTTTGGGCTCGAGTTGTTAGGAGTAAATACAAATGTGGTTCAGATATGATGCCTATTATTAAGAAAAGACAATCTGAATCAGTAATTTGGAAAGGTATTAGAGCTGGATGGGAGCAGCTGCATAATAACATTATATGGCGGCCCGGAAATGGGAAAAATATCAGTTTCTGGAATGATAAGTGGTTGCCGGGGTGCGGTGTGCTCAATTTAAGATATTAGTGCTTAAGGATGTTGCATTGGCCTCAATTTTGGAGGATGATTCAAATCTCACTGTGAGCAGATTCGTAGATAGCAATGGAAACTGGATTCAACCTAGATTGGCGCAGTACCTCCCTACTCACCTCAAGAACAGGATTATGGCTCTTATTCCCTCGAGTCCGGATGGCCCTGATGATTCGGTTGCTTGGAGTTTAACGAACGATGGCTGGTTCTCTAGAAAATCTGCTTATGAGAGTGTTTCAAGCTATGATTCGGATAATAACCAAAAGCTTTTTAAGCTTATTTGGCTTTGGCAAGGACCCCAGCGGATTAGAGTCTTATTGTGGAAAATAGCTTCTAATGCTATTATGTGTAATGCTGAACGAAGGCGTCGGCACCTCGGTGTTGATGATAAATGTGGTCTCTGTGATGATGGACCTGAATCTATTTTCCATGTTTTCAGAGATTATAACTTCACAAAAATTGTCTGGAATCATTGGATCCCTTGGGATAAAAGGGTTGAGTTTTATAATGCAGGGACGATTCATGAGTGGTTACTCCTTAATTTATCTAAAACTGACTGGCTTCCTTCTGACTCTTGGCAGGTTTGCTTTGGAACAACTCTTGATATTCTGTGGAGCCGCCACAACAATTTTATTTTTGAAGGGAAACAGATCTGTTGGTTGGGAAGCATCAGGCGTATCTCATACAATGTTGATGCCATTAACCAAGCCATGAATAGTTCAAACCCTATCTCAGCTTTAACTTACAATATGAAGTCTTCCTATATCAAGTGGTTGTGCCCACCCATTGGCTGGGTAAAGTTAATACTGATGGCTCAGTTATCCAACACTCAAAAACAGCAGCCTATGGCGGTGTCATACGTGATCATGATGGCAGATTTATGACTGCTTATGCTGGTAATCTGGGTTACTGCTCAATCACTCACGCGGAGTTGTGGGCGATATTGCACGGGTTGCAGATCGCCTTGAGAAAAGGCCTGCACCAAGCTATAGTCGAAACTGATTCTCAAACAGCGGTCCGTTTTATTGATTACGGAGTTCGGAAGACACACCCGGCCTACAATCTGGTTAGCTCTATTCGGACTCTGCTAACCGATGGTAATTTTAGTTGTGCTCACACTTACAGAGAAGCAAATTTTGCCGTTGATGCTTGCTCAAAACATGGCCATACTCTTAGCTCTCAAAGAATTGAGTATGAAGAAATTCCTAGTTTCCTGTCTATTCCCCTGTTCATGGATTTTGCTGGTTCCCCTGTTATGAGGGGCATGTAGCTTTCTTTTCCTGTTTTGTCTTCTCCTTTGTCCATAAAAAAAAGTAACTGTTCTTAGATTTTCAACTTTAATCTGAGTTCCAGTCCACAGTCTTTCCAAATTCGTTTTGTCCTAGTTTAAATTCACAAAATAAGGCCTGTGATTCAAGTCCTCAATTCGTGCACCCACTCGGTTTATGGATAAAAGGAAGAAATAGAACAAATTCCATAGTCACACCCTAGTTCTTGGATTATTTCTGAAATCAAGCCTCAGTGGTTTGTTGTTTTTCACTCCAGAATCAACGAAGAAATAGAACCTCTCTCACACTCACAGGGGCAGCAACCATAGCTAGAATCAGCGACCATAAAGCTTGGCCAATGATCAGGAATAATCACAAAGCAAGATTGAAGACTAAAGAGAAACAAAGGGGTTTGCCGGGGGTAGAGACTGTATGTTCTGGGCGTGCAATGCAAGGCTCACACCTTTGGCTTGAAGCCAAAGTAATTAATTGGTTTATTTTTGAGGCTTTCTCAATTGAGAAAATCGCAATACACAAGGAAATGGTGTGTGTTTCGGTGTTTTCAGGACCGGTAAGGACTTGGCACAGATTCAAAAACACTGTTATAACACAAAGTTCATGTCGAGACTATCAATTTGATTATAAATTAGCCCTACTTAGATAAAGAATGAATAAAATGTTTTAGGCTAAACTACTCATTTGCTCCCTTACCTTATTTTTCAATTTCAAATTGGTCTCTTTTTTATTTATTTTTTTTGGTTTCAAATTGGTCTCTTATGTTCCTTTTTCTCGTCAAATTGGTCCTTGAGTCGCTATTTATCCTACGTGTCAATATCATATTGATCCACATAGGATGAATAGTGACACGTGTGTAAATCATAGTGGTCCGTATAGGATGAATAGTGACTCAGAGACCAATTTTGTAACATCCCTCATTTTTATAAAAAGAATAAATAATTATTTTATTATTGAAAATTATTTTTAAGAAAAGTATTTTGGAAAAATAAGCATAAGGAAATATATTTTGGAAATAAAATAGCATTGGCAAAGAAAGATTTAAAGGAAATATGTAAAAAGGTAATATTTTGGTAAAATATCTTGCAAAGATTGGACAATATCTCATTCGTTAACCGTTGTATATTGCTCAAAATTTTAAAAAAGGTTTCTAATGATTTTATCTTAACATCCAACGTTGGAAAGTTAGTTTTGAGAAGTAAATCTTTTTAAATTAATTTTTGAGCGCAACAGTGTATTATATTTGAATTTCTGAACTTTATTAGTGGCTATCCGGCTAGTAAAACCAGTAACTGGTTAGAGCGTTTGCATCTGCAGAAAATTAAGTCGGTTTAAGCGTGGAAGCTTGTGGAAACCCAGATTTTTCTTCTTTCCAGGACACTTGGAACGTCCTATAACAAGTGTATGGTGTGAGGAAGAGATGGGTAGCACGATTTACTCCACCCTTGCCTCATTCCCTTTCTTTTCCCTCTCTATAAATACCTTGTTGTGGCTTGCTGTTTTGTTCATGTTCCTCACGAATTTCAGAGCCAAAACTCTGTCCAAATACCTCCTCAAATTCGTGCAAGTAACTAGCTCTTGGTTGCTGCACCTTTAGCTTGTGATTATTAGTGAGTGTGAGAACTTGTAAATCAAAGGAGTTTGTGATGCTCTTGCCCCTGTTTCGGGTGTGGCTGTTGCTGCTGTGTTGGCTGCTGCTAGCTGTTGTTCTAGGAGTCTTAGAGCTTCTTTAAGTGTTGTCCAATTTGCCTAAGGTATGGGAGACCTCATTCATATCGCTAGGATTTATGATTGCGGGTTTATGTAATAATATGTGTGAATGTTGATATTGGAACCAAGACAAGATTTGGTTGGCTTGGAGGCCAAAGCAATCCTTGGTTCCCTATGCTATGAAACTGAGTTAATGACATGAATTAAGAAATTAATACATGTGAATGTTAGTGAGTATGCTAAAATTAGAATTTGTACATGTTCTGTATAACTTGTCTTAATTTGGAATGCAAACTTGGTAGAATGAATTGACATGTAACTAGAAAGTAGAGCTTTCATGTGCAAGGAAGGTATATAATTATGTGCAAGACATAATTGAATGAGATTAATGCTGGATCTTTGTTGTTATTTCATTTAGTAAGTTGGTCATGAAATTATGAATTTGTGATTGAACTTGTAATTTGAACTTGATTGTATGCCTTATGTGTTCAATGAAGTAATGGTTGTTGCAATAAGGTTATGAACATGTAAAAATGATAGTATGTGGATCATTAAGCAATAGAATTGAGATAGGGAATGAATTAAAAACTGAAAAGTGCAGAATTCTGCTCTATGGATGCAGGTCTGTACTGACTAACCGGTTAGTGGTCTCAGTAACCGATTAGTGCCTGACAGCATGCCTTGGTTATTCAGGTTTAGTATGGAAATTAACAAGGGGTGGTATAACCTAGGTTTGAACTAATAATTAAGCGAATAACTTGAAGTACGTAATTGAAATAATTATGGTAATTGTTCTTATTTAGTAAGACTTTATTGAGAATTATGTTAATGGACTAAGAACTTACAAAGTATGCTTTGATATGCTTAAGTTTTGTTAAAACCTTAAAGTCATAGTTCACTGTTAATCTAATTAAATCATATTTTAATAATGCCTTAGGTGTTGCATAAGTGTTAGGAATAAATTAGTTGAAGTTTGGAATGAATTGAACTAAGAATCTCTACACTTTACTCTCTAACTGCAGAATCTAACCGGTTAGGAGCCCATGTAACCGGTTAGAGTCTGACAGCATGCACTAGCTATTCAAATTTAGTATAGTAATCAATAAGAGTGGATATGACATAGGTTTGGACTAATAAATTAGACTGATAATTTAAGGAAATTAAGCTAATAACTTGTAATAAATAAGCTAAGGAATGATGTTAGTTATTATTATCAATATTATTATAAATCCATAATGGTTTCCAATTGGGAAACCAAAATATAATTTTAGCCGCCAATTTTGACTTAAGAAATCTGTTAATCAATGCTTAATCAATGAGAGAGAGTGCATTTATTATGTGAGTGTTTATTGAGTTAGTGGGCTTCAAGCCCAAATGAGAGAGACGTATGACACCGACTTGCTGAGATCTGAGGCGGTGTACACTTTGTCTTTGACAAGTTGCTCTAAGAAATCGAAACTGATATCGGGTGGGGAAAAAAAGAGTGGGATTGAATTCTTAGTATCGAAAATGGGCAGTGAAATCTCCAAGCTATCAAATGGGGATGGTGCAGAGAAAAAAAGAGATGGAAACTTTGATGGGAGCTCTTCTCAATCAATACTCAATAGCGATGTTTCTGGTAATCAATACTCAATACAAGATTAAACTCATTATTTTTAACTCATCTTTATTTTTGATTTCCAACATTTCTTTCTCTATAAAGTTGATTAACTTGACATTGTAGAAGGCTTTGTGACTTCAACCTCTGTGCTGAAATCTCGATCTGGGAACTCCGTTCTGGAAAATACTAAAACTCCAATTCGTAATGATGAAAACATTGAGCTTCGTTTGTCAGGTGCCGTTTTAGTTTCTCTTTTGTAATATACTCTGATAATATGTACTCCAAGTGGCGTTTTAGTTATGTCAATATACTGCAATTGAAGTGATTAGTTATCTTGAAATACATTATGTGGCTGAGTCATCTGCTCTTTTCTTTTATTCTTTTGTCTAAAAAAAAATGGTGGGCTGGAAAGATTTTTTGGTTTTGCATTATTTTGTATTAACCTTTCGGCTACATGATATCTAACAGTAACGTGGGCACTTGGGAAAAAAAGTTAGATCAATTTGACAACAAAGTTCATATATTTCAATTGAATGAAATGATGGGTCTGTGTCTGATTTTAAGAAAAAAGTGGACTCAAAGATCAAAATTGAGGTTTAGTAATTAGTAGTACTCAAAATTTTAAGCAATTAAACACTTCCTGTCACAGTGGAAGGTTGATCAATTTGACACCAAAGTTCAAATCTTTCAAAGCAATGAATTAAAGGGTAGATGTCTGATTGTGGAAAGAGAATCAATCAATTAAAAAAAATGGAGTCAAAGGTCTAAATTGAGCTTCATGTTTCAAGTTTTTAAGCACTTTCTGTAACAGTGGGAAAAAGTTTGATCAATTTGAGAATAAAGTTCAAATCTGTCATGAGAATGAATTAAAGATTTAAAGGGCTTATGTTTGATTTTTTATCAAACTTCAGAAGATCTAAATTGAGCTTCACAGAAAAAAAATTAAAAAAGGGAATGTATGCTTTCGGAAAAGTAGAAAGAAGAACTGTAGAGGGTAGTAGAACGATGAGATAAATTGATGTAGTTTTTTGTATGTAATTTTTTATGTATTGATTATATGTATTTTTATTTACTTTTCATTTAAAATAATGTAGTTTTTTTTAATTTTTTTATGTATTTTATTAATTTTAAATTATTGTTGTTAATTTTATTAATTTTAAATTAAATTAATTTCATTTAAATTAATTTTTTTGTTGGAGACCGAAATTAATGGTATTGAGAAGACCAAAATTAATGAGATTATTGGGAAGACAAATAGGAGAGAAATATCTACAATATTTAATACCGAAATTAATGGAATTTTTTAGAAGACAAATAGGAGAGAAATATCTCCAACATTTAAGATTGAAATTAATGGTATCGAGAAGACCGAAATTAATGGGATCATTGAGAAGACAAAGGTGAAAAGTATTTACAAAATTTAAGGAATATTTTCAAGTTGATTATTATTAATTAATGGTTTTTGTTATGCATTGATGCATAAGTTACGAAAATTTGCATTCCGTTAAAAAGTTTCAATTTTAGGTATCATATTATACTTTTGAATGTAATTATTTTATTCCAAATCTGAATCAAATCTTTTACAAACAAAAAAAACATAGAGAAATATATTAGGTAGTTATTATGATTGAAGATTAAAATATATTCTTTTAGTTTCTTAACTTTTGGTTTTTAGGTTTTTTTTATTCAATATTTTTTTCATAGAAATCAGTTACTATAAAAAAATCAGTTACTAAGAGAAGAAAAAAATCAATTACAAATTAGTTACAAAAAGTATGAAAATATGGTGTGATTCATTAATTAATAGAAGATAAATTTTTAATAGAAGAGAATTTAATGGGATCATTGAGAAAAACGAAATTAATGGCATTGAGAAGACCAAAATTAATGAGATTATTGGGAGCACAAATAGGAGAGAAATATTTACAATATTTAATACCGAAATTAATGGGATTATTGAGAAGACAAATAGGAGAGCGATATCTCTAACATTTAAGATCGAAATTAATGACATTGAGAAGACCAAAATTAATGGGATTATTGAGAAGATAAATAGGTGATAAATATTTACAACATTTAAGGAATATTTTCAAGTTGATTATTATTAATTAATGATTTTTGTTATGCATTGATGCATAAGTTACGAAAATATGTATTTCATTAAAAAGTTTCAATTTTAGGTATTATATTATTTTTTTGAAAAATAATTATTTTATTCCAAATCTGAAGCAAATCTTTATCAAACAAAAAAACATAGAGAAATATATTAGGTAGTTATTATGATTGAAGATTAAAATATATTTTTTTTAGTTTCTTAACTTTTGGTTTTTTAGGTTTTTTTTATTCAATATTTTTTTCATAGAAATAAGTTACTATAAACAAAAAAAAATCAGTTACTAATAGAAGAAAAAAAAAATCAATTGCTAATTAGTTACTAAAAGTATGAAAATATGGTGTGATTCATTAATTAATAGAAGAGAACTTAATGGGATCATTGAGAAGACCGAAATTAATGGCATTGAGAAGACCAAAATTAATGGGATTATTGGGAAGACAAATAGGAGAGAAATATTTACAAATACTTAATACCAAAATTAATGGGATTATTGAGAAGACAAATAAGAGAGCAATATCTCCAACATTTAAGATCAAAATTAATGGGATCATTGAGAAGACAAATAGGTGATAAATATTTACAACATTTAAGGAATATTTTCAAGTTGATTATTATTAATTAAAGGTTTTTGTTATGCATTGATGCATAAGTTACGAAAATTTGTATTTCATTAAAAAGTTTCAATTTTAGATATTATATTATTCTTTTGAATATAATTATTTTATTCCAAATCTGATTCAAATCTTTTTCAAACAAAAAAACATGGAGAAATATATTAGGTAGTTATTATGATTGAAGATTAAAATATATTTTTTTTTAGTTTCTTATCTTTTGGTTTTTTAGGTTTTTTTATTCAATATTTTTTCATAGAAATCAGTTACTATAAAACAAAAAAAAATCAGTTACTAATAGAAGAAAAAAATCAATTGCTAATTAGTTACTAAAAGTATGAAAATATGGTGTGATTCATTAATTAATAGAAGAGAACTTAATGGGATCATTGAGAAGACCGAAATTAATGGCATTGAGAAGACCAAAATTAATGGGATTATTGAGAAGACAAATAGGAGAGAAATATTTACAAATATTTAATACCGAAATTAATGGGATTATTGAGAAGACAAATAGGAGAGCAATATCTCCAACATTTAAGATCGAAATTAATGGGATCATTGAGAAGACAAATAGGTGATAAATATTTACAACATTTAAGGAATATTTTCAAGTTGATTATTATTAATTAAAGGTTTTTGTTATGCATTGATGCATAAGTTACGAAAATTTATATTTCATTAAAAAGTTTCAATTTTAGGTATTATATTATTCTTTTGAATATAATTATTTTATTCCAAATCTGATTCAAATCTTTTTCAAACAAAAAAACATGGAGAAATATATTAGGTAGTTATTATGATTGAAGATTAAAATATATTTTTTTTTTAGTTTCTTATCTTTTGGTTTTTTAGGTTTTTTTATTCAATATTTTTTTCATAGAAATCAGTTACTATAAAACAAAAAAAATCAGTTACTAATAGAAGAAAAAAATCAATTACTAATTAGTTACTAAAAGTATGAAAATATGGTGTGTTTCATTAATTAATAGAGGAGAACTTAATGGGATCATTGAGAAGACCGAAATTAATGGCATCGAGAAGACCAAAATTAATGGGATTATTAGGAAGACTAATAGGAGAGAAATATCAACAATATTTAATACCGAAATTAATGGGATTATTGAAAGAGAAAAGAAAAAGCTATTTGCAGAGAAAAGAAAATATATTTTCATTTCTTCCCGCTTGAATTAAATTTGTTTAATAAAGACTTACACATAATATTTATTCAGTTACTTTCAAATTAGTTACTAAAAAATAAGAGAAAAGAAAAAACTATTTGCAGAGAAACAAATAAAGATGATGATTTTTATACAGGAATACTTAATGCACTTTAACATTTAAGAGTAAATGCCCAAATTGGTCCTTTAATTTTTTTATGTGGTCATATTTAGTCTCTGAAAAAATAAAGACCCAAATTAGTCCTTGAAAATTTTTTTATTAGACAATTTCGTCCTTGAAAAAAATAAAGTTACCAAATAGTCCCTGAAATTTTCTTCCATGAGACAATTTGGTCCCCCAAAATAATTTTGTGGGACAATTTAATCCCTAGAAATTTGGACTAAATCGGACGAAATTAGAGGTATTAATTTGGGTTTCTCGATCAGGTTTATCGAGTAAGTTCAAATCGACAAAATTGACGACGACCTTACGTGAAGTCAAAATTTTCAAGGACCAATTTCTCTCATAGAAAAAACATTAAGGACTATTCTCATATGAAATTTTTTTGGTAAAGCCCAATATGTGCCTATGAAGTTTTTTTGATAGCTTTCCTATATGAAGTTTTTTTTGGTAAATCCCAACTAATAAATAAATATACAACATGCTTTTTATCAAATAATATTTAATAAAAACTTTCTTAATTTTTATATAATATAAATATTTAATATGTTACTCAATTACTAAATAATACCCTTCCCTCTTTCGCCCGTACATGTGCACGGGCTTGCTTACTAGTTTAATTTAGAATTAGGTTGTTAAAATTGGAATATAGAGTAGGTTTTGTAGAATTAAGCCTTGTAACTATTCCATAATCATGCCTTAAATGCTAACTAATGATTAGAAAGAAATTAGTTTGGAAATTGAAATGACAAGGACTTAAAATCAGTATGGTTTGCTTTCAGGTCTGCTGTCACTAACCGGTTAGTGGATCTTGTAAACCGGTTAGTGTCCGAGAGAAATGAATAAATAAATAAATTCATTGCAATAATCATGGAGAGCTTTATTTTGCATAGATGTTATACTAGTTGGTTATTGATTGGAGACCTCATGGAATTGACAATGAATAATGATGATATGACGAATATAATAATGCATGATGATTATATAGCTCCGATATGAGATCGTGTGCCTGAATGAATTGCTCCGATATGAGATCGTGAGCCTGAATGAATAGCTCTGATGTAAGATCATTGAGCTTAAATGATACCGTATAGTACGGTGTGGCCGCTATACGAAGACATGTGGAATGGTGTGGCCGCCATATGTATGTGATTCCGTATAGTACAGTGTGGCAGCTATACGAAGACATGTGGACCAATGTGGCCGCCATATGTGTGTGATTCCATATAGTACGGTGTGGTCGTCATGTGTATATTGATGATGATTACTCTTGATAATTGAAATGCTGATGATAATTAACATATTAAAGGTGCATCTCATGCATGATGTTACGAGAATCGTAAAATGAGTAAGGTGCATGCGGGATTAGGAGACCATATAGTACGGTGTGACCGCTGTACGAGACGATTGGAACGGTGTGGCCGCCACCGTTGAAATGATAAGGACCTAGGACTATTGGTGGACAATGGTTCAGGGATCATCCCCTTGTTCATTTTGGGATCGTGGTAGATGGGGTTCTAGTATAGAATGGTGTGGCCGCTATACAGGTTGTGAAAACATCGAGCGCGCGACTGCCCATCCCAAAGTGTTGTTTTTATGGAAGTGATGAAAAGAATGTTTTGAGAGACGTACATGCATTGCATGAAAGATTAATGATATTATTTATTGTTTGTTAAGACACTTGAGCATGCATTCATTACATTGAAATGATATCTATGATGCTTGTATTTGAAAAATCATATAATCTGCTTATACGATATGACAAGTGACTTACTCCCATACTACCACATCGGTGGTGGTAGGTTCTGTTGAATGACAAGTCAAAGGCATCTCCTGTTAGAGTTACATGTTCGATAGCAAAGACAGCCAAGATGACATCTTGTTGTCCAAATCCTCTTATTAAAGGATAAAGTTGTGAAGACCATATGTTCTGGGTGTCAAGAGGGATTTTTGGGAAATTTTATATTCTTAAATTTACACTAATATAATATGATATTAATAAGCAATGCTTTTGGTTTTCACATTCTTTTGGAAAAAGGTTTTTATAAATTCGCATTTTTAAAGGTTTTTACAAATTTGATAGCAAAAATAAACATGAATGACCAATTTAAAACCAAAAAAACATAAGGGACCAATTTAAAATTGAAAACTAAGATAAGGGACCAAATGAGTAATTTAGCCAATATTTTAAATCGGGATCCTTTTTTGACATTTCGAACATTCAGAATTAATTTTCATCAATAAATTTGTTTAGAATGTCCAAAATGATGGAAATAAAAAAAAAAAAAACAAAATAGTTTTCATTAAACTTGAGTTTAGAAGCATATTGACACTTATTTCGAAACTTCAAATTGACGAATTATTGAGATTGACTTTTACCAATATTACGTGAAAATAGGAGGAGAACAAAAAATAAAATAGTCTTAGAATCTCGTGAAAATTTGCAAAAATTTAAAAATATCAAAAAAAAATATTTTTTCAAAGACACATTTTTCAAAAAAAAAAAAGCTTTAAAACTTGTTAATTTAAATTTCTAACAAAGCAGAAATCGAAACAAACTAAAATCATATTTTAAATTTTATAAATCATAAAAATACAAATTTATAGTACTTGTTTTAATCATAAAATACGTTTTGAAAACTAGGATGCACTAAAAAATTAATTACAGTGCTTGCGTTACAAAAACACTTTATTAAATCCTTCTGATTAGTATAAAGATATTACCAACGAGTGTCATAAGGACATTGTTTAAGGAATCCATTAAAAGAAAATAAACTTGTATTAAAAATCTAAGTTCATAATTCTCGATGTTTTAAATTAAGCGTTTTTTAAAATAAAACTACTTAATTACTGCCTCATTAGCATTTTCCTTAAAATAATTACGGAAAACTAATGCTGGTTTTTTTTTTTTTTTTAAATCAAGGATGTCCTCCGGCCGATAGCTAGAAACCAATCCCTTTCGAGGCGGAGTCATCGAAGTGGGTACATCCTCTTCCAACAAAGTCTTTTCCATACCCACGACAGAAGTCGAATCCCTTATCATGCTTAAAAAAACTCAGCTATCGTGCTGGACTTTGTTGGTTTACGAATTACTAATTGATCGGAGAAAACCGACGTCATGTTACAAATTATGTGAGGGTAAAAGTGCACATCCATGTGATTTGCAAAATGATTCCATATTAAATGGCATCACAACTTGCTCTTTTATGAATTTCCTAGAATTTCGTAGAATGAAAAAATTTTCAAGAATGTCGCCATGGTTTCACTCCCCTTCCTTTTTTGTTTCATATGTTTACAGTTTTCTATAAAATTGCAAATTTTTATTGATGATTTTACCAAAGTAAAACTTGATTCTAGCACAGCATGGAGAATTGGATATTGCATAGATCCACACCCTAAATTAGGAAAAATTATTGCATGGGTCAGGGTCAATGATCTCAATTCAGCAATTCCATCCAAATTCTTAATTTGAAATATTTTAAGAAAATGTATATAGAAATATTTCAAATTAATGGTATCAATAAAATTGAGATTATTAATCTCAGACCATGCAATAATCTCTCGTAAATTAGATATTTGATTCGATTGGTATACTTTTCCATCCCTTGAATCTAATTTATTCACGTTTCATTCATTCCAAATTTGTTGTCATATATAGCTCATGATTCTAACTACTATTTTAAGAGATGGAAAGGTTTCATTTTCATCTCTGATCTCTTGCAACAAAAAATGGGTTTAGAAGATTATGCACAAGGGTCTGTCCTCTTAGGAAACAATGCTTTTGTGAACAAACTTCTCTCAAACCAATCCTTTTCTGATCACTCCTCATCAATGCATGGTGGCTACTACTGTGACGAGAAGAAGTGTATGGTTCCATTCACATGGGAAGAGGAACCAGGCACACCAAAACAATCACCAAAACTAAACATTACTTCATCACCCTTTATCCCTCCACCAGCCACGTTGTTGAGTCCCCTGAATGAACCGAAACCTTCTTCTTCGGTTCAACCAAGATCTTTCTTTCGCAAGCTAAAGCCTTGGAGAACCACCAAGCCTAAGAATAGGGTTCAGATAGAGTTTGAGTGTAACCTCAACAATGATGCAGTACACGAGTTTCATGAACTTGGACACCGTGAGAGTTGCGTTTCAGATTGTGATGACATTTTTTCTTCACCTGGTGTGTCAAAATCTTTGTCCCAATCTTCGGCAAGATCAAGTTCAGCAGGTTTTTCATCCAAAGGGTTAGCATTAGCAACGGTATCTTCAAAAATTTGCATCTGTATGTGCCAGAGGGGTGCTTAGACGGTTCTTTTAGTTTCTGGTTATATGATTGACAAAATTAGTGATTTAATATTATTGAGTTCTGTTCGGAATAAAAAGACATTGAAATTGTATTTAACACTCTTTCTAAATTATAGAGTACCATAAAAAATTGAATTTCTAAACCTATTTAAAAATGATACTTCTGTTAAAAAAAATGGCACTTCTTCCATGCAATCAATTGAAATTGAGATAGTAGTCAAACAACTTACTAATAAATTAATAGTTGGGTGATAAGTCATGTAAGGAGATACGCAAGTCATCATTTAGTATTCAAACTTGAATAACGTGTTATTTTACTATTAATTTTATTATTGGGTTATTATACTACCCTATCAATTTTTATTGCATGGTAAAAATATTCTTAAAAAAAAGTTATAACCAAATTATTAAAAAAAAATAAAACTAAATTGAAAAAAATTAAAACAAAAATAAAATCTGAAAATAATTAAAAAGACAAAATCAATAATCTTGATATTAAATCGATGAGTGCACGAGGTTTAAGAGAGATTAAGAAACGGAGATATTTGTATAAAGTTCTACTCTCTCCATTCCTTGATTAATGTTTTTTTTTTAAAGAATTTTTTGTTTTTTTATATGTTGTTTTGAGAATTTCAAGAGTGTAAAGAAATGTTATTTTTCATATTTGTCCCTATTAATAATTCTTTGTATATATAAGTAGCGGAAATCAAAAAATTAATGACTACTATAGAAAGAGAAAATGTATAATGGGGAAAAACATAATTTACTTATATTGGAAATTTAATTAATGATTACATTTCTTAAAATGCGTGTGTTTTGTTTGAAATAAGACAGATAAATAGGAACAGAGGGAATACTTCAGTAAATGGATAAACAATACTCCATCCGTTTCATAAGTAGTGTATTTTAAGATTATGCATGAGTTTTAAGAAATTAAAAAGTGATATAAGATTGAATTTGGGGTATTTCGGTTTTAATGCCCTTATATAATCATTATTGAAGAGAAAAAAAGATATTGAAGGTGAAAAAGAGAACGTGATAAATAAGTGTGTGTTAGGAAAAATAGCATTAATTATGTATTGGATTTTGTAAAAGAATAATATATATGAAATATGTAACAAAAATTCTATAAACAATACATATGAAACAGAGGGAGTAGAACTCTTTCTTGCTAAAAAATCCACTCTTTATGTCCCAATATATAAGACCTTTTTGATAGATTTCATAAAATTGGTTAATTTAGTTAATGGTATTAGAAATGTGAACATTTGATATGTATTTTCAAAACTATCCTTAATAATTAATATAATATTTAAAATCTAAAAAGTATTAAATACAAATAGGGGTGTTTATGAAAATAAGTAATTAATTTTCATTAAAAATTGGAATAGGGTCATATAAATAAGAACAAATATAAATTGTTAAAAATGTCTTATATTTAAGGATGGAGGTAGTATTAAATTTTTGACAAGTTAAAAAAAATATTTTTAATGTTTTGTTTTTTCAAATCAAACAATAATCAAAATAAATATTTAATGTATGATTTTTTGATTAACCAATTATAGAATATAAAATGCAATTTTAATTTTTTTATTCATTACTTTAATTTTGATTTGGAACAAATTTTTTTAACTTGTACACCTACCCTCGATTTGACATATAAGGAAAAAACAAATATACTTATTTTGATTTAAAATATAAGTAAAAGTAACTAGCTTTCTTAAATTTTGTTTCATTCTCAATACTACTTTTCTAAAACATCCATAGAAAATTGTTATATTATTTAATTTTTGTTTCATTCTCAATATTACATTCCTAAAATACCTCTTTTTTTTATAAATTTGAGAAAATTAAATACAATTAACTTCCTTAAAATACATAACTTTATTTTTTTTCCAAATATTCTAAACCGGAGGAATATACAATACTTCCTCCGTCCTTATATATAAGACCATTTTGGAAGATTTTACGACCATTAAGAAAGTTGGTTAATTTATTTAATGGTATGGGTAATGTGAATATTTAATATGTATTTTCAAAATTACCTTTATTAATATTATTAGGAATCTAAAGAGTGTTAAATAAATAAGGGTGTTTGTGGAAAGAAGTTATTAATGGTCATTGAAAATTGGTATAGGAACTTATAAATAGGGATAAAATAAAAGTGTCAAAAAGGTCTTATATTTAGGGACGGAAATAGTAATATCTACTCCCTTCGATTTCATATATAAGAAAAAAAAACTAACTTCACACCTATTAAAAAAGTTAGTTTAGTGCTTTTAATTTCTTGAGTTGATAAAAAAAAAGATTACTTTAGAAAATATGCATTGGGAAATGAAACAAAAATTAAATGATACAACCACTTGATTAAGATATTTTAGGAATGATTATATTAAAAATAGAGAGTTAGTTAAATTTTGGTTATATTTGAGACCACCAATAAGTTGTTTTTATTTACTTATATTTGAGACCAGAAGGAGTATTTAATATAATGCAAGATTCATTTATTTAAGGGAAAAGCTTAGTAGTACAAAGGAAATTCGTACAAAAGATTTTGAGTCTGCCATGTACACATTTCTTTTATTTGCCAATTGCATCTGAATAGTTTTGCTAATTGCATCTGAATAGTTAAGCATCATTGGTTAAAGAGAAATTCGTTGCTTTTCGTGTGCCTTTTTTTGTACTGAATAGCAATGCTCTTTAATTATTTAAACAACGTAAGGTAACAATATGATATTAAAAATTAATGAATCATCAAATTTTATTTTTTGGCTTAATTACATTTTTGTCTTTTATCTTATTTTCAAGATTCACTTTGATCTTTAATATTTATTTTGATCCTTTATCTTTTTTCAAGAAATTTAATTTGATCCTTATGTAACAATAATAATATTAGTTTTACTCGTAATATTCACACTTATTATATTTCATTGATAGAACTTAACAAATATTTATACGGTTCTATCTCGATAGAGCTCCTAATGTCATCTTCATTCAAATCTTTATCACATTGTCATTTTTATCCATATCAATCAACCATATCGCGAGTCAGCTTGCTTCATCATTTTCGAAGCAGTACCACTGTTTCTATTCTTATCGGTTGGTGACTTTAAATATTTCCAAATTTCGGCAGCATTTGCCATTTTTCGATTATGAGTGTGAATATTTCGATAAAACTAATATGCTATGATAAAAGGACCAAATTGAATGTTAAAAAAAAAGGGACCAAAATCAGTTTAAAAAAAGATTAAAGACCAAAATGAATCTTGAAATTAAAATAAGAGAAAGGACAAAAAATATAATTAAGCCTCATTTTTTTTATAACTAAATGTATCTTTCCTTACTTACTCAATAAAAAATATATTATACAATTTTTATGATTATTTATTTATTATTTTTACTTTAATTTAGGACTAAAGTTTTTACATTTTTTTACCAAGAAAGTAACAATTAATACAGTTCATTAATTACAAATAAAAATTATATTACATATTAACATCATTATTCTCTATCTTTATTAATAAATCACATTATTTTTCATGATAATTTAGTGTCTCATTCTTTAATTACCCAATATATAATTTTTAAAAGATTTAATTTAATATTTTTACTTTAATTTTCAAAAGATTTTTTACTTTGATTGGGTTGGGTGCTAAATCTCCTCAAAACCCAACCCAACCCGCCTCATTACACCCCTAGCTAATGTCGATAGATAATGAACCAATTGCTATTTAAGTTTTACACATTACTCCGTCAATTCCAATATCTTGATCAAAAATTAAAAGTCAAGCACATCAGCGAAAATAAAATAATATTTGTTTAATGAAAATAAGATATATTTGTTTAATATGATGCAAGATTCATTCATTTAAACAATTGAAGGTAATAATATGATATTAAAAATTAATGGATTATCAAATTTTTTTATATAATTAAATGTATCTTTTCTTACTTATTCAATAACTCAATAAAGAATATATTATACAATTTTTAAGATTTTTTATTTATTATTTTTACTTTAATTTGAGACAAAAGTTTTTAGCTTTTTTTTAATCAAGAAAGTAACAATTATTGCAATTCATTAATTACATAGAAAAATTATACTACATATGCAAATCATTATTCTCTATCTCTATTAATAAATCATATTGTTTTTATTCATAATTTAGTGTCTCATTATTTAATTACCCAATATAAAATTATTAAAAGATTTGATTTATTATTTTTACTTCAATTTTAGATAATTTTATTTTATTTTTTGACCAAAATATATAATGGGACGGAAGAAGTATTATTTTGATTTCTAACATTATTTAAAAAAAAATCAATATCAATGTGAGTAACAATTAAAAATCATTGTAAGCAAAAGGGAAAAAGTCAATATATTTTTAATATATTCCAATAGAAAAAGCAAAAAGGCCCATTATTCACTTTTAAAAAAATATATCCATGCTTGAGTACTATTATTCTTAATGAATTTGGCTCCTTTAATTTGGCTGCTTACTCGATCGGGTTTGGGCTCGGGTTATGATTGGGTTGGGGCAATAAGATCCGAACGAAATTCGGGTTATAAACTCATCTGACTAAACCTAGTAGTGGACTACCTTTTTAACTCGATTGGGCAAGGTTTTAGGGTGATATTAAGGGGGTTGACTCGGCCCGAAATATGTCTGAATCTAATTTTATTAAAGCGAGTCAAAAAGGTATGATATCCATTTGGGTTGTATTTTGATAATCTAAAAAGGGCGCCTCCCACAGCAGTTTAAGAGTGATTTTCGCAATTCAAAAATATATTTAAAAAAAAAGTTATCAACAAAATTATTGAATTCCATTTAAGGTTGATAATGGTACCAATTCTTTTATGAAAAGAAAACAAAAAAATATTAAAGAAAGAAACTAGTGACGATGTTTGGCGCTTTAAAGATTAGTAGGGACCTTTAAATGTTCATTATCCACATAAACATGATTGCAGTGGCTTATATTTCATAAAATTAGAATTAACCTATACCACAAGAATTAATAATATCATGCGATTTGAATAGTAATTGAGGATCAAATCATAAGGATAACAACATATGTGCTCCTCTTTTATCAAATCCACAAAATAAAATCCTAAACAAGATTTCAAGTTTTCATGTTTACGATATCAAACCAAACTAAAAACCCTTAACAAGAATTTAAATAAGAACGTTGTGGCAATAACAGAAAGGGAGGGTCCCAAGCATAGGAGAATTGAACAGTAGTAAAACCCTGCAAGGTGTTTCCTTTGATAAGGGAGCAGCTATCACCTTCTTTTGAAAGAACGTTTGGGTCAACAGGTTCTGTAGTCTGGAACCCTGTGCATGAGAGCTTTATCTGGCTTTGAGGACAGGCACAGTGGTTGATCACAGACACGTTCCACTCTGGCTTGCCTTGAATTTCCCTGCCACTTCTTTGAGTTCCTATTTGGATGTCGTTAAGAGAACAGCCACAAAACCCTGAAATATTTGAGGGACACAAAAAACGAAAGAAAACAGAGGAAAGACAGAGGATCGGTTAGGAAAGTGAAATGAGTGAAGACCAATATATATAAATAAATAAATAAAGCTGAGGGATTAACCATGATCACACCTTTGATGATAATCGTGAAGAAGATGATTGACAAAAGACACTTCATGATGTTTGTCGCCATTGTCTTTGGTTATTTGGTTGTCTAATTAACTACTTCAACTCTACTCTATAAGGTTCTAGGCAGGACCACACTTGAAAAGAAAAAAAGGAAAAATTGAAATTCCAAGTATATATATTAAAGAAAGAAATGTTAATGTTAATCATTGCCCTAAAGAATGAATGGATACAAGTATAAAATAGTTAGGCTAAAATGAATTGTTGACACGTGGCATTTTAGTTGTCTAACTATATCGATTAAAAAAAATTTCAAATTAAAAATTAAAAAAATAAAAATAAATTTTTTTTAAAAATTAATTTATTTTAATAATATTTATAATTATATCTATATTTTAATAATATTAAAATATAAATATATTATCTTTAAAAATATATACTACCTCCGATCCTTACTATAAGAAAGAATAACCGAAATCACACTTATTAAGAACATTAGTTGAATGTATTTAATTTTCTCAAAATCATAAAAAATGACTACTTTGGAAAAGTTGTATTGTGAATAAAACAAAAATTAAATGAGATCACTACTTTCTAAAAACATATTAGGAATAATTGTATTGGAATAGAAAGTAGATTAATTTTCTTATATTTGGGACCAAAATATGTATGCACTCTTTTTCTTATAATAGAGACTATAAGGAATATATACTAAGAAACACTTGTTTTTTTTCAATTTTTTATTAATTAATAATTAAAATGCCATGTGTCGGTACACAATTGTCAAACACTATTATAGCTATTATAGGGGACGATCTTTCTTTTTTTAAAAATAAAAAATAGGGGACAATAATATTAGTTGCTTAACAGTAAAATAATGGAAGGACGAAATGCACAATGAATTAACTTAAGGGACAATTTTAGTGGAAAAAAAAAAAGTAGAGGGTTGGTATTGCCTGAGAGAGGGTGTAACATCATGATTTGATAACTTGAAATTAACTTAATAAATTATAAAACTAAGGTAATTTAAAGGGTATTCTTTTTTAAAACACGTATAAGAAATTATAACTTAGCAAAATGATTCTCCGACGAATAACACATTCATTGTTGTCATTGCTTCAAGTATCAAACCAGGACATCATATTGTAAAATCCTTTCTTGTAATCAATATCACTTACATTTTCTCATAGCATAATCAAAACTATAATAAACCAAGACACAAAGTTAATTAAAAAGAGGCAAGAGCCCATTGAGTACATAAAATGTGGAATGTAAAAAGTTAGGATACATAATAAGGGTGCATAACCATGGGGTCCTTAAACAAAACAACCAAAAGAAGAACTACTTATCCTTATCTCATCCACGATTCAGTGCTAGTGTATCCATCATTATCGTCGATCGGGTCGACGAGAACATATATACTGGGGAGTCCTAATCATTTAATATGGTTGAGTGGAGTGTATTTAAAAAATACTAAAAGTTTTTTAATGAAGATTGCATGTTCATATCTAGGAATATTGCTAAAGCTGATGCGTTGAAGATTTAAGAGATTGAGAATAAAAGTTAAAAACACAATTAGCTTAAATCACTATAGCAGTTTTGGTCTTAGATCACGTCCAAAAATCGTGGTAAAATTCCTAAAAATCATGGCCTGATCTTTAAACCACGGTTTTTCATGCGTAGTAGTTGCGGCCGTGTATTATTCTTATAGATCATGGTTTTTAGGCTTTCGGCCATGGTTGTACAAAATTGTCGCTTAAAAATGTGGAATAAGCCATGGTTTTATATCAAGCATTTAGGCCATGGTTTTCCTTACATCTTTTTTACCACGTTTTTTTTTTCAAGCATGTAGACAGCTGAGGTATGGTGTTTGGCACAAGTTAGTGCCAGATGAGTAGTGTTGGTTTTGGGCGTGTGTCAAACACATGGATACCTCTAAAAAGAGAGGTGTTAGTACTTCATAAATTGCGGATGATGATGATGTAGTTGAATTTAGAAGATTTGGTTTGTGTTTTGTGTATCACAAAGATTTTATTGATTAAGATAAATTTTATCAGGGCATTGATTCAGCAGCTTGAAAAAATGCAAGGTTTTGAAACTTTACTCACGTGGACCAATAATTAAATGACTTTTGTTAAAATGATGCCATGTCACCATATTTATTTTTAATAAATATATTTTCTTTGATTTCACTCTAGTCCTCATATTCAAACATTTTTATAACTAATCCAAACTAATTAAACACCATGGTCATCTCATTCGAAGCTCCAATCCTACTTTGTTGTCTTCTCAACCCTTCCAATGCCTTGGATCATCCATGAAATGCAACACCCATAAAGACCGTTGCAACTTTTGTTGCATCATCGTCGATCGACACCACATACTCATCAAACGCCATTGCCACCATTATGTGCAAGACTCCAATAGAATTTGGAGCCAAATCTGATTTGTGAAAGGAGAGGAAGATATTGTGAATAAAATCAAGAGAGTTCACTAAAATGATGTCATAATTTGTATAATGCCACAATTACTAGAGGTTTTGTTGCAGAAGAGGAATAGAGGAAGACAATGAAATCAAGAGGAAACCTTGTGTTGTGTCTGGGATGTCTGTCGTGTCCCAGTCCAAGTTTCCAAGACGAAGATTAGACTGGTTTTGATGTATGACGTTGGCAACTAGTCCTCGATGAAGGAACGTAGCAGCCTAAGTCAGCATTTTAGTGTGTGTTTGTGTGAGATGAGTTGGAAATACCTGAGAATTCAAGTGGTATATATAGGATTGTTTGGGTGACTAGGGTATGCAACTTGGCGAGATCAAGCTTATCGGGTTGTTGGGGATAACGAAAATCTCGGAAGGCGTGGTTATCTCAATCAACTTATCAGTTGGTATAAGCAATCATGTTGAGAGTCACGCTGATAACGTAACCTAAGTCAACCTGGATAACCTGGATTGGAATAAAGGCTTGGACAATATGGGCTTGGGCCCTTCTGCTTATCTAGTTGTACCTGGACCTGGCCAACGTGGTTATCTTGTTCGCTTTAGTCAGCATGGCCAACTTGGTCAACCTGATCAACTTGGCTTAGTCATAGTCCACTATACCTTGTTTTTATTTTATTATTTTTTTTAAGAATAACAAAGTATAACAATTTCATTTAATTTATTCTAGGGGAAGTATGTTGTTGCCTTGTCCGATTAACTGTTCCAACATTTTTTGCAAATTTCAATAAATATAATTAAAAAAAAAAATACATCTATTCCTCCTTCCCTGTTCTGTGACCAAAAAAAAACAACAATCGAGGCATAAAAGGTTCTTCCATAGAGAAGAGAGTAATGAATGTCATAGTTGAGAATTTGACATTGGAGGATTCATGACCGTATAGCATGAAAAACAAAATGGGACCAGTCATTTGACAGTGCAAATTAATACATTTGTCCTTATTTTATTTAACGATGTGTTGAAGGTATCAAAACCTTTCAACTTACGAAGGTTTTCTAGAAATTCCCATTTTATTATAATGATTTTTACGTCTCTAAATGAATTAGTGTTTTGCTAACCGATTTCGATGATCCATAATCATAAAAATATGTCTCATAAACCATTACCTATATATAGTTGTCACGATGTTATGCTTAATAATATAACTCCAATTTTATTTGGTTACCAAATTAAATAAAGTGGTAAGTCTTTTTTAAAACCATTAATCACACCCAAACGTTGTACAAATTAAATACTGGAAGGCATTACCAGGAAAAAAAAAATACTGATTAATATGATATTACTATTTTGGTTACTGTATCAAATCCAAAGTGGAGTACATACTACATACTCCTTGAATTCCTAGTTAACCAGAAATTCTAAGGCATATGCCTTGTTTTTCTCGTCACCACCAGAAAACGTGAGGTCTAGCACCCCATCCGTTTTTATTTTTTTAACTGTCACAATCATTTTATCCCCTATATAAATAAAGCGAATTAATCCTTTATCATTGACTCATAGTTATACATGCTACAAACCCTTAAAACAAAAGACAATATTCAACAACAATGGCTTCAAAGAAAACCATGGCTGCGCTCTTGATCTGCTTGGTGATTGCTATGGCCTTCGTTGATAAGGCTGAAACTCTTTCTGATTGTGCCAAAGAATGCATGCCTGTGTGCTTGAAAGAGAAAGGTGCAACCATTCCTGCATGTGGCCCTGCTTGTGAGGAGTATTGCAATCAAGTTAATGGAAAAAAGAAATAATGTTTAGGTACATAGTTACGAACTCAGGCACTTAGGGAAAAACCTCAAGTGTCTCAGGCAGAGCCTTCTTTTATATTCCTTAGTTTTATTAATTGGAACTTTGATGATTCCAGCTGACATTGTAATAAGACTATCATTATTGGGTACAGTTTGTCACCAGTTATCAACTGCATGACCGGCCCAAAATTTTGTCTTTTAATATATATACCTCTTATCATATTAATAAATAGTTGTTTGTTTGTTTTATTAAAAGTTACTCCCTCCGTCCCTAATTATAAACTTCTCTTGAGTAAAAAAATTTAGTTTTAAAAATAAGACCCTCCTGTAATTTTTTCCCAAATTACCCTTACATCTAATCATTGTGGTCTAAGTTTTTGTGAGAAGAAATAAATAAAATTGTATTGGAATATGAAATGGAGTTTGTTTAATGGAGCTTGTTTAATGTTGTAAATGACTTGAAAATTGATTCACTGCATTAAATATAGATAATGAAGTATCTAGGAATTAAATTAATTATTGAAAAATGAAAAAAAATTATGTTCTAATAATTGGTAGATGGATATTTTTGGAAGAACATATCAATTTTAATATAGAATTCAACAACATTGGTGGACGTAAAAATGTCCAAGAGGGCTTTATAATTAAGGACGGAGGAGTACTTTTTAATTTTTGTAAGATATTTATTATTTTTTCTTTTATTTGTCGGTGTTTATTAATTTGAAATAATCCATTTGCAAATACATTTTTTAAATTTAAAAAAAAACATAACCAGCCTCTCTTAATTTTTGCATTATAGTTAATTATATGACCTATATACTTTACTATACAATTGTAATGAATACTTTGTTTGTATGTATTGTAAGAATTTGAACCGTGTATGAACACTATTATATCCATCATAACATGTAGACTTGAAATTGAAATTATGTTATTAAAACATTGATCGACGAAATCAACATGAGTTGAGACGAGTGGTAAGTGGCTCGGACTTGCTTAAGCAAGATCTCGAATTCGATTCCTTGTGAATGCAAAAAATTATGTTGGAAAACTCACCTGTCATAGCTAGACACGCAACCCAGGTTACTTGAGGAACCGGATAGAGAACAAAAAAAATATTGAACGAATCTAAATAGCACTCTTGTAATCCATTAAAAAGATTCTTCGTTGATAAAGAGTTAAGAAATACCTTTTAGACATTCTAAAGGATTCATCCACTATTGAACATAAGAAAAATTTGAATCATTAAAACTAGTAACCCACAGCCAAGATTTCATAGATATGTGATCCAATAGATTCATCAAGGACTTATTATTGAAAACTAGGGAGTAAGCCCGTGCATTGCGCCAAACGTACCATACATTTAAATGATAAAATAACCTTTTTTAAGTATAAATTTTCAATACAATTATTTAATCAGCAGAATAATTTTTAGTAATAATAATAATATTGTTATAAATAAGTTTAGTTTTGTAGATATTTAATTGATAATTATTATAGTTATTATTATTCGTATTAGTTATTAGTATTAGTGGTTAGTGTTATATTAATATTGTGAATATTACTTTTGATGTTATTATCATTATTATTTATTATTATTATTTATTATTCGTTATGTATTATGTATTATTATTTATTATTTTATTATATTGAATAATATTATTATGTTCAATACATAATGTTTGGGCCTGCTCAAATTTTTTGTTTAAAGTGAAACAGTTGTTTTTGTAAGATGCCCAAAATAAGCATATTGTATTGTATAAGGTTAGCTCAAATAAAGGATTTCTTCATTTTCAAGATTTTTATTTTGTAATTTTTTATTTTTTTTAAGACAAATGAAGTATTTTAAATAATTTTTTTTTAGTTTTCTTAACTTCAATCCTAAAAACTCATAATCTTTTGATTTTTTCAAGATAATAAAGTTTATCCCTTTTTAGATTCCTATTCTCAACCCAAGATTATTAAAAACTCTTATTTTAATAATTTTCGTAACTTATGCATCGATGCATAACAAAAACCATTAATTAATAATAACCAAGTTGAAAATATTCCTTAAATGTTGTAAATATTTTTCACCTATTTGTCTTCTCAATGTCATTAATTTCGGTCTTAAATGTTGTAGATATTTCTCTCATATTTGTCTTCTCAATGATCCCATTAATTTTGGTCTTCTCAATGATCCCATTAAGTTCTTCTAGTAAGCCAGCCCGTGCATCGCACGGGCCCATTACGCGAAGCCCCTAATTTAAACTTGAAATTATTAAAGGTTTCATATCATGACTTAAATTTGATTAACAAACAATTGATTAAAATTTATTATGAATTAAATTTTATATTTTAAAAATAACCAAATTCTAAAGAAATTCAAATTAAAACATGATTAAAACATGTCAAGTGACAAAACTTTCCTTAACCAACTTAATTTGGTTGTTTTAGAATTTGTTGATTTGTTAGATTATTTTCATGATTTTTTACTTTTGTAATTTTTTATCGTTTTTTTAAGACAAATGAAGCATTTTAAATATATTTTTTTTTAGTTTTCTTAACTTCAATCCTAAAAACCCATGATCTTTTGATTTTTTCAAGAAAATAAAGTTTATCCCTTTTTAGATTCCTATTCTCAACCCAAGATTATTAAAAACTCTTTTTTTAACAATTTTCGTAACTTATGCATCAATGCATAACAAAAACCATTAATTAATAATAATCAACTTGAAAATATTCTTTAAATGTTGTAGATATTTCTCTCCTATTTGTCTTCTCAATGATCCAATTAATTTCGGTCTTCTCAAAGATCCCATTAAGTTCTCTTCTATTAGTAAATTTCTCTTCTATTAGTAATAGATTTTTTTTTTGTTTGAAAAAGATTTGAATCAGATTTGGAATAAAATAATTACATTCAAAAGAATAATATAATACCCAAAATTGAAACTTTTTAATGGAATACAAATTTTCGTAACTTATGCATCAATGCATAACAAAAACCATTAATTAACAATAACCAACTTGAAAATATTCCTTAAATGTTGTAAATATTTCTCACCTATTTGTCTTCTCAATGATCTCATTAATTTCGGTCTTCTCAATGCCATTAATTTCAGTTTTAAATATTGTAGATATTCCTCTCCTATTTGTCTTCTCAATAATCCCATTAATTTCGGTCTTAAATGTTAGTAGATATTTCTGTCCTATTTGTCTTCTCAATAAAATAATTAATTTTGATCTTCTCAATGATCCCATTAAGTTCTCTTCTATTAGTAAATTTCTCTTCTATTAGTAATAGATTTCTTTTTTTTTATTTTTGTTTGAAAAAGATTTGAATCAGATTTGGAATATAATAATTACATTCAAAAGAATAATATAATACCTAAAAGTGAAACTTTTTAATGGAATACAAATTTTTGTAACTTATGCATAAATGCATAAAAAAAATCATTAATTAATAATAATTAACTTGAAAATATTCCTTAAATGTTGTAAATATTTCTCACCTATTTGTCTTCTCAATGATCCCATTAATTTCGGTCTTCTCAATGCCATTAATTTCGATCTTAAATGTTGGAGATATTTTTCTCATATTTGTCTTCTCAATAATCTCATTAATTTCGATATTAATATTGTTATCTCCTATTTGTCTTCCCAATAATAATCCCATTAATTTTGGTCTTCTCAATGCCATTATTTTCGGTCTTCTCAATGATCATATTAAATTCTCTTCTATTAGAAATTTATATTCTATTAATTAATGAATCACACCATATTTTCATACTTTTAGTAACTAATTAGTAATTGATTTTTTTTCTTCTTTTAGTAACTGATTTTTTTTTTATAGTAACTGATCTCTATAAAAAAATAAATAAAATAAATAAAATTGATTATAATCTCACGTATGAATTGATGGAGCTAAATACCATGATGAATACTTGAATACAATCAATACATATTAAATTATGACGCATTCAACATCAAAATATTGAAGGCAAACACAACGCATAATCATACAAAACAACATCAGCTTACCACTATGTCAACTAAAGCTAACAGGTCCCTTGCACCTAATTATCCCATCTCATATAGAAGAATTGCATCAATGAGTTGAAGTGACTTCAAAGCCCCTTTCTTTTCTTTATTTTTTTGGTTCAGCAGCATCCTTATTCATTTCTAACATAATTTATGGCCTAACATCTTTATCAGTATCAACCCAAAATGAGTTGTATAATAAAACTAAGTAAAATCAACATTCTTTATTATTTAATTCAGTACATAATCCAACATCTTACCAAAATATTAGTATTCCCTGATTCATATTCAAATTCAAGCTTCTCGTCATCACTCTGCGCCTAAATTGATTGCAAGGAAAATCGTGTCACCGGGATTCCATTTGATCACTGATGTTCATCCATCACAATCTGCCAATATAGTTATCATCAAACAAAGAAGCATCTAAGTGTTATCATAAAGATAAATAAATTGTCAAAGAATCAACTGTTTGCTTTCTCCAATGTGGAAAGAAAAAAATCAGAAAATGATCAAGATTCAATTTCATGGACAAAAAATGACAAACCTCTGGCATGCAGAACCATTGACTACATGTCTAATAGCCACAAAAGTGTTTATGCGAGTTATTGATTCCTTAACTATTGTATGTATAGAAATACCCAACTCAACTATAAGCAATGTAATTGGTTTCCCTGTACCAAATTACACACACAAACGCACACATATCTGTATGTCGGTGTTATAAAAGCAAATTAGTCTATGAAAAAACAAATTAGTGAGCCGTTCATGGAAAAAACAAATTAGTCTATGAAAAAAAAACAATTTACTCATACTATTCACACTTCAATTGATTCATATTTGACAATGATTGTTTGTCACAGATGATTAGAATACAAATACTTGCTTCTGTTGAAAAAAAACAAAACAAAAGAAGCATAAAAAAGGACTATGATCCAGCTTCAAACTTACACTGATCTTGTTATTATGAACTTAAAAGGGATTCACCTAGATATGAATACCACTTCATTGTCCATTAAACTGCACTGTAATTCATGTGGATTTTAGACCCTACCAAAAGGAGAGCAGGGGATTAGAGAGAAAACTTGCAGGAAAGCCCTCCAATTTTCCCAAAGCCTTTAGTTCCTTAGTTTGCACCAATATTGTTTCCCTTGTGTTTTTGTATTCACCTTCAAGTAAATTACATATTAACCAATACTCAAATTATTAAATTACATATTACATACAAAGGAACAACTTAACAATATCCAATACAAAAACAAAATGATGTTCAGATATGAAGAAACACATTGGCCTTAAAAGCAATAACAAAATAAAGAAACCAACATTTCGTTAAAAAAATTTTACACCAAACTCGAAAGATTCGTAAACGAAAAAAGCAAAAGGAAATGGAAAAGGAAACTTACTTGCATCATAACATGTGGAAGAGTACTTCTCCAAATTGTTGAGTTCATTTAAATCACTGTACCTAAACTTGTGAAAAAAAAAAATCAAAACCACATACCAAACTTATAGACATGCAGAAACTTAAATTTACAATAACAGAAGAAAATGATAGGTCTCTCTCTATATCCCTGTGATAGCATGAACTGTGGTCATACGACCATAACAATCAAAAACAGGGCACAAGAGTTGGGTTAAAAATATAGATAGTGAGCAACCCAAAAACCAAAATAGGTTATCAGAATAAAAAATAAAAAACTATACCAAGTCTTCTAATTTCCACACTGGAAATTAGAAGAAAAATATTCCATTATGTATAGAAGAAAAATTACATAAAAATGCTACTTCTTACCTCAACATATACCATGTAAGATCTATTTTGCAAAGAGTTGGAAAAATGTCCTAGTAAAATAAACAAATTATCACTATCTGCTCAGTTTCATTATAGAAATAAGAAAATTAGTAAGCAAATAACATAGCAAGGTAAGCAATAAAGTATTCTTCAAAACCATCTAACCCTTCAACAAAATAAAATTAACTCATACCTTCATTATCATCAAGAGGACAAATATCTTGATTCCTTTTACTTCTACTACCACCAGCAGCAGAATCCATGTTGTGCAGAAGACCTTATAGTCAACCCAACTAACAAACATAATATAAAAAATAATCCATAGATTAAACTTGTATTGTCAAGAACATAACTTATTATATATGAATGTTATATAAATTTCCCGTTGCACAAATATAACATCAATTTCTCAAATTAAACCCTTTAGCATCAAAAGCCCTTAATGAGATTTTCTCAAAACCCTAAAAAATTTCAAAGTACTCCAAAATAAAATTAAACAGCACTCTAAAATGCCTGAGGCATGAGGATTAAGGATATATAATCAATTTTTTAAAAGAACAAACTAAATATAAGCAATATCAAATCCAAGGATTATAACAACTTCAAACAAAAACAAAAATGGAGGGGTAGAAGTTAGATTCACCTATAGTGGTAATTGGAAATGTTGAAGAGGAGAATGAGATGAAGAAAACGGTGGCAGCCCAGTTGAATTCCGACGACCTCGCGGCGACGGCTTGACGGTGGGGCGCGTGGGTCATGGCGTTGCGACGGGGAGAGTCGTGCGACCAAAACCCCGCCATCGGTTTTGCGAACGGCGGTGGTTGCGACCGGGGGCACGGGACGGAAGTGACGGTTCGTGATTCTCCTTAGTTCATCTGCTTTATCTCATCGTACAGTATAATATTTCTGAAGTCACCATAAGATTTTGATGATTATTAATTGATGTTTATTTGTATAGAAGATTAAGGTGTGGTTATGGAGTGTAGAGAAAGAAGAAGATGAAAATGAAGAGAGAGAAAGAAAAATGAAAATGAAGTACGGGAAGGTGGAAGAAGAACAAACATATTGGGCCAAGTTAAAAATTTGGGCCTCATACTTGTTGACTGTTCACATCCGTGAGTGAATACAAAACTTATTACTCCCTCCGGTCCTATTTATAAGTCATATTCTAGAAGAATTCTTTGGTCCTATTTGTAAGTCACTTTGTATTTTCTAGGAGACATTTATTGCTATTTTCTCTTATTTGCCTTTTGCCCATTAATGTAAAATAATATATTGTGAAATTCTCAATGCAAGTTAAGAGGGTAAGATTGTAATGTTGAAGTATTTTTTTAAAGTTTTAAGAAACATAACTACCCTCCTTGGTCTGTGTGACATGGTTAAGTATGTGCTATAAATAGGACCAGAGGGAGTATTAGTGGAGAGAGAAAGTGATCAGTGTAATTAATACATGTTTTGGGCGGGAATTAGGGATAACAATGTGATACTTAGTTGGATTTATAAATAGTATTGATAATCTCATTTAATTTCATTGCAGCCAAACTAGCCTCGTAACCATGAGCCACAACCCATAACCGCATATGTGCAAAGAGCCAAAAATGCATCAATAATAGAGTGCTCCTATGTCATTGGCAATTGAAGCCAATCATAAAACCATCTCCAGACCCGTTTGATAACCGAACAAGATAGAAACAGATGCAACAAAGATTCTTGTCCCACCTTGCAGAATTTACAAGAGTTGATCACTCCAATGATGTCTCTATTAATAAGATTATCACAAGTGAGGAGTTTGTCCAACGAAAGTTCCAATTATTTCCTCCGTTCCTATTTATCTGTCTTATTTCAAACAAAACACACTTTTTAAGAAATGCAATCATTGCTTAGATTTCCAATACATTAATTATGTTTTTACCACTATACCCTTTCTCTTTCTATAATCATTACTTATCTTCCACTACTTACGAAAACCAATACCCTATTAAATAGGGGTAGACATGGAAAGTAGCATTTATTATACCTTAAAATAATCAAAAGGACAGATAAAAAGAAACAAAAAACTTCTCCAAAAACGGACAGTTAAATAGAAACAGAGGGAGTAAATGCGAGCAATTTAAACGGAGCCTTTGCTCACCATAAAGCCTTATACACCTCTCTACAAGGACTAACCATTGCCAAATGAGCTCCTTCTAATCTAGCCACAAGCCAATGGTAAGCATCTTTGAAAGAGAAAACCCCTGTACTATTGATAGACCAGGTCCAATGATCAGCGACATTCCTAGTCAATTGAATATCATGCAAAATCCCCATGAATTCAGAGTAGAGATCCATTTCCCAAGCAAAGAACTCCGTCATACGTCAATTTATACCCCAAGACCACACATTGTTACACCAAGCACCATTTATCTTCCCAATAATAAGTCAAATCTCCACAACCGATCTTCTTAACAAGGCACTCGAAGAACCAGTCAGGAAAGAAGGAAGCAACGCCCATATGACAAATGGACTTCATTAGTGAAAGTTAATTCAGCAAGCGCCCATATGAGAAAATCACCATACTTGGACTTCATGACCTTGACCCACAAAGGCTTATCCTCACTAATCATCCTCCATCTCCATTTAGTAAGCAGAGCTAAATTGGAGATATCAAGGTTTTTGACACCCAAGTCACCCTCCAGTTTTGGTTTACAAATCAAACCCCATTTAATTTCAACCAAGGGAGCTTCCTCTTCTCTTGATCTCCACCTCAAAGGAAGTCACGCTTAATATTAGATGTTAAGGTCAAACACACCTTCTTAGGCAAACGAAGATAGGAGAGGTAGTAAGTTGGCAACTATTAAGTACTGAGTTTACTACGATAATTCTGCCTCCTAAAAATAAATATCGCCCTTTCCTTCTTGCCAAGCGTTTGTGGAAAACATTAATGATAGGTTTTCAAGTAGATATACTTTTAGCATTTGCACCAACAGGCAAACCCAAATACAAGAAAGGCAGCTCGCCCACGTTACAATTAAGAATATCAACAACATTAAATAAAAAAGAGAAAGTTGAAGAAACGCCATATAAGCAAATTTTTTAAAAAAATTACCTTCAACATAGAAGACAACTCAAAAAAGCAAAGATAGCCTTCATTGTTCTTATGATATTTTCCATAGTAGCCTCTCCAACAAAAAATGTATCATCAACACAATGGAGCAAAAAGATATTCACACCACCATAACCCACCTTATAGCTAGAGAACAACCCCACCCATCTCAGTTTTTCTTCATATATATATATATATATATATTAAATGTGTCATTTTTCGAGGTAAAAATACTTCTTTTACTTGCTTAAACAATATCTATAGGGCATTTGTTAGCATTTTCATATATAGATATATGTATAGGCAAAACTGCTTCTTTGATCGCTTAAGTTATTTATTTGTTCCAAAGTAGTCCATCAAGTTTTTTTTTGTTTGAAAGTGGTCCTTTAAGTTTTATTAAGTCATTATCGTTAGTCCCTCCGTCAATTTTTCCGTTATCTTATCCTTTCGGTCATCTTCTCCGAGGAGCTAGCTCCAAGATTTTTCGGCAATAACTCATTCTTTCCGGCAACACCTGCACTGTCAAGTCCCCTAGCCAGTCTGCCATGTTCACCCTCTATCTCCGCGCCAAGTCCTCCAACATCCCCCTCATTGTCATCGGCTGCATCCCTCAAGGCTTTTACCATCTCAAGCATCTCCATGGCCGAAAAAAATCAGATATGGTTGGGTGGAAAAATAGAGGTGGTCGGAGAAGAAGGAAGTGGAAAGATAAAATATTATTGTTTTATTTAATTTAACGAAAAATTGACGTTAGCTAGGGACTAACGGTGCAAATGAAAGTTAACTTAAGGGATCATTTAAAAAAAAAACTTGAGGGACCATTTTGGAACAAATAAATAACTTAAAGGACCAAATTGTTTTTACATCGACCCCGTGGAGGACCGAGTGGTTCCTAGGTATAGGCATAGTATAGGTAGTACGGATCCTGGACCTGATATGTAGCTGCAGTGGACCAGTTGGATGCTTGGAGGACCAATTCGACCTGCTCTTTGACACTTATTTTTGAGTTGTGACATACTGTATATATTTTTGGAGTGTTGGAGAGCTGAGGTCACTTGTATTATATTTTGTATTTTGAGTTTATGGACTCAGTACTCAGGACTTGCACCTTTTGAGGACTATTTCTCTTGTTCTTATGAGATCCTTTTTATATTATATATATATGCATGATGTTTTTTTCACAAATGATCCTTAAGTACTACTTTATTTCTGCGCACTCTGATTTTGGTTAAAAAGGGAATTTGACAATTGTTATAATTTGTTATTATCCGACCTCGCAAGACAACACTAAGTTTGTAATTACCAAAGGTTTTCCTTTTTAAGAGAAATGTTGTCTCGAGGTATTTTCTACGACTTGATATGATATAAAGCTATTAAGCCGAATTCATTATATCCTCAAACAATAAGGTCACATGTTTAAATACAAGTCCAACTGTTTTCGAGAAATGTTATTTAATTATAATGAAAAATTTCATACGAAATATTTCTCTTGACAAGGACAAAAAGGTATTTGATGGAAATATCTACTATTTTAATATTAATAATTAAGGGTGTCACATAGATTCAGGTTCCCCATTATCTATACTATGCACGTACCACCCTTTTATACTTATCATGGACCACCTCTTGCTCAACCTGCCTGTGCTTATCATAGTTTCCGTTTTCGTTCTGTTTACCGCTCTCACCCTTTTACCTCTCGAGTTGTTCGAGAGGATACTCCCTCACCTAATCCGACGAGTCCAGTCGGGGTTGCACCATCACCCGACCCAGTACCCAGTGGTAGGGTACCATCCCCGTCGGATGAGGTGGAGGAGGATCCTGTCGAGGCAGGGAGCGGAGACGAGTCAGTCGAGCACTCTACTGGTAGCCAGTGGAGGGATGATGACCCTTAGGCATGTGCTAAGTATAGGTAGTGTGGGTCAGGGACCCGATTTGCAGCTGTTGTGGACTCTTTTGATGGATAAATGGATGACTCTATGGTGATTTGGACTACTACTGCTACTGCTACTCTTGGATCAGTTCTGGAGCCATTATTTTGAGTTGTTATATATTGTATATATTTTTGGAGAGCTCTAGAGTGTAGATCCTTTCTTTTTATATTTAGGTTTTTATGGACTTGTACTTGGACCCGGTTACTTATGACTTCCTGGACTATGTACCTTTTGATCACTGATATATATATATATATATATATATATATATGCTATATTTATATCCATTACTCATAGTCCAATGATTTTCCGCTTACTCTGATATTATTTCAAAAGGGATTCGGTTATGCTATTTCCAAAGGATAATAACTTATGTTCTGAAATGACAAGAGATAGCTTCATTATTGATTTTATTAACGAAACTATATTAAGTATTTAATGTAAAGCAAATGCTATCTCAACCTTTAATTCTGAGAAAGAATCTAAGTTATATTTTATTAACGTTTTCGAATCTCGAATCCAAGATTTAATTAATGTATACTTTATTTTCGAGGTCCAAAGGTTTTGTGTTCGCGCACCCGGCTCTATTAGAATCTAGAAGGAAAGAAAAGAAAGAAAAATGTATTCCCTGTTATTCTAATACTTTAACAAGTCCATACTATTTTCGAGTAATTGCTATTAATTATTTAATTACTCGGGGTTTGTAATCGAGGGTGTTGCAACATTTATACATGATATCAATGATTCGGATTCATTAAATTGGTTTTTGGATTTGTGTCTTATGGAGCAAGTTAAACATACTAAAAAAATAAATTGTATGTAAAAATGGCTTATCTAATATCTTATTATGTAATATTTTTAATTTTCTTTTGTAAAAAATTTATTTTTCAAAATAACTTTCGTATGCGTCGAGTACACATTTAAAAGATCCAATAAATAGTATTTTTTTAAATGTGAGGTGGTGAATCAACCACGGTACTTCTGTGAATTTTTTAATCACGTGAATAGTCCTAAGCAATGGGTCCGAAATCTTCATGCTTCGAACCATTGACATAAATAAAAAATAAACATTTATATAATTATAGTTTTCTTTTATATCTTTATTTATTTATTTTTTTTACATTATATCATTGATTAATTATTTTTTATTTATTCTTTTTATCTCTTTTCTCCTTACATCTTAAAGTATATCTCAAAAAAAATATATAAACATATATGGTTATGGATCGGTATCACGGACAAATAATAACCGGTATCACGAACCAACAAATATCAATTCGGCATATCGACAATTCGGCATCAATAATCAATTAATACGTAAGCGACATAACGGTTCGTCATTATGCCGCTAATGATGGCATTCATGGAGCCGTTACTCTTCGGCCTTATGCCCATCATCGCTCATTCCAACCACCCTATAAATACAGGTAGTGGCCAAGATATGACCAAACTCATCTCCGGTTGTTTACACACGACACACACACCACCCCCCAAAATATCCCGACTCGATGACGAAGTTCTTTAACCGGAAACCCGTTATCATCGTCGTACATCAACAAAACCGGCTTGCCGGTACATGTGGGATAACACCCCACAACATTGGCGACCACAGTGGGAGCGGCAAATCAATTCCCACCACCGCATTATCAATTATTCGAAGGATGGAAGGTACAATTACAAAGCATGCAAAACGATTGCAATGAAACAAGGACACAAAGATGCACCGATTTGCACATGTGGTGATGCCAATGGTATTGTGCCACCATTCACCTCGCTTCGTGTTGCCTCCGTGATGACGCTGTTCACACCGAGGTCACCGTGATGACCGCGCCTCTGAAAAAATAAATATCATTCTGCCTCTGTCATCGCTGTCCAAGGAGACAAGTTCTTCGTGAAACACAAATCGTCAAGGCACGACTCCAAATCGTCAGACTGGTGTCTGTGTCAATCAAACCCGGATCTCCGTCTCAATGCCGCCAGCAACCACAAGAGTTCACGAATGCCTCATTCTAGTGCCACGACAACCAGGCACCTGTAACCGAAAACCCCCATGATTGATTGTCGCTATGCTCACCGTCGTCACGATCTGCAGAGAAGCTCCCCTCCAAGGAATTGCCCAATTTTAGAAATAGCGGAAGAAGAAGGGATACTAGGAATACTGATAGCCTTTCACCGCTATCGCCTCGTTCGGCAAGCGTTGCATAGCCCTCTAATCTTCCGTAGATCACCCAGTTGTTTCCATGAGATGGTCGATGCTAGCACTTCAGTCATAATGTTGCAAACCTTATTTCCAGGTTCCAAACAAAGAAGGAGATTGAGTGGGCCAAGCCCATTAGAGAAGAAAAAAATTACGAAGGGAGCAGAGGTCAAAAAGGCCCAAACAATAAATATAAGTTCCAAGCAGCATTGCTTACGCATGGTACCAGGGAAGTGACATTTTTGCAATTTTATATCACCACGTGTTATTCACTTATATGTGTTTATACATCATACTTCATAGCATATATTATTTTAAATATGCACCAATTTTTTAATGATTATACATCATATTAATATCATTAATATTTTATTGATATATAGCTTATAATTAATAGCAAATATAATTTTGCTCCTTAATGTCACTATGTGATAATTGTTATTTAATATTTTAATTGTTATTTTATATTGAAAGGTACAAATATGATGCCTCGATTTTCTCAGGCTAGTCCAAAAAGGACTCCGGGATTCTTGTCGACGGACTATAAGCTTTTCAAGAGGAGAATAAAAAATATTCCCCATCACGATTATTCTAGCCCATGAGGTTTCCTTACTATGATATTTTCTTCAATATTCAATATGTTTCCAAAGATGAGGAACACGTTGCTATATTCCCTTATCCGGACTCATTTTTGACGGTGAGGAACCTTATGTCGAGTTCCCTATTCGCTTTAGGGGTCAGAATGAGAAGAACTTCATGTTGAATTCCCCTTCCCGGACTCTTGCCAAGAGTGAGGAACCCTCAATTGGGCTTCCCCCTTAGGTCTTGTATCCGGCAAGCAAGGAATCTTCATGCTAGATTTCTTCCTTCAAACTCACTAGACGACTCGAGAAACCTTGCACCGAGTTCCCCCCTTCAAACTCTGGTTCCGGACATTGAGAATATTGTATTGTTTTCCCTCCTTTGAAATCAATTGAAAGATTTGAAGAATTTATTCCGAGATAAAGATCCGTTTCATAGTCACAAAAAATTCAAAGCTTATACCGGTCTTTCCTGTTCATACCTCAACGCTCCTCCTTACGTCACAACATCGAGCTGGGGGGCAACTGTTATGGACCGGTATCACGGACAAATAATAACCGGTATCACGGACCAGCAAGCATCAATTCGGCATACCGAAAATTCGGCATCAATAGTCAATTAATACGTAACCGACATAACGGTTCGTCATTATGCCGCTAATGATGGCATTCATGGAGCCGTTACTCTTCGGCCTTAATGCCCATCATCGCTCATCATTACAGTGTCTCATTCCAACCACCCTATAAATACAGGTAGTGGCCAAGGTATGACCAAACTCATCTCCGGTTGTTTACACACGGCACACACACCACCCCCCAAAATATCCCGACTCGATGACGAAGTTATTTAACCGGAAACCCGTTATCATCGTCGTACATCAACAACCGACTTGCCGGTACATGTGGGATAACACCCCACAACATTAATGTTCTGTCGTAGGATCACTGTTCTTAGACAATTAGGCTAAGAGTTCGGCAATCCTACTTTTGATATCAGACGTGAAGTGAGCACCTTGAACTCCAAGATACGCACGCTTTTGTCGTTCTAATTTGGGGTGGTGTGTGTGTTTGTGTTAGATGAGATAGATCATACCTGCTTGCCTTACCAGGTAATATATAAGCATACAAGCATAAATGGTGTTGATTGCCGCTTTCATGAGGCAGTTGAGGTTCCCTCTAAACGGTCTAAGCGTAATGGTGAGTATTAAGTCAGATAGAATCCTATGCCTGTGAGGATAACGGAATTCCTCGGATTCCCTAATACACGTGTCTGAACTCCTACCGGTATAACGGTATGACGTTTGATGTTCAAGACCTATACTGATATTGGTATCTGGATCCGGTCTTCTAAGACCTCTTAGGATTTTAGTCCGGTATGCGAATCCGGTTTGATTGGGCCTCTTATGGCCTCAATCCGGTATCCGAAATCGGCTTTGTTGGGCCTCTCAAAGCCTCAATTCGGTATGCGAATCCGGACTTAGTGGACCTCTCTTGACCTCAATCCGGTATGCGAATCCGGACTTAGTGGACCTCTCGTGGCCTCAATCCGGTATCCGAATCCGGCCTTGTTGGGCCTCTCAAGGCCTCAATCCTGTATCTGAATTCGGCATATCGGTTTCGTTTACGTGGTCCATAACAGTAGCCCCCCAAGTCATGGTTTATGAATATGAGCCATGAATTTCGAGTGACTTCATCAGCTGCATTTATCATACCGGGTTGCCTACTTCAAGATACTGGTTTTAACTGATCATCACTTGCTTCCCAATTCAAAAGTTCCAAGGGCTCAGTTTTTGAGGAAAAGATTCCCTACTTCCAGTCAACCATTAGCCTGACATCTCCAGCCTGTCGTAAGTCAGCTTTTACTGTGGTTGTCCTTGCTTCCATTTCCCAAGGTAGTCACTTTAGGTACCATGACTTCATAATTTTGGATTTATCTTTCCCAAATGCATGTCTAAAATTTGAAAACCCTTCCAAGACTTCACGGCTTCCTAGGATCCAATCTTCAAGTCAGAGATTCCCAACCACAGGTCCATCCTTGATTAAACCAGTCTTCATCATGGCCATCCTCTTTCCTTATCTTAGCTTCCTAGGGACTCAACCTTCCTCCCAGCAAAGTTTTGGAATTCAGATTTCTATCCTCACCATTCCCAGAAGTAATTCGGTTTCTGTGAGACCTGAAAAGGTGCACCGAATGGAGTTAAATTTCTGGGAAAATGGAAGGGTGTGTTGTCAATCATCATGACTCATCACTGCAACCATTATGACCCCTTTCTGTCTTATCCAATTGACACATCTTTTGAGTGGTCTTTCATTTAATGCAAGCACCCTTTCACCTGCTTCCTTTTGAAAACCGAACTCTTTTATAAATAGAGAGGAGCCTTTCCTGATAAAACTCACTTCTCCATTTCTTCTCTGCTGCATACGAATTCATATCTTCTCTCCCTCTTCCTTCCTTCATTCTCAGGTATATATCTTCTTATCCTTTGCTTTTTTCTTTTATCATGAATTCACTTCCTTCCAACAAACTCTCATGCACTTCTTCTTCCAATTCGTCAAAGCCCTTTTCTACCACCTTTGGGGATTCTGCTAGCCAACCTAGTGGCCTTCAAAACTCTTCTTTTTCTGAACATGAAAAGGAAGCTTTAGACGAACTAGTGAAGAAATGAATCATTAGGGACATGTTTAGTGAAGTCTCCAGCATTCCTTCTAAATTTTCTTTCCACACTTCCTCTCAGGAATCCATAATGGGGAAAAAGAGGTCTGAAACAAACCCTGAGGAATTCATCATTCCTAATGACATTACTGGCTATGAAAGTGTAGATCTCGATGCCTTAGGCAGACCCTCCATATTTGTAGATGTCCAATTACTACAAGAATACCATAACAATGCTGACCTTGCAGCACCGGGACTTACCCCAAACTTTTATGCCTTAGAGGCTTCTTCTTCCCATAACCGAATTTGCTCTGTAGGAAACCCTCTTGAGAATTTCTTATTTATGTATGTAGTTCTCTTCGAAACTTGTGGAGTTCGTATCCCTTTTACTGACTTCGAATGTAGGATTCTTAGTCACTTAGAACTTGCTCCAACACAACTCCATCCCAATGGTTGGTGTTATCTGAGGGCTTTTCAACTCTTCTGCAACCATTTCAATTTAGCTTGTACTCTCCCGGTATTTTTCACCTTCTTTGGACCGTTTGCCTCAAGTAAAGTTAAGGGGAAATGGTCTTGGGTTACATTGAAGTCTCGTCTTAACTGGAAAGTCTTTGAAACATACTCGGAGACATGGAAAGGATTCAAAAATGAATACTTCAAGATAGTAGGAGCACCACATTCTTGGCCTTTCTTCTTTGACCATGGGGGAAATCCATACTTCCCACTCTTTTGGTCTGATAAAAACTCACAGATTCCAGCCCGTTCTTTCCTTACCCCCAATAACGTTCTTACTGACGTTGAGCGGTCAACTATAAAATTTTTCTTTGCCTGGTATGAACGTTTCGGGTACATCAGTACCAGGAAGATAGTGGATGCGGAACCGGAATCCCTGCGTTCGGTATTTGGTAGGATACCTGACGTATATTTTTTACTTGCTTTCGTTGCCTTTGGAATTATTAATGCTTTTGTACTGACTTTATGCAGAAAAAATGGCGAGCCCTCAAGACCTTGCTGCTCTCGCTGCTGCTATCGGAAACACCCCAAGGAAGCCTCCCAAACGTAGCAAGACAAGTGCTAACCGTCCTCCTCCGGCTGCCATAGTCCTTGACAATCCTGAAGGTGCTGCTCGAAAGAGGAAAAATCAAGAACCTTTCCAATCTGGTTCTCCCACTGGCTCTCACTTTGATGCTGGTCAGGGATCTTCTGGTCTTGCTTCCTCAGTGTGGGAGGAAAACCTGAGTGAAAATTTTGGTCGTATGTTGCTGACTGATTCCGACTCCCATCGCTTCCAAGGAATGACACGCCGAGAATTTGTTAACTTGATGAAGTCCTTAAAGAAACACCAACTTTGTGCTACCTCAACACTCCAATTCTTAGAGGATAACGCTGAAAAAGGTCTTGTTCGTTGGGCAAGAGGCTGTGGACTTGGCTGCTTATGTTAAGAAAGAGGCTGAAATGGCCGAACAGATTGCCTCCCAAGCAGCCGAATTGAGGAAGACCAAGCAAGCCCTTTCCCAAGCTGAGGAAGAATTCGCTAAGAGGATGAATGACAAATTGAAGGAAGTGAATGATGCCAATGATGCTGCCTTAAACACGCTGAGGGATGCCCTCAATGAGGCTGAAAATCAAAGGGACATGTACAAAGAAAAGTGGATTGGATCAGTTCAGTCTTCCTTCATGAATGCGGTGGAGCAAGCCAATTTCCTTAACAACAATTTCTATGCTAAGGGCATGCATTTCTTGCATAAAGTTGAAGATGGAGCGCTTTACAGCTACCTTCGAGATGGAACCAGGGTGCTTGTCAACTTGGATGATGAGAACTTCCCTGATCCCTTGCCCCTGCAGATGATGAGGAAACCGAGGATGAGGGTGATGGAGGACATGAGGATGATGGTGTCGCCGCTTAGTCTTCTAGTTTGTTTATTTAATTTCAAGTCTTTCTGCTTTTAGTCCTGTTTTGTTGGCTTTTTCCTAGTTTGCATTTAGTTTTTGACTTTTCTTAGTTGTAATCCGTATTCCGACTTCTGTTTTCCCTTGGTTGTTTTTGCCTTCTGACTTTCTACTTAATGAATTTGGCTTAGTATCTTTTATATATTTCCGTTGTGTATCCATCCTTTTTATTGATCCATGGAAGTCCTATTCTAGCCAACGAATGGCTTTCCATTTAACTTATTAGTTTTCTGAAACTAACAGGGATCATTGTATGTACATGGGTGGTGTTCATTTCTTCATGAGAACATCTCCTTACCCATTTCACTTCTTATCTGGTGGCTAATCAGATAAGTGGCGTATCAAGTATTGGATACTAGGATTTTTGCTTAAGTCTTTCCAACTTCATATGTTTGAGAAGATAAATGTTATTTATAAGATTCCTGATACCGAATTGTTTATTCGAATTCCGAATACCAATTTTTCATTAAGTATAAGATTCCTGATACCGGATTCTGATACCGAATTCTTCATACCGAATTCTTCATTCCAAATGCTTTTCGAAATACCAATTTTTTCATTAAGTATAAGATTCCTGATACCGGATTCTGATACCGAATTCCTGATACCGAATTCTTCATTCCAAATGCTTTTCGAAATACCAAATTTTTCATTATACCTGATTCTGATACCGAATTCCTGATATCGAATTCTTCATACTGAGTTTTTTTTAACGCCTGATATCGGCCTCCTGATACCAGTTTCCTTATATCGGATTCCTGATACCGGATTCATAATTCCTAACTCATGCATTTGAATGAAGATAATTATTTTGAGCAAACCATCTCATTTGGGTACTATACTCAATCCTGTAACTTATGAAATTTTCATAATTCTCATTAATAAAATAGAAAACCAAGCACAATCATAATTTCCTTTTTAAAATAGAAACAAACCGGATACATGACAATGGTCTGTAAGACCTTCTTGGAAAGCAAACAAACTCTATGAAAGCATAAACAAAGAACAAAATTCAACTATAATAAATGCGAAGCTTAGCTGCATTCCACGGGTTCTTGATGCCTCTGCCAGTAAGTGTTTCGAGAAAGTACGCTCCCTTTCCAGTTTTGGATCGGACTCAGTACGGCCCTTCCCAATTGGCTGCCAACTTCCCATGTGCAGGCTCATTACCATGTACATCAGCCCTTCTCAACACCAAGTCACCTTCGTTGAAGGTCTTGGAAATCACCTTTAAATTGTATTGCTTGGCCGACTGCTGCTGGATTGTGGCCATGCAGACAGTTGCCATCTCCCTGGATTCTTGCAAGAGATCCAAGTTTTATCTGATGAGTCGTACATTAGCTTCTGGATCAAAATACCTTGACCTCATATTAGTGGATCCTACTTCCAGTGGAATCATGGCTTCACTCCCATATGTAAGCTTAAATGGCATCTCTCCAGTAGTAGAGTGAGGAGTGGTTCTGTAGGACCAAAGGACAACATCTATACAATCTACCCATTTACCTTTGCTATCTTCCAGCTTTCTTTTCAACCCTTTTAGGATACATCTGTTGGCTGCTTCGACTTGCCCGTTAGTTTGTGGGTGCTCCACAGAGGACAGACGTTGTTTAATCCCACACTTCTGGAGAAACTCCTTGAAAGCTCTACTAGTGAACTGAGTGCTATTGTCCGTGACCAATACATCTGGAACTCCGAAACGTGATATGACTTGGTTACTGAAAAATTTCACGATTTGCGTAGAAGTAGTAACAGCGACTGCTTTAGCTTCGATCCATTTGGTGAAATAATCGACTGCCACCACTAGATGGGTAACCTGTCCTATTGCTTGCGGGAATGGTCCCAACAGGTCCATCCCCCACTGAAAGAAAGGCCATTGAGCTGATATGGAATGGAGTTCCTCTGGTGGCGCCAAATGAACATCAGCATGCTTCTGACAACGATCACACTTCTTCACGTGCTTCATGGAATCCAACTGTATACTGGGCCAGTAGAATCCTGCTCTCAATATCTTCCTTGCCAGACTCCTTCCTCCCAGATGGTGACTGCATCTCCCTTCGTGCACTTCTTTCAGGGCCAATTCGGATTCCCGTTCAGTTAGACATCGGAGTAGGGGCGATGAAAACCCTCTCCGATATAGCAGTCCATCTTGTATGACAAAGTGAGGAGCCATTTTTCTTACTTTTCTTTCCGTGTCGTCTTCATTTGGAAGGATTCCATGAAGTAGAAATGCCAGGATAGGAGAAGCCCATGAATCTTCATCCTCCACTGCTAATGTTGCACTGGGGTGGGAGATAGCTTGTTGAATCACAATCCTGTGATTTCCTGGTTTCTTGGTGCTAGCTAACTTGGAAAAGACATCAACTCTGGAATTCTGATCTCTCGGAATGTGCTGAAAATCCACGCTGTCAAACCTTCCTGCCAACTCCTTGCACTTGGTGAGATACTTTTGAAGTAAAGGCTCCTTGGCTTGGAAATCTCCTCTAATTTGGGAAATCACCAGCTGCGAATCGCTGTACAGTAGGATTGAGTGCGCTCCAAGGTCCTTGGCCATCGTCATCCCAGCAAGACAGGCTTCATACTCAGCTTGGTTGTTAGAAGTCGGAAAATCGAACCTTAACGAATATTCGATGGATACTCCTTGAGCGTTTTCCAATATTATACCAGCACCTCCACCTGTCTGATTGGATGAACCATCAACGAAAAGGGTCCAGACTTCAGAATCCTTCTTTGGTGCCAATTCCACGATGAAGTCTGCCAAAACTTGAGACTTAATTGTTGTTCTTGACTCATAGCTGATCCCATATTCGGACAATTCCACTGACCAAGCGATCATACGACCTGCTAAGTCTGGTTTTTGTAAAACCTGCCGAATGGGCTGATCTGTTCTGACCACGACTGGATGGCATTGGAAATATTGCCTCAGATGTATCGCCGTGACCACCAGCGCGAACGCCATTTTTTCAATTTTTTGATACCTTTTTTCTGCTTCTTGCAACACTTTGCTGACAAAATACACCGACCTCTGTCCTTCCTCTAAATCCCTAACCAAAACAGCACTCACCGCTTCATCATTTACTGCCAGATATAAATAGAGAGTCTCATCTGGCTCAGGCTTGCTCAAGATCGGAGGATTGGAGAGGTAACGCTTGAAGTCCTGAAAGGCTGCTTCACATTCATCAGTCCATTTGAACTCTTGGTCCTTTTTAAGCAATTGGAATAGTGGAGAGGATTTGTAAGCGGACTTTGACAAAAATCTTGTTAATGCGGCTATGCGTCCGGTCAGTTGCTGAACTTCCTTCACGGAATTCGGGCTCCTCATCTGCGTGATTGCATCACACTTTTCAGGGTTAGCCTCTATTCCTTTGCTAGTAAGCATAAACCTAGGAATTTTCCTGCTGTGACACCAAAGGCACACTTCAGTGGATTTAAACGCATATTATGCTGACGTACCTTACCGAGGACGGCTTCCAAATCCTGCTTGTGGTTCCCTTCCTCTGTTGACTTAACGATCATATCATCGACATAAACTTTCAATGTCGGACCAATCAGCTCCCCAAAGATTTTATCCATCATCCTCTAGTATGTTGCACCTGCATTTTTCAGACCAAATGGCATTACTGTGTAACAGTATGCTGCTTTGTCAGTCATAAAAGCGGTTTTTTCTTGATCGTCACTAAACATGGGAATTTGATTGTAACCGGAATAAGCATCCATGAAAGAGAGCAGCTGGTAACCAGCAGAATTATCAACCAGCTTGTCTATGTTGGGAAGAGGGTAGGTGTCTTTGGGATACGCTTTGTTCAAATCCGTGTAGTCCACGCACATACGCCATTTACCGTTGGATTTTTTGACCAGAACTATATTAGAGAGTCATGTAGTATAAGGAATTTCCCTGATGAATCCAGCATGTAAGAGCTCCTCCACATTTGCAGCAATCACCTTCTACCGTTCATTGCCCATCTTCCTTCTCCTTTGTGATACTGGCTTGAACTTTGGATCAACTGATAAGCGATGACAGATAAAATCTGGATCTATTCCCGGCATATCAGTTGCTGTCCATGCGAATAGATCCTTGTTCTCCTTTAGCAATGCAACCAGCCTAACCTTTTCTTCGCTTGGTAAGTCTTTCCCAACTTGAGTCCACTTTCCGGCGTATCTCTGATCTGGATTTTTTCTAATTCCCCTTCAGGCTTGGGCCGCTCTTCCTTGATATCTTCCCTCATGTCCATGTCTACCATCATGACCCTGGAAGATGAGGCAGATCCCTTGATCTGCTTAGCTTGTACCTACTTCTTGGCGTTCTCTTTTATCGCTTTCAGACTAGCTATGTAACAGGTTTTGGCCTGCATCTGGTATGCACGTATTGTAACGACTGGTCCTTTCTCATCGGGGAATTTCATGGCCATGTGCAAGGGAGAGGCGACTGCTTGGAATGCCTTCAAAGTGGGCCAACCTACAATTGCATTATAAGCAAAGGGGCAGTCCACCACCAGGAAGCGCACCTTTTCAGTCCGACATTGAGGGGGTGTGCCTAATGTCAGCCTGATATCAATGTATCCTCTAGGTCTGATAGTATCACCGGTAAACCCAATTAGTTCCTTCTGGCAGGGATGCGGATCTGCTAACTTCAACTTCAAGCGGTCGAACAATTGTGTGAACATGATATCTGATGAGCTACCTTGGTCCACCATCATGCGGCAAACACGGAACCTGTCAATAATTCCTGTTACCACTAATGGATCGTTGTGATTAGGAATCACTCCCTCCAAGTCGGCTTCAGTAAACGTGATCGGAGGGTGTGCTTCCTTCTGCCTGTTTGATACAGAAACCGCCATTGTTGCTAACGTCAATTGTTTTTTCTGAGACGTTATGGATTCCCCTTCCACCGTCAAACCGCCAGCATTAATGCTAATTAATTCAAGATCTTCATTGTTGATTTTACCAGCATCCTCTTTTTTCACTGGAGAATTCCTGGTTGCAGTACGCCTAGGAGTTCTGCTCCTCCTTGGAGGCGTTCGGGATCTCCTCCTAGGCGGGCTTCTTGTCCTCCTTATGACTGGGCTCCTGACCCTTCTTATGGGGGTACACTCATTGGGACCTCCTCTAAAGGATCGAGTGTAACGGTTCAGTCTTCCTCTTCTTACCAGAGTTTCCACAGCGTCCTTGAGTTGAACACATTCGTCATCAGTGTGTCCATAGCTGTCGTGCAAACTACACCTTTTGTGTTGGTTTTCCTTTGTCGGAGGCCTCCTCAACGGGGGTGGTCGATCCACTTCCATCAATTCTGCATTCATAATCTCACGAAGGATTTGTGATCTAGAAGCGTTTAAAGGAGTATAATGGTCATATTTACCTTCGGGTTTTTTAGCCCCTGAATCATGTCTGTTACTCTTGTCTCCTTCTCGCTGACCTTTCCCGGATCCCTCGTTGAAGAAAGCCTCTTTCATTTCCCCAGATGCTTCACCAGCAAAATTATCTTGTGGTTTCTGATATTCCTCCAAGTTGATATATTTTTCAGCTCTTTCCATGACTTCATCCATGGTTTTGATTTTGTGCATCACCAAGTGGTCCGTAAATCCCCTGGTCTTAAAGCGCGCATCAAGTGATGCAGGAGTACTGAGGCCTCTATGTCACTGATTGAAAGGTATTCCGTATTGAAACGAGTGAGGAAATCTCACAGTGACTCCCCTTTTTCCTGCTTAATTTGAGACAAGTGATGTTCGGACTTTGGCTGCGCTTTACTTGTTGTGAAATGTCTCAGAAACTTGGCAGCTAAATCCTTCCACCCTGTTATCGAATCAGGTTCCAATTTAGAATACCAACGCAAAGCCGCTTTTTTCAGAGTCGGGGGGAAGGTGCGACACTTGTACGCGTCCTTAGCCCATTGACATGACATTGCAACCAGAAAACTATCAATATGTTCCTGTGGATCTGAGTTCCCAAAGTAGGGATCTACATTGGCTGGAGCTTTGAGATTTTCAGGCATGGGGAAAGCCATTATGCTTTCAGAAAACGGGTGGTCCTTTTCTTCAGGTTCTCCAACCAGCTGCACCTCATTTCCTTTGCCAATGTCTGATTGGGATGTTCCTTTCCTTAACTCCTTCAGCAACCTGTCCTGCTCATCTAATCGCTTATGCAAACGAGCCAACTCTGTCTCCATGCTTGCTTTCCTCTGTGAGCATCCACCGGATGACCCCTTACTCTCATGTCAGGAATGCGAAGGGCTTCCTCCTCTAGTGGGGGGCCTCTGTCGCGATTTCTCCTGTTCATGATGAGAAAGTCCCTCTTGTCTCGAACGCTCATATTCTACCCGTCTTCTTCCTTCGCTCAACCGTTCCCTGAGGTCCTTCCGACGAGAAGGTGTTTGTTCTCCACTTGGGTTTTTTTTCAATTCCAGCACACTGTGGTGATTGGGTTTAGCGCGTTCTCCTTGTGACTGGTTCGCCATGGACTTCTTCAGAAGGTGGTGGGAATAAGTTTCTCGCTCCCACTGTGGTCGCCAATGTTCTGTCGTAGGATCACTGTTCTTAGACAATCCGGCTAAGAGTTCGGCAATCCTACTTTTGATATCAGACGTGAAGTGAGCACCTTGAACTCCAAAATACCCACGCTCTTGTCGTTCTAATTTGGGGTGGTGTGTGTGTTTGTGTGAGATGAGATAGATCATACCTGCTTGCCTTACCAGGTAATATATAAGCATACCAGCATAAATGGTGTTGATTGCCGCTTTCATGAGGCAGTTGAGGTTCCCTCTAAACGGTCTAAGCGTAATGGTGAGTATTAAGTCAGATAGAATCCTATGCCTGTGAGGATAACGGAATTCCTCGGATTCCCTAATACACGTGTCTGAACTCCTACCGGTATAACGGTATGACGTTTGATGTTCAAGACCTATACTGATACCGGTATCTGGATCTGGTCTTCTAAGACCTCTTAGGATTTCAGTCCGGTATGCGAATCCGGTTTGATTGGGCCTCTTATGGCCTCAATCCGGCATCCGAAACCGGCTTTGTTGGGCCTCTCAAAGCCTCAATCCGGTATGCGAATCCGGACTTAGTGGACCTCTCTTGACCTCAATCCGGTATGCGAATCCGGACTTAGTGGACCTCTCGTGGCCTCAATCCGGTATCCGAATCCGGCCTTGTTGGGCCTCAATCCTGTATCTGAATTCGGTATATCGGTTTCGTTTACGTGGTCCATAACATATATCATTCTTAAATGAAAAGAAAATAGATAAATGCATTTAGAGGAGTCTGGCTTCTCTAAAGTTGTGGCGCCAACTGTACCCTAAAGTTGGTGTTATCAGAAACCATTAGATCTACTTAATAAGAAGGATAGTGATGGCGGTAGGAAAACACCAATATTAGATAATAGCACTATAGAACAAATCCATAATAGTACCGAATAAATGAATAATTTTCAAAGAGATGAAAGTTGTTGATACCCCAAAAAAAATATGACAATCCAATTGTAAGGCCCAAAAGCATAGCCAGGCCCAAATCCATTAAGCATGCCAAACATACGTGTTGAATCAGGGAACTACAGAAAAAGAGTAACGACGGAGAAAGGCGCACCACACTCCCAAAGAGCACAGAAGCTAACAAAGAGCCACCCCAATTCTCCATAACACGTGCAGCTTGCACAGGAAGCTAGAAGGGAATCTTTGCTCACCTCACCTAGGCTCTTCCCAAGAGAGAGACGGAAATGGCATGCCTTGTATGCCTTCCTTCCCCATCTATTAATGGAAAGCTTGAAATGACAAAAGGACAAACTGACATCTGATAAAGAAGGAAGAGGGCAGCAACAAAGAAGGAAAAGTTGTGTGGACCAATGGATAAAAGGGAAAAGGCAATGACCAGTGGATAAAAGGAGCACTATATAAAAATGTCACCATCAACCAGAAGAACAACAACAGCAAAAAACACAACAACAACGAAAAACACAACAACAACACACTGAAACAACATACAAACACATGGTTCTCTTCTCTAAGCTTCAGAGAAAGAACACTGAAGAAAGGCAAGAGTGAGAAACGTGAGAAGAGTGAAGTGACCAGCGAAAGCGCTCACCCCCTCACCACCATAGCCAACCTTTCTACAAGTATCAGCCCTGATCTCTACTGTAGAAGGCGTCCCCACCACCAAAGGCGCACCCTACCATAGTTAAAATAATAAGTAGAGGTGTTCCTTCACTTGTAATATCTGTAGTATTCGTACGCCTTCAACGCCATAATTTCATTAAGTTTACAAACCCATTAATCTCTGTATAATTATATCTTTTGCAATAAAAAGATCCGAAACAATTTGGCGACTCCGCTGGGGAAATTATGGCTTCCAGTAGTGAAGGAAATGGAAATAGCAACGTCCAGAAGGTGTTTGTCGGGGCTGCTACAAAAAAGGCGACGCCTCCGACTCAGACCTCAATCTCTGCGCTGGTGAACCCAGGAGTCACTGTGGGTGTCAGGAGACTAAACTTCAGCCCAGTCAACCAGTGGAGCGACAACGCCAACTCTCCATCTGATACTCCAGATGATGACCAAGAGCGCCCTGAAGAAGAGCCTAGCAGCGAAAGAGAGAGGTTGAGCCGTATCAAGATTCCTCGCGTGGAAGGGGATCAAAACACTCAGGTAATGATATCAGCTGAAATCCTCAACTCCCTGATGGCCAACCAGAACGCACTGGCTGACATGGTGGCAGAATACAAGGCGCAGTCCGCAAAAGCGAAAGAGGAGAACGAAGCCTTAAATGCAAAACTGAGGGAAGAAGAGGAGGTGCGCAGGGAAGCAGAATTGGCGAAAACGAGGGCGAGGCTGGAAAGCGAGTTTCAGTATGAAGCACATAGGGGACAAGGCGGCATGGAGGACGCCCCCGTAACACAAGCAGAACTAAAGCGCATCCTCTAGGCGCACAAGGAAGGAAACAATCTGGTAATAGACTTGAACCCTCCTTTTACTATTAACGTAGCTGTCTATCGTTATCCCCCAGGATATACACCCCCTGCTTTCCGAAAGTTCTAAGGAACCGGAAGCGCACGAGAACACCTAATGACCTTTGTGGACGATTTGGGAATTCATAGTGCAGACCACTGTTTAAGACTCAGGGAGTTTTCAAAATCTCTCACTGGGCGCCCCTTTACTTGGTATTCTAAGCTACGTCCAACTTCCATTCACACCTGGGAGGAAATGCCTGTAGAATTTTGCAACAAATTTCTGGAGGAAGAAGGCGCCATCCACATCATGGACCTTGGGCGTGTCAGACAGCGGGAGGGAGAGGGCCTAGTACCTTTCATCAAGCGGTACAGAGACAGAGCGCTCCACTGTAAAGAGACCCTCCCCGAGGCGGACCTAGTTTATGGGTGCATCAAAAGCATCGAAGATGGATCACAGATATTCCTAGCGCTCAGTAAGATCACTACCTTTTCTGAGCTGCTGGGAAGGGAGCTTGATGTCTCAAAGGCGATGAGAAAACAAGGAAAGAGAACTAAGGAGCAAGCCGCTTTCGATGTAAATGTTGTGGATAACAGGAGGAAAAAGAGTTATAGGGCCATGCCGCCTCCAAGAAGCTATGAGAAGAGGGAACCTCCACCAAAACTCCCAATCTCCAGAGAGCTCACCTATCAGTTGGTAGAGGAGTGGCTTAAGGAAGGTATCCTCACTGAGAGAACAGAAAAGCGCCCACTGACTCGTCAGGAATATGAAGACCCTGAGTTCTGTATATTGCATAGGCAGAAGAGTCACGGCACCATGGACTGCTATGTCATCAAAGGGGTCTTTCAAAAACAGTTGGCGGCCGGAAAAGTATTGTTGCCGGAAGGCGACGCAGAAGAAAGCCTGGGCGTTCGTCCTTTTCCTAGGCATGATGTGAATGTCATTCTGTCTAGTGGGGACGACCTCTTGAAAGAAATCGAAGAAGAGGAGGTAGTAGAGGAAGAGCTAAGAAGGGGACTCATAATTAAAGACTAGGGGGTTCAGAGCTCTATTTGATCAGTTAAGATTGGGAACGGATGTGAGAAATGAAGCAGCGCACGCTCTGGCAGATGTAATAGTAAGAAAGGGCGGTAATACCAGTGCTGCATATGCATCAGTGACCAGGGTGGCCAAGGCGCACGCTTCGGCGGTAATGTTCAAAGAGCCACAACAGTCACACCCAGGATTTTGTCACAACAGGCCGTTGTACGTGGAAGCCGTGATCGAAGGCGTACGTGTAAGGCGTGCCCTCATAGACAATGGTTCAAGAGTAAACATAATTCCCACATACATCTTTAATTTCATTATTCTTTCTTACTTACCGATCTTAGTTTTTCTTGTTTTCTTCTCATATTATTATTATCCCTCTTCGAGACTCGATTGAGTACTAAGTTTTTATTCTAGGTTCCTGAAGTCTAATTGATTTCACCAATTTACCGCAAACTATAAAGAAATTCTCTGGGTTTGATGTTTGATATCCCTATTCAACTCTTATTCTACATTTAGCCTCCTCGACCAACACTCACCCATGCTCTCAACACATAACTCAGCTCATAATACTTCAGATGTCTTCTAATATTTGTTACTCCTTCCTTCCCAACATACTTCATAACTCTTGATCGTACGAAGGTAATCACACCCATAGTTTGCTATTGTAATTAAGATTATTTTATTTCACCATTCTTCAAAGGTTAAACAAATACATAATTATCATTATTCATTTATTTTAGAGAAAGCTTTGGTCGTTACAATGTGTGCTTAGAAATCAAGCTTAGTTGAATTGAGTTATTCAGAGCTTCGAGTATCACAATCCTCTTGAACAAGAGTTGATTGTATATGGTCTAGGTGTCATAATTCCTAGTACCTCTACCTCTCTAAACTCTGAAATACTCTGTAATAAACACCATGTATAAATCTTATCTCATCAATAAAACAACTCTTTTGTAAATTTTCCTTTCAACAACATGAACTATATGCGGAAGCAAAGTGGACCTGTGTACATCCATTGAAAGAAACACCAGGTATGAGTCTTACTACTTTTTATAGTTTAAGATAAGTAAACTATCTTTTAGATTCATATCCTAATGGAGATAGAAGAACAAAAGATAGAGGGAATAGAAGGAATAGATCTTTATGAAGAAAGTGGATTATTTGGACAACAAATTATTTTTTCAAAAAAGAAATTTAAAGAAATTCAAAAAAAAACTATAGATTTGAAAAAAAGGAGAAAATATTAGAGAAAAGAAACCCCTAACTCTACCTTTTATTAGGAGAACTAATATCATTTATCCAGGAAAAACCTCAATAGAACAAACTGTAGACATAGTCTCTGCCACTAGAAATAGTACAATACAATTGATAACCAAAAATGATATAAAGAACTGCTTAACAAAAAGTAAGAATGACGAAGATAAGAAAAAAAATAGGATATATACATATAGGAGCAATTCAGGTACTAGTAAAAGGAACATTTAAAGAAGGAATTCACTCACCAATAACTATTATGGTTACTGATGAGCGGATTCAACATGAAAAAGATAAAATATTAGGAATAATTGATGGAAATCTTTTTTATGGAAAATTAAAGTTTATTGTCTATCCTAATTATGGTATACCTTTTGATACTAAAAAATCTTGATAGCTCTATAACCTTGAGACATAAGTTTCATAGAACAGATCTAATGAAAGAGGGAGATAAAATCTTTAGTATAACTTATAGTGTATCCTTTGCACTAACTAATTCACATCATAGTATAGATTTAGAGCCGGCAAAAGCTGGTATCAAAGCTAATAACGACCTAGGAATTAAAATAATAATTTAAAAACAAGTCTCAGTTATAAACATAAAATCACAGGATAAAATACATGACATTTGAATAAGATAAACAGAGAGTCAGAAGATTACAAATATATAAACACCTCCAAAAAGAAGCAATAGAAGATTTTGAAAGAGATTTAAAATTTTGGAAAACCAGATTAGAAAATAAATCACAGAAAACTCCCTATGCACTTTTAGAAGGACTAAAAGGAGCACCAGTAGAAAAAATTGCTTATGCAAAGTTGCAAATAGCCATAACCAACACTGAACTAAATAAAATAATAAAAGCACTAGCCTATGGATTCTGAAAAATCTAAAAGGACTAAAATAAAAATACAAATGCAAAAGTATAATATGCAAAGAAATAAGAAAAATCGAGAATCAAAAAACATTGAAAGACTTAAAGAAGAAAGTTTAGCTATCTTTATGGAAGTAATAAATAATTTATTAAAAACAAGATTCCATAAAGGACAGGCCAAACCTAGGTTAATGAAAATAATAAGTAATTTCACTTACAAGAAAGAATAGAAGAAAAGTCCGGAAATAAATGATAAAACTCAAGAGTTAGAAATGGAAATTGATGAAACATTAAATCAAGCATTTGCTGAATTAAAACAATTTGAAAATTATGATATTTAGAAGGTGTCAGAATACCATTAATATTTATGAACTAAAAAGTTATCAATATATAGTACAAATGACTATGGAAACGACTATCTTAGTCTTGATTAAAAATTTTCCAGAAAAACTAAGTTTAATTGATAAATTAACACCTATAAAAGAAATAAATCATAAAATAAGGGATGAATGGTTACAAATAGAAATTACCCTTGAAATAATTTCGGCGCAAATTATTGACGAAATAGAAGAAGATTTACATATTGAACATATTAACTTCGAATATGAATTAAATAACAACATAGACTTATGGTATAATGGAAATGAATAAAGAAAAACAGAAATGATACGGTGTGAATGCCAATGTAACAACTATTAAAGCCGTTAAATGCAAATGCAGGAAATGCAGAGGATGCAGACTATAGATTTTTGCATATTATATTGCATTGATGTCTGAGAAAATAGTAATTATAGGTCTGACACGTTGAAAATTGCATTGATGTCCATTACTATATACCTGCAAACACGCCAACGCATCTACTGGGGAAGGTTTGGTGACACATTCTTAAATATTATGTTATATTTATCTATTGGGTCTTGCTAGCAAGTGCCCTAAAGGGTTAGGGCACTTGTTAAGGTTACTATAATAGGAAAAACAATCATAAGTGCATATCATTTTATCTCTCGAAAATGCAAAAAAAATACAAGTTTTAATGAACTTTTACCATAATTGGCTTGTTAATAAGTGCACTAAGGACACTTGTTAACATTTGCCTTATCTATTTTATAAAAATGAAAAAATATTATTTTTTTTGAAAATTTTGAAAAGATGCTAAAACATTATAATTTCAATTTATATTAAAAAAATTTAAATGCATTATTTTATATTAATGAACAATTAAAAAAAATAACTAAATGGCTCCTAAGAATGCAAAATTACTTAAAAATAAAATAAATTTTTTTCTTTCTAGAAGATAACTTATAAATAGAACAAAAAAATATAAATTACATATGAAAATAATTAATTATTTCATTTCTTTTATTATTCTAACAATTATTTGGAGAATTTTGATGTGATATGAGTAAAACTTATTCCCTCTGTTCTTTATTGTGTGTGTTTTATTTAGAAATTTTTTGTTGTTTTGTATTTGTCTTTTTAAATATTTCAAAGGGATAATAAATGTTATTTTTTATGTTTATCTTTATTAAATATTCCTTCCGACTCAAATTATAAGCAACAAAAAACATATTTATTTTGGTTTAAAATATAAGCAAAATTAACTAACTTTATTAAATTTTGTTTAATTCCCAAAGTCACTTTCCTAAAACATCTCTAGAAAATTGTAATCTTAATTAATTTTTGTTTCATTCCCAATACTACTTTCCTAAAATACTTCTATTTTTTATAAATTCGAGAAAATTAAATACAATCAACTAACTTCCTTAATAAGTGTAAAAGTGGTTGAATTTGCTTATAATTCGAGTCGGAGGGAGTATGTTTTAATTTATGTAAGTAATGAAGAAAAATTAATGATTATAAGAAAAAAAGAGTATAGCAAAGAAAAACATAATTAATATATTAAAAATTTAAACAATAATCATATTTTTTTAAAAAAATAATATTTTTATTTGAAATAAGACAAATAATTTGAATTAAGCAAAACATAGTACAACATTAATTTAAAGCATAGACAGAGTACTCTTTCCGTTTCATTATGTTTTGTCTTTTAGTCTTTTTTTCTTGTTTCATATTATTTGGCCTTTTACATTTTCAATACATAAACATATTTTTTTTTTCCAATTTTAACCTTTCATTCAATCATTTCTCTTACTCCTCATTAATTATACTTTTATCATCTCTCTCATCTTTAAACCACTATACATTAATTAATGGACACACTTACTAATAAAAATTAAATAATACTACAATTTTCTATAAGGATTAAATAAGGGTATTTTGGACAAACTATACATAATACTACCAATAATTAATTTTTTCTTAATTTGTGTAGTCAGGCCTAAAAGGCCAAACCTAGTAAAAGGGATGGAATATTTGTTTTCTATATGGAAAATGGGAAAGTGTGCTCGTTGGGTTTGAACTGGGATGATCACATTTTAAGTCTAAAGTTATGTAAGCTGACTCTTAGGATAGATGTATCATGAATTATTAATAATTTTGATTCACTTTAATTGAAAATTATTATTGTATTCAATTTTGACTAAATATATACTTCCTCCGGTCTTATTTTTAAGAAAAAAAACTAACTTTACACTTGTTAAGAAAGTTAGTTGAATGTATTTTATTTTCTCAAATTCATAAAAATTAAAAAATAGTTTACTTTAGTAAATTTACATTGGGAATGAAATAAAAATTAAATGATTCAACCACTTTATAAAAATATTTTAGGAATGATTGTATTAGGAATAGAAAGTTAGTTAATTTTTACTTATATTTAAAATCATTATTGGAATGTCTTTTTTTGCTTATAAATAAAATGGAAGGAAGTATCTTTTAAAATTATAGCATATGGCATAAGATATGTAAATAGGGAGAAAATAGAGAAAGAAAAAAAAGGGTGAAACTCGCTTAAAAAAAATTTCTTCCCTCAAATAACATATATACACTGCAGGTTCGACAGTGCCCCTGCTCGCTGCTTTCAATTTACTTGCTTCATGTGCCGCGAAAAGCTCAACACATTAATTTTTTTTTTCGAAACCATGTGTTGTTTGAGCTTCACATTTTTTTACCTAATCAGGGTCGGTTCTGACATTTTCAGGATCCTAGGCGAAATAAATATGACAGGCCCTTTTTTTAATTTTTTTTTTGAATTTCAAGTAAATTTCTATAGTATGAAATACATTATAAATAGTCACAAGTCTACGTCATTAAATGCAATCAACAAGATTATGTAGGCTACAAATATAACAATTTAATAGCGTGATATTATTAAAAAAAAATAACATAATAACAAAATGAGTACCTAAAAGTAGGCTATCCTCAATGACTTGCCCGAAAACGTTAATTATCATGTAGTGAGCGATCATAATGTGATCATTTACAAGTTTGTCGACCAGTTTTCATTTTTCCTTTTTTCACATTCAGTCTTTCAGACAAATGTTTTCTAGACACTATCTTAAAAAACAAAACAACTAAATTAAAAAGTGATCAATAAAACCTAACACTTGAGGATTATTCAGAATTGAGAGATGGGGCATCAATTACATTCAAAGGACACAATACAAAGTAAAAGGAATTTGTCAAAAGCAAATAAGGGAGATAAACAACCGCACAATCACAACAAAAAAATAAAGTATTTAATGTACAATACTAAAATTGAAAAAATAATTTATACTAATTTCTAATTTAAAAATATTTCTAATTTTTTTTTATATATTTGTATAGATATTAAAAAAAATTTGGGGCTCCTTAATTTTCTGGGCCGTAGGCCTAGGCCCCACTTGCCGCCTATAGGGTAGGCCCTAGGCCCAACTAATCCACCTCGGATCCGCGAATTGTGCGAGTCTTTGACTAAACGGTATGGATCCTCCCTAGAAATTGTTGCCTTACTGGGACTCGAGTCTTTGACCCTGAAATCCCTAAGTGCCCAACTAGTTTCCATGAGTACAATCCATTTGGGTAAAAAGTTCAACACATTAAACTCTTCGATGTGAAGAAAGAAAATCGTTACTGTACATCAAAAAACAATAACAAAGGATTTATTCCTTTTCTTTTTCTTTTCATAATTTGGAATCAGATTTTTTTTTTCATCCGATTCCTCAAATACTACCTAGATACATCCGGATTCGACCCGGGTCGCGTGCCTGGATATGTCAGGTGAGTCTCCTAACATGAATTTTCTGCATCCACAAATCGAACCCGGGACCTTGCTTAAGCGAGATCGAGCTGCTTACCACTCGTCCCAATCCATGTTGGTAATCAAAATTTGTTTTTATTATGTAGTAAATAATTGAAGAAATTATTTTTTTTGTTATGTTTCATATATCTATACATGAGAAAGAAAAATTATACTTTTTTATTTTGAAGCATCACAAAGAAAAAATATATTTATATTTATTATGTAAAATAAGGATACATTTGTCTTTTGCTAAATTTATTGTTTTCTCTTTTCTCATGTTTCTCTCCAACCAAACAAAAAGAAAGGAAAGCTCAAGTTTTCTTTCTTCCCTATCTCTTCACATTTTTCGTCATACCAAACAACCACAAAATCTACTCATTTTCTCACCATAATCTCTCTTTCCTATTTCTCTCTTCTTTATTAGTATTTAACACAACCAAACAGATCCTCAAAGCTGTTAACCAAATATAGGATTTTTTTAATTTAAGCCTGCGCTTCATAAAATATAAGCAGAAAAAAAAAACTAAAATCACGCTTATTTAGAAAGTTAGTTGATTATATATTTATATTTAATTTTTTTAAATTATCAAAAATATATGTGTTTTAGAAAAGTAGTATTAAGAATAAAACAAAAATTAGATGAGATAATAATTTTATAGTTATATTTTAAGAAAGTAGTTTTAAGAATGAAACAAAAATTAATTACTTTATTTATATTTGATTTTTTTTTTCTTATATATATTTCAAATCGGAACGAGTATTTATGGACTACGGACTTTGTTGCTCATGATGATATAACCTTGACATTTGATTTTGAACAATCCAGTAGGTTGAGTTGAGCCAAATCACCTTAATGTACGATCGATACTCCATACAATATTTTTTTACTAGTTAGAAAGTACTAAATTAACATAAATTTAATATGATTTTTTTTTTTTGATTTACAATATGATTTTTTTTTTTTATCACTGAGAATGAGTGACCAATAATTAATAGGATCATCTGATTCCTTTGTTATTGTATCTCTTTATATCATAAAGTTTTGAGATCCTTTTAATAATTCAAAATTTAATGAATTTACCATATTTTAAAAATCTGGACCAACAAAGCCCAGCACAGTTGGTAGATAGCTGGGTTCCTTAAGCATGATGTCAGGGGTTCGATCCCTGCCGTGGGTATGGAAAAGGCTTTGTTGGTAGACGCAAAACCCACTTTGGTGATCTCTACGTCTCGGAGAGGATTAGTCTTCGGCTGTCAGCTGGGGGATACCCTTGGTGTACACTAAAAAAAAAGTGTTAGATTATGAAACCCCCGTTATATCCCCAAACCCCAATTTAAGGGGTAAAATACCATAATGTCCTAATTAAAAAAATACTAGAATACAAACCCCATTTTTTAACCCAGACCCCTTTTTTGCATTTTCCGACTCGCGTCTCTCAGAAATTTATTCATTTTTCCAACACACAGCTCTCAGAAATTTAATCGTTTTTCCAACACACATGTCTCAGAATTTTATTCATTTTTCAACACACAAGTCTCGAAAATTTATTCATTTTTCCAACACATGTCTCATAAAATTTGGCCAAATATCCATCATTCTTTGACATGTTTTTGAGAGACAGATCTCAGAATTTTTGGCCAAATTCCGAGATGCGCGAGTCGGAATGCACATTTTTTTGCTAAGATAACATCATTCTCTTTGATCCACACTAAGCATAAATTAACATCATTCTCTTTGCTCATATATAACATGCATTGCCAAAATGGAAAGACACATACACTTGTTCATAATCATGAAAGCCCCAAATAATTCATTTCATAATAAACAACCTTTGCTCGAAAAATACTATCCAAAACACAAACTAAAACATAAAACACAACCACAACAATTTTCCTTAATCCCAAACACACACTAAACCAACACATAGACCACAATCTAAGCATTTCTATCCTTAACTCGTCTTCTTCCACCTTGCCTTCTCTCCGATCTATGAGGTACATCATCCTAAATCGGCATGTTGCATAATGCCACGGTTTCTTCGTATGCATACCGAGGCAATACTCCGGTGTCATCTCTCAATTGCATAAATACTCCAATCCGGTTCAGCCTCTTTTGGTATCGAACCTATCATCAATATAAATAAAGTTATTTTGAGTACTAATCTATAACACGGATATTCTAAATATAACACAACTATCATCAATATAAATAATGCAAGATAAAGATACACTTACATTAAAATTTCAGAAGGCATTCTGAAGCAGAAACATGAACCTAATTTTTCCCACATGAAACACATATGATCAAATAATATTACAACAAAAATTACAGTAATGGAAAAGTCACAACTTGAAAGAAATGATGCTTGGTAAAGAGAACAAGCTTTAGTAAGCAACAGATTATGGTAGATAGAAGAATAATAGAGATAAAATAGTAAAAAGAAACAACAATATATGCATAATGAGGGCAAGTCTAAGGCAATTTCACTGGTACCAGCATCTGACTTAGAAACACCTGCCTTGGTAGACTAGACGAGGCAGGGGAGGCAACATGAAGCATCCAAATTGCCATAACCTACTAGGATCATCACGAAGTATGTTCCTCTCTTACCCTCTCTCTGTCAGTCAACGAATCTCTTACCTTGGCTTACATCTAACAACAATGATGGCCAAGAATACTGGTTTCATACATTATAGTAATAAAACTGATATATTCTTGCACATGCACTTCTTTTCAAACAACATTCAACTGGAACATTTTTGCGAATATCTGCTATGAGAAACATCAAAATAACTTCTGAAAGGCAAAGCAAAGTAATGTCTAAGCTGTTTACATGTCTGAAAAAAATTTCTTTCTTCTAGCCACTGCTTTACAGGCATCACTTTGTCATTACCATCTTTCCACTCATTTGCAACTATAGTGACAACCCTGTTTGCCGAAACTTTAGCACGGGCTACTTCTCGTCCAAAACGTTTCTTTCCTCCTATGTCAACTTCAAAAGTTAGATCTCATAAGCAACTTACATTCATGAAGAGTATCAGTATGTAAAGAATAGTAATAATTACATTCATCTCTTGCACTCTCCGCTGGTAATCACGGACAGCATTAGCAACAGCCCCACCTGCCAAGACAGCTTCTTCAAGCTCATGAGCTGTTTGGGTAAGCTTTTCAACTTCAGCAACCTTTTGCCTATGCATTTTGTCCAGGATTCTGTTCTCCTCCTAGCATAAGAGCACAAAGTACTTGATTAACTCATTGATTATATAAACAATGTGTCATTCTGGCAATCACAGAAAGCTAAACACAGATGATAATGATGATGATAATAATAATAATAATAATAATAAAAGCAAGACAAACCTGAAATATTTCAATCTGTTTCATTAGCTCTTGGTTTTTGTTTTGCAGATCATCAACCAAAGATGCTTTTGCTAGAGCAATCTGAACAGTTCTCTCAGCCTCAAGATGTGCAGCCTCCTTGGATTTTGTTAGCCGATCCAGTGCTCTATTGTCATCCTGCAACTTTACCACCTAAAAAATATAGCAGCAAGGATATTTAAAATGTACCCTTTTGGTCTTGATTCTGATAATGGAAAAAGACATCCATGAGACGGGGAATAACTGAATAAACTACCGTCTAGTCTCAACCAAAAGCCAAATCAATACATAATTATAAAGTTTCACTGAATACATAACCATAAAAATGTACCTCCATCCTAGCGAGCTTGAGCTCTGCCTCCAGGGGTGCGATTGAGAAGAACACTATGAAACCTAAACCCTAAAATCGCAAACCAGAAGCAAGAGAAGAGGAGAACATACCTTTAGCCTCGAAGCACGAATCGAAGATGAAGAACGAACAAAATCAATGCAGAAACGACGCACCAAAAGGAGAGGAACAACAATGAAGATGAAGAACCCCAATCCGGTACAGTAACACGAAAATGAAGATTGAATCAGAACACAAACACAAAAACAAAGGTGGAGATGACAAAAAACGAAGTTGAGGAGGTTGAAGAGATGCTATGTGAGAGGAGAAGAATAGAACCCGATGGAGAAGAAGAGGAACCGTGAGAGTGAGAGGGAGAAGAAGAAAAGTTATTTTTTTTTAAAAAACTCTCGGGGTATTTTTGTCTTTTCAAGAGTGTATATGGGGTTTGGGAATACTAATGGGGATTTGTAATCTATTACTAAAAAAAAATCTGGGATTAAAGAAAGTTCCGCAAAAACTGAATTAGAAAATTCAAGTAATTAATACCTACATTATAGTTAGGGGTGAGTAAGGCCTCGACTGACCCAATATTTTTGACCAGACCCGCTTATTTTGGATCAAGTTAGATATGATCTTGTATGTCAAAAGGGAATAGACCCGATCACAATAAAGTTATATGGTACCGGATACGAGACAGGTTTTGGTCTGATTCAAGATCACCCGATCCGACCGGATATATGTAAATATGTATATATATATATATATATATATATATTATATATATTAAAAATGATGTAAACAATATTATTATTTTAGTTTTATATTATATATTTATACAATAAATTATATATGCAGTGGAGTGATTAAACGGTGTTATTTCAAATTTAGTAATTTAATTACCTTTAATTTATTTATTTAGTGACACTTGATAACCAAAAGTTCTATTTTCTTATCCTTGTTGTACGATAATATATAAATGGCATTTTATAACCAATATTTCCCTAGTTTAATTATTTTTGGTAGTAACAACTAACAAGTGAAATCTTGAATATAAATTTAGCTTTTTTTTTTATCGTCGGAACTTAATACTTCATCTCTCTCATTATCTTGGTAAAAACATGTACTTTTTTTTGTCCCTAATCAAAGTAAAAATAATTAATGAAAAATCTTAAAGATTGTAAAAATAATATTGAAATTTGTGTGATAGAAATTTGTAATTAATGAATGAATCATGCATTATATCAAAAAGATATTCTTTTATTTTTGTTAACTAATTTGACTTTTATCAAGATAATGAGACGAAGAGAGTATCTTGTAATAATTTATTTTGATCTCACTTTTATGTTTGTGATTCTTGTTCCCAACCCGAACCTATCCTATCTTATCCTTTCTTATTTAGACCTAATTATGTTCGGTTTTTTTTTTTCAATTTAGGAACTAATACAGATTCAAAAATTAATTTTATTAAAATTTTAGGTGGGATGACGAATAAGTCAAACCCGTCGCAACCCATTTCACACTCACCTGTGATTGTCGTACGGGAAATGTATGAATCATTGGAGACATTTATTTTATGCAGACATTTATTTTATGCACCTACCGCTAATCAATAACGGTCCCATTTATGAATCAGGGAGTGTTATTTGCACCCTGTTTATTATTTTATGCACCCAATTTTTATAATTTTTTACATCAAGTTTCCAATATTACCCTAATCATTACTACTTACACTAATACATCTACTCCCTTCGTTCCATATTATCTGTCATTTTAACATTTTTAACTTGTTCCAAATTATATTATTTGTAGCTTTAGGAATTCGAGGATGTATTAATTGATTTTTTTTATCTTTAACCTTGCATTTAATGTGTTGAAATATGTGAAATAGGTGATAATTAATGTACTTTGAGGGTATTATAGTAAAGTTATTTAATAATTCTCTTGAAAATTGAAATATTAAATGACTTTCTTAATATGTGTGAAATTGTTAAAGTGACAGTTAAATTGAAACGGATGGAGTATTTTTTACACCCATCACTAATATTTACACCTCTAATCCTAAAAACCTATATATATCAATCAATACTCACACCTTATATATCTACTTACACCCAACTTCTTCTTCTTCTTCTTCTTCTCCATGCGGATTCTCTTCTCCATAAAAACCATGTTCACCACTTTGCTCACTCAAAACCTTGCATGCTTTTTTAATCATTGAAAACAAAAATCAAGAAGAAAGTGCTAGAATTACAAGACACCGGAAAAATCACAATTGAGTCACACACCCTCTCTCCTTCCACCATCAAAACCCCAATAAGAAATTGGTCTCTTCAACTCAGTCAGTCTCCTCAGCACAGCATCTCCATTGTACTAATGTGCAGATCTCAAGAATAATACGGCATCATTTGAATCAAAGGAAAACACTATGTCATAGTAAACAAAAAAGAAAAAATAATTATAAACAAAGTAACCTATAGAGAATCATCAATATGGAGAATGGTAATACCCGGCGGGAGGTCCCATTCCATACCTTTTTAATCATAAAATTTACAATAATGTTTTCAATGATTAAAAAGGTATGCAAGGTTTTGAGTGAGCAAAGTGATGAACATGGTTTTTATGAAGAAGAGAATCTGTATGAAGAAGAAGAAGTTGGGTGTAAGTAGTAATATACAGGGTGTGAGTATTGATTGATATATATATGTTTTTAGGATTAGGGGTGTAAATATTAGTGTTGGGTGTAAATAATAGATGTATGAGTGTGAGTAATAATGATTAGGGTAATATTGGAAATTTGGTGTAAAAAATTATAAAAGTTGGGTGTATGGAGTAATGAACAGGGTGCAAATAACACCTCCCTGATGAATCACTCGTCAGGTATTCCCGTTTATTTATGCTTTCGTAGTTTTTTTTAAAATTTTTTTTAACGTCAATTTTTAGGAAAAAAGTGGTTAAAAATAATATATTTAAATTAAAAAATTAAATATAAATATTGACCAAATCAAAATTAAAAAATTAAAAAACTGACCAATATTGACCAAGTATATAGTCTAATTAATTAAAAAAATAAAATATAAGCCTAATAAATAGATTATGCATTGATAGTGTAAAGTTCTTTTATACCATCAGGACATGATCATTAACTTTTACATAAAAGTAATATAAATGAATAATGGATGATGAACTTATATATGATGTAAAAAACTTTATATCGCCAAAATGAAACCTAAAAATAAAATAAAAAACTAAAAAAGATTTTAACCTACAAATAAAGAAAGTCAACATCGAAAATCCAAATCCAAAATTTCTAAATACGTTAAACACCCCTAATATACTTATAAACATTTTCCTAACATTTAAAATAATAAAGTACATGCATCTAAGGCAAAATATAGTCTCGATACATTCAATAATTCATAAGTCATTTTAGAGAAAACCAATTTTTGTTGGGAAGCTCCTATAAAATGTACCAAGCGTTTTATGTAAGTATCGATGGCAATTGGATCCAAATTTAATTGGCAGTTTGGCACCTACAAAAAATTTCCACTATAGAGAAATTAAAGGATTTACCCAATAAATGAGAAATGAGTAATTGGTCAGATTGGTCCTTGACTTTGTAGGTGTCGGTCAAGTTAGTCTCTGACTTTGTCGAAATAGCAATTTAATCTCTGAGATAGGAGAACGTCGATCAAGTTAGTCCCTGCCGTCACTATCGTAGGGATGTATTTGCTTTAAAATGGGATAAAGATAGGGACGTATGTGAATTAAAATGCTATCTCAGAGATTAAATTGTTATTTCGATAAAGTCATGGACTAACTTGACCGACGCCTACAAAGTCAGGGACCAATTTAACCAATTACTCAATGAGAAATGGTACAAGAATAGGTGATCGCCCAAAAAAATTTTTAGGGATGGGTGTGGGAATGGATATTACTCTACTCAACACCTCTCATATCCCCCATATATAGATAGATAGATAGAAAGATAGATAGAAGATGCATGTTTGAAATTGATAAGTTCAATAATAATTTCAAACAATATATTTTAGAAGTGACGTTATTTTTTTTAACGTTAGAGCAGTCATATTTAATTGTTATGAATATGTATACACTTTGTTTAGTACTAATGATAAAAGAAATTTGTTTAGTACCAATGATAAAAGAAATTTATAGGTGATATAATAATGTAATATGTAAATAATTTACAGCCATATATTTTTATTTGTGTTTTATGGCACCAGTTAAACATACTCAAAAAATCAATTCACATGTAAAAATGATTTGTTTAATATCATGTTATCTAATATTTTTAATTTTCTTATAAAAATTTACACTTTAAAGTATATTTAGCATTTAATTTGTTGAAAATTACACATTTTTTTAATTTTTTTTAAATGATAGACAAAAATTATTAGATTGATTCCTTAAGCTATTTTTAGGTTACAAATCGGTTTCATAAATGTTTTTTTTCAAATAAATCCTATGAATTATTATCGTCTAACAAATCCGTCTTTCTATTAATTTTTCCTTTTAAAAAAATTCTTATGATACCACAAATCACTTAACGAAAAAATTAGCAGAAATAACTGATTTATTGAACAACAATACTTATCAAACTTATTTAAAACAAAAAAAACTTTAAAAAATACTTAATGAAATGTTAATTTGGAGTAATAAAAATATAACTTAATGAACTAATCTAATAATTTTGTCTAAATAATACTCTTTAAGTCTTATTTTCTGTGATCTCAGTTGGTGCGAATCACATGCTGATAATTCAGAGTACATGGGACCAAAGTCCAAAGTAATGGCCCCGCTTCCATCGATGGAAAGGAATAAAGATACTCCCTCCGATTTTATAACGAGTAAATAGTGAATTTGATACTCCAAGTTGCCATCAATTTACTTTCTCAAAGATACCAATTTAGTTCATCAAAGATCAACAGTAATATCAATTTAGTCATTTAAAGATATTCATCATCAATTTAGTCCCCAAAAATCAATTGTGACACCAATTTAGTCATCCAAAAATATTTGACACCTATATAGTCCTTCAAAACACAATTGTGCCATCAATTTAGTCTCCTAAAATAGCCATCGTGCACCAAAGATATTTGCCACTAATTTAGTCCCTCAAAGATCAATCGTGCCACCAATTTAGTCATCCAAAAATATTTGACACCAATATATTAGTCCCTCAAAAAACAATTGTGCCATCAATTTAGTCTCCTAAATATATTTAATCAATATAGTCCATCAAAGATCAATTGCACCACCACGTTAGTCCCTGTGTTGCTCCGTTACATATCAATATAACTTTACTTATGTGACATGTTAAATAAAAAATTGATAAGTTCAATACTATTTAGGAAATCGGAAGAAAATTTAGAAGTGAGGAACGAGGATGAGGCGTCAAATTCAAAGCGGGGATAGTGAAAATGACAATACTCCTCACACATTTCATGCTCCATTACTATCCCAGTTTAGAAGATTGGATTGTGGGTATTTTTTTTTAATATGTTTGTTTATGTATTTAAATTTATTTTATTTTATTTAACGTGTTACGTGAGCAAAATTAAGCTTATTTGTAATAGAACAGTACAAGGGACTACCGTGATGATGCAATTGATTTTTAATAGACTATATTGATGACAAATATTTTTGCAGGACTAAATTGGTGTCAAATATTTTTGGATGACTAAACTAGTGGCACAATTGATCTTTGAGGGACTAAATTGATGAGAAATATCTTTGGGGGACTAAATTGGTGGCACAATTGATTTTTGAGGGACCAAATTGGTGACAAATATCTTTGGGGACTAAATTGTTAGCAACATAATTTTTGAAGGACTAAATTGACTATATACTCATTTTATAATATATATATATATATATTCTTTAATATAAATTCAATTTTCAATTTTCCATGGTATTAATTATTTCTTTTTCACAAACATTCATATTTACTCAATACTTTTTAGATTCCCAATAATAACAATAAAAGTGCTTTTGAAGAAATATATATCAAATATTTACATTTTCAATACCACTAACAAGCAATACTAACTTATTTTTTTAAAGGGTGTAAAAGTTGATCAAAATAACTTATAATAAAGACTAGAGGAAGTAACATTTTATATATTTTCCTTTAACTTTAATTTGTAATGAAATAATAAAATATCTAAGGAGGAGGAGGTGTTGTTGTAGTGGTATAAATATGAATAGGTAGCAACGCAAATCCTCATCACCTCATCGAGTGTCTAAACTCAACATAATAATCCAAGTAAAAGCAATGGCTACTTTCCAAACCTTGAAACCGTTCTATGCTCTTGTAACCATCTCCATAACTTTGTTCCTTTTGCTACTTAGCAGCAACAAGGTGAACTCCTTAGAAGAGCAATCCTTTTCCTTCACCAAATTTTCAACAGACCAACAGAATTTGATTCTCCAAGCTGATGCTACTGTTACAGAAACAGGGAAACTACAACTCACCGGAGTAGACGAAAGTGGCCACCCAGTTTTTCAATCTCTCGGCCGTGCTCTGTATTCCACCCCTATCCAAGTTTGGGATAAGAGCACTGACGATGAGGCAAGCTTTGCCACTTTCTTTTCCTTTGTCGTAAACGCACCTAATGAAAACACAACTGCTGATGGCCTTGCCTTCTTTATTGCACCAGTTGATACTCAGCCCCAAGGCAAAGGGGGATTGCTTGGTATTTTCAATGACGAAACATACAATAGCTCAAACCAAATTGTTGCTGTTGAGTTTGACACAACCCGTAACGCAGGCTTTGATCCTAGTTACACCCCACATCTTGGAATTGATGTCAACACCATCAGGTCAGAGAAAACCGCAGCAGTGAGTTTCAGGAATGGGTATGTAGCCACCGTTCTCGTTACCTATGATCCTACCTACAAAAGCTTAGTTGCCTCTTTGGTTTATCCAGAGACTAAAGAAAGTTATATTGTCTCTGCTGCTGTTGATTTGAAGGCAACTGTTCCTGAGTGGGTAAGAGTTGGTTTCTCAGCTACAACTGGACTATCTGATTATAAATATGTTGAAACACATGACATCCTTTCTTGGTCATTCAAATCAAAGTTGCCTGCTGGGGATAACGACGTGCTGGGTCTCACAACAAGTTCTTTGCATCGTGATCTCTAATTGAACAACCAGCTTATTTCCTTCTAGTTATCTTATCTATATGTATAAGAAGAGAAGGAAAAACTACAATAAGTTCTCTAACAATGCTACTTTTGCATCGTAGTAGCGGTCACTTGAGGAAACTACAAAATATTGTGACATGTTTTATTAGCCGCTGCTGCTATAAATAAAAATATGTTTTATGAAATTTGTTTGTGCTTAGTCACTCACTCTCCGCACTCACTTTTCAGTCAGGTATTAGAGCGGGGAAACCTGCTTTGACAGAATCTACTCATATATATGGAGTGGATTTGTTCGCTCTCTCGCAAGTATACTAGATCGAAAAATAATATAGTCAATAAAACCAGATATTATCCCTTAGAGATTGCAAATTGTTCAATTAATTATCACCGAAGAGTAGTTAAAAGCAAAATCTATAAGTTTCTAACTAATTAATTAAGATTGAATAAAAACATAAAATAAATTAAAAAAAGAAATTAAATAGAAGTTGTGAGCAATTTGAGAAAGATGTTAGGAACATGGTTTCATTGTATGACGTTGTTTATTTATCATGAATCTCTGTTTTTCCCTAAATCAAGAACAAATTCCTAAGGTAATAATTACTAGATCCCTCTTATGCAATTACTGTTTATTATTCAACTTGATAACACTTAATCCCTTAAGTGATTAAACCATTGAATAACCATTATTAAGAACAGTGAAATTTAATGACAAGTTATATAATTACCCAAAAGCATCCCTACGAGTTGAATAATTATATTGTTTGATTGAAGGCCTATTCTAATTCCTAATCTCTCAATTGAAGAATTAGATAATTATATTGTTTGATTGAAGACATATTCTAATTCCTATTCATATTCTATGCATAACAGTGAAAATACAATCAAACACTTGATTTAGAAACGGAAAAACATCAATTCATGAAATCAATAAACTAATCCATACAAATTCACAAATTCCTAACACAAGGTTTCGGTTACACATTATGAAAATAAGAACAAAAGAAATAGAAGAATACATGATTACCATGGAAAAGCCTTGGATCTTTCAATCCTTGATCTTCTCCTCTTCTAAAACTCTCTAAAATTATGTAATCTCCCCCTCTAAAAGCTACCTAACCTAGTTCTAAAACCTATATTTAAAAACTAAAACGAAATCCTAAGAAAGCCCATGAAAAACGCATCAGAAATCAGCCCAATTGGGCCTCCTCGATGTTAGCGCGCCGGGGCGCGCCGGGCCACACGCCTGGGCGCGCCAGGCATCTGATAGTGATTTTTCCGCTGCTCGCACGCCTGGGCGCACCGGCCCGTGCGCCCGGGCGTGCCATTTTACTTCTAGCTCCGTTTCGCTCCGTTTTGTTGGGTTTGACCTCAAAATCTCGAGAGAGGGGATGAATCGAGTTTTATTAATTTATTGCAAAATCCCTTACATTTAAAAAATTATTTCGCGTTGGAGAGATTAGACGTTTGAGAAGGAGAGCGAAAACGATTTTATAAAATTAAGAGTATCGCGGAAACGTAAATAAATGAAAATGCGGAAAATAAAAGAGATAGGGATAGAAAAGCTTGCACCAGGAATTTTTATACTGGTTCAGTCTTCCCGTCAAAAGGGCTAGTCCAGTCCCCAAGCGACCGCTTAAGAGTTCTATAACCAGCAATCGAGCCGCACCCAATTACAACCAAGAGCACCCCGCACACTACTAGGAACCTCCGTTCGCTGGGGGCCTCAATAACACACAGCAGGGTTCCTCACCCTATGAACGTCTCAACGTCCAACAATGGGATTCACTCCCTAACCACCAAAGGTTCAATACAAATTAATGTGAGTGATTACAATAAGTATAGCGTGTTCTCAATAACACAGATACTACAATCAAAGCTCTATGATAATGAAGTCTTTCTTTTGAAGCTAAGAGGCCAACAAGAGTTTTCGAGTTCTTAGAAAAATATGATTGTGATGTTCAGAGAAAAGTAGGAGAAGAAGAAGAACGTGAATGATCAGATGAAAACGAATGAATGAATAATCTGTTTGAATGTTGGAGTGTTTTAATATTAATAGAATAAAATTTGTTAAATCAAAATAAGATTTAAAACAACAAATTAAAATCAATTTTAAATCAAAACAAAATAAAATATGATTTTGTAATAAGTTTTAAAATAAAAAACAAATCAAAATGATTTAAGAAAATAAATCAAGGATTTGATTTAAAACAAATAAGGAAATAATTCAAATTTAAAATCAAATTCGAATTTTTTGAAAATAAATCATAATCATTTATATAAAAACAAATCTGGAAATAAATCAAAACGATTCTGACACGTTTTTCAATAAAACATGAGATAATCGATTACTTCAGGGAGGTAATCGATTATCCCTTCAAAAATAGAAACTTTGAAATTCTTTTGAAAAACTAGTAATCGATTACAACATAACATTTAATCGATTACATCACTCTTGTTCATTATATGATGCAACTCATATAATCAATTACCACTAATCTAATAATCGATTACTGAGCCTCTGATATTTGTATGATGCAACGTCATGTAATCGATTACTACAAGACATGTAATCGATTACTTTGTCTCAGGAAAATGTATGATGCAACATTTATAATCGATATCTTGATCCAGGTAATCGATTACTCTCCTACAGAAAGTAATGGATTATCCAAGTTCACATAATCGATTACACACTCTCTGGTTTTTCTATGATGCAACAAAGTTAATCGATTACTTTAAGCAGGTAATCGATTACTACTTCTTGCATAACATAAAAATATCCAGAGTTTTGTTTCATCAAGCATTTACACAGAAACTAAGTTAGAAAAACAGATTTCATGAAAACACTTTTTCTTCTCCTTTAGATGAAAAACTCATTGGCCTTTTAACTCATTAAGAACAAAAGACTCCATTATCTTACAACATGTCCTAAGGGAAAAGGCTTCTAGACTTATATTTGCTTGAATCTTCAACTTGAGCTTGAAGGGTCTTGTGAGCTTGAATCTTGAGTTTGTTATCATCAAAACTTTAACTTGAATTCTTCTTGAAGTCCATGAGAGAGCTTGGAGCATGACTTCCAACACTAGCTTGACTTCCAACACTCCCCTTTTTTGATGATGAGAAACTTCTATTCTGATTGATTCTCGAATATCTGCATCACAAGTGTTACACAAGCAAAAATATATATACAATTGAAAATAACCTTCCCTAGAACAATATTTTGCATAAAAATAAATACACAATAACATCTCATGGCATCTCCCCCTGTGTTGATGCAAAAAGATCAAATATTTCTCATATAACATCAGAATATTTCTCCCCCTTTTGTCCTCATCAAAAAGAGTCTGCTAACTCCCCCTTGTTGACACCCAATTTTGTTCCCCCAAACAAAATAAAACTAAAAAAATAAAAATAAAAAATATTTTTTTTTTGAAAAAGTATTTTTTCATGAAAAATAAAATAAAAAACGGAAAATAAAAAATTCAAAAAAAATAAGATAAAAATGTATTTTTGGTAAAAGATTTGATTAGTTTTTGTGAGGATAAAGTTAAAAAAGTTTTTTTGGTTAAAAAGATTTGTTTAAAGGATTATCATCAAATTTGCTTTTGTTTTTTTTTTTTAAATTGAGAGTTTATCTTTAACAAAGTTTGAAGGATTTGATTGAGGAATAAACCAGGGAATATTTCACTGGGCTCTCAAAGCCTGTTGGAGAAACCCTATTCTTCTTAACCTAATTTTTCCTATAAATAGAGTTTTCTTCCACACAATTTGAAGAACAGAATTTTACACAGACAATTTTGAAAACACAATTTTAAAAACACAAATTTTTTTTTGCAACTTGCTTTAAAAAATAGGGTTTTCTTAATCTCAGCCCTTAGGGCTGAGGATAAGAGGCTAAAAGTGGATGCATTTTATTGGGAAATGTTGTATTGGTAGAATAAAAATACTTTGTATTTATCTTTTCAATGAAATACATCCACTTTTAGCCTCTTATCCTCTAAGGGCTGAGGTTAAGAAAACCCTAAAAAATATAACCCATTCATAGTAGTAATTTACTTCGGTTATTGTGTCAAGTATTCTTCTGCCTTTGGTGTTCAGTTTCTTTTTTTTTTTTTCTTGTTTTTGTGCTAACAAAGTAACAGTGCAACACTCCCTTCCCCCAACTCCAGGTACTTCTTTTATTTCTTTTATTCTTAATTTTGTTTTTTATAGTAAAAATATTAAAAATAAAAATGTAATCTTTTATATTTTACTTATTGAGATATTAATTATTAATTTTATGAATCCTTTTGATTGCTGAATAATAAACATTTTTGCATCAAAGCACATATTTGATATTTAAATTCTAATTTTATCCTTAAATCAATGTATTTGTATTTTAGGATATGTTATAAATTTAATTGTTAAATTTAAATTAAATAATTTGGGATCATAAATTTTAATAATTAAATCTCATTTTTTTTAGAAAAAAGATCATTGGATATGCTTTGGCAAGTCGATTTTTATCACCCATTTATTGGAGGGATGTCTCGGGCTTTCCTCTTTGTATTCAACAACATGGTAAACACTTTTTTATTGGGATTTAAAATAAAATAGATCAAAATTTTTTTATAAAGTTTAATAAATTTTATTAATTAATTATTAATCATATGCATTTTGGAAATCCACCTTTCCTTGGCTAAATGTTGAGGTCTTGTGCATATTTCCTCTCTTCATCAAACATTTTTATAATAAAATATAATAACATTAAAATTAAAACAATAAGAACTACGTAACCTTGATCCCTCATTTATGAGGGTACGTAGGATCAGAGGCAACCTTGTCAGGCACAACAATAAAAAACAAATAATTTTTGGCAAACCAATTATTTTAGTCTTTTAATTAAAACCAATCAAAGGTACCATTTTCGAATGGGCGAACGGGGTGCTAATACCTTCCCCGGTTCGTAACGGACTCCCGAACTCGGAATCTATCTAGTTCGAAACCAGTCTTTATCCTTTTTTAATTAATAATTATTTTTTCCGCATTTTTGTAACAAATGCGGTGGCGACTCCAAATTGGGTCAATCGACGCCCACTCGTAGGCGAGGCCCCGAGGGCGACCCGGGACCCCGGCCGCGACAGCTGGCGACTCCACTGGGGACATAACATTAAAAAGAGAGTCAGGCCTAAATGATTGGTTATTTTTAATAGACCTTATTTTTTAATTGGTTTGCCTTTAATTAGTTGTTTATTGTATATATATATATATATATATATATATATTATTAATTTCACATATTTGTTTAGTTGTATATTAATTCTTTATTGTAATCTTTTTTGTTATTTAAAAAAAAAGGGTTTGTATGCCCCCGAAATAGGTTTTTTTTTTTACACGGATCTTTGCACTCACAGAAACCCTATACCCAGATACTATTATTTAAACCCTAAGTTTAGGGGTGCTTTTGTCCTACCTTTGACTTACCAAGTGTATGGTATCTTGTAGTGTACGAAAGTACCAATCGGATTGGGAACCATTTCTCGTGAGCACGACCTTTGGAGGTGCATCCTACCTATTTTTGGAGGCGTAACCAACCTCTTGTCGACCATTTGCGAAATGGGTCATCACCTTAAAGAGTGAGGGCGATCCGAGGGCCTTTAGAAGTCTAGAGCCACCATGGAGTACACTTTGTGTAGCATTCTATTTTGAAACTTGAATAAGTCAGTCATGGTCCCCCTTCATTCACTATCAAAGATTAAGAGGTGTCAAAACAGTTAATCTGTTACCTACTTAACCTTCAAAAAAGCTGTGGGGATTGTATCAATCAAAAATCAAAAAATATATACTCTTTTTCAAGTTATCAAATTAGAGTGTTACACTTTAGTTATACCATAGAACAATGTCGTAGGACTGTGACCAATAGATATCCCAAAAACCTTGTAGGATCTACCATGGGGGCATATTCTCTCTCTCTTATCACATTTTTGTTTAATATAAATCGGGATCACCATCCCACATAAGTTGGGTGACCCACTGTCATCCAAGCCAGAATGATGTAAGGGGCACCATTGCACTTTGGTAACCTTATGCCATGAGGAAGGCCATTAAACCCGCTATAGGGCCCACCGCCCTAAGGGTAAATTTCAGTTTCATATCCATCATTTCACTTGGGATAATCCCTCGTTGTTCCAAGTGGGCCCGAACTATATGGTTATTGTCAATTCATTATGACATCCCGTATTTTGTAATGAAGGCTTAATAGCCCCCAATTAGGGTCACTTACCCTAGGGGCATGCATTTTCATTTGTATCATAATATTTCATTTCAATAAGACAAATAAAAATTTTGGAGAACCGTCGTTCCGAATTTGGCCAGAACTATATGAATGCTATCAATCCATCCTGATACCTCATATTGGTAATGAAGGCTTAATCGCCCCCATATAGGATCTTCTGGATTCTAAGGGCACTGCATCATACATTTTTGCATCATCATATATTCATATGCATCATTCATAAAGAAAAATTAAATAAAATTGAACAAGCTAAGGTTTCATCACTATTGCTCTCACATACCCTTACCGGACCATACCTAGAACCAGGACTATGGCAGATGTGAGTGACCAAAATGAGCCAATCATTCAACCAGAGGAACAAGATCTGTCAAATGCTAGAACTGATGATGAAGGATAACAATGAAAGGGGGTGAATGATCCATCACATTTCTTGGAAGTTTAACCCTTATTGTTTTGCCTAAGACTATATGGTTACTTAATAGTGGGCAACCATGATTTCCATTATCTCTTCAATAATTGTGAGGCATTTTTGGCCATCTCAATGTTGTTCCTTAAAAAAAATCATTTTCGTTGCACATCTCTTTAGCAATTATCTACTAATGTTTTGATCATGTGAATAAACCATCTCACCGCATTCTCATACTAAAAAAAAACAAAATTGATTCTTGCATTAACTTGAGATATTTGATTCAAATTTGAAATTAAAGGAAGGATGATGCAAATGTAAGACCAAAAATAGTGTGGACCCTCAAGCAAATCCTTCCGGTGATACAAGGCTTCGTTGAATTCCCAAATACTGAGGAGATATTCCTAGTCACCCCATTGAGCCTAGATACTTTGAAGCGGAGATCGTTTCTCTCAAACCAGCAACGTGTGTTTAAACCGGGATGGGTAGTTTGTCAACAGTTTTTGCCAGCATGCAAATATCAAGGAGGATTACTTTTTCTTTCATAAACTCAAAGACATTTTATCCATCGTTCACCCCATTGGGCCCCAACAAAAAAAAATTCTTCTTTCAAACCAAAACTAGTTTACTCGAGTATTAATGAGAATCAAATTAAAGGAGGCATTTTCCATGGTCAAAAGTGCAATCACAAAAAAAATTTAAAATGGATGTAGGCAAGTAAAAAAAAATTAACAAAAACAATTTAGCAAAAAATGAGGGTGCTTGCCTAAATAAGGCAAAGCCCATAAATCCATTATGTGAGGAAAAAGAACAATTTCAATCCTTCTGAATGAAAGATTATCATTAAAAACTCAACATAAATTTTGGGCCTTTATATCCATTCTTTCACTAGCCACGTTATTACCCCCAGACCATGTTATAACCTTTTGGAAAATCCTCTTGATGATTTGAGTGTTGTGCAAAATCTGTTGAGAAAATTGGGAATCGAAGAGAAAGGAGAAAGGAAGGGAAGGGAAATAAAAATTTGAGCCTTATACCTTTTATTGTCAGCCCTTAGCCAGGCCACATTACAAGCTTTAAAAGACCTCGTTGAGGATTGGTTTGCCTGAGTTGCACACTAGGGCGGAGAAATGCTGACTTCATTAAACCTAATTGAAACTTTGATGAAATATATCTCATTTTTAATGCATGAATCAATTACTCCCATCATCCAAATATTTTCCATGTTCATATGATCATTACATTAGTATTTCTTGTTAAGAAGATATGTGAGGAAAAGAACTTGAAAGGAACTTGATCGGTTGAATACAGTTAAAGATCTTTTGTTATTAAGAACATGTTCTCTGAAAGAGTCCTAACCTTGAGTGAGATGAATGAAAAAGATTTGCAATTTCCAGTCAATTAAAAAGAAATTAAGAAATGTTATGTTTGAAAAAAAAAAAGATTGAAAAGAAAAGGGGCTCGCTAGGTTGAAAATCCTGAAAAAGGACGACCTAGGCAAAAGTTAGAGAGATCCGCTAAGTCGTAAAACTCGAAAGAGGCGGCTTAGGCAAAAGTTAGGATCATAAAATAAAAACCCGCTAGGAACCTACATTGGGTTTCCTAGGCAAAATTTAGGGAAAAAATCCTCAAACGCAAACCAACTTGTTTTTAATAAAGAGATGATGAAAATTGCAAATAGGACCAGAAAAGGAGTCCTGAAGGTTGAAACTGGGACAATGTTGAAGTTTCCCTATCATCGGTTAAACATTGCCCAAACTGGGGCAGTTTTGAAAAGTTTTGTTGCTCGCTAAGCAAACTAGGGCAGTTTTGGAGATTTTTAACAAACCCTAAAAAGAAATACTGGGGTAATTTCGAAGAGAGGTCAAGCAGATTGTTTGTTCCTTTGCAAATATTGCTATCATATTCAACTGGGGCAATTTTGAAAAATCTTGTTGATAAACCCTTGAATTAGATACTGGGGCAGTTTTTGAAAAGAAAATTAGAAGTATCAATCATTCCCTTGCATTTGTCTATGAGATAGTACACTGGGGCAGTTTTTGAAGAGATTCATTGTTGAGCTCTAGATGAAAGATATTGAGGCATTACTTTGATTCCCCAATAATTGTTTTAAGCATAATACACTGGGACATATTTTGAACAACTTGAGGTTGTTTAATGGTGATTGATTATCGACAAATGTTAGATTGCTGAGCTTTCAAAAGATTTTATTAAGGAGAAAGGTTGTCAAAGATTTGCATGTACCTGTCTTGATCAATAAGATTTTGGGTCTGGTCTGGTATTGGTGTTCAAGGGCAAAAAAGTTGAAACCAATTTATCTTGTTTTTTTTTTTTTTAAAAAAAACTTCTTGTGTTTTAGACGAATTAATTCATGATGGGTTTACATTAAAAAAAAAGAAAAGAAAAGAAGAAAAAAGTTAGAGTTGCATTGTTGATTCCAAATCATATTCATTTCATTGTCATTCACATCATTTGTATTGAGTTCATCTTGCATTATGCATTTTTGACATCATTTGCACCAGTTACATTATCCATTGCATTACCTACACCAGTTGCATCATATCAATTGTTCATTATCATTTGCATACAAATTGCATTACATTCATGATCATTACCCATTTCTTGTTCGAATCGTCAACACACGCGTGTTTGTCGAAAATAAGTCGATTGAAAGATTCTAGAAAATTTTTTAGACTCTTTGGTGGTCTTTCCGTTGCTAAAAGTCATTTTTAAATATTGGTTGGGCTTTTTGATGCCCCAACAGAGATGTCGAAAATCATTTTGGGTCTTTTGACGTCAGACACAAAAGCTAAAGTCATTTTGATATTGGTTGGGCTTTTTGATGCCCCGACAGAGTTCTCGAAAATCATTTTGGGTCTTTTGACGCCCGGCACGAACGCTGAAGTCATTTGGGGTCTTTTGACACCCAACACCAACGCTGAAGTCATTTTGGGTCTTTTGACGCCTAACACTAACGCTGAAGTCATTTTGGGTCTTTTGACACCCGGCATAAACGCTAAAGTCATTTTGATGTTGGTTGGGCTTTTTGATGCCCCGATAGAAAAGTCGAAAATCATTTTGGGTCTTTTGACGCCCGGCACAAACGCTAAAGTCATTTTGATATTCGTTGGGCTTTTTGATGCCCCGACAGAAATGTCGAAAATCATTTTGGGTCTTTTGACGCCCGACACAAACGCTAAAGTCATTTTGATATTGGTTGGGCTTTTTGATGCCCCGACAGAAATGTCGAAAATCATTTTGGGTCTTTTGACGCCCGACACAAACGTTAAAGTCATTTTGATGTAGGTTGGGCTTTTTGATGCCCCGACAGAGATGTCGAAAATCATTTTGGGTCTTTTGACACCCCGACACAAACGCTGAAGTCATTTTTATGTTGGTTAGGCTTTTCATGATATCCTGACGGAAACGTCGAAGCATCATCGTTGTTATTAGGCTTTTCATGATATCCTGACATAAATGTCAAAGCATCATCGTTGTTATTAGGCTTTTCATGATATCCTGACATAAATGTCGAAACATCATCGTTGTTATTAGGCTTTCATGATATCCTGGCAAAAATGCTAAAGAATCATTATCGACCAGTTCCGTTTCTATCAAACTTCCAAATTTGTCAATCGTGTTTTGTTTCTTAACAAAATTGGTGTCCACTTCTTTACTCGTTCCTTATTCTGGTAGCATCCAAACCACAGTTTGCTTGCTATATGATAAGAAACAAGTAAAGAGGGGCAACTGTTGACACCCAATTTTGTCCCCTCAAACAAAATAAAACTAAAAAAATAAAAATGTTTTTTTTTAAAAGATGAAAAATGAAAAATAAATAAAAAATAATTTTTTTTTGAAAAAGTATTTTTTCATGAAAAATAAAAGAAAACGAAAAATAAAAAATTCAAAAAAAATAAGATAAAAATGTATTTTTGGTAAAAGATTTGATTAGTTTTTGTGAGGATAAAGTTAAAAACGTTTTTTTGGTTAAAAAGATTTGTTTAAAGGATTATCATCAAATTTGTTTTTGTTTTTTTTTTTAAAATTGAGAGTTTATCTTTAACAAAATTTGAAGGATTTGATTGAGGAATAAATCAGGGAATATTCCACTGGGCTCTTAAAACCTGTTGGAGAAACCCTATTTTCCTTAACCTAATTTTTCCTATAAATAAAACTCTCTTCCTCACAATTTGAAGAACAGAATTTTACACAGATAATTTTGAAAACACAATTTTAAAGACACATTTTTTTTAGCAACTTGCTTTAGGAAAATATAACCGATTCATAGTAGTATTTTACTTCGGTTATTGTGTGAAGTATTCTTCTGCCTTTGGTGTCAGTTTCATTTTTTTTCATAGTGATCCGAAACGGATCCAGATGTACCTAGGTAATAGTATTAGGGGAACCGGATAGAAAAAAAAAGATTTTTTTATATGTATGTGAGTAATAAGATTTTGAATATTAGTAATACAACAAGGGTATTTTATTTTATTTTTTTTAAATGTGATACAAAGAATTAAAAAAGGCTTGTGTATGAGTAGCAAAGATGCAAGGGTCGGTGAAATTTTCCTTTTACATATTTTTATATGCCGAAATGGGTAGTGTAAACCGTAAAGTCATATTTACAATGGGATATTATTGTGAATTAAAAAATGCTTGTGTATGAGTAGCAAAGATGGAAGGGTTAGTGAAATTGTCCTTTTACATATATTTATATGCCCAAATGGGAAGTGTAAAGTCATATTTACTATGGGATATTATTGTTTCATTTTTTTTAATAATAGTCTTCTATTGCTGTTTTTATGTAAATAAAAAATAAGTGTTTATTGGCTCGATTCTGGTCATATATATGAAAAAATTTTCGAAGTGAATATTTAAGGTTGGTGTAAGTTCTTTTTCTTGACCCTTGAAAATGGATAAGTTCCATATGTTCATATGGAACCAAAATTACTTAACACTAAGATATATCTGAATCCAAATATTACCTAGATATATCCGGATCTGACCCAAACCGTGTGCTTGATTATGGTAGATGAGTCTTCCAATATGAATTTTATGCATCCACAAGAAATTGAACTCGAAAGCTTGGTTAAGCGAAACTAAACCGCTTACCACTCGTCTCAACCCATATCGATTAAATAAGGATATTTTTAAAAGTTTAATACTAAGTTTTATAAAATATTCGAGTGAGTATTAAAAATCTATATATATATATATATATATATATATATATATATATATATACACACACTAATGTGTGGTTGGTTAAGTGGTAGTTCACTTGGTCCCTTAACCAACTGGGCGAGTTAGAGCCTTGGTATGAAGCAACCGCTGAGAATCGGATGAGTCGAATTTTGGGTAAACTAAATCCGGGTACTGGTTGATGTACAACCATATATATATATATATTTTTTTCCTTTTATTTTTTTTTTTTGGTTTACATGGAAGGTCTGGGACTAGAACCCATGACCTGTGGGAGGGGAAATCCTAAGTGTCCCTGCAGCCACCAACTGAGCTGTTTTACGCGGACATATTTTTTTCCTTTTAAAAAGTGCAGGTTAATGAAATTTCCTTATCAAGATTATCCATTTTCTATAAAACTTTTTCCCCACACACCTCTTCAATCTTACGTCTCCCCTCATTTTCCCAACACAAACCAACCTCCCCAATAAACCTCAAAACCCTTTTCCATTCAATGGCCGCCGCAGCACCGCCACCGCCACCAACACCGGCACCAGAGCCCGCCATGACACTACCCGAAAACACCCCATTAGGCCACCCTATCTTCACCCGCGTCCGCCTCGCCACCCCCTCCGACGTCCCCCACATCCACAAGCTCATCCACCAGATGGCCGTCTTCGAACGCCTCACCCACCTCTTCTCCGCCACCGAATCCTCTCTCTCCTCCACCCTCTTCCCCTCTTCCACCACACAACCCTTCCACTCCTTCACCATCTTCCTCCTCGAAGTCTCTCCCACCCCATTCACCGACACACCCATCCACACCACCCCTTTCTACAACCCCACCGAGAAAGTTTTCAACTTTGACCTCCCCGTTGAAGACCCAGAGAGAGAAGCATTCAGGGTTCAAAATGGTGTTGATGTTTTCGTAGCCGGGTTTGTTTTGTTTTTCCCAAACTACTCAACTTTCTTGGGGAAGCCAGGGTTCTATGTGGAGGACCTGTTTGTGAGGGAGTGTTACAGGAGGAAAGGGTTTGGGAGGACGCTGCTTTCCGCCGTGGCGAAGCAGGCCGTGAAGATGGGGTATGGAAGGGTGGAGTGGGTGGTTCTTGATTGGAATGTTAATGCCATCAAGTTTTATGAGGACATGGGTGCCAATGTCTTGCCCGAATGGCGGATTTGCAGGCTCTCTGGTGAGGCTCTTCAGGCTTATCAAGCTTCTGATTGAAAATTATAGACAGTAATAAAGATTTGGTTTTTATGAAAGAATTTTGGCAAATCAGTTGTTTTGATTAGTTGTATTATCGTACGGAATGTATGTTTAAATGGATATGGGCTAGGGGTATGGTTTGGATTTTGGAATATGGATTTAAATAGGCGTGTGTTATTTTTCATTATGTTATTCTCTTTACAATGACCTTTTGTTTTAATTGGAATTTGCTATTGGTTTTTTTGTTTCCTTCATAATGTAGATTCTACAGTGGTGTTTGGTATGAATACTGTGGAAATTAAGTTTCAAATTATGGATCTTAGATGTGCGTGGGTGTGTCTCTGTGTGTTGCTTTAAAGTCATTGTCATTTGGTTATTTTACTACAATGTAAGCCAGAGGTTTTAAATGTGGATCCATGACTGCTATTGAGGTTACCACATTACGGCTTTGGAGTTTTGCACTATTGCATCGCGGCCGCATTTTGCAACTGCATCAGCATCATTTCCCCGCAATAGTGTGCAATGTAATCGTTTTGGATGTCTCCGAAACCATGATCATGAATTCACGACTGCTATTTAAAACCTTACTGTAAGCGGGGATTGAAATTGATTTTTTTTCTTATAGTTTTTTTAAGGTATTGGGCAGCTATGTCGAAGTTGTGTTTTGGTTAATTATCATCTGAATGATATTCCATTGAAATGGTGGTTCAAGTTGTATGTGATGGTATGGTGTGGTGTCAATGAACAAAGTTGTGTGTTTTTTCTTGTTAAAAGTTATTTATAGATTATAGTTAAGTTTCTCTGCACTGTGACTTCTCATTTCCATGGGATTGGTTTTTTTTTTTTTTTTTTTTTTTTTTCCTGATTTAGATTCTAAGTGTTGTTTGCTTGGGTATTTTCTGTTGAAAACTTTGGAAAACTGGAAATTATGATTCGAGTTGTGGTCTTAGATGTAAATGATTGTGTTTTTGTTTCCTTTTAAAGTCATTTTCATTTTGTTACTCTGTACTGCTGATGGTTCCTTGCTGTAGATTAGTTATGTATCTGTTTTTGTTTTTGTTTTTTTTTTTGTCAACAATGTTGCCTAAGATGAGTCTCTTCAAGGTTATGGAGGTTCTGATTAAGTTTGGATTTCAAGAATGGGTTTGATTGAACCAAATTCTGGTAGTGTTTTTGGCTGATTAATCGATGAAAAATTGTTGAACTGGAGGTTGAATTTTTCACTGAGATGGGGATAGTATGGATGAAAAGGTTGCACTATGTTTTTGAAGTCATTTTAACTGTTCTACTCTTTTTTTTTTTAATGGATTTTGCTTTTTTCTAGCTGCAGATTTAGTAGATGTGATGTTTCTGTGATTGCTCCCTAATGTGAAATTTTGGATATTCTTATCACTCCAATACTAGGGTTTAATAATAAGTTACCACATCTATTGTATTACTTTCCTGCCAAGTTGATTGCTTGCAATAGAAACCTATGATTCAATGTGTTGTAGAATAGTTATACTTATAGTACTTGGTGTAATTCATAGTTGTTGTCCTTCACTAGTGTTATATTTGTACCCAAGAAGAATTAACCATATTTATCGAACAAAACTGTGATAATGTGTGTTTTGAGCATTTCATTTTCCCATTTCATCTGATTTGTTTGTTTGTTTTTTTTTTAAAATTTATTTTAAATTTGAGAAAAAAAATATTATAAAGTAAGTGACTTCTACTGCCATTGACTAAAGTGGTGTTAGTTTCTCGAAGGCCATATACTTTAAAACATGACTTAAAACATCTCGAGTCTTCTGCTTGGCTTTTAACAAGAAGAATATTTCTTTAGAAAATCGCTTCCACGTGTCTCTTTGCTCCTGATTTCGTGAACTATTTGATGTCAAATGCTCATTCTTCTTTGAGAAGAGGTTGCGTATCATGTGGACTGCTTAAGAGTAACTATCTTATCCATACAACCTCTAAAGTTCTTTTTATTTTTTATTTTATTTTTTTAAACCTTAAGTGATAGTAATATTTTCTTTACTTTGCATGTTCAAATTAATCCGTCCGACGATGTCGTGAGATTTAAATTGTATGACACTTTTTCGAAAATTGTTGCTTCACTAATATTTGAGCCTCATATCTAACTCCTAAAATTTTATAAATGGGTTTTATTTAATTTTTGTTATGAAACGAATGAAAATAAGGAAGAAGAGAAGAAGAGAGGAAACAATATATTGTAATATATTTAGTGTACATTTTACATCATAGTTGAGTCCTATTCATAAGGAGATAGGAAATCCTAATATGGAGTGATATCAACTAAATATAAACACAATCCAATAGATAGTCATTCACTAATTAGATAGATATGAATTGTTTATAACACTCCCTCTCGGATGACTATTAAGAGAATATGCCTCTTTAAAAACATTCATAAGAAAATCCCCATAAAAAAAATTAGCGAAGGAAAAAGAGTACACAATTCTTCTTACGCAATTGGATGCTGCCTCATTAAAAACCTTGCCAGAAAAACCCATCGTGAAAAAACCGTGACTAAGGGAAAAAGAGTGCAGTGAGTATTATATCTCCCCCTGATGCGAACAATTATCTCTGAGATATTACACTATTACCTTCGCAGCATAGGTTTCATGATGTACCAAAATTTTATTAAATATTCCATTTGTAATTCAAAACAAAATTTTGTTTTTTCCAAATCTTTCATTTCAAATTCTTTCTTTAAGCAATATACAACATTTGGAAGTTCAATTTATCATACTAAAATGTGTGTTTAGCTTCATTCCAACATCTTCCTGTGAATGAATAACAATATCTTGCTAATAAATTAATATCATATGACATATTAAGTCACGTATGACATTTAACAATCTAATAGAGATTATCATATAAATTAGTTGTTATTGATCAAAGCAACTCACTTTAGAAGTTGTTTTCCCCAACTTGATAGGCACAAATTTAATTTACTAAATGTTCGATCTTCAGGGCGAGGTATTTCATTTTGAAATGTTTCCTTTAACTTTAAGTAATTCAAACAATATTAAAATAAAACTACATAAATACTAAAATAAATACATAACATGAATCATAATCATATAATTATTCTCAAACAATTGCCATAAACATATCCATGATTGCATGACATGACATCATATATATATAAGTCAAACAATATATAACTAAAAAACATAAATTATTAGCTAAATCTAAATAGATATATACATGTATATATCAATATCCTTAATTCTTCTGAAATTTCTCATATTGATATAATGATATCATTCTCGAATGAACCACGATAATGGCAGCAAACATATAATGCATTTTATGTTTGCTAGAATTATAACTTCGAGTCTATTAAAAATCTCTTGGAGTTTGAACTATAAGTTCAAAATTATTGCATTTTGCAAATGAGTATGAGACGCGCTTGAAGCGTGATAAATCCATCGGTTCCAAAATAAAAAAAAAATCCTCGAAAAAAAAAGAGCAAAGAAATAAGATGGTCAATTCGAGGATGTAGAGACTCCTGAAGAGTCCTTAGACATAATTAATAGTTCAGTTCAAGAAGAAACTCAGGTACCTGAAAAGTGTGAAAACAAAGAGATCTCAATAAATTATGTCATGACTGAAATACAATGGAACCGAAATAAAGTCAACTTGATGAAGCATAATCTTCCTTATATAACTTTCAAAACAACTCATAGGGAGATCATTAGGGAACAATAACAAAAATTATATCAAATAAAGCTCTACTTTAATGTCAAATTGTTAATGATAGAATATGTAAATCATATTAATTTACTTCATGAAAAATATTAATATTTTCATGTTTCAACATAACGTTTAATAATAATTGACAAGAAACGCAATTAAATATATAAGGCAAAATAAATAAAATTATTTTTTCTCAAAGTAAAATCATACTTATTTGACTGTCTTTGCATCATAAAAATAAATGTGCTAACATTTAAAACTAATAATTTATGACACATGAGCAGTATCATTGATACATCAAATAATGATTACCACTACCAAAGAAATATTTGCATTAAAATTAGAACTTGTCGATATAATAGTGAAATTATCCAATTTAATAAAATGATATCAAATATTGATTTCATCAATAAAGACACAACAACCTGTTGTGATTGGAATGACCCATGAGCAACAAATTTTTTTTTTAATAAAATTTTTATTAATTCAATAAGACAATCAGCCCAAATGGTTGGAGTTACACAATGATAAGTGTCGGTGTATGTTCAAATTCAAATGATGTATTTACTCTTTAAACTCTCCAGCAATACTTGAAATCCTTAGCACTAGAAATGATTATTCACATCTTGGTTCGATGTGTATTCTTTATTTTGTGGAATTTGCACACAATTGAAGCAAGAGTTAGACATTACAAATTGGAGATGAAGAACGAATACAAGTCCCTCGATTGCTTTAAGTAGTTGTCACCATTAATAGTAAGATTTGGGCACTGAGAACCTTGCCATCAATTGGCATAGTATTAAATAGATTGTAACTCCTTGGACTGGTGGAACAAACCAAGTCCCACATCGGGTTCTATAGATTCCAATCTTAGAAAAATTTTGCTATTTTATTTTTCGATCATTCTTTGGAAAATATATAAAATAGAATTCAAGGATCATTCTTGAACCCATAACTTGCCATTATTGCAGTGATTATTGCTACCGTTCTTGGCATGAAATGCAAACATAATATATATAAATACCACGGTTACTGCAGAGCTATAAATCGCTTCTGCCTTGTTTGCATCGATGAGTTCTCATTTTCAAATCAATCAACACTGCTTCTGTTTGCATTTTTTCAAATCTGTTTCGATTTGCATACTTTTCAATTCAATCAACACTGCTTCTGTTTGCATCTTTTCAAATCCTTTTCGATTTGCATACTTTTCAAATCAATCAACACTTTTTCTGTTGCATCTTTCTTTCTTTTTTTTTTATGATGGACATGATAAATGCTATAATTCTCAAGAACTTGTATCTCTTATAAAATGTTCATGTCCATATAATATTGATACTTTGGGATCAATATATAATAATATATCAAAAGAAAAAAAATTAATAAATAAATAAAACATTAATGGTATTAAAATTTACCTTGCTTCAATACTCTTTGATGTATAAGCTTCAACACACCTTTTGGTTAGAGCTTCGTGCTGATAACGTGTTATGAAACGTATGAAAATAAGGAAGAAGAGATGAAACAATATATTGTAATATATTCAGTGTATATTTTACATCATAGTTGAGTCCTATTTATAGGGAGATAGGAAACCCTAATATGGAGTGATATCAACTAAATATAAACACAATCCACCCTAATATGGAGTGATATCAACTAAATATAAACACAATCCAATAGATAGTCATCCACTAATTAGATAGACATGAATTGTTTATAACAATTTTGAGTTTTTGTGAGATCCATTGTAGCATAATTTTAACTACTTTTGTTGGAATAGCTATAATTCAATTATATTATTTATACCCATTCAATAATAATAATAATAATAATAATAATAATAAAAATTAAATACCTATGCGATTATGTGGTTACTACAATGTCAAAGCTATAAGCTTATAGATGATAAAAAAAAAAGCTATAAGCTTATAGAAATGCTAGTTTTTTCAAACTTACCCATAGAAAAAATGAAACTCCAAGTAGAAAAGCTATAAATAGTGGATATAAAAATCAAATTTATTATAAAATTTTCCTTGTTTATTTTTGGTACACTCAAATTTACCACTGTTGCGGCTGAAAAAACAACATGAATAAAAAGACAAAACTACTAAATTGGTCCTGTAAGTTATTTTTTGGTTGCGATTTCGTCCCTTAACTTTTTTTCGTTTCAAATAAATCTGTAAGTTTGTAACTTGTTTCAAATAAATCCTTCCATCCAATTTTGTCTTAACACCGTTGATGGGAGCCTAATATGTGGCAATCATTGGTCTTACGTGACTAAAACTCAACATTACACCCCTAAAATGATGTCATATGAGGCCAAAATAGAAAACCTAAACAGTTAGGGATAGTCCAATAAGCTTCTATTTTGACCTCATATGACATCGTTTTGGGGTGTAACGTTGAGTTTTAGCCTTGTAAGACCATTGGCTGCCACGTAGGAGGCTCCCATTAACGGTGTTAAGACAGAATTGGATGAAAGGATTTATTTGAAACAAGATACAAACTTCCGGATTTATTTTAAACGAAAAAAAAGCCAAGGAACAAAATCGCAACCAAAAAATAACTTACAGTACCAATCTAGTAGTTTTGCCGAATAAAAAACATGAAGATAATCTGAAGAGCTCCATAAACGTACAAATCTATGATAACCATGCATTAGATGATTAGAGATTGGATATTATTTTATTTGGTTAAATTGCTGATTTGATTTTTTATCTTATTTATCGTTATCAAATTAATCTTTCACATTTTTTTATATCATATTGGTCTTTTACGATTCTTTCTTTCCGTTTGCACTATTCGTCTCAGAGTCACTATCATATTGGTATTTTTTTATATGATAAAAAAAAGTGAGGAATCGATTTGAAAGGAAAAAATAAGATAAGGAATCAAATAAGTAATTTAGCCATTTTACTTCTCCCGATTGTCATCCAACTCTTAGAGGAAACTCTCCATGGATTTGGATGGTAGGTTCCCAAAAACGAGTTCGGATCCTCTCCGGTCGGAGTCTCGGTTCTCCTTCCTTGTGATCATGACACGTGGCATGCTAAACATTCAACGGCTCAAATTTAAAAATAACTAATACTCAACAAAAACGTCATACATCATCTCCTTTGAGATTGAAACATATTCCACGATTCACCTCCTAACAACTCCATTCCATTCCTGTCGCATTGCTTAACTCCTTGTTGCTTCGTCTTCTGCTCCACCCATCATCGTGGTGTTCCCTTAGAGCATCTCCAATGCCAAACCATCACTTTGGTTCTTAGGTGGACTCCACAACATTTTTTATATTATCTCACACTTTCTCATACCTTAAGCAACTCTACCACAAATTTGCTCCAACCCCAAGAACCCAACTATGGTTCTTGAATGGACCCCACACCCTACCCCACATTACTTTTTATATATTATTTAAATACTACATATTATAATAATAATTAAATTACAATTTAATTAATACCAATAATTCAACAACATTCATTTAAAATTACGAAAATACATAAAAATTAAAAAAACTACATTAATTTAAATGAAAAATAAATAAAAATACAAATAATAATATTTCAATTTTGGTCGTTCATACGTCTGTGGTGCTCCCAAACATGTTCTACTAGATCGGCTTTAAGTTGGTGATGGGATACCCTATCACGAACAGCGAATCTCCTTTGCAGGTAATCTTGGATATCAGGGTCACGACCGTTGTTAGATTCTTCGACCGTGTCGTTACCCACATCAGAAAAATCGAAATTACCACCATATGTGTCTCGTTCATCTTCGACAATCATATTATGTAATATGATACAAGCATACATTATACGCGCAAGTGAGTCTAATTGCCATTGTCGAGCTGGGCAACGTACGATTGCAAATCGAGCTTGGAGAACTCCAAATGCTCGCTCGATATCCTTTCTAGCACCTTCTTGCTGCTTCGCAAAAAATTGTCTCTTCTCTCCTTGTGGCACTGGGATGGTCTTGACAAATGTAGCCCATTCAGGATAAATGTCGTCTACTAAATAATACCCCAAATTGTACTCAGTTCCGTTAACAGTGTACTTCACATCTGGAGCTCGGCCATGTAGAATATCGTTAAAGACAGGTGATTGATTCAGCACGTTAATGTCGTTGTTTGAACCAGCAACCCCAAAGAATGCATGCCAGATCCACAAGTCCTTTGATGCCACTGCTTCAAGCATAACCGTAGGATTCCCATGATCACCTCGAGAAAATTGACCGTGCCATGCAACTGGGCAATTTTTCCACTCCCAATGCATACAATCTATGCTGCCCAACATACCTGGAAAACCACGATCGTTCCCTATTTGCAACAAGCGTTGAATGTCATCAGTTGTAGGCCTCCTTAGATATTCTTCCCCAAATATCTTGATCACACTGCTTGTAAATTTCTCTAAGCATTCCACCGAAGTGCTCTCCCCCATTCTGACATAATCATCCAGGCTGTCAGCAGGTGATGCATATGCCAACATACGAATAGCAGAAGTGCATTTCTGAAGTGGTGAAAGGCCTTGTCTACCACGTCCGTCCACCCTCAACTGGAAATACTCATCATGCTCACCAAGGGCTTGTACAATACGAAGGAAAACATGCTTGGACATTCGGAACCTTCGGCGAAACTGCTCATCCGTGTACACCGGTTGTTCAGAAAAATAATCGTTAAACAATCTTGTATGTCCTTCTTCACGATTCCTCTCTATGTGCCTTCTTTTCCCTGTACGCCTAGTAGAGCTACCAGCTTGTTCCTCTCTTTGCTTTTCAAGGATGATCCTCATCATTTCCTCCTCACTGTTGTCGTTAATAACATTGTCAAAATACCATTTAACAACATTGTTCAAGTCAAACGGATCTGAAGGGTCCATTGGTTTTGTTGGAAAGATGAAAATTGAGAGAATAATTTGGGAGTTGAAAGAAGAGTTTCGGAAATATGATAGTTGGAGGATGATAGGAGAACTAGAGTGAATGAAGTATATATAAGCTTGGACGAAACGGCTACTTTACAACGACTACTTTATAACGACTAGTTTTTTAACGGCTACTTTACAACGGCTAGTTTTTTAACGACATTTTTAAAATAATAATAACTAACTCATAAAATAAGATGATAATACATAATTCATAAACCAGTATGATAATACATAATTGAATTACATAAAAAGAACATCATAAATAATAATAATAATAATACATCACACATATTTCTACCTAATAAAGTTCATACTAAACTATCCCATATTTCTCCCTGATGAAGTTGCACAGCACCTCATGATCTCGTAGTTGTCTCTCACTCATCTCAGATGTATCCTTCGTGAGGATTAGCAGATTATTTATCTTCAACCTGTCGGCATCCTCCTTCATCTTCTGATCAAATGCACGCTTGAAATCTTGCATTGCCTCAACTTTTTTTTGTTGTATGGCATTGAATTCAGAAAGATCGATTTGCTTCCCTTTCGCCTTTCTTTTTGCAGCTTTTTGGCCAATCGGACGTTCCAATACAGGCGCTGTTGGGTTGTACTCAGAACTTGTCGGTGTTGGTGGATTGGAAGATGACGAATATGCACCAGAAGCAGAAATCTTCGTTCTTTTCGAAGAACATTCAAACATACCGGCAACCCATTTTGGTTCATCTTTCAACAAACGCCAAGCATGTTCATACTCAAATTTCTTGCCGCCTTCGTCTTGAGAATAGATCTTGTATGCATTTTTCATTATGTCATCATGATTGCTCCCACTTTTCTTCTTTTCGACGGCTTGTTTGTAGCATCCGACAAACTTTTGGGTTGTACTATTCAACCTGTGCCATCTACATTTTAGTTGGCGTGCTCTCCTTATAGAAAACTTCTCGTTACGATGCTGGTTGTAATTGCTCGCAATCCTTTCCCAAAAACTAGTGGACTTTTGATCTACTCCAACAATTGAATCCTTTGAAATGTTTATCCATGCCTCAATCAAAAACCTATCTTCATCTTGAGAGAACTTTTCTCTACTTTTTGTCTTCTCAGTTGCTCCTTCTTCTTCTTCTTCAAGATTAATGTTCTCCAATCCGACTTGAGTTGAAAATGGTGGTACTTGAGATGAAGAAATTGATCCACCTGGTGTTTCGGGCTCTTCCTCAATCAATTGAACACGACTATTACCCATGGTGAGGTTGGTTTGTGGTGGTTGATGCATGGGGTGTTGATACGGATATGGTATAGAAAATTGTTTGTTGTAAAAGTTTGGATTATATTGTGGGTTTGAGAAATAGGGAGGATTTTGAAAATTTCTAGTGTTTGAACTACTACCCTCTACATTATTTGGTGGAGGTGGATGATTTTGTAAGAAATTAAAATAAGCATTATAATCATTTTGATTGGGATCCATTTGAGTAAGAAGAAGAATGAAATTTTGGTTGTGAAATTTTGATACAATACATGCATATTTATACAAATAATTTGCAACGGCTATTTAGTCTCAAACGGTCATTTTATGACTACTATTATTTCAACTCAACGACTATATTCTACTGCAACTAGCCTTCTACTATCGTTTATTTACTTTTAATACTACTATTATTCATTATGAAATAATTATTAATTATTCTACTCTCTTCTAGTGACTACTTCTATTATTAATTATTAATTTAATAATTCTTCTACTCTCTTCTAGAGTTCTAGTGCGTGACCCAGCCTCTTCTTCTATTATCCATCTTCTATCATTTTTACTTGGCTCAGTTGGCTGCCTTTTAATACTTTTTCTTTTTCTTTTTCTATTGACCCAGCCTCTTCTTCTACGTCTTCTACTTCATCTTCTTCATCGACTTCTTCTGCGTCTTCTTCTTCGACTCCTTCTCTCCCTCAATACTCACCACTCAGCCTTGCCACTCACCACTCACCACTCACCACTCAGCCTCACCACTCACAGCCACACACCATCCTCACTCAACCTTCTCCGATCCGCGACTCACGGCCTTCTCACGGCCTTCTCCGATCCGCGAGTGCCACCATCACCACTATTCTTCTCCGATTCTTCTCTGCACGTGGTGGATTTCGCCTCCCCCAGCATCAATTTTAAGTTCGATCCAGAAATTGGGATTCTAGGGTTTGTAAACTTGTTTTTTTTTTCTCTGTTCTGGGCTCCATATTCATTTTCAATTGTAAATGAATGAATATTTGGTTTGTGTTGATTGATTGCTTTCTGGCTTGATGAACAACAGAGGAGGAAGAAGATGATTTTTTTTTACTTTATCTCTGTCCTCCGTACGGTGGAGGCCCCACCCCAAGCCCTCAGGAAACGCCTCTCCAGCAAGAGACGAGCTCTTGCAAGAGCTGCCATGTAGGCATGCTCCAACCCGTCATGGTCTCTTGGCTCCGGTTCTTTACGAGATGCTCTTAGTTCCTCCTCGCACCACCCCGATGCCCCTTGACATAGGTACAATGAACCGTTACAAATCTTAGGAATTTTGAAGCAGCCATGATGGTGATTTTTTTGTTTTGTTTTTTTAACTGATGATAATTATTGGGTGGTAACCTGGTTGGTGATGTATCTTTAATTTTTTTTTTCCATTTCATTATTTTTAAAACTAAAAGTTGAATTCTTGTTCGCCTTTTGTTGTAGTGTAAAGTAAAATGAAAATTTTAAAAATGAGTAAAAAATCATTTTAATTCAAATTTTATCAATCTTATTTTTAAGATTAATTTTTTTTTTTAAAAAAAAAAAACATAAACTCGCAACCATCTCTCAATTAAAACCAATATATATGTGATAAGTGTCGACAAATAAATTTTATATTATTTAATTTAAATACTCAATAACAATTTTTTTATAAAAAAAGATATTCAACATCAATTTGTTTTTTTAGTAATTAAAGAAAATGTCCCAATAGTCACATATGGCATATGAGATATATTACCCTGTCAAACCTTATAGATTTTCCCGTACATGAAAGAAATAACAATGTTATTGTTGTATATATATTAGCAAGTCACAAATAAGAATGACACTAAATATAAGAATTGTTATGAATATGAAGAGTTCCTGGATGTCTATCTTTTCCTCATCCTTTCATATTCCTTAGTATATTATAATCTTAATTTGCAGTTATCATAATTTATTCCTTGAGTTATATTGTAATGCTTATAAATAAGCTATCATTTTTTTTTGTATTTGGGGTAGAAAATATCACATAGATTTCTCTTGCTTCCTCTTTCACTTTGTCAATCTTCCTCCATACTAGATATATGTCATATGAAGGTGGTCAACTTAGAAAGTGAGTGTGTCTAAGGGAGGCCAGCTTAGAGAGCGAGTTTGTTTGAGGACGAATATATCAAAGGTTGCTCAGGTCAGGGAGCAGGAAATGTCTGAGAGTGGATCGGGTTTCAGGGAGACATGGATGTTAGAGCGGCTCTATCCCTTATCAACCCCGAATGTGGGTCACGTATTTCTTCATCCAAAACCTTCGAAGCAACATAGTTCATGAGGTTCCCGGTTTAGTGCATGGTACTGTCGATGTGTCGTCCGACACCAAGGCGACATAGCCCCACTAAGCGTCTTGCTATCTCGCCTTTGGTCTTGGCTTATCTTGTCTATCCTGCAGTATTAAATCGTTAAATATGGATTACGATCCTTGGTATAATCAGGTTCACAACGTTAGACCCCTTGCATTTGAGGGAGAATTTATTCATTTTTAAGTGCATAATATCTTCAAGGAACATAATCTTTTTGTTCAAGAAAATTCAAGGAAAAAACATATATCAAATTCAAGGAAAAAAACATGAAAGGTTGAGAACTTCCCTTTTTCGATGACTCATGTCTGTTTCTGATAGTTCATGAGGCAGCGCCATTGTCTCGACGAGGGGTAGCCCCCTAGTTGTTGTTCCGCTTTGCTTACTTGATTCCAAACACAAGGCTTCTCTCTTTTGGACAATTTTGTATCTTGCTAATTTTTCAGTACGCCTTGTGTCATGGCGATTCTTATTGCTGGTGTGAGTCGCTTAGGATCATGCATGCTCTTTTGTGTTTCAGTATGCTTTGATGTTTTATGAATGAATGAATGATGTCCGTGAATGAATGCTATGTATGTGATGAATGTCATGCATTCTGAATTTCCACAATTTTGAGTGTTCGCCTCTCCCTGTGACACTTTCATATTGTACGACTTTTTGTGCAATTATGCGCTTTGGCATGCACGATGTTGTGCTTTGATATTGCGTTTGTATTGACTGTCTTAATTTTTCGAGGGCTTTCGATTCAAGCCCTCTTGTGATATAGGCATCAAGTCTTCGCCTTTTGCTTTGGAGTTGAAGCAAGCTTTTCCGCTCTTCATTATGAAGATAAATGTAAGGCGGTCTCTAATGATAGACCGCCCAAAGGAAAATGAGAAAGCGGCGTTAGCCCCTTCCCCCCGAAAAATCAAGGCGGCTACAACTAACTATATGATCCATATTCATTTCACAGCTCCGCTTGGGCGTTTTTATTTTCCTTCACTATTGGAGCGGCCTTTTCTAATTTTTCTTTGAAAATGAAAGAGGCGGCATCAACACTTTCCCCTCAAAAGAAGAAAGGTCGTTTCAACAGTTTATGTGCATATGTGTTCTATTATTTTCTTCTCTATTGTTCTATCTCTAGTGCCTTTGGGGCATTTGGCTCTTTAATGCTTTTGGTCTTAAGCGTTGAGCCCTCTAATGCCTAGGTGACCATTCTTGGGCCTCTTGGTGCGTTTGGCTCTTTAACACTTTTAGTCATAAGTGTTTTGCCTTTTAACGCTTAGGCTACTTTTCCTGTCATAATATCATGCAACAATACGCCTTGTCATGCGATATTGTTTAATTCATGCATTAGTTATTTAAATCAAGTAATAACATTTGAATCATACAACAAAAATTGAAATGTTTCAGTTTGGAATTGTTTTCGGTCATGCTCTAATAACATGGAAAATTGTTTATGAAATCATGCAAGAATTAGGTGATGATATCAAATAACATTAAGATCATGCAAATGATGCAGCTCAATTATTTATATTCTTTCGCCTTTGATGGCATATGACTTTCTGATGCTTTTGGTCATAAACATATATATATACACACACACACATTGTAATTGATTTTTCTTGGATTCATTCTTTGCAAAACACTTCGGTAATTTTGGTCATAAGTACATATGCTCTGCAAAATAAAAGATTTTCATACTTTTAGTCATAAGTACGTATTGAGGAAAAAAATATTCTTGTACTTTTGGTCATAAGTGCATATATTTGCAAAAGAGAATGATTTGGTACTTTTAGTCATAAGTACATACATTCTTTGCATAAGACTTTTGGTCATAAGTTATGATCTTTTTATGCTTTTGGTCATAAGCACTTTGGTTTTTGGTAACCTTTGACGTTTATTCCTTTGGTCATCTTTTGTCATAGATGCCTAGCTCTTTAACGTGTGGGTTTCTTTTCTTTTCATGCTTTTGGTCATAAGCACTTTGATTTTCGGTACCCTTTGACATTTAGCCTTTTGGTCGTCTTTGGTCATAGACGCATAGCTCTTTAACTTTTGGGTTTCTGACATTTTTGCCTTTTGTAGCAATTATTTTTCATATGCTTTTGGTCATAAGTGTAACACCCTATGATTAATTACCCTTAATTCCCCCTTATATTAAAATATGAGCTTAAAAATTCCTTTTTAAATTATGAAAATCAACCGTCAAACGGACGGAGTTTCGTTTGTTTTTCGGACTTTTCTAAATCTTCAACTTGATAAACATATTTTAAATGATGTCAACAGGAGCCAGCAGGGCTCAAATATGAATATATAGAGATCACATAGTTGCCCCATGGGCTCAAGTGTAAAACATCAACATCAGTTTGTCAGAGTGCCAACAAAATGCTAAGTATGTAAATCAAGAGGCCATAATCGACAACTATGCCCAAAAGAAATGAATCATAACCCATGCACAAAAGAAATTGTCCTAAGCCTCACCCAAAAAGCATATACAGCTCATACAATTCCAATAATACGGAGGCTTAGGTCAAAAATAAAAATATCTAATTCCCATAACCCTGTGAGGGAGAGTGCACCTGCTCGGCCAGGAGCTGTGCAATCTCAATCTCTGTACCTGTAAAGAATAGTAAGGGAGTGAGCATTGCACATGAAATAGGAAAGCAGTTTCTCATTAGACATAATTACCCACTAAGTCGGACACAATTATCACTTAGGTCATATAGCACAATTTATTCACAGGCAATTATCATGCATTCACACTTTGGCAATCCATTTCAGATTTCATTTATATTTCTCATTTCTTATCATTTTGTTTCACCTTTCATCTTTTTAGTTCCATTTTCATTACCTTCACTTACTCATATTATCAGTTTTCAACTCATAACCATAAGTCATACACTTTCTCGAAATCATACACCGTATGTCACCTCACTATCAGAGGCTAACATACCCAAATAACATCGTATGTCTCCTCACGGTCAGAGGACAACATACACACATCTCATCATATTTTAAATCATTTTATCTTTTCTTTACCATTAGGGATTAGCGCACCTGTTAGGCATTTCACACCCACTAGGATTTTCACCAAATCCAGGTAACTTTCCACCTATTAGGCCACGGTTGACACCCATTAGGACTAAAAACAACATCTCAACTCTTTTACCATCACATTCACATTTTCTATTTTCAAAACTTTTATTATTGTGCAGCATGATTGATCCATTGGATACCCTCGCCTAACGGGCATTTACGGGACCTAATAGGTAACTTGCACCTGGATTGGGTAACTTGTGCCTAATGGGTAACTTGTCACCTAACAGGGCACCTAATGGGTCGGTGTATCCCAAGGATCAATCATAGCTGCAACTTTAATCATTTGTATAATTCCATTTATTTATATTCAAAACAATTATCACACTTAGAATCATTGGCATCATTACTTGCATTATCACATAAAAGTAAAATCCACATATATTCCAAATAACTCACAAATTAGATCAATTGCTCACATTAACAGATATTCACCAATTCAATCAACATTTAATATAAAGAGCATTTAGCATTAATACATACCAATTTCTATGCATTCTCAAGGTTTACTTTTTTTTTTCTTTAATTAAATCAAACTACTCTATTCCATCATAATCCTAGGGATTTAATAACACCAAAATAAACATATAAATCCTAGCAAGCTCTTATAACTAATAGAACCTATTCCCTAGAACAAGCCAATGCTCACTATATCCACTCCCTTACCTTAACCAAGGAGAGATAGAGTGAACCCAAGCCCTAGCTTCTAGCCCCCAAAATCAAGAGCTCCAAAGGAAAGAGAGGGAGTTGAGTGGTCTTGAGCTTCCTTAAATCACAAGAACAAAAAAATAATCATGAGATTGTGGAGCTCCTTGAAGTGAGGTTCAATATTTCAACAAGACTAGCAAATGAAAGGGGAAAATTCGTATGGACCCCTAAGTGAGGAGAGAAATTCGTATTTGAGGGGGAATGAAGAATCAAGGATTTAAATACTTACTTGGAGGCAACAATAAAAGATTTTGATGATGGATTTGTTGGAAGAGAAGTGGTGTTGATAGTGAGAATGCCCTAGAAAGAGAGTTGAATTTCAAGGAGGGGAAAGGAGAAATTGTAGCTCCCATTCCATGGCTTGATTCTTATGAGGATGATGATGGAGATGATTTGTGTTGGTTGATGAGGATTTGTTCTTGGATCCTTGGAGAATGAAATGAGAGGGATGATGTTTGTAATGTTGTGTGGTGTGTGGTGACTTGCTCCCCCAATCCTTTTATGTTTTCTGGCCCTAAAGACTCCCATCGTGTGGCTGGGGTGCCAAAACTTGGCCCCCAAGATCTGATCGTGCGGCTGGAGACGCACCAGCTGATGCGCCCGCGCCTGAGCGCGGTCGAGTGCGCCTGAGCGCGGGCGGGCACCAGCTCTCATTCTGGTGCGTGTTGGGCGCGCCTGGGCGCGCTAGGACTGCTGTTTGGTCACTTAATTTTCCATACTTTAAACTCCCATAACTTCTTCGTTACCCGTTGGATCTTGCTCAAACTTTAAGGCAAGGTTTCTAAAAATCCGAACTTCATATCCAACTGTGGAATTTTCGTCTGAAGTTGTAAATCTTTTATTCCTAATTTTTTCCTTATATCTTATAACTTTTATCATTTAACATCTATTTAATGTTTAATTAACTCTCAACTTAATCTTTCCTTCACCCTCACATTCTAAGTCTATTAACATAGAACATAAACTTAGAAATTTAATTGAGGATGTTACAATTCTCTCCCACTTACCAGAATTTCGTCCTCGAAATTCAGCCGTCCTGAAACAACTGAGGATAAGACTCCTTCATGTTGCTCTCCAGCTCCCAAGTAGCCTTTTCCACGTTGTTTCTGTTCCAAATCACCTTCACCAATGGAATTTCCTTGCCCCGGAGCTGCTTAATCTGCCTGTCCTCAATTCTGATCGGGAGGATCTCAAAAGTAAGATTCTCCTTCAAAGGCAAATCGTCTGCTGCTACCACATGGGAGGGATCGTGAATGTACTTCCTCAGCTGAGAAACATGAAATACACTATGAAGTCTAGACAAGTGTGGAGGCAAAGCAATCCTGTACGCCAAAGGCCCAACTCTTTCCAGAATCTCATAAGGTCCAACAAACCTCGGAGTCAGCTTCATTGACTTGATTGCCCGACCAATGCCAGTGGTAGGGGACACCCTAAGAAACACATGATCACCCACATCAAACTCTAGGGGTCTCCTACGCTTATCTGCATAGCTCTTCTGCCTATCTTGAGAAGTCTTCATCTTATCCTTTATCATAGTGATCTTCTCAGTGGTTTCTTGCACCAATTCCGGTCCCGTCAACAAGTTCTCCCCAATCTGGAACCAACAAAGAGGCGTTCTACACTTTCTACCATAGAGTGCCTCAAAAGGTGCCATGCCAATGCTATAATGAAAGCTGTTATTATACGTGAACTCCATCAATGGCAACAACTGCTCCCAACTATCAGCCTGTTCTAGAATACAAGCCCTCAACAGATCCTCCAAAGTCTGAATAGTACGCTCAGACTGCCCATCAGTTTGAGGATAATAGGCTGTACTAAACTTCAACTTAGTACCCAAGGCCTGCTGAAGACTCTGCCAAAATCTGGACAGAAACCGTGGATCACGATCAGACACAATACTAGAAGGCACACCATGAAGCTTCACTATGTCCCGGATATACAACTGTGTCAACTTCTCCAGTGTGTACTTCTTATGGATCGGGATAAAGTGAGCACACTTTGTCAAACGGTCTACAACAACCCATACACCATCACAACCTGCAGCAGTTCTAGGTACACCCGTCACAAAGTCCATGGCTATGCATCCCACTTCCATTCAGGGATGTCAAGTGATCGCAATGGACCACCTGGCTTCTGATGCTCAATCTTCACCTTCTGACAGGTCAAGCAGTGAGAAACATGGTCGGCCACATCAGACTTCAACCCTGGCCACCAATAGATCCTCTTCAAATCCTGATACATCTTTGTTCTACCGGGATGGAAACTCATTTTTGTTTGGTCAGCTTCCCACAATATGTCTCTTCGAATCTGAAAGTCCATCGGAACACATATTCTGCCTCTGAATCTGATGATTCCATCTGCTCCTTTGATGAAATCAGGTTCCTCTTTACTTGCTGCCCCTTCCAGCAACTTATGGAGCTCTTCATCATCTGCTTGTCTTTCCTTAATCAAATCCATCAACTCACTAGTGACCTGCAACTTTTCCAGAACAATACTTTTCTCTTTCACCAGCATGTTCAAGTTGAGATCACTGAACTCCTGAATCAGCTGCATCTCTTTCACCATCATATTGCTAACATGCAAAGTCTTGCGACTTAGCGCATCAGCTACCACGTTAGCTTTGTCCGGATGGTATTGAAGATGGAAATCATAATCTTTTAGAAATTTCATCCATCTCCTCTGTCGCATATTCAAGTCTTTCTGATCAAAGAGATAGCGGAGACTTTTGTGATCGTTGAAGACTTCAAACTTTGTGCCATACAAATAATGTCTCCAAATTTTCAATGCAAAGACAACAGCTGCTAACTCCAGATCGTGTGTCGGGTAATTCTGTTCATGCTGTCTCAACTGTCTAGATGCATACGCTATGACTTTGCCCTGCTGCATGAACACACAACCCAAACCTTGCTTTGAGGCATCACAATAAACATCAAAAGGTTGGGCCGGATCCGGTAATACTAAAACAGGCGAGCTAGTCAGTCTCCTTTTCAACTCCTGGAAACTGTCTTCACATTGCTGGGACCACTGGTAGGGAACATCTTTTCTAGTCAGCATAGTCAGTGGAAGAGCCAACTTGGAGAATCCTTCAATGAATCTCCGATAATACCCTGCCATACCAAGAAAACTCCTGATTTCTGTCACTGTTGTGGGTCTCTCCCACTTCAACACTGCTTCCACCTTGGAGGGTTCGACTGCAACTCCCTGAGCAGAAATAACATGACCAAGAAAATGAACCTCATTCAACCAAAAGCTACACTTGGAAAGCTTTGCATACAATTGTTTTTCCTTGAGAACCTGTAGCACGATCCTCAAATGCTCCTCATGCTCACCTGGACTCTTAGAATAGATGAGAATGTCATCAATGAACACTATTACAAAAGAATCCAAATAAGGCATGAAGATTTTGTTCATATAATCCATAAATGTAACACCCTAGTTACTTTTACCCTTAATTGATTGAGGATTTAAATTTTTTTTCTTTTAATACTACTAGTTGATTGGGAAAAACACTTAGTTGCACTTATTTCTTATAAAAATCTCCGTAAAATCGGACAGAGTTTACTTTGTTTTAGGGACATTCCCAAAATTTACTTTTTCCTGTTTAACCTGCATAAAACTTTATTTTCATCAACAGCGGGCCAGCAGGGCCAAAATATAATTCAATTCTTGTACATCAATTCAGAAAATGTTTACAACAAAATATAATACATTTCAAATTCCAAATCTAAAATAAAACCATTGACCGACAAAGGGTCACCCAACTAACTACACAACAGATCCTGCCCGGCCATACTCGTGTAAGCTCCTTCTTCACCTGTAAAAATATATCAAGAAGGGTAGCATTACACAGAACTTAGAAAATACATTCTAAAATGACATAGAGAACAACTAAGAGATTACTACCCGTTATCACTTGAATTATATTTTCTATTTCAATTTTCCTTGATTCCTTAATACCCCATTATTGACCATATTCATTTCTTATTCCTTTCGGCTTTTCCTTAACCTTTCTTGTCTTCTATCCTTTCTTTCTAACATTTACACACTTGTCTATCTATCCTCTTATTCTCATTAATACTCACTCCTAATGGAGGGTCTCATTCACATACTGTTCCCCTCTACTACAGGGGGGGTCCTGATGTTATTCACTCCCTAAGAAGGGTCATGATACGACACATACCATCCTATAATATCCACTCCTTTCAGAGGGTCATGAAATTAATATCCATTCCTTTCGGAGGGTCATGAAAATAATATCCACCCCTTTCGGAGGGTCATGAAAATCATATCCACTCCTTTCCGAGGGTCATGAAAATAATATTCACTCCTTTCGGATGGTCATGAAAATGATATCCAATCCTTTCGGAGGGTCATGAAAATGATATCCAATCCTTTCGGAGGGTCATGAAAACGATATCCACTCCTTTCGGAGGGTCATGAAAATAATATATAATTCTCTCCATTCTAAACACTAAAATTAATAATATAATCAACTTCCTAATCGCTACATTCATTATTGACATTCCGACCAGAGTATGATCTACATCCAACATCAATATTCCCAATTGTCTCATGTTCATTGCATTTCCATTCCAACCACTATAAATAATATCATAATCAATTTCCTAATCACTATGTTCATTGTAAATCCTCAAGCCATGCCATATTCTACCATCATCATCATTAAACCCAATTTTTGTTAAAGCAACCACAATTACATATAGAAACTTGCATATTCCTAAATTATAATTCATGGTTCAATTGTACCATATTCTAATCCCGTCATTTACCCTAAGGTTCCTCTTTTCTATTTTAATTTCTGCCCTTAATTCCCCCTATATACAAGCTAGAAAATACCCTCTAAGTAGAGGTAACACTTCCCTTCTTACCTCAATAAAGGGAGAGAGATGAAAGACCTCAAGCTTGCTCCTTGTATCCTAGACCCCACCAAAAACCCATGCCCATGGTGTATATGAGCTTCTATGATGATGAGTGGTCTTAGTCCTTGTGATGAAGGCTTGAGTATGAATAACTCCCCCCCTTGCAATGATTTTAGAAGCCCTAGGGGATGGAGAGAGGGAGTCACGAATTGATGAGGGAGTTTGGGGTGATTCTTTGTGCTTGATCCATGATGGAGATTGATGGGGATGAAGATCAAGGTTGAAAGTGCCTTGATCATGGTGTTTGGATGTTGATGATGGATTTTGGCTCTTGGAATCCATGGAGAGAGGGAAGGAGGAACATGGTGGAAGAGGGAGAAGAATATGGGTGGTGGTGGTTTGTTGTTGTTTATTTGTTTCTTGCCAAGAGAAAGAAGATCGGACGGCTGGGAAGGCATGACTTGGTCCCCAAGTCCAAATCATGCGGCTGAGATTGCTCCATCTGATCGCGCGCGCCTGAGCGCGGGTCTGGCGATCTGGTGCGTGGTGCAAGAATCTGGTGTGGTCAGGAGGAAATGGTGTGCCATCTGGTGCGCCTGATGTGTGGGACGCGCCTGGGCGGGAGTATCGCGCGCCTGAGCGCGAGTCACGCACCAACTGGTGCGTCAGGGAGAAATGGCGCGGGCGCTGGTGGGACTGGTGGGGGTGTGGCGCAGATCTGGTGCGCCATTTCCATTTTTGGTGCGTGCGGGGTGCGCCTGGGCGCACGGGAGACGCGCCTGGGCGAAAAAGTCACTGTCTGGTGCACAAATGAATAGTGCACGCGCCTGGGCGCAGGATGGTGCGCCTGGGCGGGCACCAGTGATTCCGAACTTCGATGTGCCATAACTTCTTTGTTAACCGTCGGATCGGGTCCAAATTTTTAGACAAGCTTCTTAACCCCTTAAACTTCATATCTAACGGTGGAATTTAATTCCTTAGCATCCTATAATAAATTCCGAATTTTCTCTTTTCGGTTGATTTTTAACATCTAAAACGCCGATTTAACCCCCGATTTCGCTTAAATAGTTTTGCCCGATGCTACGAATGCCTTCTATACAACCTCTAGTACTTATAATTACTACACACCTATCTCCCAAAATTATTTAAGCCATCAATCTACCCATTTTCTACGCTCTAAACCTATTAACTCAATATTTGGGATGTTACAATTCTCCCCCACTTATTAGAATTTCGTCCCCGAAATTTCGTTCAATTCCTTTAATGGAGAACCATCCCAATGCAGGGTCCTTCGACTACAATACTCACTCCCCCACTTGGAGTCGGCATACCACTTGAATTAGTATGCCGCCAATTTCTTGCAGTCTATGAAGAGTTCGGACTATGGTTCAACTCGGTTAGTCTCAGCGTGGAGACTCTATGAGGTTTTCAAGGTTGGTTTTTGTCGCGGTTAATCGTTTTCATAGTAAGACTCCGAATGGGTCTTGGATTTCTATCACCAGGTTTAACTCTTCAAGGAAGTTGGAGATGGTTTCTAGGGTCAAGTGGGTTTCCTCAGGAATTTTGCTACAAAGGTTTGGAAAGGGTACTATTCAGGTTGATTTCCTTTCCTCTATGTCGGGTTGGTTTCTGTTCTACTTCCAACTTTCAATGACATCAACTATTAATAAATGCAAGGTTCGAGGTGGTCAATCCTAATCTCACATTCATCAATAGTAATATCACTGTCGAGTTTACTGATGATGTTGTCACTTAACAGTTGTAAGAGCTAGGACGACCAATCCTTACTCTAACACTCCATTAAACAGCAATACCATCATGGGTTTGGTTCTATTCTACCCAGAGTTCTACAATTCCTTAGCCATTCCTAAAAACTCTAATCAAACACACACATCAGTCAAACATACATAGCAACATTACACATCAACACATAAACAAAATATTAAAATGAATGTTATTCATTCATATTCACACATTAGTTACTGTCTACCTATATGCCCTATTTTACTTATTCTAGTGTTGTCCTACCAAGTTTTTCTCTCAAACTTTATCCTAGTTTATTATAATTCTACCCTACTCGAGAATTCACCAATAACTAATGCCACTAATTCATACATAACAGAGAATATCATACATATGCATACATAACTTCACACATCCATATATTCAATAATACTCCTAATAGGATTTCTACCTCGACTCTAACACTTGAACATCTAACTTCACATCGGTTACTCGCTTGATGAGTAACCACTGGAGTAATGAGTAACTCCAATAGGCCGAGGAAAACTGCTCTGATACCAAAATGTAACACCCTAGTTACTTTTACCCTTAATTGATTGAGGATTTAAAATTTTTTTCTTTTAATACTACTAGTTGATTGGGAAAAACACTTAGTTGCACTTATTTCTTATAAAAATCTCCGTAAAATCGGACGGAGTTTACTTTGTTTTAGGGACATTCCCAAAATTTACTTTTTCCTGTTTAACCTGCATAAAACTTTATTTTCATCAACAGCGGGCCAGCAGGGCCAAAATATAATTCAATTCTTGTACATCAATTCAGAAAATATTTACAACAAAATATAATACATTTCAAATTCCAAATCTAAAATAAAACCATTGACCGACAAAGGGTCACCCAACTAACTACACAACAATCCACAAGGTGGAGTGTAATCCTTCCCGGCCATACTCGTGTAAGCTCCTTCTTCACCTGTAAAAATATATCAAGAAGGGTAGCATTACACAGAACTTAGAAAATACATTCTAAAATGACATAGAGAACAACTAAGAGATTACTACCCGTTATCACTTGAATTATATTTTCTATTTCAATTTCCCTTGATTCCTTAATACCCCATTATTGACCATATTCATTTCTTATTCCTTTCGGCTATTTCCTTAACCTTTCTTGTCTTCTATCCTTTCTTTCTAACATTTACACACTTGTCTATCTATCCTCTTATTCTCATTAATACTCACTCCTAATGGAGGGTCTCATTCACATACTGTTCCACTCCTCTACAGGGGGGTCCTGATGTTATTCACTCCCTAAGAAGGGTCATGATACGACACATACCATCCTATAATATCCACTCCTTTCAGAGGGTCATGAAAGTAATATCCACTCCTTTCGGAGGGTCATGAAAATAATATCCACTCCTTTCGGAGGGTCATGAAAATCATATCCACTCCTTTCCGAGGGTCATGAAAACGATATCCACTCCTTTCGGAGGGTCATGAAAACAATATCCACTCCTTTCGGAGGGTCGTGAAAACAATATCCACTCCTTTCGGAGGGTCATGAAAACGATATCCACTCCTTTCGGAGGGTCATGAAAATAATATATAATTCTCTCCATTCTAAACACTAAAATTAATAATATAATCAACTTCCTAATCGCTACATTCATTATTGACATTCCGACCAGAGTATGATCTACATCCAACATCAATATTCCCAATTGTCTCATGTTCATTGCATTTCCATTCCAACCACTATAAATAATATCATAATCAATTTCCTAATCACTATGTTCATTGTAAATCCTCAAGCCATGCCATATTCTACCATCATCATCATTAAACCCAATTTTTGTTAAAGCAACCACAATTACATATAGAAACTTGCATATTCCTAAATTATAATTCATGGTTCAATTGTACCATATTCTAATCCCGTCATTTACCCTAAGGTTCCTCTTTTCTATTTTAATTTCTGCCCTTAATTCCCCCTATATACAAGCTAGAAAATACCCTCTAAGTAGAGGTAACACTTCCCTTCTTACCTCAATAAAGGGAGAGAGATGAAAGACCTCAAGCTTGCTCCTTGTATCCTAGACCCCACCAAAAACCCATGCCCATGGTGTATATGAGCTTCTATGATGATGAGTGGTCTTAGTCCTTGTGATGAAGGCTTGAGTATGAATAACTCCCCCCTTGGAATGATTTTAGAAGCCCTAGGGGATGGAGAGAGGGAGTCACGAATTGATGAGGGAGTTTGGGGTGATTCTTTGTGCTTGATCCATGATGGAGATTGACGGGGATGAAGATCAAGGTTGAAAGTGCCTTGATCATGGTGTTTGGATGTTGATGATGGATTTTGGCTCTTGGAATCCATGGAGAGAGGGAAGGAGGAACATGGTGGAAGAGGGAGAAGAATATGGGTGGTGGTGGTTTGTTGTTGTTTATTTGTTTCTTGCCAAGAGAAAGAAGATCGGATGGCTGGGAAGGCATGACTTGGTCCCCAAGTCCAAATCATGCGGCTGAGATTGCTCCATCTGATCGCGCGCGCCTGGGAGCGGGTATCGCGCGCCTGAGCGTGGGTCTGGCGATCTGGTGCGTGGTGCAAGAATCTGGTGTGGTCAGAAGGAAATGGTGTGCCATCTGGTGCGCCTGATGTGTGGGACGTGCCTGGGCAGGAGTATCGCGCGCCTGAGCGCGAGTCACGCACCAACTGGTGCGTCAGGGAGAAATGGCGCGCGCGCTGGTGGGACTGGTGGGGGTGTGGCGCAGATCTGGTGCGCCATTTCCATTTTTGGTGCGTGCGGGGTGCGCCTGGGCGCACGGGAGACGCGCCTGGGCGAAAAAGTCACTGTCTGGTGCACAAATGAATAGTGCACGCGCCTGGGCGCAGAATGGTGCGCCTGGGCGGGCACTAGTGATTCCGAACTTCGATGGGCCATAACTTCTTTGTTAACCGTCGGATCGGGTCCAAATTTTTAGACAAGCTTCTTAACCCCTTAAACTTCATATCCAACAGTGGAATTTAATTCCTTAGCATCCTATAATAAATTCCAAATTTTCTCTTTTCGGTTGATTTCTAACATCTAAAACGCCGATTTAACCCCCGATTTCGCTTAGATAGTTTTGCCCGATGCTACGAATGCCTTCTATACAACCCCTAGTACTTATAATTACTACACACCTATCTCCCAAAATTCTTTAAGCCATCAATCTACCCATTTTCTACGCTCTAAACCTATTAACTCAATATTTATACTTGGAATTAAATTTGGGATGTTACAATAAACACTGCAGGAGCGTTAGTCAGACCAAATGGCATCACAACATATTCAAAATGCCCATACCTCGTCCTAAATGCAGTTTTAGGAATATCCTCCTCACGGATACGAATTTGGTGGTATCCCGATCGGAGATCAATTTTAGAAAATACTGCTGCACCCCGTAGCTGGTCAAGCAAATCATCAATGCGAGGAAGCGGATACTTATTCTTCACCATCACTGCATTCAGCTGCCTGTAATCCGTGCACATCCGGAGGCTACCGTCATTTTTCTTAACAAAAAGAATCGGAGCGCCCCAAGGTGATACACTTGGCCTAACCAACTTCTTGGCCAACATTTCCTCTAGCTGCTTCTTCAACTCCTCTAATTCAGGAGGTGCCATTCTGTATGGTGCTATAGAAATTGGGCCGGCACCGGGCTTTATATCAATACCAAACTCTACTTCTCTTTTAGGGGGCAATCCAGGAATCTCTGCAGGAAAGACTTCCGGGAATTTGCAGACAATTGGAATTTGACTAACATCAGAAACTTCCTCAACATCCATGGAAGATAAAGAAGGGTCACCAAAAACAACGGCCTTCTGACGACAATTAATCAACACATGATGTTGAGTCATCCAATCCATCCCCAAGATGATGTCTAACTTTTTCAGAGGCAAACAAATCAGGTTCACCTTGAAATCCCGCTCTAAGACTCGGAGTGGACATGCTAAACACATCTGGTTAGTCTCAACAGACGAGTTAGTAGGCGTAGAGACTGACAACTTAAAAGGCATTTCTACTGTTGACATCCCTAACCTCTTCATGCAGCTAATAGAAATAAAAGAATGTGATGCTCCACAATCAAATAATACTCCACAGGTGTTACCATGAATAGAACAAGTACCTCTGATCAGCTCGTCCTCCTCTGTCACTTCTTCACCATCCAGAGTGTAAACCTTGCCCTTTTGCTTGGGCAGACTTGCACCAGCTTGCAGTGCCTTAGCAACATTAACTTCTTTCTTCAAAGTGCTCTTGGGACAGCGAGAAGCAAAATGACCTGGTTGTCCACACTAGAAACAAAGCCCCTCACCTCGACCTGAGCCAATGTTCCAGCACACTTCTCTGTGATACCTCCCACAATGCTGACAAAGGGGGGGAGGACCAATAGTAACTGCTGGCTGCCCAATACCTCTTGGGGCTGCAGTAGTAGGGCTGGGATAAGGACTAGATCTCTGAATAGGGCCCTTGCCTCTGATGGGGCCAGTCTGCTGAGCTGCCTTACTCTTCTTCTCTGCCCTTTTTTGTTTCAATGCCTTTTCATATGCACTAGTCATATTCACTAACTGGGCCAAGTTTGCAATGCCCTGGTACGTGAATATGGCCCTAATATCGGCATCCAACCCTGCTTAAAACTTGATACACTTGGTTCGCTCGTCGGCATCTCTATAGCTTCCTAAGTATCTGATCAAATCTTCAAACTGTGCAGCGTATTCCCCAACACTCATATTCCCCTGTTCTAGTTTCAGAAACGCCAATTCTTTCTCCCTCCGAACATCCTCCGGAAAATACTTATCCAAGAACCGGACCTTGAAAAGATCCCAAGTTATCACCTCATTCTCAGCCTCCAAACTCCTCCTCTGGTGCTCCCACCAGTGTTCCGCCTCACTCATCAGAACATACTCCACCAATCTGACTTGCTGATCTGCCGGTGCCTGCAATGAGCGAAGGATCTTCTCCATTTCTTGGAGCCACTTCTGAGCCCCATCTGGATTGAATCCTCCTTCAAAGCGAGGGGGATCATTCTTCCGGAATCTAGACATCCAATCTATATCCACAGGAGCTGGTGGAGGGTTCAGTGCCGCCGCCGCCGCTGCTGCTGCAATGTTGTTAGCTTGGTTCTGTTGCAACTGCGCCATAGCTGCTGCATGATCTTGCTGCATCTGTGCCTGCGCTTGTTGCTTTGCACCTGATTCTGCTGCATTTGGGCCATGGAGGTGGCCTGATCTTGATTCATCTTCATGAGATTCTCCAAAATAGCAGCCATGCGATCATCACCTCCACGACGTCCCGCCATACTGCTAAGTCATGGAGCAAATATTCCGTTAAATTGCTAATACTAACAATTAAATAAACTCCTTATTCTTGGGTCCTAGACTCTTAACTAACACATTAGTTACTCGCTTGGTGAGTAACCATTGGAGATGTGAGTCCATACTCCAAAAGGCCGAGGAAAACTGCTCTGATACCATAAATGTAACACCCTATGATTAATTACCCTTAATTCCCCCTTATATTAAAATATGAGCTTAAAAATTCCTTTTTAAATTATGAAAATCAACCGTCAAACGGACGGAGTTTCGTTTGTTTTTCGGACTTTTCTAAATCTTCAACCTGATAAACATATTTTAAATGATATCAACAGGAGCCAGCAGGGCTCAAATATGAATATATAGAGATCACATAGTTGCCCCATGGGCTCAAGTGTAAAACATCAGCATCAGTTTGTCAGAGTGCCAGCAAAATGCTAAGTATGTAAATCAAGAGGCCATAATCGACAACTATGCCCAAAAGAAATGAGTCATAACCCATGCACAAAAGAAATTGTCCTAAGCCTCACCCAAAAAGCATATACAGCTCATACACATCCAATAATACGGAGGCTTAGGTCAAAAATAAAAATATCTAATTCCCATAACCCTACTCTCCCTGTGAGGGAGAGTGCACCTGCTCGGCCAGGGGCTGTGCAATCTCAATCTCTGTACCTGTAAAGAATAGTAAGGGAGTGAGCATTGCACATGAAATAGGAAAGCAGTTTCTCATTAGACATAATTACCCACTAAGTCAGACACAATTATCACTTAGGTCATATAGCACAATTTATTCACAGGCAATTATCATGCATTCACACTTTGGCAATCCATTTCAGATTTCATTTATATTTCTCATTTCTTATCATTTTGTTTCACCTTTCATCTTTTTAGTTCCATTTTCATTACCTTCACTTACTCATATTATCAGTTTTCAACTCATAACCATAAGTCATACACTTTCTCGAAATCATACACCGTATGTCACCTCACTATCAGAGGCTAACATACCCAAATAACATCGTATGTCTCCTCACGGTCAGAGGACAACATACACACATCTCATCATATTTTAAATCATTTTATCTTTTCTTTACCATTAGGGATTAGCGCACCTGTTAGGCATTTCACACCCACTAGGACTTTCACCAAATCCAGGTAACTTTCCACCTATTAGGCCACGGTTGACACCCATTAGGACTAAAAACAACATCTCAACTCTTTTACCATCACATTCACATTTTCTATTTTCAAAACTTTTATTATTGTGCAGCATGATTGATCCATTGGATACCCCCGCCTAACGGGCATTTACGGGACCTAATAGGTAACTTGCACCTGGATTGGGTAACTTGTGCCTAATGGGTAACTTGTCACCTAACAGGGCACCTAATGGGTCGGTGTATCCCAAGGATCAATCATAGCTGCAACTTTAATCATTTTTATAATTCCATTTATTTATATTCAAAACAATTATCACACTTAGAATCATTGGCAACATTACTTGCATTATCACATAAAAGTAAAATCCACATATATTTCAAATAACTCACAAATTAGATCAATTGCTCACATTAACAGATATTCACCAATTCAATCAACATTTAATATAAAGAGCATTTAGCATTAATACATACCAATTTCTATGCATTCTCAAGGTTTACTTTTTTTTTCTTTAATTAAATCAAACTACTCTATTCCATCATAATCCTAGGGATTTAATAACACCAAAATAAACATATAAATCCTAGCAAGCTCTTATGAACTAATTAGAACCTATTCCCTAGAACAAGCCAATACTCACTATATCCACTCCCTTACCTTAACCAAGGAGAGATAGAGTGAACCCAAGCCCTAGCTTCTAGCCCCCAAAATCAAGAGCTCCAAAGGAAAGAGAGGGAGTTGAGTGGTCTTGAGCTTCCTTAAATCACAAGAACAAAAAAATAATCATGAGATTGTGGAGCTCCTTGAAGTGAGGTTCAATATTTCAACAAGACTAGCAAATGAAAGGGGAAAATTCGTATGGACCCCTAAGTGAGGAGAGAAATTCGTATTTGAGAGGGAATGAAGAATCAAGGATTTAAATACTTACTTGGAGGCAACAATAAAAGATTTTGATGATGGATTTGTTGGAAGAGAAGTGGTGTTGATAGTGAGAATGCCCTAGAAAGAGAGTTGAATTTCAAGGAGGGGAAAGGAGAAATTGTAGCTCCCATTCCATGGCTTGATTCTTATGAGGATGATGATGGAGATGATTTGTGTTGGTTGATGAGGATTTGTTCTTGGATCCTTGGAGAATGAAATGAGAGGGATGATGTTTGTAATGTTGTATGGTGTGTGGTGACTTGCTCCCTCAATCCTTTTATGTTTTCTGGCCCTAAAGACTCCCATCGTGTGGCTGGGGTGCCAAAACTTGGCCCCCAAGATCTGATCGTGCGGCTGGAGACGCACCAGCTGATGCGCGCGTGCCTGAGAGCGGTCGAGTGCGCCTGAGCGCGGCGAGGCACCAGCTCTCATTCTGGTGCGTGTTGGGCGCGCCTGGGCGTGGGCCTGGCGTGCCTGGGCGCGCTAGGACTGCTGTTTGGTCACTTAATTTTCCATACTTTAAACTCCCATAACTTCTTCGTTACTCGTTGGATCTTGCTCAAACTTTAAGGCAAGGTTTCTAAAAATCCGAATTTCATATCCAACGGTGGAATTTTCGTCTAAAGTTGTAAATCTTTTATTCCTAATTTTTTCCTTATATCTTATAACTTTTATCATTTAACATCTATTTAATGTTTAATTAACTCTCAACTTAATCTTTCCTTCACCCTCACATTCTAAGTCTATTAACATAGAACCTAAACTTAGAAATTTAATTGAGGATGTTACAATAAGCATCCAACCGTTCCATGCTTTTGTAGCAATTGGCTTTCATATGATTTTAGTCATAAGGATCCAACCATTCCATGCTTTTGTAGGCTCTCTTTTTTTCTTTCTTTCATGCCTTTTGTAGCAAATATGCTTTCATATGCTTTTAGTCATAAGCATCCAGCAATTCCATACTTTTATTGTAGGCATTCTTTTTCTCTTTCTTTCATGCCTTTTATAGCAATTAGCTTTCATATGCTTTTAATCATAAGCATCCAACCATTCCAGGGGGTGAGTATGAGTATGTGGTATAATTTGGGGCTCCCTGCTAAACAGGTGCAGTATGCTTGTGTTGATGCTTTGTGATGAAGGCCACCCTAAGGAACCAATGGAACAAGAGGAAGCAAGACAAGGAGCAACAAGTGTGGTGGAGCATTTGGGAAAGAAGAGAAGACTGTCTTAATTTTCAGATTTAACTTTCGTTTGAATTAAACTTTTGAACTGTTTGAATTTTAGTTTGTGTTAAACTTTGTTTTGGTTTGTAATAAAGGCATTAGTGCCGAGTAGACTGAACTTATTCTTAGTTTAAATGTTTAGTTATTTTAAATTTGTAATCAATTCAAATCAATCAAGAGGAGAGCCATCAAGGAGCCAAGATAGACAAGAAGATCAAAGCAAAGAAGAGGAAAACTGAAGAATAAGATTCGGTCAGCAATGTAACAATAAAGAAGGAGGTTCAAATTCAAAAGGGGATATGAGGATGCAAGAATGAAGAGGGAAATCTATCTATGGATTGCGGCCAAGAAATTAATTGGAAAAGAAGTTGCAAACTTTTCACTTCAACAACCACAAGATCACGACCATCATAAAGGAGATTGAAACCAAGAATGATTAGCATTTAAAGGCACACAACCAATTAATAATGGAGTTACAAAAGGGCCAACAAAGAGCAATTAAGAGCATTCCATCAATGATGCTACGGCTGCAAAGATCAAGAGGCCATAGTTACAAAAAGGAATTTTAATCCAATGAAGATTGCAAAATAAAAGTTACGGCTACAACAAAGGGAAAAGGAATCAACAAAATCCATTAAGATCAATCAAGAGCCCATTAAGATCAATAGGTATTGTTAATTTGCAATCAGATACGTTGCTAAGGCCTAGGCATGTTACGACCAACATAGAAAACCTAGGTTTCATTTGCTTCTCTATAAATTGCAAACTTGGTGAATGAATAAAACAGTTTTTGGTTTTGTGCAAAACACATTCTCTCAAATCCTTGACCGTGTGATACGTTCTAAGGTGGAAGACGACTCCTTCTTTGGTGATCAAGGCTGGTGGAGTTTTCATTTGGCTTATCAACCTCTCTTTCTCCTCAAGGTTGTGGCGCCATTATCCCTCTTTTTGGTAACAAGTTCTTCCTTGGTTAAGTATTTGAATTCTTTTTCTATGAGTCATATTAGTTGAGTGATTCAAACACACTAAGGGAAAGAACAATAACAACCAAGTCTATATATAAGGTCGTGATTCTATTTTTATTGAAACATAAGGAACAAAGGCCAAATCAGTTTTTAGAACTCTTGTTCGTTATTTCTATGACTCATTTTGGGAGTTCCATACTTATAAGACAAAGGGCATAAAAATTAATCCTTGAATCAACAAGCCTAAAACACCCAATTTCAAACCAATTTCAACTAGACACAAGTGTCTCAAATCTTGGGTGTATCACTTTGTCTCCAATGGTAGGTTATATGACTATGGAAATGCTATTATTTCATGTTAAAAAATTTAGGAAACTATTTTTTCTTTTTTGTTTTAGACATGTGAAGCTCAATTGGTTGCAGCAATTTACACTTTGAAAGATTTATGGCTTTTACATTTTCATTCTAGAATGAGTTGTTTACATGGTTGTTATTATTATTACTCTTATCTGCTTATGCATATTATGACTGATTTGCTTTTGATTATTTGCTTTTGACATGTAAATTGTGAATATGTGAGAGAGAAACTATCATTTAAGTTGCATTTAGAGCAATGCTTTTTTTTAATATGCTAATATCATTTGAGATAATATAGGAGATTTAGGTAGAAGTGGATACAGAGCTCGAAGGATGTTTTACAACACTTTTTTTTTTAATTTCATATGCATTTTTAGCGGCGAGTTCAACTGTCGCAAACTGTTTTGCATCTTGTGGCAATTATGAAATGACACTATTTTTATATAAAAAAAAATCATAATTAAACCTTAATTTTATATATAAAAAAAAATTGTAAGATTTGAGATGTAAAAATAATACTACTCTGATCCATTCTAAAAGTTAAATGTAAATTTTTATTTTGACAACTCAAATTAACTTTTTACCTAACTATTTTATTTTCCTTTTCTCTTTACTTCTTCCATTATCTCCTCCCCTTTCTTCTTCCATATGTGTATGGACATAATAGCATGGTAGTGATGAGAGCGAGGCGTGACAATCGCGCCATGAGCCTGGTGGTGGACGGTGGCTAGTACGTGGGCTGTGGATATGGTGCTGATGGCCATAATGGTATGTGATTGTTGTGAATGTTGGTGATAATGATTTTTTTCTAAACAAAGGAAACTGATTGATAAAAGAGTACGAGGGATACTCAACCCATATACAACAAATGGACTAGAACAAAGGAAACACGAGCAGCCTAAGAATTAGTAATACAAGCCATGGGATCTGGACACCATTAACTAAAACAATAGTAACTAGTGTTAGCAAAGGCTGAAAACCACCTCCATGTTCTAATTTGGATCAAGTTCATGACAAGTATATGGTTGAAAACAATATCATGAAAAGCAATATCATTCCTTAAAAGCCAGATAATCCAAACAACTACGAACCAAAACATCCTCTAAAACCCATTTATCTTTTTTCTAGTAAGGCTTAAATATTAAAATGTTGCTTATAAATATTGACTCTTTTGAAATTGGTCCCTGCAAAAAAAAAGTTTTGGTTTTGGTCCCTCCTGCTAAATGTGGATGGAAAACGCCGAAAACGTAATGTATTACATTATATGAGCAATTAAAGATGATATTCTTGCATTAATTCTCAAGAGTAAAAAACAACTTCCATTACATAAGAGGATCAATTCAAAAACCGTGATAGTAGAGGAATCAAAACCTATCAAATCTAATAATAAAGGGACCAAAACAAGCTACCAACATAATTATGGGGACTAAAATTTAACAAGATGGACCAAAACCAAAACGGTTTGTAATAAATGCAAAGACCAAAACAAAAAAATTTATTTTGCAGGGATCAATTTCAAAGAAGTTAATATTTATAGGGACCATTTTAGTATTTAATCCTTCTTGTAATGATAGAGCTATGCAAAATGAGCAGCATCAGTGTTTGGCAACACCAAATCACACCCCAATCAATTGTAACAATAAAACCAAATGAAAGGTATGAATATAATGTTAAAAGCCTCAAATGATAATCGGTAATACAGAGTACTTTTGAATTGTGATCTACTCTCTCTCTCTCTTCCTATTTAACTTTCTTTTGTAGAAGTTTTTCTTTTCTTTTTATTTGTCCTGATTTCAAGTGTGTAATAAATGCTATTTTTCATGTTTATGCCTATTTAGTAGGATATTAATTTTTTTAAGTAGTGGAAAAAAAGTAATAATTACATAGAGGAAAAATGATACACCACAAGAAAATGTGTTATTTATGGCGGTTATTTTGCGGCGGTTTAAAGAACTGTCGTCGCTGTTCAATTTTAAATGTAATTTGGCGTCGGTTTTTTAACCCCCGCAAGTTGCAAGTTCACACATGCCACTCGCACGTACTATTCTTGCGTACACTCACTTTGGGCCAAACACACTCTCCCTCACACTCGTTCCAATCACTCTCACTCTCACTCTCACTCTCGAGCGTTCTATCCTCTCAAATAATCAACAGCTTGTTTCGATAGTTGGTTTCTCTGCTTTATTTTCTTGTTGATAGCTTTCATTCCAGGTGAGTTTTCTGAATCCTCACTATTTTTTCCCTAATTCTTCTCTCACTCGTTGAAGAACCTAATTGTTTTCTAAATCCCTAATTCGTTTTGCATTTTCGCATAACCCTAGTTGTTCTATCAATCATTGGAAGGTGAGTTTTCTGAATCCCTAATTCTTTTTGCATTTGGCAGAACCCTAATTGTTCTCTCACTCATTCAGAATCCCTAATTTTTGTAAGGAATTTTCGAATTTTTTTTAACTGGTGTATAAAGTAACGATGTCATAATTCTAACGCAGTTATAAATAGCATACTGCTTCTTCTTAATAGCTCCTTAGCCTGTTTAAGGAACAAATCTGTTAGATAATTGATAGCAGCAGCAATACTGCAATGACAATAACAATAGCAATACTGCAATAGAGGTGGAGAATTCAATAAGAATAGGAATAGAGGTGGATAATTTTTCCAATTTCCAAGTAAATCATAAACCAAAAGTTAGGCAGCAACATACAAAAGACAACAGGGAATGCAAACATTGTTAATATAAAATTGCTTGGACTTGAATCACTCTTAACAAAATCATGATTCTTCAGGTTCGTTATGGTACTCATGTAGTTGTTGAGGTAAACATGGGAGGTAAGGACATTGTTCACATCAAGCAGTAAAAAAGTTCAGATATTCAGCCAACTGAACTGCAGATAGCAATTAGTTGATGAACGATTTTTTGAGGACTAAAATCGAAGTTCTAATGCCAATCCTGCTGAAGTATCAGGAAAACTAAAGGTAAAGGTCTTAATTTTCTCTGATAAACCTTCTATTTCATTTTTGCTTTAGAATTTGAAAAGTATCAGGATATACGGATTAGGATCATAGAGAGTTCTTCATTTAGATGAAAAAGAAAAATTTAAAATCATAGTAACTAGGTACTGGAGGGAGCATTAAACTACTCAAGATGGCAACCACTCTTCCTAGTCTCACTCCATAATAGAAGTTATAACTCCCTTAAAGAAACATAAGCAGAACACAAAGAGAATAATGGGAATCATTAGATTGGTGTGGTGTATTTTGATGTGAATTTGACTACCATGATACAAACAGTGGCTAAGTCCATGCACTTTGAATCTTATAATGACTCTAAACATGGTGATAGGGGACTTATGTTGAAGGAATCAAAGAGGAAGTTGTGCTATCCCCTGCTCATGCCCTTTCTTTGATTGCTACAGGATAAGGTATTAAGGTATATAACCATTTAGCAAGTTTGAAGCATCAGTACCCACAAAAGTTGATGTCTAATGAATTCATGTCTAAGAAATTTTATCCTTCTTACTTTCATTTCTAAAACAGTTTTACCCATAAGCATCAAGTGATCTGAATGATCTTTGAAGAACTGCATCAAAGAACAACATTCACTGATTGCTCTTGAACAAGGTGTACTAGACAAAAGCTTGTAGAACTGCAATTTGTTATGGATTCTGAGAAGAGTCAAGGATTAGTTCTAAAGGCATTTTAAAATTTTTAATGTGTTTCTTTGATATGTTTTTACTTGAAGATGTATGAATGATATACAAAAGTCATATGAATGATCTTTAAATTTTTAAAAAACAATGAAGCTTATGCGCTCCTTGATGAAGTATAGTATAGTATTCACGTGAACCTATTTCTATCTTTATATTCTGTATGCTGATTCTTTTAGTCTTTATTTACCTAGATTTTGTATTGTAACCGTTGAGGGATTAGTTTCGAAGTTGATTCATTTACATTGATAAACTGATATTGCAACTTGATATGCTACACGAAGATAAGGAAATTCTATTAGACAAGGTCTGCTACTTCACCCCAAACACAGTCGGTTTTATGACCATGTTATGTAATATCAAAAATATATACTTGATTATATTTACATCTACTACTTGCAGAGAAAAGATGTGAGGAAGCAGAGGCTAGAGAAAGGGAGTTTGAGAAACAGGTAAACCTTCTAGATATTAAGCAAACTTCAAAACCTAACGCTGACACAGTTTTTAATTTCAGATTTTGATTTTCTAGGCTTTAATAATCAAAAATGTGAATCTGTGTGAACCAATAGCTACATAACATTTAACAATAGAAGTTTCTTTGTACAGATGCTGTCTTTCCTGATGCTGAGTCTGGTGATATCTTTTATCTTTGTTCTACCTTGGCAGATTGCTTCTCTTGGAGACCTAGTATCCCTTGAAGACAAATTGCTGTGCAGGTAAACTTGCTTTAAATTCCCTTATGTCTGCAACATATTTCTTATGCCTAGTTTTAAAGGTATATTGTTGTTTTTTAAACTAAAATTCTTCATCGATTTATCACTTTGCATGTATTTGTGATTAAATTAACTTGTGTCTTTATGGTTGTTTATTAGAAGCTACATGCTAACTAAAATTTGATTGGAATCTTAGGTGGCTTATGTTCAAGAAAGAATTTGACTCAAGTTACATGGGATTCAAGAAGGATGGAACAAAATGGTTAGTGGAGAACACTGACATCAAACTTGTAGGTGAACTCTCCATTTCATTCCAGGGTGAGGAGGTGGAGTGAGAGGTGTTCGTGGTGATGTCTGTACTTTGCTGGGACCAGTTCCTTTTATCTTGTTCATTGGAAAAAACAGTGAAGGTTGGTTTCACACTTTTTTGTTGATTATGTATGTGCTGAATATTTAGAAGATTTATTTGTATTATATCTGTTGGCTTTATTTCTTTTGGTTTTTGCAGGTGTCTTTTGCCACAGAAAGTGGAAACTTGGAAGTAACATACACTCACAATGAAGAACATGTATGTTACTTAATAATACAATTAAAAGTTTAAAACTTTTGTGCTTCCAGATTAAGTTTGCTTTGAAATTTATTGTTGTATGTTCTTTAATCATTGATATGGAAAATATTAACTTGTATTTTCTTGAGCTTGAAGGACCAAGCTAGCAATTAGCCAATTACTAAATGTGTCCTTTTTGTTGTGTGTCTTCTTGATGAAAGGCGTTCTTTATAAAAAGGAATAATTTTGTGTTCTTGAATAATTTTGTTTCCTTGGTTCTTAATTTTTTAAAAAGATTACCAGGGTTGGTAACTACTTTTTATGTTCTAATTGAATAGAAGTGAACTTGGATTTGTGAGACTTTGATTGTAAGATGATTTTTGCCAATCTCAGCAGCTATATTGATTTTCTAGGTCTGTCTTTGCTTAAAATTGGTGGAAGAATGGTTTATTCTACCTGCTCCATGAATCCTGTTGAGAATGAAGCTGTTGTTGCAGAGGTAATTAGCCTTTGATTACTCTTTACTCATCTATGGTGCAACCAGGCTATGTAGTCTGTCCACTTGTGCGCTTTCCACATGTAGTACTTCTGTACTTGATGTCTAAAGATCAACTAAATGAATAATTAGTTCCTGAACTGGTGCAATTATTTCCTTAAATACCAAGTATAGCTGTATAGGTATATCATAGATCATTTGGTTGGTTCCTTAGATATATGGCATTTTATTACATTGTCTGTGAAAAGTGAAAATTGAAAATGTTAATTTAAATTAATAAATGCAGAAGTACTAGTATAATGGTTTTTGGTTTTCTGATCTTTAATTTATGGTTTTACTATCGCAAATGTATATATACTTGTGGCGGTTAAGAACAGTCGCAATTGCTTTTATAAAATAGAAATAGGCATTTTGCGGCGGTTATAAACTGTCGCAATTGTTTTCATAATATAAACAGGCATCTTGCGGCGGTTATAAACTGTTGCAATTGTTTTATAAAATATATAGGCATCTTGCGACAGTTATAACTGTCGCAATTGTATTTAATGGAATTTCATATCTGCAATTTGCGGGGGTTTTGAACCGCCGCAAATTTTGAGTCAAAACTCTACAGCCGTTGTCATAACCGCTGCAAAATATGATTCCCGACGGTCAGTTCTGCGTGAGTTAGAGAACCACCGCAAATATACTTTGCGACGGTTAAAACCGCCGCAAAAGACCTCCATAAACCGTCGCAATTTGCCCGTTTTTTTGTGGTGATATAATGAGAAAAAACATAATTAATGTATTGAAAACTAAACAATGATTATATTTCTTAAAGGGTGTATTTTGTTTGAAATAGTACAGATAAATAAAAACGGAAGAGTATTAGTTAAAAAAAAAGTGATAGCTATTGGTCATGAATGGTCGTTAAGTGTGGAAGACGAGGAATTATTATTAGTTTGTCTCATTATCACGTCTAAGTCAATACTATTTTATCAGATGATGAATCCATTATTTCTTTTAGGATTTTCGTAAGGATATGAGACTAAAAAAGTCGGGTTTCATTGAAAAACTAAATTTTAAATATTTAAAAGATGATAAATTTAAATTTTCAAGATTTTATTACCACTTTCGAAGCTCTTATCCTCAGTCCTAAGGGCTGAGGTTAAGCAATCCATTTTTTTCAAACAAATTCTTCTATGCGTTAAATTGTCATTTGTTAAGTGCTGGGGATACAATGGTAATGATGCTTCGTAATTGCAAGTATAATACTTCTTCCGGTCCTGTTTATAAGACTTTTTTGGGGGTTTTTCATTCCTACCAAGGAGAGTGGATAAATTTGTTAATGACATTGGAAATGTGAAAATTTGATATACTTTTTCAAAACTACCCCTATAATTATTATTTGAACTCTAAAAAGTGTTGACTTTATAGGGGTGTTAGTGGAAAGAATTAATTAAATGTTATTGAAAATTGAAAAGGGATCTTATAAACAGAACCAAAATAAAAACCTCAAAAATGTCTTATAAATAGGACTGAAGTGAGTGATATTTATTTACTTACTCAACACTTCTAAATTTTTAATAATAATTACAATGAAAATTTTGAAAAAAGTACGGAGTATATTACTTCCTCCGTTCCTATTTATTTGTTTTATTTCAAACCAAACACATCCTTTAAGAAATGCAATCATTACTTAGATTTTCAATACATTAATTATGTTTTTTTTCTCATTATACTACCTTTTTTCTCTCCGTAATCATTATTTTCTCCACTACTTATGAAAACCAATACCCTATTGAATAAGGGTAAATATGGTAAATAACATTTATTACACTCTTTAAATCATTAAAATGACATATAAAAAAAAACAAAAAACTTCTAATTAAAGGACAGTTAAATAGGAGCAGAGGAATAAATATTTATATTTTGTTGGTGAACGTGAATTTAATTTGTTGTCTAAAAAAATCTTATATTAAGAACAGAAAAAATTAATTAACACTCCCTCCCTCCTTATATATTAGGATTCTTTTGGGAGATTTCACCTTTATTAAGAAAGTTGATTAATTTAGTTAATTGTATTGGAAATGTGAACTTTTGATATATATTTTCAAAATTACCCCTATTAATATTGTTGGAAATCTTAAAAGTGTTACATAAATAGGGGTGTTATTGGAAAAAAGTAATTAATGTTCATCGAAAACTGGTATAGGGTTTTATGAATAGGAACAAAATAAAAATGTCAAAATGTTCTTATGATCAAGGAATAATACCTAGATTAAGTTAAAAACGAAAAAAAAATGGATGGTGAGCCAGTGGGTGGTGATGAGTGGCCAAGGTCGGTGATAGCGGCATCGGCAATGGTAATGCGATGGAAAATAGAGCATCCGAGCATATAAGGTGTATTAAATTGTAATTGTAATAGTGGTTGTCTTACGTTAATCACAATTCCAGAAAATTGCGAAAAAAAAAAAAAAACAACAATCGATGCGATCGTAATTGTAGTCATGATGTCATAGCAAAATTTCCAAATTTGCAATGTCAAGAGCGCATTTGCATTTGCATGCCTCAGTTAGGAACTATGTATGGTACAACAACATACCCATGCATACTCTTTTATTCTGAGTATGATGTCTGCTATGTAATGATTTCCAACAATCATAACATAAGCGAGCAAAGTTTAAACAATTTATCTATAAGTAATGCTATTATTTTATAGGATAGTACTATTAGTTAGTTTGAATCAGCAAAGCACAATTTCAAAAACATTTAACATTTTTATTTATAGTAGCAGCCACTAATAAAACATGTCACAATATTTTATAGTTTCCCCAAGTGACCGCTACTACAATGCTAAAGTAGCATTGTTACAGATTTTATTATAGATTTTCCTTCTCTTATTATACAGATAACTAGAAGGAGAAGGAGTTAAGGTTGTTCAAGTGATCATGATGTAAAGAACCTGTTGCAAGACCCAACACGTCGTTATCCCCAGCAGGCAACTTTGATTTGAATGACCAAGAAAGGATGTCATGTGTTTCAACATAGTTATCAGATAGCCCAGTTGTAGCTGAGAAACCAACTCTTACCCACTCAGGAACAGTTACCCTCAAATTAACATAAGCAGAGACAATATAACTTTTTTTAGGGATAGGGTAAACCAAAGAGGCAACTAAGATATGGTAGTAAGGGTCATAGGTAACTAGAACGGTGGCTTTATACCCATCCCCAAAATTCAAGAAATCCACTGGTGCAAATTCCTTGGACTTGATGGTGTTGACATCAATTCCAAGATGTGGGGTCTCTTTAGGATCCCAGGCTATATCATAGAATGTGTCAAACTCAACCGCAACAATTTGGTTTGATCTATCCTCTTTTTCATCTTTGAAAATACCAAGCAACCCCCCTTGGCCTTGGGGTTGAGTATCAACTGGTGCAATAAAGAAGGCAAGGCCTTCAGCGGTTGTGTTTTTATTAGGTGCTTCTGTGGCAAATGAAAAGAAAGTGGCAAAGCTTGCCTCTTCGCCGGTGCTCTTATCCCAGACACGGATAGGGGTGGAATACAGAGCACGACCGAGAGAGTAAGGAAGTGGGTTGCCATTTTCGTCTACTGTGGTGAGTTGTAATTTCCCTGTTGGTGTAATAGTAGCATCACCTTGGAGGATCAGATTTTTTTGGTCTGTTGAAAATTTGGTGATGGAAAAGGATTGCTCTTCTGAGGAGTTCACCTTGCTACTGCTGTGTAGCAAAAGGAACAAAGTTATTATGAACATGGTTACAAGAGCAGAGAAGAAGTTGAATGATGTAGCCATTATTGCTTTTCACACACATACAATGATGAGGATTGAGGTGATTGATGAGGACTCTGGTTACGTTGCTACCTATTCGATCATATTTATATTACTACAACAACAAAGTAAGTAACACCTCCTCTTGATTAAATTTTTTTATTTCACTTAAGAAAAAAAAGCAAAAAAAAAAAAAAAAAAACTTTCACATACGTCACCTATAAATATGCTTAATTGTGGAGTTCTTACGTGACGGACTACCGAAAAAAATACATATATTTTGTTTATACAAGCAGTACCAATCAATCCATTTGAGCATTCCTTTCATTTCGTTGTGTTTACGGTTCATTCATGTATCTCTCCCATAAAACCTTGAAAAGAGCCACTTCTTGTATGTAATTCTTGTACTGGCAACCACTCTCCACTGCCCTCATTAGTGGCAGGCACGTGTATTGACATTTTCACCTCATTAACAAGTATGTTAGGGATATTTGCTTAAAAAAAAAAAAAATAATCAAATTTAGGGTCTGCTTAACCTCAACCCAAAATTGGTTAAGTTTTATAGGAAATGATATATCTAAGAGAGTTAAAATCTTATATCTTTATTTTTTTTCTAGAAAACTTATATAATTAAAGATGTTTATCCTCAATCCTAAGAGTTAAGATTAAAAAAACCCTTAAATTTATATTTAAAATGATAAACTTTAGACTTTGACAACTTGTGAGCATAGATTTTTAACACGTATTTACATTTAGTTAAATATTTAACCCGTACTTTTAGCACATTAGTTAACGAGATCTTTTCACTAAAGTATATTCAATTATTCATGTTACTCAATATCAAAAATGTTATTTTGACGATGATAAAAAAAAAAAGTTATTTTGACAAGCAATATTCAACAACTTTAATTGGCATATGAATTTTTTAGATGTGTAGATATAAGTAGAATGCTAGATATACAAATAACATTATTAAATTATATATATTCAAGATATTTTTTTTTTCTTTTGCAAATGCTAGCAAGTGTTGCAGTGCATTCATTTAACAGACAAATATAATAAATAACTATCGAAAAATATAGTTTCTTTACACATATGATTCATTTAACATATTTTTTTTTCTTTTGCAAATGCTAGCAAGTGTTGCTGAAACACCGAGTTACATGCACATATGATTGTTTTTATAATTCTAGGATATTTTTACAAAGGCATTTTTTTTCTATTTCACAATATGTTCATCTAATAGTACTCACAAAATAATTACTTTATATTTTACCAAAAAAAATAATTACTTTATATTAGTTAATTTTGGTTTTGATAAAAAAATATTTAATTAAATTTTCAGGCATGATATATCATTAAGTCACTTATACAAATATTTTTTTTCAAGCAACATGAAATGAGGGAATCCGTTATAGCACCTCGTGATTAGATTTTAATTTCCTTGCCAAGTTAAGGAAAATATAAATTTTTGCTTAACCTCAATTTTAAAATTGATAATAAGATGTTAAAAATGATAAAAGTTCATAAAAAAAGCTAAGTTCAATATTTTTTTTAGTATATATAAATTTATTTTTTAATTTAGAAATATTATTTTAGTTTTATATTCTAAAGGTTGAGGTTAAAAAAAAACAACAATAAAGCAAAAATAAATGTGACTAGAGGGATAAAGTGGCCATTATTATTGATCAATGGTAGGTGCATAAAAGGTATGTCACTTCGAACTTGGATCTTCAAACCCAATTTTTTGTGATTTTTCCTAACTTAATTTTTTCAATTATTAAAATAACTAGCTCTTCCCCCGTGCAATGCACGAGTTATTGATATTTTAATTTTTTTATATTAAAAATTTTAAATTAAATTTTATTATTATTTTTATTATAAAGTAAATATTATTATTAAACAACAACAGATACAAAAATGTAGGAGTTCAAACCAAACCCTATACTTTTAAAAATTAATCTAAATTATCTAGTTGATAAATTTTGTACTTACTTTTTATATGAGATATTCCTTATTTATTTTATGGATAAATTGACATTTTTATATATGATTATTATATTTATTATGATAAATATTAAATCAGAATTAAACATGATCTTTTCTATATTTATGTGATGGATGAAGTAGTTTCTTTTTTGTACAATGAGTATTTTTTTAAAATATGATTATCACATTTGTTGTTATTAATGATAATCAAATATTTTCATCCTTTTAATCAATTATCTTATATCAAGTTAATAATAAGATTGAATCCTAAAAATCTTTATCTTTTCTCAAGCTAAATATTTTTATTATTTTTTATGATTATCTATATCTTATTGGATCTTAATCTTTATTTTTTATTTTTTTTAACACTTCTCATCATATCTTAATATTAAAAAAATGAAGACATATGTCAACAACAAAGATGAGCCCTTAGTTTATTTTCTAAAATAAGCCTAATCTCTATATACCTAAACAATAGTGGGATAACATAAAAATATGGTAGAAAATTAAATTTTTATTGGAATTTATATATATACTAAATATGATCCTAGAAGCCTTAGCCCTTCTCTTCTTTGAATAGAGAAAAGGATCAATTATTTGCATATTCTTTCAACAAAGAATAATCAAAGTAAGTATGCGTAACAACTTACCAAAATTTCAAAAAAAAAAAAATTGCTAAGGTCATGCTCTTGTTTGAAGTAACTCATTGATGTCATTCTTCCTGAAATTAACATTAAGCAAAAGTCAATTAAAAGTATAACAAAATATGCATAATCTAATAAGTAATTCATGAAACACTCAAAAATCAAACTTAAAAGCTCTAAGTAGAGGAATAAGCAAAAGCCAATTATAAGTATAACAAAATATGCATCATCTAATAAGTAATTCATCAAACACTCAAAATTAAAATTAAGAGCTTTAAGTAGAGGAATGAGGGAAAAAATAAAAATAAAAGAAAGAATTTGGAAAAGAGAATTCTTAGAATTAGATAGAATTTTAGAAATTGAATGGAAGAGCCTATTATATATATATATATTGAATTTTTTAATATTTTTTAAATATTTTTGTCGAGGATAATGATTTGTTCAACAAATTGAGGATAATGTTTTCACATACAGCTAATGATTATATAAATTTAAATAATTAATTTAATTTCAAATTGTAATATTGGTTTAGAGATAATGTTATTTACCTACAAACATATAATGATTAAATAAATTTAAATAATTTATTTAATTTTAAATTATAATTTTTATTAGAGATAATGATTATCTACCTACAAATTCTCTAGTGCGAGGAAAGTTTCACAGAACAAACGTGGCGCCTCGAAAATTTCTCTGACAAATGTGGTGCATCGAAAAGGGATCCTTTTATATATAGATAGTAGATAGTAGATACAATAACAATTTTACTATTAATTTACATTTCATCCTCTATCAAATATTAAAATTGAGATCAAACAAATCCTAATTTATATATTTATCTATTATCTATTTTCTATTACGGATGATTGAGATTAGTAGTCTTTGCTTAATATATCAACATCGCTGTTATCACAGCTGTATTTCACAGTAGTGGCACCCAATTTTTATTTTTAACGTGAAATGGATAAATATTCATATTATTAACGTGAAATAATAAAATTCTTGATTAGAAATTTAGAATGGAATACCTATATATCCTCCCTTTTTTTATGCACGATCATCAATGCTTGTTGGTAATTGATCAAGGAACTTTTTAATTACTCCCTCCGGTCCTTATTACAGGGCATACTTAACCGAATTACACATACCAAGGAAAGTGGTTGGTTTTATGAATTCTATGAGAATATATTGTAACATTACAATTTTACTCCCTTAACTTTTCTTGGAAAATTCACACTCATTGATGAATAACAAAAAACACATAGATAGTCAAAGCATTTAATAAGGGCAAAAAAGAGAAAAATCAATAAATGATGCATAGAAAACATAAAGTGACTTATAATTAGGACCAAGAAAACTTTCTAGAATGTGACCTATATATAGGACCGGAGGGAGTAACGTAAAAACCAAAATTTATCATAATTAAAATTAATTATATTTTTGCATGATATTTGGGTTTATCATGGACTCTTTGCTATAATCATAGAAGCTTCATATCTTTGTGTTTACTTTTTGAAAATAATGATTACTGTTTTTTTTATATCAATAAACTTTGGTTAGATGTTTGAGTTTATCATAGACTCTTTAATATGATTTTTTATATCAATAAACTTTTGTTAGATGTTTGAGTTTATCATAGACTCTTTAATATGATCATAGAAGCTTTATCTCTTTGGGTATATCGTTTTGAGGATAATGATTATTTTTTTAACAAAATAATATTTTTAAAGTCTGTTCATCACACAAAATTAATTATAAGCAAATATAACAATATTTTTTGGATATATATAAACTTTTATTAGATGTTTGGGTTTATGATGGATTTTTTGCTATAATCATAGAAGCATCTCTTTGTATTTATCTTTTTGAGGATAATGATTACTTTTTATTTATATCAATAAACTTTTGTTAGATGTTTGAGTTTATCATAAACTCTTTAATATGATATTTTTTTTAACAAAATGATATTTTTAAGTCTGGTCATCACACAAAATTAATTATAAGCAAATATATCAATCTTTTTTGGATATATATAAACTTTTATTAGATGTTTGGGTTTATGATGTACTCTTTATTATGATCATAGAAGCCTCATCTCTTTGGGTTTATCTATTTTTTTTATTCAGAGTTTAGATTGGGTGGGGGCTCCAATAAAAAGTTTAAAAATTTAAAATTCAAATTTATGTTAATTCGTATAGTTAGTACAACCAAATATAATAACCAATTTGAAAAGATATCACCAATTTTTATTTGTTCTCTGATAAACAAATTTATGTTAATTTTTACCCCAAACTATAGTTAGCACACCTTAACGAAACTATTGTGACTGCAATATTGATTCAAATATAATAACCAATTTTATGATTTAATAGTTAACACAATTATTTGGAATATAATTAGAGTTTAGTGATAAAACATAAGAGAACATCACCAACCAAGCACAATATAATATAATAAATAATTGAAGAATTTATTATTGGTTATTTGGTGACCAAATAATTTGTAAAAATTAAATAACAAAGAAAATGGTAATCATGTGTGAACAACTAGTAATTTGATGTGTGAACACCGTATTCAAATATATTAGCACTCTCTTGCCACATCATTATTTACATTTAACAAATCTAGACTAATAATAAAGACCTAAATATCTAGACTAATAAAATCATAACGATTCTCAAAACATCCTTGTGCAACATCTTCTCAGCCACAGTATCAGATGTAAAAGCCAGTAAAAGCCAATAGATTTCAGAACTGCTCCAGTAAAAGCCAATAGATTTCAGAACTGCTCCAATAGGTCGCAGACAGTTGTCACTGCTTATCATGCTTATAAGCTGCCGCACTGCATTCTCATCTTTACCAACAACCGCTCTATTTCCTTGGTCTTGCATTATCTTTGCAAGGGTTCCTTATGGTGACACATTGGAAGAGGTGGTGGTTCATGAGCAAGAAAAAAGAGAGGAGAATGATGAAGAAGGTGACTTTCATGACTTGAGAAAATCATCATATTTATAGTTTGTTTGAAATACGTGATAACTAAAAAAGATATTTGGGTTTATCATGAATTCAAGCATCATCTCTTTTTGAGGATAATAAGGATAATGATTCCACATTTTTGGATAGATAATTTATTTAATTTTAAATTATTATTATTTTGATTAAAGATGATGTTATCTACCTACAAATGTTTTGGTGCGAATATTCTTTAAGCAAACAAACATGGTGCCTCGAAAATTTCTCCGACAAACGTGGTGCCTCGAAAAGGGATGTTTTTATATAAGTATAGTAGATTTAAATTCATTTAATTTTGAACCACTAAAAATATCCTAAAAATTTGTGACTTAGACAAATATTAAGTTAGAATAATAAGATGATCCGATCCATTTCATCTGTCACTTCCTCTAGTTGATAAAAAAAAATTTAAATTTTGTATTAAGTAAATGTTATTAAATAAATTTTTTTATTAAGAAAATATAAAAACTATAAAATGTTGTTTTTATTCATTTCCATGGATGGAAGCATGAAGGTTTCGGGGGCATTACTTTGGACCCAATACCCATATGCTCTTGAATTATCAGCATGTGATTCACACACATTGAGAGAAGCATGTCGTTGATCCTTAAGTTATTTTTAATCAAAATTATTAGATTGATTCTAACGTTATTTTTAAGATATAAATTAATTTTTTAAGTTTTTTTTTTAAATAAGTCTTGAAAATTATAGTCGTCTAATAAATCAATCATTACCAATAAAGCCCAACACAGTTGGTAGATAGCTGAGTTCCTTATGCATAATGTCAGGGGTTCGATCCTGCCGTGGGTATGGAAAAAGCTTTGTTGGTAGAGGCAAAACTCACTTCGGTGATTTCTATGCCTCGGAGGGGAATAGTACGTCTTTGACTGTCGGCTGGGGGATACCCTTGATGTACACAAAAAAAATAAAAATAAATCAATCATTTCTATTAATTTCTTTCGTTAAGTTATACGTGACACAATAAGAAAAAAAATTTAAATAAAAAATCATTAAATCATTTTTTAACATGTGACATCATTATTTGATGAGTTTAATATATGTGCACTGACTTTACACTGTCGGTGTATCATCCATCATCCATGCAAATTACTTTTATTTGTAAGTCATCAATCATTGCTAACCCATCGACGGTGGATGATATCCTGACAACGTAAAAAAATCTTTATACTGTCAGTGCATATATTATTTTCTCTTATTTAATCGACACATGTACTTAACGAAAAACGGATTTGTTAGACGGTAACAACTTACAGAATTTATTTAAAAAAATTCAAAAAACCAATTTTTAATCTAAAAATAGCTTAAGGAAGTAATTAATAATTTTGCCTATCATTTAAAAAGAAATAAAACTCAAAGATGTGTGATTTGCAACAAATGCTAAATATACTTTAAAGTGTAAGTTTTTATAAGAAAATTAAAAATATGACTAAAATGTCACTTGTAACACCTACAATTAATTACCCTTAAGTACCCTAAATAAAATAGTGAATTTGAAATTTTCTTTTTAACTTATAAAAATCTTCCGTCAAACGGACGGAGTTTCGTTTGTTTTTCTGACTTTCCCAAAATTCTGGTTTTTCCTGTAACCTGATAGTCATCAACATATTTAAATTCATCAGAGGCCAGCAGGGTCCAAAATATTGTTTAGTCCACTTATTACATTATTTCATGGAAAGACAAATATTTTCTTCAACTCTTAGTTTCTCAAAATACAAAATAAACGAAATAAAATAAAACTTCCCAAAATAACCCATGACCAATAGGTGGTCGCTAAATACTATCCACACTCCACGTGGTGGAATGTAATCCTGCTCGGCGAGACACGTGTATGCTCTTTCGGTACCTGTAAAAATATATCAAGAATGGTAACATTACACAGTACTAAGGAAAATAGCTTCTAAGAAGCATAGCTGACAAACTAGGCCCTATCACATTAAAAATTATCTATTAATCTAACATTCTTTTTCAGATAATCACATACAAGTTCATCTTTGATAACTTAAGCCTTATGTCCATACTACCTTCCTAGCAATCCTACTTCCAATCTTACGCTTACTTTTAAATTCATTTAAATTCACATTTCTCAATCATTTTGTCCCTGGTCACGACCTACTGCGTCTGCACTCCAGTGCACTCACGACTTACTGCGCCCGGGTATAATTCATTTCAATTCTCCCCTGGTCAAGACCTACTGCGTCTGCACTCCTGTGCACTCACGACTTACTGCGCCCGGGTATAATTCATTTTAATTCTCCCCTGGTCACGACCTACTGCGTCTGCACTCCTGTGCACTCACGACTTACTGCGCCCGGGTATAATTCATTTTAATTCTCCCCTGGTCACGACCTACTGCGTCTGCACTCCTGTGCACTCACGACTTACTGCGCCCGGGTATATTTCACATTCCCCTGGTCACGACCTACTGCGCTCGCACCACCGTGCGATCACGACTTACTGCGCCCGGGTATATTTCACATTCCCCTGGTCACGACCTACTGCGCTCGCACCACCGTGCGATCACGACTTACTGCGCCCGGGTATAATTCATATCAATTCTGTCCCTGGTCACGACCTACTGCGTCTGCACTCTTGTGCACTCACGTTTTACTGCGCCCGGGTATATTTCACATTCCCCTGGTCACGACCTACTGCGCTCGCACCACCGTGCGATCACGACTTACTGCGCCCGGGTATAATTCATATCAATTCTGTCCCTGGTCACGACCTACTGCGTCTGCACTCCTGTGCACTCACGTCTTACTGCGCTCGGGTATATTTCACATTCCCCTGGTCACGACCTACTGCGCTCGCACCACCGTGCGATCACGACTTACTGCGCCCGGGTATAATTCATATCAATTCTGTCCCTGGTCACGACCTACTGCGTCTGCACTCCTGTGCACTCACGTCTTACTGCGCCCGGGTATATTTCACATTCCCCTGGTCACGACCTACTGCGCTCGCACCACCGTGCGATCACGACTTACTGCGCCCGGGTATAATTCATATTAATTCATTCTTGGATCATAACAACATCACATATTCACATATAATTGTTAGTATCACATTTACTCTTGACAAATTAAATCAAGAACAACATCCATCAAGTTTCTAGTCACTCAATCACCATCCTCTATCTTATGATTTATTTAGTAACAACAACCCTTCCTTTTTTCCAAGCCATTTATCCTTAATTCATTCCTTGATTACTCGCACATAATTTTCCATTAAATTCGAATTTCTCTTTTATTACTTAGCCCGTCCTAAATGATTTGCCTACGTTAACACTTAATCCATTCTTTGCTTTACGAGTCATCCAAAACAAGCACGGTATGATAATACATCAATAACAAGTAACAATCAACGGGTAATAAACAAAACAGTCGACATACTCAGGTATGTCTCAGAGTACTATAAAATTTAGTCCACTCCCTAGGGTTCTTCACTTCCTACTTTAATATTAACAAAAGAGAATTTAACAAAAATCATTTGATTAATATAAATTAACCATTAACATACTAATCACCCCTAAGGTTCGTTTCATGCACTTTAAATATCCTAAGGTTTATTCTCTTAATTAATTATCTACCCTTAGTCATCATTACAACAACCTAGAATCTATATCCTTAGGAAAGGTAACACAAACCCCTCTTACCTTGAAAATGGGTGGTGTTGAATCTCAAGCATTAATCCTAAGTCTTAGCCCATTGATCCTTGGCGATTGAGCTCCCTAATCCTTGTCTTGTACCCACTTGGCCCTTAAAACCCTAGCTTTAATCTCCTACTCCTTGATGATGAGGTTTTATGGGTATAACTCTCCATAGTTGCTAGGTCAACAAATCCATGGAAATAGAGAGGGAGGGAGGCCACGAATTTGGTGGAGGAGAGGAGGAAGGAATGATTTTTTTAGCTTGATCTTCTAGCTTAGGACTTATTGATGGCTATGGGTGATGATGATGCCTTAGTTCTTCTTAGGTGCAAAGATTAAAAGGTCTAAGGAGATGAGGAGGAGGGAGCCACGAATTTGAGAGGGTGCATAAGGATGGCTCTTGGTTAATTGTGTTTGAGTTGATGATGGTGGAGCTAGGTTCTTGGATCAAGAGGGTGAGTTGTTGTTGTAAACTTGTTTAAGGCCAAGAGGGAGGGAATCGTGTGGCCAAGAGGCCACAACTTGGCCCCCAAGTTTTGATCCAACGCACCAGATCTGGTGCTGCTAATCGCGCTCGCTTGGGCGAGCCCATCACTCACTTGGGCGAGTTCTGGCACCAGCTGGTGCTGCTGGTGCGCGACGTGGGAGGCTGGTGCGGTCAGGTGGGGGTTTGGCGCGCCAAAACGCGAGATCTGGTGCGGCTGGTGCGTTTCCGCGCGGGCCTGGGCGAATTGGGGCCTCGCCTGGGTGGGTTTTTCACTGGCTGGTGCACCAATGAACAGTGCACCCGCCTGGGCGCATGGCTGGTGCGCCTGGGCGTGACACAGGGTTTTCAATCTTCGATTCGCCATAACTTTTTCGTTAACCGTCGGATCGGGTCCAAATTTTTAGACAAGCTTCTTAACCCCTTAAACTTCATATCCAACGGTGGAATTTATTTTCTTAGCATCCTATAATAAATTTCTAATTTTTCTCTTTTCGGTCGATTTCTATCATCTAAAACGCCGATTTAACCCCCGATTTCGCTTAGATACTCTTGCCCATTGCTACTAATGTCTCCTACACAACCCCTAGTACCTAAAATTACTACTCACCTAGCTCACAAAATTCTTTAAGCGATTATTCCACCCATTTTCTACACCCTAAACATATTAAATCACTAATTAGGCTTGTATATTAAATTAGGGATGTTACAATTCTCCCCCACTTATTAGAATTTCGTCCCCGAAATTCCGTTCGATTCCTTCAAATGGAGAACCATCCCACTGAGCTTCGGTTCTACTCCCCCACTTGGAATCGGCATACTACTTTGCTTAAGTACGCCACCAGACTTATGCATCCAATGAAGAATACAAATCGTGGTTTAGCTTGGTTAGACTAGAAGCAAAAGGCTCTAAGGTTTTCGAGGTTTACTCCGATGCCGGTCAAACATTGCGAGAGTTCTACCAAAAAGACTTTTAATAAACCTCGGGTTTCTAAATTCAAGAGCAATTTCTCCAATAGATTGGAGATGGCTTCTAAGGTCAACTGGGCTTTTCCTAGACATTTTACCTTAAACATCTGGAAAGGGTGCTAATTGAATTGGTTCCTGCATTCTAGGCTTGGTTGGTCTTGTGCCATTTATAGTCCTCAGATGACATCAATCATTAATAAACATAAGATTAGGGGTATCAGTTTAATCTCATATCCCTTAACGATGGGTTATTGTCAGGTTCACGAATAACACTATCACCTAATAACTGCCGCATACCAAACAACCCGAAACTATTTCTATACTCGATCTAAACGGCAGCATTAATAGGGATCTAATCACAATCTACGTAGTGATCTAAGACTTAGGCATTATTCTTAAGTCATAAGCAATCACACTCATTGACAAGTAAACAGTTAGCAATTACATAACAATCAAGATTCAAATATGCACACCAACATTTCATATCAGCGCATAATTGCAAACACTAACTTGGCGACCTCTACCTGATCCCAATCTAATCCTGATCTCCCTGAATCAACCCCAGTATTCAGGTCTAAATCTATGCACACATCTTAGGTAAGCTGCACACATTTCAAATGCAATCCAAGAAGAGTTTGAAAATTTGCATGGTTTCCCATGATTTGTTCACACATTCGAGTTATGCATGCCAAGATAAAAACTTTGACAAAATCGATCACTTGTATGGTTTCAAGGTTCAATTAATTAAAACCCCGTACATTCAAAGTATGTGCATCTTTATGAGGATCAAAATGGCGTTCGAGAAATTCGTTTGTGCATTTATGCATTTATAAAATCAAAAGGATATGCCGAAAACATGTATGCGTCCATCTATATTTAAAAATTAAAGTGGCAGACAAGAAAGGCATTTACTTATATATATATATAGTCAAAGTAGCATACCAGAAAATTTTGATGGGGGTGGTATGCTAATAAAAATCGAATTCCTTCCTTGATGGAAAGACATTTTATTTCATACAAAATCCTAGTGAAAGACTAAATCGTCCAAGTTAATTTGTACTTTACAACCTTAACATTTTCCTTGAAAAGTGACTTGGATGAAACTTTGAAAACAATTTTATAATTCAAATCATGTCTTTGTAAAAATGAACTACCCCCATCTAACTTAGTGAGAACCTAGATGAAGGAGTGTAAAACTTCTCAAGGTTAACAAACTCAAGCATCAAGGGAATATGCTTTTGGATTATAAAAATTTACTTTAGTCCATCTTCAAAGGTTGGGACAATCATATTCCTTTTGACTTCGAATTTGAAAACTAAGTGTCATTCCAAATTGATTTGTGTCTGTTGGCGATTCTGGCAAGTATACCAGATCGTACAAGTAATAAAGTGATAAATAAAGTATCGATCCCACGAGGACTAAAATTGATTCTAATAATTCTCACCTATTCGTAGTTACTAAATGAAAATTAAATTGAAATTAAATTTTTTGAGTGATTTTTTTATTTAAATGAATTAAAATAACTAAGTAAAACGATTCTTGAACAATGGGAAAAAGCGGGACGTAGTTTCGATGAAGGTTCCTAAAACATTTAACAACGAATTGATTTGTTTTCCTAAATTCTGAATTTGTTTTGAAAAGGTAGAAAACGCCTAATGTCTTAGCACGTTTCCGTATTTTAGGTATTAATCTCCCGATGATGTCTCAAGAGAGCCTTAAAAACCTAACCCTTAATTAAGTTCAATCAAAACTTGTAAAATTATCCAATTCATAGAAAACATGTCTGTGCCTATGCAATTGAACTGTTTGATTATTAGGCTAAATCCTAAATTCATATGTCTATTCATAAAGGATTTCCAAAAGTCATGAACTGCGCACATTCACGAACAACAATAAAAATATAATCAAAAACAGAATTTATAATGGAAAAACAAAATCAATTCATTGCATAAACATTAACAAGGTTCCATGTTCATCTACTCCTACATCCCAAAGAAGGGTTTAGTTCATAATGGGAAGAAGAAAAGCAATAAAAGTGATAAAGAGTGACATAATTACCACTAATCCTTGCCTCTAATCTCTGTGTTCTTCGCAATAACCAATGCAAAAACTCTATTCCAAGTGTTCTCAATGAATCCTCATTACCAATCCTAATATATTTAAGTAAAAAGATAAAACAAATCCCTTCCAAATCCTAAAAGATAAGAAAATCGCAACTGATATCTGCGCCACTCGCCCAGGCGAGAATAAGGCTCGCCTGGGCGAGTTTCTGACTGTGAAAATTAGCAATTTAAACCCATTTTTTAAAACAGAAGACCCCACTCGCCTGGGCGAGTAATAAGCTCGCCTGGGCGAGTTCTGCACTTTTTTCACCAATTTTCTTCTCTCCTTCCTGAGTTGCAGTTGAATTCTTATTTTGTTGCACTTCAGGAGTTGAGTCCTCAGTTGGTTGTTCCTTGGCCTCTTCCTTCTCAAGCACCACCTCATCACTCTTCTTCTGTGGCTCCTCAAGAGACTTGCCACTTCGAAGAGTAATGGCCTTGAAATGCTCTCTGGGGTTTGGAATGGTGTCACTGGGAAAGGTTCCCGGTGATCTCTCTGACATCTGCTTGGAAAGTTGACCCATCTGAACCTCCAGATTGCGAATGCTGGCACCCTGGTTTTTGAAGTTGGCTCGCGTCTCCTCAACAAAATTATTGGTTGTTAGAGCGAGCTTCTCAATTGCTGCCTCCCAAGGTGCCTGCTGCTTCTCTTGTGGTGGCTGGAGTGCTGGACTGTGCCATGAGAAGTTAGGGTGATTTCTATACCCTGGGTTGTAGGTGTTTGAGTAAGGATTGTTCCTCTGTCCTCCTCCCACAAAATTAGCCTGTTCATCATTACCTGTGCTAGTACTAACTTCAAATGCACACTCACCATTACGGTGGTTGCCTTTACAGAAATCACATGTTAGTAATAAAGCAGAAGTATCAGAAGGGATAGGAGGTATACCTGTTGAAACATTCATTTGGACCTGACCCAATTTCTGAGTCAATGCAGCTATCTGTTGTTGCATCTCTTTATTTTGTGCAAATAAAGCTTGCACATTCTCAGGCTCCAAATCACTCTTCTTCATGATACGCTTCCTAACAGTGGCCCGACCGCTGTTATGAGCCATCTTCTCAATCAACTGCCTGGACTCTATGGCAGTTTTGCTCTCAAATGAACCTTGTGATGCACAATCGACCAAGTGCTGATTGGCTTGACTCAATCCATCATAGAATGTCCTCATTTGCAACCATTCAGGCATAGAGTGATTGGGGCACCTCTTCAACATCTGCTTGTACCTTTCCCACGCCTCATGTAATGACTCTCCATCTTGCTGAGCGAAGGCGTTGATTTCTTGCCTAAGCTGAGCTTGCCTGGAGGGTGGGAAGTACTGGTCCACAAAAATCGTAGCCAATTTGTCCCAAGTGAGAAAGCTCCCTTGTGGTTGAGACCGGACCCATTTAAGTGCCTTTCCCTTTAATGAAAGAGGAAAAAGCCGCAACCTTATTGCATCATCACTCGCACCTTGAATCTTGAAGAATTCCAAGTAACTCAAGAACATGGCTATATGATCACTTGGGTCCTCGTCTGGGGCACCACTGAATTGATTTTGTTGCAGCATGTTTATATATGCCCCCTTGATGTCAAAGTGTGCAGCAGTGACCGCAGGTGGTACTATGCTAGTACCAATTAAGGTCGGGTCGACTAAAGAGTAATCAGCCAATGTCCGCCTGTCAGGTTCTGTCTCATTCTCAACCTGGCGCTCACGCTCGTCAGCCATTATTCTTGCTCGTTCCTTTTTCTCTCGTTGTGCTTGTTTCCTTAACTTCTTCGTTGTCAACTCGATCTCGGGATCAAATTGAAGGCTGCTGAAATCACCTGCAGAACGCAAGTGCATATACCAAACTCGGCAAAGAGGGTTAATAGCACCTGTTGAGTGAATAAGAACGATTAAAAATAAAAAGCTAGAGCAAACTTCCACTAAGTAACTACTAAGAGTACCAAAAAATTACTAAAATCTAATTTTTAGTCCCCGACAACGACGCCAAAAACTTGTTGGCGATTCTGGCAAGTATACCAGATCGTACAAGTAATAAAGTGATAAATAAAGTATCGATCCCACGAGGACTAAAATTGATTCTAATAATTCTCACCTATTCGTAGTTACTAAATGAAAATTAAATTGAAATTAAATTGTTTGAGTGATTTTTTTATTTAAATGAATTAAAATAACTAAGTAAAACGATTCTTGAACAATGGAAAAAAGCGGGACGTAGTTTCGATGAAGGTTCCTAAAACATTTAACAACGAATTGATTTGTTTTCCTAAATTCTGAATTTGTTTTGCAAAGGTAGAAAACGCCTAATGTCTTAGCACGTTTCCGTATTTTAGGTATTAATCTCCCGATGATGTCTCAAGAGAGCCTTAAAAACCTAACCCTTAATTAAGTTCAATCAAAACTTGTAAAATTATCCAATTCATAGAAAACATGTCTGTGCCTATGCAATTGAACTGTTTGATTATTAGGCTAAATCCTAAATTCATATGTCTATTCATAAAGGATTTCCAAAAGTCATGAACTGCGCACATTCACGAACAACAATAAAAATATAATCAAACACAGAATTTATAATGGAAAAACAAAATCAATTCATTGCATAAACATTAACAAGGTTCCATGTTCATCTACTCCTACATCCCAAAGAAGGGTTTAGTTCATAATGGGAAGAAGAAAAGCAATAAAAGTGATAAAGAGTGACATAATTACCACTAATCCTTGCCTCTAATCTCTGTGTTCTTCGCAAAAACCAATGCAAAAACTCTATTCCAAGTGTTCTCAATGAATCCTCATTACCAATCCTAATATATTTAAGTAAAAAGATAAAACAAATCCCTTCCAAATCCTAAAAGATAAGAAAATCGCAACTGATATCTGCGCCACTCGCCCAGGCGAGAATAAGGCTCGCCTGGGCGAGTTTCTGACTGTGAAAATTAGCAATTTAAACCCATTTTTTAAAACAGAAGACCCCACTCGCCTGGGCGAGTAATAAGCTCGCCTGGGCGAGTTCTGCACTTTTTTCACCAATTTTCATCGCTTTGCTCCGAACTTCTGATTCCAAGGCTTGCTTTTTCCTTCTTTTCCATAAATCATCAAATTAAGCCTCTAAAACCTGAAATTCACAACAATTTGATACAAAATCCTCACGGATCTCGTTCAGAACATTAGTAAGCGAAATTTCCATCTTTTTCCTAAAATACTTAAGAAACAAGCCAAAATTACTAAGAAAAAGGGTTAAAATTCATCCAAAAACATCATATATTGAGCTCAAATCAGTGTCGTATATAAGGGTTCCTATTTAATCGGCGCATGGCGTGATTAGGGAAATGAATTAGTTCACCTCCTGATTACTTAGGAATCCTTAGTTTATTAATCAACTTTTCAAAATTTCGTGATACGACTTAGCACTCAATTTAGAATGATTTTCGATTCTGTTAAAACAGTGATATTCATTTTTGAATTCAATTTCAAAACATGAAAATTCATTGGGGTTACTATTACACTTGAAAATCGAACGGTTCCGGGTTTTGAAATGATTATGCTTGGGAACCAAGCGATTTGTTGATAGCAACACCTTTTCATGAAGAAGTTTGCGAAAGGTTTTATGCTCAAAACAATTTTCATCATGCACATGTTCAGACGATAATAATTATCATTAAAATGCACAATTCATCATGTAGGCAAACACAAGCCAATACATAGCATCACATTCATTCATTTCCAAACACATAACCTAGCTCTATGCAATCACTTTAGGATTTTAAGCATCTATTACCTAACTTAGGACTATTACTATGCACTATCTTAGGATTTCTTATATTCAATTCTAAATGTATAAATACTAGCAATCTATCATAGCTAACTAGGATTCCTAACTAGCTACTTCTCTTATCTTAAGACAAGACAATACTTCCTACTCTTCCGTTGCGCAATCTCTGATTCCAAAATATTTACGCATTCGGAAACCTATGACAAAGACCTCTAATCCTCCTAAATTTGGGATCTCACTAAATCCCTAAAATACTCGCCGAAACTTAAGGACAGGATGATGATATCTCCCAATAGGTGTATACTTGAGGTGATCAGGCTCAACCATACATCATATCGATAATAAGACCATTCTCGTCTTACTCAAGTTTGAAACACATAGCCTATTAGTTTTAAAACGTTGAAATCTTGCTTTGTGAGTCACATTTAGAGTTAGTTTACTTGGCGCGAAACTAAAGATCACTTCCTCCCGGTGGGGTAGCAACCTTGTGCTCTTGCCCATTGGGGTATTGCTTTCCTTAGCCTCGTCATTCATCCACCTCTAAATATGATTTACCGTTCTCACAAGATTTCAAGTTTAGCATGGTAAACTGAACATGATTTGAGTGGACTTAGAAAAGATTTTTTTCCAATGCTTACCATGCTTTTCGAAAAAAATCGTCAGATGTTAATCGCGCTCCTCAAATCACTCAACAAACTTAAAAGAATCTAGAGTACTCACTACGCTAGACTCAACAACTATGCCTATTATCATGCTACGATAACGCCTGACTAGACCACAAAGCAGTTTAACATCTATCTACAAGTTACTCGCTTGATGAGTAACTTTAGGAGTAGCAAGTTACTCCAATGGGCCGAGGAAAAACTGCTCTGATACCAAAAATGTAACACCTACAATTAATTACCCTTAAGTACCCTAAATAAAATAGTGAATTTTAAATTTTCTTTTTAACTTATAAAAATCTTCCGTCAAACGGACGAAGTTTCGTTTGTTTTTCTGACTTTCCCAAAATTCTGGTTTTTCCTGTAACCTGATAGTCATCAACATATTTAAATTCATCAGAGGCCAGCAGGGCCCAAAATATTGTTTAGTCCACTTATTACATTATTTCAATGGAAATACAAACATTTTCTTCAACTCTTAGTTTCTCAAAATACAAAATAAACGAAATACAATAAAACTTCCCAAAATAACCCATGACCAATAGGTGGTCGCTAAATACTATCCACACTCCACGTGGTGGAATGTAATCCTGCTCGGCGAGACACGTGTATGCTCCTTCGGTACCTGTAAAAATATATCAAGAAGGGTAGCATTACACAATACTAAGGAAAATAGCTTCTAAGAAGCATAGCTGACAAACTAGGCCCTATCACATTAAAAATTATCTATTAATCTAACATTCTTTTTCAGATAATCACGTACAAGTTCATCTTTGATAACTTAAGCCTTATGTCCATACTACCTTCCTAGCAATCCTACTTCCAATCTTACGCTTACTTTTCAATTCATTTAAATTCACATTTCTCAATCATTTTGTCACTCCTGTGCACTCACGACTTACTGCGCCCGGGTATAATTCATTTCAATTCTCCCCTGGTCACGACCTACTGCGTCTGCACTCCTGTGCACTCACGACTTACTGCGCCCGGGTATAATTCATTTCAATTCTCCCCTGGTCACAACCTACTGCGTCTGCACTCCTGTGCACTCACGACTTACTGCGCCCGGGTATAATTCATTTCAATTCTCCCCTGGTCACGACCTACTGCGTCTGCACTCCTGTGCACTCACGACTTACTGCGCTCGGGTATATTTCACATTCCCCTGGTCACGACCTACTGCGCTCGCACCACCATGCGATCACGACTTACTGCGCCCGGGTATATTTCACATTCCCCTGGTCACGACCTACTGCGCTCGCACCACCGTGCGATCACGACTTGCTGCGCCCGGGTATAATTCATATCAATTCTGTCCCTGGTCACGACCTACTGCGTCTGCACTCCTGTGCACTCACGTCTTACTGCGCCCGAGTATATTTCACATTCCCCTGGTCACGACCTACTGCGCTCGCACCACCGTGCGATCACGACTTACTGCGCCCGGGTATAATTCATATCAATTCTGTCCCTGGTCACGACCTACTGCGTCTGCACTCCTGTGCACTCACGTCTTACTGCGCCCGGGTATATTTCACATTCCCCTGGTCACGACCTACTGCGCTCGCACCACCGTGCGATCACGACTTACTGCGCCCGGGTATAATTCATATCAATTCTGTCCCTGGTCACGACCTACTGCGTCTGCACTCCTGTGAACTCACGTCTTACTGCGTCCGGGTATATTTCACATTCCCCTGGTCACGACCTACTGCGCTCGCACCACCGTGCGATCACGACTTACTGCACCCGGGTATAATTCATATTAATTCATTCTTGGATCATAACAACATCACATATTCACATATAATTGTTAGTATCACATTTACTCTTGACAAATTAAATCAAGAACAACATCTATCAAGTTTCTAGTCACTCAATCACCATCCTCTATCTTATGATTTATTTAGTAACAACAACCCTTCCTTTTTTCCAAGCCATTTATCCTTAATTCATTCCTTGATTACTCGCACATAATTTTCCATTAAATTCGAATTTCTCTTTTATTACTTAGCCCGTCCTAAATGATTTGCCTACGTTAACACTTAATCCATTCTTTGCTTTACGAGTCATCCAAAACAAGCACGGTATGATAATACATCAATAATAAGTAACAATCAACGGGTAATAAACAAAACAATCGACATACTCAGGTATGTCTCAGAGTACTATAAAATTTAGTCCACTCCCTAGGGTTCTTCACTTCCTACTTTAATATTAACAAAAGAGAATTTAACAAAAATCATTTGATTAATATAAATTAACCATTAACATACTAATCACCCCTAAGGTTCGTTTCATGCACTTTAAATATCCTAAGGTTTATTCTCTTAATTAATTATCTACCCCTAGTCATCATTACAACAACCTAGAATCTATATCCTTAGGAAAGGTAACGCAAACCCCTCTTACCTTGCAAATGGGTGGTGTTGAATCTCAAGCATTAATCCTAAGTCTTAGCCCATTGATCCTTGGCGATTGAGCTCCCTAATCCTTGTCTTGTACCCACTTGGACCTTAAAACCCTAGCTTTAATCTCCTACTCCTTGATGATGAGGTTTTATGGGTATAACTCTCCATAGTTGCTAGGTCAACAAATCCATGGAAATAGAGAGGGAGGGAGGCCACGAATTTAGTGGAGGAGAGGAGGAAGGAATGATTTTTTTAGCTTGATCTTCTAGCTTAGGACTTATTGATGGCTATGGGTGATGATGATGCCTTAGTTCTTCTTAGGTGCAAAGATTAAAAGGTCTAAGGAGATGAGGAGGAGGGAGCCACGAATTTGAGAAGGTGCATAAGGATGGCTCTTGGTTAATTGTGTTTGAGTTGATGATGGTGGAGCTAGGTTCTTGGATCAAGAGGGTGAGTTGTTGTTGTAAACTTGTTTAAGGCCAAGAGGGAGGGAATCGTGTGGCCAAGAGGCCACAACTTGGCCCCCAAGTTTTGATCCAACGCACCAGATCTGGTGCTGCTTATCACGCTCGCTTGGGCGAGCCCATCACTCGCTTGGGCGAGTTCTGGCACTCGCTGGTGCTGCTGGTGCGCGACGTGGGAGGCTGGTGCGGTCAGGTGAGGGTTTGGCGCGCCAAAACGCGAGATCTGGTGCGGCTGGTGCATTTCCGTGCCCGCCTGGGCGAATTGGGGCCTCGCCTGGGCGGGTTTTTCACTGGCTGGTGCACCAATGAACAGTGCACCCGCCTGGGCGCATGGCTGGTGCGCCTGGGCGTGACACAGGGTTTTCAATCTTCAATTCGCCATAACTTTTTCGTTAACCGTCGGATCGGGTCCAAATTTTTAGACAAGCTTCTTAACCCCTTAAACTTCATATCCAACGGTGGAATTTATTTTCTTAGCATCCTATAATAAATTTCTAATTTTTCTCTTTTCGGTCGATTTCTATCATCTAAAACGCCGATTTAACCCCCGATTCCGCTTAGATACTCTTGCCCATTGCTACTAATGTCTCCTACACAACCCCTAGTACCTAAAATTACTACTCACCTAGCTCACAAAATTCTTTAAGCGATTATTCCACCCATTTTCTACACTCTAAACATATTAAATCACTAATTAGGCTTGTATATTAAATTAGGGATGTTACATCACTTTAGTCCCTCACTTTGTTAGGAGCTTTCACTTTAGTCCCTGACATTTCAATAATTTCTCTTTAGTCCCTCACTTTGAAAAACATTACTCACGTTAGTCCCTGACAACTTTCTTCATTCATAGATATTAACGTTTCGCACACGTTGCCGTTAAATAACCTATACGAACATCTGGTTGTTGTGCTGTTGCCACAGATTCATCAGCTGTTGTATTTTTTGCAGTTGTCACAGCTTCAACAGCTGCTTTATCTACTTCTGCAGCTGTCTTAGCTGCTTCTTCAATAGCCCTAGCCTTTTCTTCCTCCAATTTCTGTCTTTTAAATTCAACATCATGTGTAAGATGTTAACGTTTATGAACGGAGAAAGTTGGTAGAGACTGATTCGGGTTCCAATATATGATGTTTTAGAACATGAATTAACTCCCTTTTACTAAGGTTTTGGCTTGTTTCTTAGGTAATTTAGGTATAATAGTTGAGTTTTTAGTTAGTTTAGGTAAATTATGATCCTGGAACGTTTTGATCTGTTTTGGGCTTGATTTCAGGTATTTTGAAGCTTTATTTGATGCTTAATGCAATGGAATGGAAAGAAGCTTTGATGACCAAGAGATTGGAGTCAAAATGGAGAAAAATCGAGTGTTGAGCAGTAACCCACACCTAGGCGCAGGTCAAGCACGCCTAGGCGCGTGGGGGTTCAAAAGACCAAAACTGGGTTAAAAAAGGCTAATTTTGAATGCAGAATTCAGAGAGACCTACGCCCAGGCGCAGGGGATGGCGCTCCCAAGCGCGCAAGCAATGAGGCAAATTATTGAATCAACATCTGATGATCATGCCTAGGCGTCGGAGGCGCGCCTAGGCGTGCGTGCGGTGAGTTTTTGGGCTTTTTGATAAGAGTTTGAAGATTTGTTTTAGGATTAGTTTTTGCTATTTAAATTAGGTTTTAGGAATAGAATAGGGGAGATTAGAAAAGGAGATCACATATTTTTGAGAGAGAATTAGAAGGAGAAGAGGATTGGAGATCAAGAACGGAGGAATCCGGCTTGAAGATTGAAGATCTATTGGGAAATTCAGGTTGTCTATGACCATGAATTCCTTCTTTTATCTTTGTTTTTCTTATTTCAATATGTGTAACTAAAACCCTCAGTTAGGAATATGGTGGATTTGCGTGGATTCTAAATAGTTTATGAAGTTATGAATTAATGTTTTTCAATTAAATCTTTTGTTTGATTGTGGTTTAATTGTTATGCATAAATTTGGATTCGTTTATGTTTTGGGAACTTAGTCTTTAATTGGAAAATTAGGATTGTGTATGCTGTTGCAATCAAACATTATAACCGCCCGCCCAAGTTGTAGGGATACACTTGGGGTTTATATGACTTTATAATTCCAGTGTTCTTAATTGTTGGTTATTTAATCATTAATTACTTAGGGGATTAAGGGTTGTGATTAGGTAAGAAACATAATTGCTAAGAGGAATCTAGTTTTACTACATCTGGAATGTCGTAGATTTAATGGAAAACGGAGATTCATAACTAGTAACTTAGGTCCTGCAATGAAACCACGTTCCTAACGTTTTTCCCATTCAATTCACAAACTCCATTTATTTTCCGTTTTGTTATTTAATTTAGTTTTTCAATTAACTAATCAAAAATCAATTTAAATTAAACCTCAAGTTTCATTAATAAGGTGGAAATTATTGAAAGCAATTTACAATTCTCGTGGGAACGATAATATTACTCACACTTTATTACTTGCTAACCCGGTATACTTGCCGGTGTTCCAACAGAGACTAATGTGCGTAGCATTTTTCAAGATGAGGGACTAAAGAGGAATTATTGAAAAGTCAGGAATTAAAATGAAAGCTCTTTACAAAGTAAGTGACTAAAATGACAATTTAGTCTTAAAAATATTAGATAACAAACTATTAAACAAATCATTTTTACATGTAAATAATTTTTTTGAGCATGTTTAACTCGTGCCATAAAACACACATAAAAATATATGGTTACTTTTTATAACTGGCCCCTATAAATTTAACTGGCCCCTAAAAATATAACTGGCCCGGCCCCTATAATCTTCTTTTATCATTATTGTATCACACATTCACACCCGTGTAGTTCATGTCAATCCTAATGATGCATAATACTTTTCATAAAAAATAGTTAATGACACCTCACATTTAGTACTAAACAATTAAATATGACTCCATCCTCCCTTACGTTAAAGAAATAATGACACTTCTTTGCCAAAAAAAAAAAGAAATAATGACACTTATAAAGTATATTGTGCTTGAAGTATATTAAATTAGTCTATTGAATACTAACTTTTTTAAAAAATGACTATTCAATATAATAAATTGTTGAGACCATTATACTTTATTAATGAATCAACGTAAGAAAATGATTTAGATTCATATAAATAAAATTAGGAATGACAATGGATAAAATTTGGTCAGGTGTTCGAATCCTGCCTTGTGCATGCAGCAGCGTTAAATCTCGGGGCCAGCTGTCCCACCCATTAGAGGTGCCTACAAGCCAGCGAGGAGATTAATCACTACAGTCGGCGGTGGACACTCCGGTCATAGACAAAAAAAAAAAAAATTGGGTAATGTATTATAGTATCCATTTCCATACCAACATTTTTATGAAGTATTTGTGTCCGTTTTCATACTCGCATGGTAGCAACCTTAATGCACGTTCTCATGCCTCACAGATACATGTATATCCATACCCCAAACTAATTACTAGTAGATCCAACATAAATGATCTGTAAATCTTCAAAATATGAAAATTAGCATAAAGTCTTCTTATAATAGATTAGCATACCCTTTCTATTCTTTATAGTTTCTTAAAAAAAAAAAGAAGCTCTTTGGATCAAATGGATTAGTTCAGTGTACTTGAAAGATCAGGAACTATGGGACTGTGTAGTTAAGCAACGAGACAGTTGGCATTGAAAACAAATTGTTAAGGTTAAGAACAGGTTGAAGGTTGGCTTCTCAAACAATAATTGGAATGTTGCGGTGATCGAGGCCATACCCGATACAAATAAAAAACAGTTTAAATATAGTACTAGAAAGTGACTCCTAGGTCGTCTCCCAAGGAATATCTTATCAAGCAAAAGGTCGAACACATAATATGCATAAAAAATAGGAGGGTTTTTGAATATTGAATAATGAATTAAAACAGAATTAAAATAAAAATGAAGTAACAGATAAGGAAAAGAGGATAAACCCCTTTGGCTCCCGTTCACAACTCTATTACTGGCCACAAAAGATCAATTTCTTCCTTCTTCACTGTCCAACTCATGAGAGTTAAATACTAAGTGAAAATTTAATTCTCACCCCAAAACCCTTACCTCTAATCAAGCATTAAAAGCCAAAGCATGAATTTTTTACGAGTTTGCATAAATTAAGCATTCATACACATGGATTATCTCTATAGAATGGAACTAAGCGAACCATAACATATCAATAAGCATGAAAACAGTGAAGAAATACGAAATAGCATTAAGAACAAAACCTCAAGAGTATGTGATACATTACCAAAGAGATGTAACCTAAGAGTTTAGCCTTCCATGATGAAATAAATCAAAAACGTGTAGAAAAGGAAGAGAGAGAAACCCTAGCAGCCACCACAAACTTGGAGAGCAAAACTAAGCATTCTCTTCTAGAGAGAGAGTCAAAAATGTGGAATGATAGATGTGTCTCCCGGGTTTACACGAATTTGCCTTATTAAATCACAGAGCCTAAATCATGGGCCCAAATCCTAAGGAAAGCTAATCACTAAATTAAATTTAAAAATATCCTATAGATAAAATCTAAATCTTAAAAGATATAAACTAAATCTCAAATGATCCTAAAGATAGATTACAATCTTCACTCCATCATATAGTTTTCTCTTCCAAAATTAAATCTTCACTTCATAATGCCCAAAAAGCCCTTGTGCCAAATGTGACCAGAAAATAATAATAGATTAAATTAGGCTAAATAATCTAAATTAATTAAAATCCAGAATAATAGTCTAATAAAGTCTAAAATACTAAATTATTCTAAATAATGTCAAGTAGGCACCAAAAATCATCAATGGAAGCAAAATAAGGCTAAGAATAATGGGAAATATAATGCAGCTGATGGCAATTATTCTATAGCCAGTGGTTATGATTTCCTTCTTGGGCAGGTTCCAGCTTTTCTCTTGCATAAACTGGTCTGGAATTCAGTTTTGGTTCCTAAGCACAAGTTCATTGTATGGTTTGCTGTTCATGGTAAGTTAAAAACAAGAGACCGATTGCCATCTCTACATAAAACACTAAAATGCTTAGTATATTTTATAGAAGCTTCCTCAACAACAATTGATTTTCTACTAAATGAATTATGAATTATTAAGTGTATCGAGACTATATTTTGCTCTAGATGCATGTATTTTATTATTTCAAATGTTACGAAAATGTTAATGAGTATCTTATAGGTGTTTAATATATTGAGAAATCTTGGACATGAATTTTCAATACTCAGTGTTTCTCATCAATTTTGCCTTGTGTTATAACGATGTTAAATTTCACATGAATATACCAAAATTTTGCTGGAGATTCTTTTATGGTCACCAAAAATATGATTTATGCCGGAATCTTCTTCTTTCTTACGGTCAACTCTATTATTTCTTCCACTGATCTCCATCTTTATCATTAGTTCATTTTCTACATCTATGTTTCAGATCGTTTTTTAATAAAAGAATTAAACAATAATGATGAGATTTAGGATTCGTGAGTTTGAGAAATGTATGTAGAAGTGGGAACTACAAGCTTCCACGATTTGAAGAGAATGGATGACACACGCTTGATGAATCATTGGGAGGATTGACTAGAGTACTCTTGGCCCACATGATCTGTAACATTCACCACTTTTCCCATTAATTAAACTTTATATTAATATGAGTAGTTTTATTCAAAACAATGTGATTTCTCAAGAGTATTTTAAGTATGTTATATTTTGAGACAACATAGTTTCATATGGTATAGTAAAATTAGTTGTTGATTTTCAGATAAAATGAATTATTCTATGTTTGCTAAATATAATATGTAAATATTTGTATTCAATTATTTCCCTTAGTGTTAAGATGTTCATATAATTGTTAACAAGTGATTAAGACCTATTGGGGATGATAAAAGATCTTATTTTCTTTCGTAACTTATAATAATCGGTTATCTCGTGTGATTCTGGAATATTTTGGGCAAAATTAATATTCGTTAATAGGTTATTCTCGGAGGTAACCGATTACTTTGAGTTCAGAAATCCTGAATTTTTTAGAAATTTAATGGTCGTGGAGGAAATTACTCGAAAATTCCATCTTATTGGTGATGCCAAGGCCTATAAAAACCCCAAGGCATCCAAGCCCCATCACATTCGACATTGAAGAACCCAAAGTAAGCTCCATATATAACTCACCTTCTTGAAACTCTCCCAAAACATAAACACAAGCTTTCCATAGTCTTTATCCTTTTATAAACAAGTGATTGAGTTGCAAGGTGTTTAGTAGCTATTGGATAGAAGTTGATCACCTAAGTAAAGGAGCTCAAGCTCAAGCTATCACACTTTCTATTGTAATAAGGTATGAGAGAAGTTAGTCTTATGACCCGGATAAGATAGTATTTGGATGGCTCAAAGTAGCAGGAAGATCTCCATGAGCTTCAAGGGAACTTATATGAAAAAACCCATGGGATTATTTGACTTGGGGGTCAATATAATCTGTAACACCCACTAATTTTAAATACATAATATTTTTAATAAAATAAATTATATTATGATTTTTGGAGAAAAACATATTTGTGATAAAGTTTTTAGAGAATTAAAATATATTACTCTTGAATACAATATTCTTGTATGTAGAGAAGTGGAAAATAATATACTCATGTATTTAGAAAGTAAATGAAATAAATTATGTTTTTATCATGATTGGCATTTTGAAGTATTATAAGGGCAACATAGTCATTTTTCATCTTAAATAATTAATTTTATTTTGATGGGAAGAGAATATCATATTACATTTTTAATTTTTAAATTATTGTTTGTGATAATCGATTATCATGCTTTTAAAATGCCAAATCAGTGTAAAATTTAGCCCGATAATCGATTATCAAGCTCTGCCAATCGATTATCGGGTATTAGTCAGCCCAAAATCTATGTTTTCAGTGGCAGTGGAGGGCAATTAATGACACTTTCTACCTAGTTTGCACCTCGTACAACTCTAAAAACCTTATCTAAATGTCTAAGGTCACCTTGCCTCTGCAACAAGGTGATTCAACCCCCTAGAAGTCACTAGATTGTAACTTGTCTATGTTTCTGGTCATGAACCATCATTACAATAGAATATTTTATGCATTCTTTCTCCCTATAAATAGCCCTCATTCCCTCAATGTTTTTCCTCACCACTTCACTTCCAAGCACAACTTGCAACACATACATCAATTGTGTGCAAGTCTCTCTGAGATTTCTTTAGTGTGTGAGTTGAGGTTCTTCCTCAAAGTGAGCTAGAAAGTTGTTATGAAGTGTTGTTGAAGTTGCACAACATTCTAAAGTCCTTACTTTCTTTCGTTCGTTTGGTAAGGTCAATGCACTATACTATTTCAATTTTGTTTCTAATTAAAGTCCTCATAGCAAAGTTTTGATTATGAATATATAATTTCATGAATTTTCGTTGAGAAACCATGTCAAATTTTGAGTTCAAAGTCATCCAAAAACTATTCCTGTTTTTCCTGATGAAAACAACAATTTCAATGTGGTTACTTTGCACTAATGCCATGATCAACTCAGTTCGAATTATTCTATGAATTTTGGTTCTAATTAAAGATTTCATGGCATAGTACATGTTGTAATTGGTGTTTTCCATTTCCATGACAAAATCATGTCGAAATTTTGGTTTAAAGTTAGGCAAAAGCCATTTCTGTTTTTGCTGAAAAAGCAGCAGATTCATCATGGTCACTTTACTATAATGGTGTGATCATCTCAGCCCATAACAGGTCTTAAATTTTGGTTCTAATCAAAAAACCTCATAGCATAGTATATGCCTTGATTGATTTCTCTTATTTTCGTTGCAAAACAATGCTAAATTTTGATGGTAAAGTTGCTTCAAAATCATTCCTATCTTAGAGCGTATTATTGTCTTATCTAATCTACAATCTAGTTTGTGCATCAATCAATTGTTCTCTAAGATTCTCAGGTATGAGATACTTCATTCATATCACTAGGATAATGATTGATGGTTATAGGTTGTAGTTCAAGCAACCATAAGCTTGAGGGAAATTAATTATGAAATCAAGAATTGGTTAGATGACTTGGAGGTCCTAATAACCAATGTAAATCTATGGACATGTTCTAAATGATGTTGGTAAGCTTAATCAAGAATTAAATTAAGTTAAGAACATGTAAAATAGAATTTGGAATGCTAAGTTATTGAATTGAGAAATATTGTGATTTAATGTTATGTATGAACAATTTGATCATGATTATGCATAGATGATACCTATAATCAGCTTAACTATATGTGGTTAATGTTGCATGATAGTTATTATGTGATATCCTTTGTATATGGAAGAAAATAAAGTTGAAAACCATTGATTTTGGCATCAGGTCCTACTGATAATCGATTAATCTGGAAGGATATTCGATTATCGTTCCTTTCTGATAAATTTCAAGTAAAATTTACATTGAATAATCTATTACTTGAGTAGAGTAATCGATTACTCAAGAATAACCTAACTTTGCATAAATTGATTCTGAAGGAGTGGATAATCAATTACCAAGGGTTGGTAATCAATTATTCTGTCATAAAACTTAAGGAATGGAATGTTTACAAGTTCTACTTCAAATTTTAAGTCTATATCATAGTAATTAATATATGTGATGGAAAGAATGTTATTAACCATGCGTCATGCATGGAGTTATGGTGATTATAGTGAGACGCGAGTTTAAGATACATGAGCAGTCCAGTGCACCATAAGTGAAAATGGAAGGTTGTTGGGAATTATTGAGGGTAAGACGGTCCTATGATGGGCTAGTTTAGCAAACCTCACTCGGGATAGTCTTGCGGAATTGCAATAGTTCTATCTGCAACTCACCCATTTGGGATCGCGGAGTGTGGTTCTCAGTATGACCTAATCCAGGTTGGATTCGTGATGGGCACAAGGCTCATTGGAGGCATAAGCGAAAGTGAGACACTTACTCCCGATTGTTTTTCCCCAAAGTGTTGATTTGTGAAAGTGTTGAATGATAATGGTGGAAGTTTTACTGTGAGACTGAACATGCATGACATTCAGATAAGTAACATAATGGTTATGATAAGACACTTGTTTAACCATGCATCAATTGCATTATTGTTGCATTGAATGTGTTTACCTAACTTATAATTAATCAATTACTAATTCGATAATGTAATATGACATACAATGACTTACTCCCATTTCCCTAAATGTGTGTTAGGTGATGATGGGCCACTACATCATTTTTGGTCTTAGACCACGCCCAAAAATCGTGGTATAAGGTCAAAAAACCGTGACCTAATCTTTACACCACAGTTTTTTGTGCGTAGTAGTTGCTGCTGTGTGTAACATCCCAAATTTAATTCCAAGTATAAATGATGATGAATCAAGCTAAGTTATTATGAGAATTGTTAAGTTTAGGAAGAGGTTTGTGTGGGGTATCAATTTTGGATTGGGTGTAGAGCCTATGGAAATGAATTAGAGATAGAACATCATCAAAATATGACTTTTTCACTAAATAATCGATTACTTGGATGGTCAGTAATCGATTACAGGGCCCCTGATGAAAACAATAAAAAGTTGCAGCAATTCTAATCGATTATCTCATATGAAGTAATCGATTATTCTGAGCTATAATCGATTATTTTCAGGGCTTTAATCGATTACCAGTCCTCAGGTTGGAAGTTCTAAAAATGTTGCATTGAAGGAATAATCGATTACTAGGGTAAGATAATCGATTATTTTAGGGTCTGTACAAAAAAAAAAAAGAGAAAAAGAGAGTGCACGTGATGCACTCTCCTCCACACAAATAACATCTTAATTTTGGGCTTTTATTCACAACCACGCATTTTCCTTCATAATCAAAACACCCTACCCTCACTCTCACTCTCATAACTCTCTCTCTCTCTCTCTCTCACTCATCCTCTTCTTCCACTCCCTCTCATACACGACTCCCTCCTCTTCCACATAGGGTTCCACCTTCTTCTCCACAAATCAAGCCAAGGCAAGTGACTTCACACCCATTCCATCATCAAATCTTGCTATTCTTCCCTCCAAGTAAGTATTAAGTTGTGGGTTTCCCTCTTTCTCTCTCAAAAATTCGTTTCCTCTTTTCTCTCTCTACAAACCATGGTGGTTTTCAAATTCTAAGCCATGAAGCTTTATTTTCTTTGAATCTTGGCATGAACCATTGGTGTAAGTGATAATCCTTTCTCCTTATGACTCTTGTTTTAGGTTCTCCCCCTCTCTTGTTGGTTAAAAGCTCTTTGGTGGAAAAGCTCAAACTAGAGCAAGCTAGAATCTCCTAATCTCTAAGGACTTGAGGTAAGGGAGTGGATATAGTGAGTTTTGCCTTGTTCTAGGGAGTAGGTTCTGGTTAGTATATAATACTTGTTAGGGTTATGTGTTAGGGGAGAAAATTAGATTATAAATCCCTAGGATATTGAATATGAAATTCTAATTAATCAAATATGCATGATGATTGGATGTTATGACTAGGAAAAGGAAACCCAATGATATAAGAATCAATTATTTGATAAATGAAATTTGGTTAATGATTACATTGAAACACATGAGGAATTGGGTAATGTGATGGTGAATTTGGCATAAATGATTTCTATGATTTTTGACTTTATTTGTAAAGTTGTGAATTAAATGATAATTAATTACTGTAACAAATAGATGTATGTGTTGTGTAATAAATTGATATAGGAAGAAAGGGAATGGAAATGATTAAATGTGCATAATTGTATCAAATTGTGAAATAAGTAAAAATGTTAAGTATTATGAATTGTGAACAAAGGTCGTGGCTTATAAATTGATCTTGTGAATATAGGAAATGGAAGGAAAATGATCAGGTGCAAACAAAAGTAAGATATGATATAGGTGAAAGTAAAATGAAGGGCAAATCTAAATGATGGGCCGTAAAAGAGAACACTATTTAGTATGAGTATGAGTGTGATACCTGAGAAAGGAAATGAATAAGAAATTTCATGAATGATTATGTGTTGATTGTGGTTAAATGTGATATGAATGAATGGTTTATATAGAGAATGATGTTAAGTATAATGTAGGTGGTTGTATGAGGTACCTTCCGGTGTGGAGGTGAAGTACCCACCGGCCAAATTGTATGAGGTACCTTCCGGTGTGGAGGTGAAGTACAATGGTATGAGGTACCTTCCGATGTGGAGGTGAAATACCCATAGGCCAAATGTATGAGGTACCTTCCTGCGTAGAGGTGAAGTACGATTGAGTGTTGACCTCTGACCTGAGGGACACGAAATGAATAAAATGTTAAAATGTGTTGACCTCTGACCTGAGGGACACGATATGAATTAAAATGAATGAGTGTTGACCTCTGACCTGAGGGACACCAGATGAAATGTGTATTGGTGTGTTGACCTCTGACCTGAGAGACACACCGTGAATTAAGAAATTGAAGTGTTGACCTCTGACCTGAGGGACACATAATTTAAATATGGAAAAGTATAAGGGCCTCTGTTTTGAGGTGATAAATGTGTTGAATGAAAATTGTTCATTGGCCTCTGATTTGAGGTGATGTATTGAAATGAAATGAGTATGTGAAATGAATAAATTAATAATGGAAATGAATGTTGAAATGAATAATGAAATTGGATGTCGAAATGAATAATGAAGATGGAAATGTGAAATAAGTAATGAGTATGGAAATAATGAAATGAGTGTGGTATGCAATATGTGAAAATATGCTTAGTTGCTAATTGTGCTTGACCTAGTGGGTTGTTATGTCTAGTTAGAAATTGCTTTCTATTTCATGTGCAATGCTCACTCCCTTACATGTTTCAGGTACGGAGATTGAGCTGGCACAGCCCCGGCCGAGCAGGAGTACTTTCCCTTACAGGGAAAGTAGGGTTATTATGGGATTTAGAATATGGACCTAAGCCTCATATATTATTTTGATGTAGATTTAATATGCATATTTCGAATGAGGCTTAGGATGGTGCTGTTTTGCTAAAGTTATAACTTTTTGTTTTAATACTCAAACTTAGTATTTTCCGCTATTTCTCTGATTAATTTTGCACTCTGATATTTTTGGAGCTCATTGGGCCTTGATATAATTTAGAAATATAATCTGAAGCTCTGCTGGCTATTGGATGTTTATTTGAAATCGTTTATCACAGGTTAAATTTTGGATTAGTCCGAAAAACAAACAAAACTCCGTCCGTTTGACGGTTGATTTTAATGTAATAAAAAGAAATTTTTAAGTCCGTATTTTAATATAAGGGGAATTAAGGGTAATTAATTATAGGGTGTTACACTGTGAGCTATTCTAATAGGCCACAGTTTTTTGACTTTAGGCCACGATTTCATAAAATCGTCGCCTAAAAACATGAACAGACCGCGGTTTTATGTAGTGCATTTAGATTTTAGGCCACGGATTTCCTTTTATTTTTTAAGCCACGGTTTTCTGTACATTGTTTTGGCCACGGTTTGTTAAATGTGGTTCTTTCTTTGAACCATGGTTTTATGCAAAGTATTTAAGCCTCGGTTTTCTTTACATTGTTTTGCCATGGTTTTTTTTATATCCTTTTGGCCACGGTTTGTTAAATGTGGTTATTTATTTAAACCACAGCTTCCATAACCAACTGTAGACCACATTTTTTTATGTATTGCTATTAGTTTAGATCACGATTTTAATAACAGCTTTTACAATTTTTAATATCAAATTTAGACCATGATTTTTAGAACTCTTCTCAAACCACGATTTTTAAAATTATTTTTAGGTTACGACTTTCTATTGCCACAACTTTAAAGCACAATTTTTTTAAACAATTTTCAGGTCATAATCATCTTTTACAAATTTAAGCAATGTACACAATGCTATATATACCACTCAAACCACGATTTTTTAAAACCTATTAATGACAAGAATGCAATTTTTATATAAAAGAAATTCATCCATTCGAAAACCAAAAGTACACAAAATATTCATGGGATAAGAAAGAACAATAAAAACATAAGATCCAAACACAATACTATAATATATATTAGAGTAGTTGAGAATCTTATCAAAATCAAGATTCCAAACAAAACAAGCCAACCCCACCCGAAAATACAAAGGCATACAAGCCTCGCATGAATAGCTAGATAGTAGTAACAAAACAAATACTAATAGTTCTTTTTGATAGAATAACAAAGCAATTATCCGAAGTATCATTGGATAGAATAACAAAACCTTCTACATTAATATTCTTCATCATCTCTCCAACCTACATGTGTAAAAATATAAAATATCATTATGACTAATAATAAACTTACAATCACATAATAGTATGTAACATCTTCGATTTTGATTAAAAGTAACAACTACGAAAGTTAATAATCAAATGAATTAGAGCATCAAAATAATTTATCCTAATCAGTAAGATAATGTTTCCCTGCAATCAAAAATGTAAAGTTGTCATGGTAACCATTGGCTATATACAAATTGACAAATCATCCAACACCTACCACCACCACACAATATAAACTTTAAAAACAAGTCAACAGCACATGACACATTGTATCCAATAATTCTTAACCAAACCTTCAATATGCAATCTCACCAACTTAGTAATAAGTTGCCAAAGTGCTCATCTGCTAATCACAGTCAGCAATAATAGGCACAACATGAAACATATTAGTAACCAAATTTTCATATGAACGGGACAAATAATTATTGAAAGTCAGTAATATTTGTATCAGACCAACACTAACATGAATTCCAAAAATACTTTGAGAATAAATTGAATAGTTTTACAATCCCAAACTGGTTTTGAGTTCCAAAGTCCAAACTAATAGCACTAACATGAATTCCAAAAATACTTGAGATTAATCCATGACAAAATGACATAAACAATACAGAAATTGAATCATACTATGGAATAAGCTGATGAGTGATTCTTAGTATGCTTATTAGTTTGAAATAGCAATGCTTTCTAAGCCATACCATTTATGATGCCCCCAGGCCCCAAGAGAGAACAGTGTGAAGAAGCAGGGTGAAGGATATATACCTGGGCACAATCCCGAGAGTGCATAGGCTGAAAAGAAAATATATCCACTTGCTCCAAAACAATCGGTACTAATTTCTAAAAAAAAAAAGAGAGAGAAAAAAAGGATTGTTAAATGAGAATTAATTGCCAAGAAAAAATTGAATCCAAAGTATCTCATCTAAGTCCAACATGGTTAACTTTGAAAAGAAGCAACTAGACAACAAAATAAAATATGATTTACATACAACAACAGATCATGAGATTCAGATGAACTTGTAAGAAACCAAAATTGACATTTCAAGATGCAAAAGCAAAGTAGAAGTTAAGGGACACTCATTTTAATGATAATGGATACAATTAGAAGAGGGGAGGGAAAGACATGAGTTCTACGCTATTGCATATTATCTTCTAGGTTTCCAGTACAGATAGCAGAAACACCTGCATTATTATTTTCCATATGGTGCCATCATGGAAAACTTAACAAACCTCGAATGTTGCTAATCTTTGATTATACTTGTAACACAAAGTGACAAATTTCACAAAGCAATAGAGCAAATTAGGTGTGGCTGGTGTGCCGTGTGCATAGCCCCATACAGTTTCTCCCATGTAATTCTTACTTTTAATGGGCTTTCAAAGGCATATGCTTCATACAACTTAGCACATGAGTTTTTAACAATAATTGTGACCAGCAAGAGACCTTCCATCCATCTTTAGAACAATTACATGGTTAGAAAGTAAAACTGTAGGAAGAAGGGTCATCACTCATCACATGTGAGCAAAAAGCTTGTGGAATCAATCACAGAATATTAAGATGTGAAAATTATAAAAAATAGGGACCAATTCTATTTTAATTCTAAATTGCTTATAATACCTGTTATGGCTAAACAAGTGTAAGAAGTATAAACCACTTGTTGAATTGAGTTTGAACTGCTATTTTACCTTCTCATTTGCACTTTGAAGCTCTCGTTCAGCTCTCCCAAGGTCCTCCTCTAGTGCAGAATGTGACCTCTCAAAGTTAAGCCTAGCCTCCCTCTGTTTAACAAGAGATTCCGCAGCCACCTTTTGTTTTCAAAGATAATAAAAAGTATAAATTTATGATTAACCTTCACTTGCATTTTGCATTAAAAAAAAAGCACTCTTGAAATGCCACTTACTTGAATATATCACGCTTTATTTGTTTATTCCTTTATCAATTTCTCTTGCAAAGAAGTGCAATTACTTCTCATTTCAATAACAATTGAGTTCAACTCTTCTTCCTTGATATTGAGTAGCAACTCTTTAATTAAATGAGTCTATCCACATCACTACAAAAACATATTGATCATTTTCAAAATAGAAAGGGAAAAATGAAGAAAAAAAACTAACCTTTACCTATTTCCATGCATTTTGACTAGGCTAATTCTAGAGAATTCTTTAACCTTTCTTGCTCTAGTGAGTAGCTTAGCTCAAGATCATGGAACCATTTGATGCAAACCTTAAGCCTTTTAATATAATCCATCATATTTTCACATCTTTCCTTAAAAGTTCAAACCGTGATGTTAATATACGGTAATAAAATTAAAGCAATGACATAATCTAGAACCATGTGACAAGTAAATCAACCAAGGCCAAAAGCCATCAACCTTAAGTAGCTTAAACAAGTAAGGAAGAAATATATAAAATAAGACATAAACTCAATAACCATAATAAAGCCACAAAGTTTAACTGACCTTATATATAATTAAATCTGTCCTTCCTTTTGACCTTCTCTTTGAGCAAGGCTTCCACATCCTCTGTTATGAACTCTATAATGCCACCATAATCAGACCCAACCCAACATTGCTAGATGGTGAAAATCCAATTAAATGCAGATATATCCCAAACAACGAATTCTCAACAAAAACGTCATTCCAATTGAAAAGTCGAAGCATTACCTAAAACCAACATCTGTTTACAATCAAGAAACAACACTCCACAAAAAATTGAAACCTAGCAATCATGTTCAAATCCCAAGTAAGCCAAAATTTTAGATTACGAGTCTCATTTCAAGACATGAACCAAGGGCATGAAGGTTGTGGATTAGCAATCCCAGATCCAACGGTGGTGGTTCGAAGGTCGCGAACATAGTAGCTAGGGTATGGGTGAGCTCAAACCTGGATAACTCGAATGGAGAGGTCAATCAACACCCGAATGGCGTGGAGTGAAGGTCGAGCAAGTGAGGGAAGAGTTCTAAGGCGACGGAGGGATCGAGGGAGAGGAGAAGGTCTATGGCTTAACGGAGGGATGAGGTTTCGACGTTGAGGTCGCCGCGGGTTTTGGCGGCGGTTAGGAGAGAGAGGGTTCGGTAGCTGATTGAAGGAGGAGCGGCCATGGAATCGGTGTGTTGATGACTGAGGAGGAATACTTGATTTTAAGGATCAAATTTTCATTCCAATTCCATTTCAACTTGTCCCTCAATTTTAAGGATCAAATTGGTACATCTGAAAATCTTGAGGGACTGAAGTGATATGAAAAAAAGTTGAGGAACCAAATTAGTGTGAAAATTTTTGTTGAGAGACTAAATGTGGTATTATGAATTGTCATAGACTAAATTGGTACTATGCAAAATCGGCGGAGATCAAAGTGGATTTTCACTTTTTTTTTTATTTTCTATGGCGAGCTAATTTTTCAATGACGTGAAATCACGGTTTAAGTATCAAATTTTTTTGCCACACTTAACAAACTGTAGCATACTTGGTTAAGGTGATGGATTAGGGTCAAGTTTAGTGCTATGAAGTAGTTAGCAAGTCTTAGCAAAGAATAAAAGGTTGAAAGAAGGGAAAACTATCGTTAAAAACGGTTTTTCGGTGTTTTAAATACGTTATGATTGGAAATTAAAAATATAATATTTATAACTCAAAATGTAAATTTCACCGTTGGATATGAAGATAAGGATTTTAGGAAGCTTGCTTTTAAATTTGAGCAAGATACGACGGTTAACGAAGAAGTTATGAAATTTTGAAGTGCAAAAAAAATGAATATAATGAAAACTGGGCAAAATACTCGAGTATTCAGTGGAATACTCGAGTATTTCGATCAGATCAGGAAAAAAAATAAAATCATGTGGAGCAGGAATTGCTCCATTTCTTCATTAATGGGAACTGGGTAGAATACTCGAGTATTCAGTGGAATACTCGAGTATTTAGATCAGATGAGGAAAAAATAAAAGTCGTGTGGAGCACGAATTGCTCCATTTCATCCTCAACAAACACACCCACAAGCTCTCAAAGCAAAACCTAACCTCCATAACTATTCTGCGAGGTTTTCACCCATTATCCAAGCCTTCCCTCATCATCCTTATCATCATCTCCATCATCTCTGTTAGAATCGGTCTCAAACCTCGACAGAGGGGGGTGAATCAAGTTTTATTAATTTATTGGAAATTACTCGAACGTTTTAAAAAAATTGTTTTATGGAGAGATTAATTATTTGAGCGTGAAGGCGAAGCGATGGATATTAAAATAAATAGAGTATAGCACGGAAACGAATTTAACGAAAATAGTGCGGAAAAATAAAAGAGATAAGGAAGATGAACACGCAAACCAATTTTATACTGGTTCAGTCTTTCAGCCTACGTCCAGTTCCCAAGCGACCCGCTTGAGCTTTTTATATCCTTGAAATTGAGCCGCACCCAATTACAACCAAGAGCGCCCCGCACACTACTAGGAACCTTCGTTCGCTAGGGACCTCAAAAATCACACAAGGGTTCCTCACCCTAAGAACTGTCACACGTTCCACTAGGAGATTCACTCCCGACAACTACGGTTTGAATATGATGATTTTGAGAGTGATACAAATATGTTGTGTTCTTGATAACACAGATACAATAAGAAAGCACTATAGCAATGAAGTTTTATTTCACAAGTGATAAGGCCAAAAGGATTTTCTCTTCAAAAAATTATATGAACGATGAAGAACGTTTTTCAAGAAGGAGAGGAGAAGAGAACGTGACGAATTTTTGATCAGAAAAGAACAAGTAGAAAACTAGGCTTAGTGAAATGTTTTTGGAATTCAAATATATAAAGTTATTTTGAAAATCAAAAACAAATAAAAAAGATTTCATAAATAAAGTAGAATAGGTTTTGAAATCAAAAACATATCAAATAGATTTAAAAAATAAATCCAAGATTTGATTCTTGAAACAAAAAAGGAATTATTTCAAAAATATATTCAAATTCGAATTTTGAAAATAAATCAGAATCAACTATGTAAAAACAAATCTGGAAACTTTTAAGATTGATTCTGACATGGATTTCAATAAAACTTAAAGGTAATCGATTTTAATTGATTATCTTCTTATTAATTTTTAAGAAAGTAATCGATTATTTAAAACAAAGTAATCGATTAACAACTTCCTCAGAAGAAGGTAATCAATTTTCAAAACTGGTAATCGATTATTTTCAATTAAAATTCTCAGGTCACAACTCAGAAACATAGTAATCGATTATCCATGAGAGGTAATCGATTATTTCTGCTTATTTTCATAAAAATTGATTTTTTAAAAGCAGAGTATGTAACCATATGTTTTCAAAAACATTTTTAGCTGAAAATCTAACTTAAGACGATTTCACAAAAGGTTCTTTTCTTTTCCTTGTTAGGATTGACAGTCGTCACCCAAGAGAGGGGATGAATTGAGTTTTTACAAAATTATTGATAACATTGAAAATCAATCGTTTTTAAATAAAACAAATATTACTCGCAGCGGAAAACAATTAAAAACGATTAACAAGATTGAGCATAAACAATAATAATAATAATAATAATAACTAATACACGCGGATACGAATAAATCGAAACTAATGAAAAACGTTGTCGCGCAATAATTAATTTTAAAACGACTAAATTAATATACTAATAAAATAATCGAAACAATGCAAGAATGATAATAATAACAACTACGCACATGCAACAACAATAACGAAAATAAAAGAGATAAGGGATAAAGAGATTACATCAGGATTTTTATACTGGTTCAGTCTTTCCAGCGAAAGAGCTACGTCCAGTCCCTAAGCGACCCGCTTGAGCTTTTTATAACTTTGAAATTGAGCCGCACCCAATTACAACCAAGAGCGCCCCGCACACTACTAGGAACCTCCGTTCGCCAGAGACCTTAATAAACAACACTAGGAAGCCACTTCCTAGAACCCAAGGTAGCCTTTCTACTGGGTGCCCCACCGTTCGTCTAGCCACTACCACAGATACAAAACGGGTTCCTCACCCTATAAACACGAACGCTGCACGTCCGAACTAGGGAGTCACTCCCTAATCACTAAGGGTCACACACCCCTTTACAACAAAGGTTATGGTGATTGGTACAACTAATAATACTACACTCTATGTAGTGCGGATACAACAATGAAGCTTCTAACAATACTGTATTCTAAATAACACGGATACAACAATTAAGTTCTAATGGCTATGGTAATGGTTTCACTATAGCATAGGTCAAGACTTAGAGTTGGAGAAGAAGAAGAAGAACGTGAAAAGCGTTTTCTCAAAAATGCTACAAGGAGCGTTATTTTGGAAGAGAGAAAAACTTTCTATTTAAAAAGATTTGAAATAGAAGATTTGAATTTTGAATTGAAAATAAAATCAAAATCAAATCAAAAACGATTTTGGAAATAGATCAAATTCAAAATAAAAATGAAATCAAAATCAAATCAGGAAATATATAAAGACTGATTTTCTGAAATCAATTAAATAAAATAAGTTTTTGAAATCAAAATCAAATCAAGAGATTTAAAAAATAAAATAAAAGATTTGAATCTTAAACCAAAAATGAATTATTTCAAAAATATATTTAAATTCGAATTTTGAAAATAAATCAGAATCAATCAAGTAAAAACAAATCTGGAAACATTTAAGATTGATTCTGACACGGATTTCAATAAAACTTAAAGCTAATCGATTACTTTACAGAGGTAATCGATTATCTCTATTATGTGAAAATAGTGAAATTAATTTTTAAGAAAGTAATTGATTATTTAAAATAAGGGAATCGATTATCTGCTCCATGTGAGGAAGGTAATCGATTATTTTTAATTAAAATTTCCAGGTCACAATTCAGAAACATAGTAATCGATTATCCACAAGAGGTAATCGATCATTTATGCTTATTTTCATAAAATTGATTTTCTAAAGCAGAGTATGTACCAATAGGTTTTCACAAATATATTTTCACTTAAAAACTATTAAACAATTTAAAAACACTTTTACTTAAAACACTTTTAGATTTAAAAGGTTCTTCTCCAATAACTCTAAATATGACCTATAACAAAAATGAATCAATTACCTAACCTTACCATAAATGTCCTATAGACGGATTGAGACAGGTATTAGGCACTTGAATCCCTTCAGACTAACTTCATTATTGACTTGATGAACTTCAAGCTTTTTAAAAGTCTTCTTAGCATTCCAATATCTTGAATCATCTTGTCAACCTCCTTAGGATCATTATATTGCATTATTCTACAAAAAATAACTTAATCCTTGGAGAGCATGGTTAGTCCAAATATGAATTGTTGTGCATGATATAATCCATTTATCAATTAAGCACATAACATACTTCATGCAAATAATTCATTTGACATTTGTCATCATCAAAACATAATGGATTTCACAACATGAAATCTAACACTCCTTAACTTTGAAAAACATTTTGGCCTTATGAACTTGGAAAAATATAACTTCATTACCGTACAACAATTCCTAAGGGCAAAGCTAAACTTAATCTATTTGCATGAGCCTTGAGTTTGAATGCACTTGATGTTTGAAAGAGCTTGTTTGTTATCATCAAAACCTTCTTCTAGAAAACTTCTAGCAAAACTCTATTACGTCCTTGGAAAAGCTTGACTTCCAACACTCCCCTTTTTGATGATGACAAACTCATTCTGAGTATCTGCATCACAAGCGTTAACCAAGCAAATATATATAGCAATATAATCATACTTATACCCAACTAGGAAATTTAATCGAAAAACAGGGAATAAAATAAAATACATGATAAACTCCCCCTGCATAAATGGTTAAGATGATAAATATAGAATATTTAAATAAAATTCATAATCTTCTCATCTTCTCCCCATCTGAGCCATCATCTCAGAATTCTTCTCCCCTTTTTGTCAACATCAAAAAAAAATGGAGGGAAGACATAAGCAACATTTGAGATATAAAATGAACTCTACTCCCTCTAAAACACTGAATAGATACATTAATAATAGCAAGGGAATAAATATGCATGTCATGCAATCATTCGACAAGTGATGCGCAAGTTTAGTCAAGTTCTCCATGAATATAAAAGAAGCTTTCTTTCGAAAGTGGTTTCGTGAAGATATCAACTGACTGCTTAGTGGTGTCCACATACTCAATCATACAATCACTTTTAGCTATATGATCACGAATAAAAGGATGACGAATCTCTATGTGCTTTGTGTGTGAGTGTTGCACTGGGTTTTTGGTAATGTTAATTGCACTAGTGATCACATTTTATGGGAATGCAATCATTAACAAGTACATTAATACTAGGGATAGATGTTTGCTTAAAAAAACAAAAGGATTAAATTTATATTTAAAAATGACAAACTTTGGGCTTTAATTTGGTAACTTGTGAACTTAGATCTTTAACATATATTTACATTTAGTTAAATATTTAACCAATACTTTTAGCGCATTAGTTGACAAGATCCTTTCACTAATGCATATTCAATTAATCATATTACCCAATATATATCAAAAATGTTAATTTTGACAAGAAACATTCAACAAATTTTAATTGGCATATGATTTATTGATGAATTTTTTAAATGTGTGTAGATATAAGTAGAATGCTAGATGTACAAATAACATTATTAAACACAATATATCTTCTTGTTTTTTTTCCAGACACTAGCATGTGTTTTAATGCATTTGTTGAGCAGTCAAATATAATATAGAGTTATTGAAAAATTTATTTTCTTTACATTCCTGAGACAAAAGGAAAAGAAAATAAACAAAGACAAAATAAAAATCTCAAAAAGATCTTATATGGTCTTGAACATTAGCATTTGCTTGATATGATCGAATTTGGGGATGGAAGCTATTGAGATACTTTGATCTTTTCAACGACTGTGATGTTTGATCTTTCATCAAGTGATCGTTCAAACGCTCTAGGTGCCTTCAGTTCCATTACAAGGTTATGTTAGAGAACTTCCATTAATACTATGATGTGCCTTTTTCCTAATCTTTGCAAAACATTGAATTTTAAAGGCTAGTGTAACTAAAACAGTATTTGAAACCAATTCAATTTTAAAAACCAAACCACATTATTGGTTTTATATATATGGTTTAGATATGGTTCAGTTTCGGTTAGATTATGCATAACCGGTTATTTTGAACACCCCTACATGAAATATCCTCTTTACATGTTAAATGATAAGTCTATGATAATATTATTCTTAAACTTAGATGTTAAAGATAGATGTTCAAATAACATTATTGCTTTAAAAAGAGTAATGTTACATGTACATCCAGAATGAATTGGCATCTTTTTTGTCTTATACGTAAAAACTGTTTTATAGGATAGTGTTATTAGTTAGTTTGAATCAGCAAGCACAATTTCAGAAACATAAAACATTTTTATTTATATAGCAGCAGCCTCTAATAAAAACATGTCACAATATGTTGTAGTTTCCCTTAGTGACCGCTACTACGATTGTTACAGGTCGATCTTATTGTAGTTTTTCCTTCTCTTCTTATACATAAAGATAAGATAACTAGAAGGAACGAAGTTGGTTGTTCAAGTGATCACGATGCAAAGAACTTGTTGTGAGACCCAGCACGTCGTTATCCCCAGCAGGCAACTTTGATTTGAATGACCAAGAAAGGATGTCATGTGTTTCAACATATTTATAATCAGATAGTCCAGTTGTAGCTGAGAAACCAACTCTTACCCACTCAGGAACAGTTGCCTTCAAATCAACAGCAGCAGAGACAATATAACTTGTTTTAACCTTAGGATAAACCAAAGAGGCAACTAAGCTTTTGTAGGTAGGATCATAGGTAACGAGAACGGTGGCTACATACCCATTCCTGAAACCCACTGCTGCAACTTTCTTGGACTTGATGGTGTTGACATCAATTCCAAGATGTGGGGTGTTTTTAGGATCATAGGCTGTGTTATGGAATGTGTCAAACTCAACTGCAACAATTTGGTTTGAGCTATTGTATGTTTCGTCTTTGAAAATACCAAGCAATCCCCCTTTGCCTTGGGGCTGAGTATCAACTGGTGCAATAAAGAAGGCAAGGCCATCAGCGGTTGTGGTTTTATTAGGTGCGTTTACGACAAAGGAAAAGAAAGTGGCAAAGCTTGCCTCATCGTCAGTGCTCTTATCCCAGACTTGGATAGGGGTGGAATACAGAGCACGGCCGAGAGATTGAAAAATTGGGTAGCCACTTTCGTCTACTTTGGTGAGTTGTAGTTTCCCTGTTTCTGTAATAGTAGCATCATCTTGGAGAATTAGATTCTGTTGGTCACGTGAAAATTTGGTGAAGGAAAAGGATTGCTCTTGTGAAGAGTTCACCTTGTTGCTGCTAAGTAGCAAGAGGAACAAAGTTATGGAGATGGTTACAAGAGCAGAGAACGGTTTCAAGGTTTGGAAAGCCATTGCTTTTACTTGGATTGTGTAGTTGAGTCTTGACACACAATGAGGTGATGAGGACTTTCGTTGCTACCTATACATATTTATACTACCACTACTACAGCAAAGTAACTAATTATAATTAACACCTCTTCCTCATTAGTACAAAGTTAAAGGAAAAACAAGGGACAATAGGTGGTGGTATAAATGAAAAGCAAAATGAAAAGTGGATACTTGATATTACGAGGTGTCATCTATTATTAAGTCACTCATACAAATATATTTTATAGGTAAAATGAGATGAGGGATTTCGATATAGCATCCCGTGATTAGATTTTTATTTTTATTTCATTGCAAACTGAAGGAAAAACAATAGATTTTATTGAACCTCCATTTTAAAGTTCTCGAGAGGAATAAAACCTTAACACGGGATCCCTTCGAACTGGATTAGTCTCCCAGTAAACCGGATACTAGGGTGCAAACCAAAAAAAGTTCTCAACTCTTAAAATTGATAATAAACAATTTTTTTTTATTTGCTCGAGACATTACTACTTTACACAATTCTAAGCGTATATATATTTTTTTTTACTTAATTAATAATGCTATTCTTATATTACCTATTTTGGAAATATATGATGTGTAGAAAAAAAATAAAAGAAAATAGAGAAAGAAAACTGGCTGGTGGTGAAAGGAGAAATAAAAAAATAAAAATAAAAGTATAAAAGAAAATATAAAAATTATAAAACGTTATTTTTATTCATTTCCAAGAAGAAGGTTTCGGGACTTTTATTTTGGACCCATATATTCTGAATTATCAGCATGAAGGTTTCTGGGCCATTACTTTTGACCCATATACTCTGAATTATGAGCACGTGATTCACACAAACTGAAGCAAAATTATTAGGTTGGTTCTTAAGTTATTTTTATATATTATAAATGAGTTTTTTAATTTTTTTAAATAAGTTTTGTAAATTATTGTTATACAACAAATCAGTTTTTTCTGTTAAGTGATACGTGACACAATAAATTTTTTTAAAAAAATTATTAAACCATTTTTTTAAGAGATAATAGTTGATGCATTCATGGTGCAAAACTTTTTTACGTGCATCATCCATTATTCACGTGTTTATTGTTATTAACTTTTAATTAAAAGTAATACAAATGATGTACTGACACTATTAAAAATTATACATCGTCAGTGCACACTGATTAAATTTTTTTTAACATGTGTCATCATTAGTTAATTGACATGTATTACTCGGCAATGAATATAATGATTGAATGAGAGACCTTGGTGCTTAGCAGGAGGGGCTGAAATCCCTTTGTTACTTTTGCCTTTAATGACAGATTGACAGTGCAAGCCCTTGCGTAGCTCTTTGATTTTTATAGGCCAACTAACAACATATAGTGGCAAGCAACTTTCTGGGATATGGATTAGACCTTGTTTGGTAAGATATAACTTATTCATAACTACTTGTACAAATTAAAACTCTAATAGTCCATTGGAGATATAACTATTATTGCCATTGAACATGTTTTTATAAAACAAAAAAAATTATTATAATAATTGCGATAGCATCTATTATTTCATTCTGTGTTCATCACCAAGTGATACTCATGCACATTATTGGTTGATTAATTTAAAAAATTTAAAGATAAAATGAAAAATTATATTTTACTACCAATACAAATGAGTGACAAATAGTTATGACATGCACAATGGAATAAAGATGTTCTACCTAAATAATATAATTAGAGAAAATCAGCAGATATTTTCTCCATTCAATTTAAATATACACTTATATCAATACTACATACCTTTACCCCTAAATAATAATAGTTCTTCAAAAACATCAAAAATAATGAAATGGAGTTTTTTTAAACACAAGGAAAAAGTGGTATTTCTTTTAAAGTAAAGGAATATTAATCCAACACAAGGTTTAAATACACATGAAACCCACTTTCTATGAAGTGTTTAAATATAAGTATACAATCATGTGCTAAAAGAGATCAAAACCAAGAAAAAGTGGTACCAATGTGGGGTTGGTCAAGTGGTAGCTCATTTGGTCCCTTAATCAACTGGTCTCGAGTTCGAGTCTTGGGTATGGAGCAACCCCCGCTGGGAGATCCCTACCGCTTAGTGCGAGCTCAGTTGGGTCCGACCGGATGAATCAGATTCTGGGTAAATCAGATCCTGGTACCGGTTGGTGTACACAAAAAAAAAAAAGCGGTACAAACGAATCTACAAGATGAGAATGTGAAGCGATAGTTACACCACAAAGACAACCAGTGACGGATCCAGAAATTTTTAGATGTGGGGGCAACACATATATAAATATAAAAGATTACAATTAAATTTCATCTGTTCTTACATTAGGTCACATTAAATTTTTTAGGAGGTATTTGATTTTTTCACTAAATTATTCGTATTAAATGACTGTTGTGATTAACTAAGTTCAATTTATCATAAAAAAAAAGTAATGCAAGTAAAATAAGTAAAAGTGATAAATAAAAAAAATAAATAAAAAATAAGTAAAAGTGAAAAATTGATTGATATCTTTTTGTTAAAAAAGAGTGAACTGCTTATCTTAATTCGTGTGTTTTTGGTTAAGTGTGACTTATAAATATTAACGAAGAGAGTAATATACTGCTTATAAAACAATATAAAATATTATTAAGAAAAAACATATTAATTTCTAGTGTCATCAAATAGATACTCAATCTTTACAAAAATGTAAATCATATATTAATAATAATAATAACATTGTGCAACAACAATACAATTTCAAAATAGAAAAATATTCAATCCAAAATTAGTTTTGTAATTATTCTATTAATAATATATGCATTTATTTATATATATAAGTTTAGTAATAATTAAATTAAAAAATTTTGTGGGGGCACGTGCCCCCACTTGTATATATGTGGCTCCGTCCCTGAAAACAACAAACTACCAATCATCAACAAAACATGTCAAAACATTACTATGATCTCTACCTCCTTAAAAATTTTGATAAGAAAAACCAAAAAAAAATCCTAAGGAATAAAAAATAGTATAGCAAATCGTCTAACAAACACAACCATCAGCATGTCACCTACAATTACTCTTATAAAACACCTTTGTTAATCTCGATTGTTCAAAATGATGTCTCTCTTGGGTACACCGTACACATAACTATGGGTAAAGCGATGAAATCAATCATTTTACATGTTTCTTTTAGAAAGGGAGACACATTTCTTATATGGGACCTATGTATTCTAGTTTTTCCTTTGCTTCATCTTTTCTCACCATAAGGGAAAAGCAAATAATATCTCCCTTTTTTTTCGTTAAGTTTAAATTTTATCTTTTATCTTATTTTGAATATGAATTTTTGTCCTTTTTAAAATGATTTTTGGTCCCTTCTTTTTTAGTTTTCTGAGTTATTTCAATATTTTTTTAATAAAGATTCAATTCGATCCTTTATTTAACAAATGACTCATTTGCTTTCTTTATTGTTTTTAAAAGATTCAATAATTTAAACCAACATGGGTTGAGACAAGTGGTAAGCGGCTCGGTCTCGCTTAAGCAAGGTCTCGGGTTCGATTCCTTGTGGATGCATAAAATTCATGTTGGGAGACTCACCTGCCATAGTCAGTCACGCCAGCCGGGTCGGATTTGGATGTACCTAAGTAGTACTTGGGGAACTGGATAGGCAACCAAAAAAAAAAAAAAGCTTCAATAATTTCATCCCTGAAAAGTAAAAGATTCAATAATTTCGTCAATTATTTTCATTAAAAAGTCTTTCCTCAATTATTTTCATTAAAAAGTTTTATTTTGAGTATTAATTTTGTAAAGTTTAGTTTTCATGATGAAATTCAAATTAAGTAGTAGGAAAATAAGATTATATATTCCTATAAAAAAACACAAATTTATTGGAAATATGTATGATTAACAATAATATCCCAACATCGGGTTTGATTAATGGAATAACTAAATTGAAACTTTTTGAAAAAAAATAATGCACTAAAAAGAAATTGAAAAATGATAAAGAATAAAAATGTATTTTCAAAATATAATAAAAGATCGTAAAAAAAATAAAAGACAAAAAAGCATTATTAGTCCCTTTTTCCTCATTTATTTTATCCTCTTATTTTCATTTATTCCAAACAAATCGTCGGGGTTTAGGGCCCAACTACTCTAGACCCATTGTTACTCTAAAATGTTAATTATTACTTTTCTGATTTTATTTATAAGTCATATTTTATAAATTTTTTGTTGTCTTATTTATAAATTATTTTATATTTTTTAGGAGGTATTTATTATTTTTTTCCTTTTATTTTTCTTTTATTCATTAATGTCAAACAATATATTTTGAAATTTCTGATGCTTAATAATAATAATATACTTTAGCTTATAAAAAAAAATCCATGTAACTTAATATCAAAAATATTATTTTGATTAGCAACATTCATAAAACTTTTAGTTTTCCTTTGATTTTTTAATGATTTTTTTTAATTTTGATGCGTCTATAAATAAATAGAATGATAAATGTATAAATAACATTAGTTTTCTTTTTACAAATGCTACCATAATGCATTTGTTTAAGTTGCAAAATATAGTTAAAAATTATTTTTAAAAAAATTAAATTATATTCCCAAAACACGGAAGTAGTATGAACATATAATTTTTTTTAATTTTAGGTTATTTAAGGATTGTTTTACTAGACATTTTTTTCTATTTCATGTGACTTAAGAAAAATTTCACTCCGATCATGTATCTCTTAAAATATTTCATCTAATAGTCCTAAAAAAATAATTACTCTTATTAGTTAATTTCGGTTATTTTTACAAAATTGCTAATTAAAATTTGGGGCGTGACTATTATTAAATCACTCAAATTTTTTTTTTATAAGCAAAATAAGATGAGGGAGTCCATTGCTATCTATTCATGTTTATAAAGAAAGTAGCACTTTATCAAGGCTTAGATGGTCCAGTGGTAAAGCCCACCGAATAATAGAAACTGGCCAAAACAATATTCTTGATTTGATTTCTAGCCATGCAAAGTGAGATTTAATTATGCTTGAAGGGACGATCAAGAGTTTCATATATTGGTAGATTAATCGAGGCACATAAATAAACCTATAATACCGCTTAACCTCCTGCTACAAAATTGTAGGAGGTTGGAGTTTTTTGCCTTAAATATGACTGTACGACAATTTGGTTTGGTGTTGATTTATGATTTATGTTTGGTGTTGTTTTATGTACAGTAGATGTCTTGGGGTGTGTTTTATGCAATTAGAAGTTGTTATAATGATACAGGGGCTGAGTTAATTTTGGGGTGAATACTGGTTAGTTGTCTCTGCTGTATTAATTTGTCGGGGGGGTGTTTTTTTTAGGCTTAATTATGTCACAAGTTTCTAAAGTTTGGGGTACTTTTGCCAGATATTCTTATATTTTTTTTAATGTTATTGCTGGGAATACTATTGTCAGGAATGTAGAAAGATATGTTTGGTTATCATTTATGATTTTTTGGTATATTCCCGGGAATTTGTAGCATAATTATCAAAATACCCTTACTATAAATTAGAAAGTAGAATAGGCAGTTATTAAAAAGCGGTGTGGGCATTTTGGTAATTTTACAACTAAATACCCGGGAATATTATATTCCCAACCTTAAAGGTGGGAATAAAAAGTGGTTAAATTATGTGCATTTTATATACCTGAAAATGTTTGTTTCCTAGGAATGTTTCTTTGAAACCATAAACAAACGTGAGTATAATTTATAACCACCTCTCATTCCCAGGAATAATTTAGGATTACTTGAAACAAACACACAATCAAATGCAGGAGGTTGGTCATGTGGTGCCGCGTGACGTCACACGGGCAAAGACGACATCTCTCTTCAATTCTTTTTTATTTAACAAAAAATATAAAAATATTAAGTTTTTAATTTTTTAAATTAAAAAAAAAGATATTCTCCCACGGGGCACCAGGTGTTTAACCTCCTGCGTCTGATCATGATTCCGATGTTACGTGTCAGCAAAATTGGCTAAAATATGTAACTTCGGGGAGTCAGACATTAAAAAAAAAATAAGGGTATATATCTGACAAAAGTACCCCAAACATCAGGGCTTGTGACATAATTAAGCCTTTTTTTTACTACTATGTACCAAACTTTTCTGCATTTTCATTTTGTTTACATCTGTTAGGGTGAATACTTGTTTTCTCTGCTGTATTAAATTGAAAGAAGCGAGCAGGGGCACTGTCGAACGTGCAGTGTATCACAACATCACCACCTCACTTCTTCCCCTTTTCTCTCAATGGATCACCTACTATTGCTTGAAAAATTGGGAATCATCATATTGAGAAAGATTTACTGAATCTTGGTGCAAGTGTTACTTTATTGACTTACTATGTTTATCTTCAATTGGGTCAAAGGGAGTTGAAATCAACTAGGATAAATCTTTAACTTGCTTATAGATCCAATAAGTATTCTAGGAGTGTTTTTAACGATGTTTCGATAAAAATTAAGAATTTCTATTTTCATATTGATTTTGTTATTCTTAACACTTAGCCTATTTGTAATCCCTGTTCTTCTAAGCATAACATTTTAGGTCGCTCATTCTCAACTATATCTAATGCATTGATTAATTTTAGGAGGATGGTGTGATGAAATTATCATTTGAGAAAATGATTAAGCATAATTAATCATATAATAAGGGTAATAAAGTAGGTTTTTATTCAAATTGTTACATTGTCAAAAAAGAAACAATGATAGTATAGTTAGGTTCATTGGACATGGAGTCAACAATTTCTCCATGGTTCTTAGATGAAATATCCTCTTTGCTTGTTAAATGATTAGTTTCTAAAGAAAATGATGTTTGGATGTCATCATAATAGGTTCACTCATATTAACATGAATTCTCTAAATAAATTGATTTCTAAAGACCTAGTAATGGGATGGGTAAGCTCAAATTTGAAAAAGTTGAATATTGTGTTCCTTTCGGAAAATGCAAGAAAACTAAAACTTCCTTTAAACCAATGAATGAGGTTTCAAGTGTAAGTGCCAAAATGGTTACGAACATTAGTTTCTTTAAAAGCAATATATTTTGAAGTTTTGACGATAATAACAAAAATAAAGATCTAAAAAATGTAGTGATGTGACAAGCAAAGTTTTTTTAAAGAAACAAGCTCATGCATTCATCTAGGAAAACACTGCAAGGCAAGATATTTTTATAGCTCATATTAAGTTTTAAAAGTACTACCAATTGGGCTTGATTCAGTTGGTGTAAGACCCTAACTGAAATTCTGGGAATGAGACAAGGGTGCTAGTAGCCCCGGGTTCGATTCCCACTAAAAACATCCCGCTGGGAGAGCCAGCCACGTGGCTCGCTCCAGATTAGTCTCAAGGGCTCCCTGGTATTAAGGGTGCTCTTGGAAATACCGGTGGTTCCGCAAGGAATTCGGACAAAAAAAAAGTACTAGGACACGGAGAAAAAAAGCAAAAATCATTTTAATAAGTGCTTTTCAGTAATTAAAGATTGAACAAATATTCTTAAACATTGTCTTCGCTATCTGGATTGTAAAAATATGTTTTATGAATATCTGCATGAATTAATCGATTATTTTGATATGTGAATTGATTACTTTGTTACATCCTACAAAATCCAGAAAGCAATGAATCGATTACTGAAGGAAGTATAATCCATTACTTTTTTTCAAAAGTAACTGATTATTATTTGGAAGAATCGATTACTTTGTTACATCATACAAAACCCAAAAAGCAATGAATCAACTAATGTTTGTCTGTTTCATAGGTAATCGATTACTTTTTTGATAAATCAGAATAACAATTCTGAATCAATTGTATTAATTATTTGAATTATTTTTTATTTTATTTGATCGATTTTCTCAATAAAAACGTGCCAATCAAATTGAAAATCACTCACTCATTCTCTTTTCAAAAAAAAAAAAAACTCTCTTTTTCACTTTATAATCCTAGTTTTTGGAAACCTAATTAGATGAACACCTTCTTCTTCTTGAGTGACATAATATACCATTGCAATAGAACTTCAAGTTTTTTTATTCGCAGTATCTAGAGTGTTTTAATTGTATATATTAATCTTATTTTTTCCAAAAGTATCCCGTAGTGGTTAAGGAGAGGCATCCCTGATGAGAAGGTGTAGCATCTTTATTGTAATAGTGTGATGCACCCTATTGTGTGATTGAGGTCCCTTACAAAAGGTCGAACAAAGTAGCTTACGGAGTGATCTGGGTTGTATTGGTGTTCAAAACTTCAATTGGTCAATAACATCAAATTCGAAGCACGTTGCTGAGGGATTGGACGTAAGCCTCACCGGTACCTATACGTGAACACGGGGCTCACCGGGGAGGCTGAACTAGGAAAAAAAACCTCGGTTTGCATTTTCTCTATCTCTTAACTCTTTTATTTTCTGTTTTGATTATTTTTGCTCTTATTATCATTTCCACGTAACTTTCAATATTTTCTATATTAACAAAATTATCGCGTGTTCGCTTAATCCAATCCTAGATTATTTTTTAAGTTTCCATTCATTCTTATAATTTCCAATAAAATTAATAAAACTCAATTCACCCTTCTCGAGTTTGAGGCCAATTCCAACATGGTTTTGATTGATAACACTACCTATCATGTACTATTTGCACTAAGCAAGTGACCCTCTAAGATTACTTTTTTTCCATACACAAAAATCGGAAATCGAACTCATAACCACTTTGTAAATGAATACAAATCAACACCAATGTCCACTTATTTTTTTTAGTACATAGTCATTTAATATTGTGATAAGTTTTTTTCGAGAAGCTTGTAATATTAAAAGATGAAAAAGTAAATTTAATATAAAAATAGTTTGATTTTGGCTTAAATATATTTTTGTCATTCGAAATGTATTTGTGTTTTGATTTTAGTCCATAAACTTTTTTCTTTTGTTTTTGTTTTATTGTTTTTAGAGATTTTGGTTTTAGTTTCTGTCAATGACGTGTCAACACCACAATTAGTCACTTCACCAATTAATATGAAACATGTCACGCTCAGGCCCGACCCAGGACAGGAGAAATAGGATCGACCATCCTAGGTTCAAAAATTTTAGGGGTCCAAATTATTATTATTTTTTTTATGAAGAGGAATATTGTTATATAGATATATTTATTGTAATAAAAAGAAAAATATGCCATGTGGTTTAGTGGCTTCCATTTGGCTAATTAAATATATTAGTAGGAGGTCAAGGGGTCATTTTTTTTTTGAAGAGAAAAAAAAAGACATTATTTAAAAAGGACAACCAAGCATCAAAGTACAAAACAATGGCTCCACCTTCTATGAAGGGTTTGCCAAAGAGTACCCTATCATGTGCTCAAAGATGCCCACCAAACAATTACATGAGTGCACTTCACACTTTCGTGAAGTTAATACAACAAAATAAAGTTGTTTAAAGGCATACAAATGTATCCCCTGTCTCAACTACGCAACCATACTAAAGAAATTTACCCAATCACCCACCTCTCCTGTTAAGAGCCCTACTTCCTTAAAAACCTTGATTTGATAAAAACCCAAAGGAAAAAAAATCAAAACAAGGGAAAAAGAGTGTAGCAACTCTGTAACATGATAATAATATAATAATAACATAATAAACGACCATAATCAGACCAATTAAATAGGACACATACATCAGTCACCATATGAAATTGTTAAGCCCCCCCCCCCCCCCCCAAAAAAAAAAAAAATGCACCCACTTCATGCTTTCATCTTGATTGCCTCCACCATTTCAATAAAATCCAATTCTTCACCTTGAAACAGCATTTTATTTCTCTGTAGCCAAACCATCCAAATGACAACACACCACACGGTCACCCCTTTCATTTTTGCTTTTTTACCCTTCCAACTATTTTTGAAACGTATGAACATTGAAGCAGCAGCGTCATCTCCCGCAGTGTTTGATACTTGTATCCACCTGCAAATTTCCAACCAAAATTTTCCAATGACAGCACAAGTAAAAAATAAATGTGAAGCATTTTCCTCCTCCTCTTTGCATAAAACACAGTCAGTATTTACTAACACCCCTCTCTCTTTACTTTACAAAATTCAGCTTTGTTGGAAGTTTATCTATCCCACATCATCAATCGCCAGATAAATGCTTGCACTTTAGATGGTGTCTTCACTTTCCAAATCTGTTGCAAAGCCTCCACCACCTCCTGTCCTGACAGCATAGTACTTGAATATAATTTTTGCAATAGAAACGAGTACACTGTTTAAACAGAAAAAATTCCTCCATTTCCAAGACCCCAACACAACTGATCATCCTCTGTTTAAACAGAAAAAATTCCTCCATTTCCAAGACCCCAACACAACTGATCATCCTCGGTAGAATGTAACATGCAGTCCCTTAAAATATTATTAAGCTCCTCCAATTGTACCATTTTCCCGTCATACAATCTTCGTCTCCATTGTAGATTCCAATTCCCATCCTGAGTTGATTGATGGTAAATTTCTTTTACCGAACACTCCTTGACATTTGAGATTAAATAAAGAGTTGGAAAAAGTTCTTTGAAAGAGAGACTCCCAAACCAAATGTCCTCCCAAAATCTAACAGAATTCCCGCTTCTAATATTTCTGGAAATACAATGTTCAAACCACTTCCCCAACATTACTCCCTAACTATAAGCAACAAATATCCCTCCACCTTTGAGAACCCCCTCTCACTCTTCCTACTGTTCCTAATTTAAGGAAATCCAGACAACCATATTTACTTTATATTATTTCCTGCAAAAAACCCCCTCTTCTTTAATTAATCTCCAATGCCACTTACTTAACAAAGCTTTGTTGAAGACCATTAAATTTTTAATTCCTAACCCCCCATTTTGTCGACAGGCCTCATCCCATTTCACCCAACATATTTTCCTCCTATCCTCATTTCCGCCCCACAAAAAAATTCCTTTGCAACTTAACCAGGATATCATTCACTCTCTTTGGGAGAGAAAAAAATGACAAAAAATAAATAGAAATACTTGACAGCACAGAATTTATAAGAGTGATGCGTGCCCCCAAGAGATAGATGTTTAGATTTACATGACGACAATCTCTTTTGAAAGATATGAATCAACTTAGACCAGCAATCAACAGATCTAGCATTTGCAGAAATTGAATTTGGAATTCCTAGATAAGAGAAAGGGAACTCACCAATTTTACAATGCAGCAGAGAAGAAGCTTCCAACATACAGGATCACGACACATTAATTCCAAAGTTACTGCTTTTATGAAAATTAATTTTTAGCCCAGAATCAAGTTCAAATCCCCTCAAGATCGCCTTAATCGTCAGAAAATTCTATATAGTAGCCTCCCCTATTAGAACTGTATCATCAGCATATTGCAACATCGCCACCGGGACTGCATTCCTACCATCCTGATAGGGTGAAAACAATTTTTTTCCAACCGCCTCCTTTATCATTCATGCTAAACCTTCTGCAACCAAAAGAAACGGGAAGGGAGCTAAAGGATCTCCCTTTTTTAATCCCTTTTAATATGAATTTCATCTATTGGACTGCCATTTACAAGAATTAACATACTGCCTGCGAAAACACATGCTCTCATCCAAACTATCCACCGCTCTTCCAGCCCTACCATTCTCATCATATATTCAAGGAAAGCCCAGCTTACAGAATCATATGCCTTTTTGAAATCTAATTTAAGAATGAAACAAGATTTCTTTTTGCGTTTTGCATCATCAATAACTTCGTTTAGAATCACCACTCCATCCATAATTTGCCTCCGGGGTAAGAATGCAGATTGAGAAACAGATATAACTTCATGCAGCACCCCTTTAAGACGGTTTGCTAACATTTTCGCCAGTAACTTATACATACTGCCAAGTAATGAAATTGGTCTAAATTGAGAAATAGTTTGAGGAGAATTCACCTTCGGAATTAAAGTGATGAAGTAAGACAGCATCCCCTTTGGCAATTTCCCTGCTGAGAAGAATTCTGTCACCATGCTCCAAACATCATGCTTTATGAAACTCCAACTCTTTTTAATAAAATTGAAGTTAAATCCATCGGGCCTGGGAGCTTTGTTTCCATCACACTCTGATATAGTTTCTTCAATTTCTTCCATAGAGAAAGGGGATATAATTTTTAGAGCAGAGTCCCTACACAAAGAAGAAAAGATCACACCATCCAGCTCTGGTCTGTTAACCAATTTTTCCTCCACCCAATCAGAAAAGAAGTTCTTCACTGCTGACCGCAATTTACACACTTCCTCAACCCAGTCATTACCTATCCTTATTGCCTTCATTTCATTAGATCTTTTCCTTTGATTAATTGCTGCATGAAAAAAACTAGTATTTACATCACCCTCTTTAAGCCATTGAATTCTGGATCTTTGCCTCAAAAGACTATCCTTAGTTTCTGCCAAATTCCAAAGCTCCGACACTTTATTTCTTCTCAAAATCATTTCATCCTCCTCCAATCGACAATTTTATGCTTTATTTTCTATAGCCCTAATTTCTGTTTTCAGCACCCCAATACGAAAATCTACATTCCCATATACGTCCCTATTCCATTTCTTGACTGTTTGCTTGACAACTTTCAATTTACTCTGTATCTGATATGCTGCCCAGCTATTTACCTGAGTTTCATGCCAGCATTTTTCAACTAAAGGGAGGAAATTAGGATCACGAAGCCAATAGTTGTTAAATTGAAATGGCTTCGGACCCCAATCCCTTAGTTTACCACATCGCAACACTACTGTACAGTTATCAGAATAATCATTTGGAAGCACCCATTCAGATGGCCCATTGAAATAGTCAATCCATTTATCACAGATTCTTCACAGACCAAGAATCTATCCAATTTGCTCATAGAGATGCAATTATAATTCATCCATGTGAACTTTCTGCCATATGAATTCACCTCTGAGACCTCCAATTTATGAATGAAATCGTTAAATTCCATTATTTCAGATATATTACCTCCAACACCTCCAACCCCTTTCCTTTCCCCAACCTTCCTAACAGTATTAAAATCACCAAAGAAGCACCATTTATCTCCCCCTAATCTAATTTTAACTTCACATATTTCCTCCCACATAAGCCTCTTCTGGTTAATGTCACAAGAGCTATACCATAGTTACACGGTATGCGGTACGATTTGGTTCGCGGTACGGGTTCGGGTACGCGGTACAGTAATTGATTAAAAGTGCGGTACGGAGGGGGTAGACTTAATCGGTTCGCTATTTCGAGACGTGGTATGTTTAAAATTTATGTTCGGTTCGTTCTTTGTATAATTGTATATTTGTTTTATAGAGTATAAAAATTCTAATTTTGCTACTTGAATTTAGAAAGAAAATATCACAATATCTCCTCAAATTTATATTAGATCCAAAATTAGATCAACTTAAACTTAGAATTCGGAAAGGCAATTTATTTTCAGCCTTAAATAATTTTGATAATAGCAATTTCCCAATTCTCAATACATGCATTATTAATACGTTATTAAACTTTTTTGTTGGCCCAATAAGGCAATATTTGATTGATATTCCCCATATGCCTTTCCAACCCATCTTCCTTGGACTCCTTCTTTGTACATACTTCAGAGTTCCTTGGTTCCTTGGCAGACAACTTCTGTCTCTTCTCCTTCTTCGTACAGGACTTCAAGTTTCAGGTTTCCAACACCAAAAAGCATAAACACAGTGCAGACAAACCAAAGCCAGAATCTCAAAAACACGAACTATTCAATATTGGCCTTCTCATCCTCATCTCCTACTCTCCCTTGACCTTCTCTTTCAACCGCATCGCAGCCGCCGCCGGTTCCTTTTCTTCCTCCCCGTCCAGATTGCGGTTCAAGGATGTTGATGAACCAGTTCGCGTCGCGTTATGAACTAGAACGAAAACGTCCCGCGAACCGGGACGAATGAATCAGTTCATGGTTCGGAAGCAATTTCTCCGAACCGTGTAACAGTGAGCTATACACATTGACCAAAAACAGAGACTCATTTTTTTCATCTATAATGTTCACCCCCAGAAAGCCCTTTCCACGAAAATCATAGTTCAATTTGAACTTATCACAATTCCATAGATTAATAATGCCACCAGCTCTACCTTGAGAAGATTCAAACACCCACTCACAATTAACACCACCCCACAGTGAATGAAAAATTTGATTATTTACCTCACCAATTTTTGTTTCTTGAACACCCATAAAATCAATTTTCTCCTCCCTTATATGTTCTCTAATTTTTCTTTTCTTCAAACCACCTCCCAACCCTCTAATATTCAAGGATGCTATATTCATTGAGCACCATTTTCTCTCTCCCCAACCAAGATGTCTCTCTCTTCTAACCTTGCAAAAAGCTCCACCGCTTCTTCTATAGATTGATCCACAGTAAGACCCGTTTGAGAAGCTAAATTCAACAATTTTTCTGCTTCACCGCTACCTTTTTTGCCCAAAAACGGATATTACCAGTTGCCACCCCTGAATCTGAAGGAAGTTGTCCTGAAGAAATTGATTTTTCCACCCTCTGTTTCTTGCTTCTTTTACGTTTCTGATGAGACAAAGAAAGCAAAAGAGGCTTCATTCCCACTGTAGCAATTGATTTCACTTTGCGAGCCTTCTTTTTTCTTTTCTGCTGATCCAAATCTTGAACAAAAGCATCATTATTTGCTATTGGGCCATCAAGCCCAACTCGTGAGCCATGACCACCCTCATCCATATCACGTGATTGTTTAGGTTGATCAGATGCTCCTGATATTTGAAAACCAACTGATTGGAGTCTAATATGTGATGTTTTTGTACCTTTTTTGTCTCCCTTTTACATAGTAAGTGGCTTGTTTTTTTGAGTAAATTGGAATAAAACAATGGAATTTTGTCATTATAAGATTTCTGGAACCTTTTGATGTGTTTGGTGTGTTTTCAGGTATTTAAACTCTTAAAACAGTGATTTTTGCAAAGGAATGAAGAAGGAGAGCTTGGTACTTGAATTGGGAAAAAAATGAAGAAAAGTTGAAGGTGGCACCCAGGCTCGGCTCCCACGCGCCCCAGTGCGGGCTGGGGGTCAACTGGCCAATAATGGGGTGCATTTGGTTGATTTTTCCAGAAAGCTGCATGCCCAGGCGCAGGAGTTTCACGCCTGGGCGCGCAAAATGCGAGAAAGTGACACTGTTCGCTGTTTTGATCATAACTTGAGCTACGCTTATCCAAATGAAGCGATCTGGGTATCATTTTAAAGCTAACGAAAATATCTACAACTTTGCCTTGCTCAAATTCGTCCATCTTGGTGGTCAAAATTAGTGCCGAAGTTGCTGTCAGACATAAATACGGGATTCTAGAAGGATTTTGATGATGAATTCTATTTGTAAATAAGATTCTTATGGATTAGTTTATTCTAATAGGATCTTATCATATTATATTCAGATTTAGGATTAGTTTTATTAAAATAAAAATCTTATCACATTAGATTGAAAATTAGGTTAGTCTTTATCTATATAATAATAGGATTAGGATTCATTCCCGAAGGAGAGACACTCATACAACTCCATAGAATAATAGTAGATTAGGATTTGAGACTTGGAGAAGGAATAAGGATTGAAGGTTTTTGTGAAGAACACGGAGTTAGCTCAAGGATTCATGGTAATTATTTTTATCAAATTTATTGTGTTTTCTTTTGTAAGTATGAACTAATTCCATCCTTGGGTTGTAGGAGTAGATGTACGGAACCTTTTCAATAATTTCTAGTAATAAATTAATCTTGTTTTTCGTTATTGAATTTTGTGTTTGATTGTTCTTATTTGTTCCTCATGAAAGAAGCTGTTTCATGACTTTTGAAAATCCTTTATGAATAGACATATATATGAATTTAGGATTTAGTCATTAATCAAACAACTCAATTGCATAGGCACAGACATGTTTTCTATGAATTGGGTAATTTTATAAAAAGAGGTTTTGACTGAACTTAATGAAAGGGTTAGGTTTTAAGGCTCCCTTGAGACATCATTGGGAGATTAATCTAAACACGCTAAGACATTAGGTGTTATCTAATTTTGCAAAACCAATTCGGAATTCAAGGAAAATAAATTAATTTGTTATAGAATATTTAGGAACCTGCATCGAAACTACGTCCCGCCTTCCCTTGTCAAAGAGTCATTTATTTTAATTTCTATTTTTATTTACAAATTCATAAATCCTTTGTCTCGTTCACTAAGTAATATTAATTAGGTGGAATTAATTAAACTGTCACTCCCTCGGGTACGATACTCGGACTTCATTGTCTATATTACTTGTACGATTCGATGCACTTGCTGGAATCTCCCAACACCAACCAACTCCTTCCTTTGTAAATGTTGAGAATTATTCTCCACATTAATAGGAGATTCATCAATAACCGTAGCATTATTATCAATTGGCATCTTTCCCAGATTTTCTTTTAATAATTCCTCCTCATTAATTTTCTCACTCCAATCATCCTCTGAAAAATACTCATCTCTAGTCCCCATATGTTGAAACTCGTTACCCTCTGAAAAGCGTCCAGATCCTCTCCAGTTCCACACATAACTGGAGCTTGCCATTCCATGCAAGGAGATCGTGACACGTGGCATCCAAGGAGATCAATGGCTCAGATTAAAAAATGAGAAGAAATTATATTTTAATAAAATATCCAAAATTAAAATGCCAAATCCCTAGTTCCCAATTCATACCTCTTCATTTCCAACTCTGTATCGCTGCTTGGTCTTTGGGCACTGCTGTGGTCTTTGGTGTCGGCCTCCTCGCGCCGCCGTAGCCTCGTCGCACGGCCTCCTCATGCCGCCACAACCGTCGCGAGGCCTTCTCAACCCACCACAACCCGTCGCACGGCCTCCTCACACCACCACAATCGTCGCGTGGCCTCCCCCTCAGACCACCACAACTCGTCGCTTGGCCTCCTCACACCACCATAACTGTCGCTTGGCCTCCTCACACCATCACAACCCGCCGCCATGGCCCTGTCGCACCGCCTCCTTGAGCCACCACAGCCTCACGTCGCGCGGCCTCCTCACACCGCCACAGCCCTTTCTGGTTCCAAGTTTCTGATTTTGAATGGAAAGAAAGATTCAGGTAGATAATTGAAAGCAGTTTGAAGTTGTAGTTTAGCTTATTTATACTTGCATACTGTATAATTGTATCAAAAAAATCCTGGAAACTCAAATATATACTTTGAATTGATGTTAGTTTTCATGATGTTACTTACTACTGTGAATAATCTGATTGGGCAATTAGTGAGGAAAGATTTACTTGACAAATAAATAGGGATGCTGCTATTGCTGCGGTTGTTTGCTGCTGTTGCTGTGAAGTCTAACCTCATATTTAACACTTTTGTTTTGTTTGTGTTTTTGATGCAGGTATAGAAAAAGAACCAAAAACAAGTGAGGAGAAAGAAACAATTGTTGTTATTTTTTTGTTGTTGTTATCCTTGTTTGTGTGCTATTGCTATAGTTGTTTTTCTGGCTTCTGGTGTTGCTTAAAGAAAACAAAGACCAAAGAAGAATTGTTGAAGCAAGTTGATACCAAGATGTGTTAGATAGTCTTATCACAATAGTGTAGTGACTTATTTGTGTAAAATAAGGGATAAGCATGATTTAGTGTATGTTATGCTAGTTGGCAAAAAAATTGTATAGATCTTTGATGTATTTCTATAAAAATTGTTCTCCTCATTTGTACAAAACTTTGACATATTGCAATAAAATTTCTATTTCAAGAATCAATCCTTTTTTGTTTTTAATTTCTACTCAAGTTATGCAAGTGCACAATAAAGTTTAATAAAAAGCTGTTGTTTTCCTGTCTTGTGATCCTATGAAGCAAGTTTTGTTGCAAAATAAAAGCTGTTATAAGAGCTGTCATTGTAGCATAGAAGCAAAATAAAAGCTGTCATAAGAGCTGGTACAGAAACATTACATAAGAGCTGCCATGCTAGCAAAATAAAGTGCTATCAAAACAATAACACTGTACCAGTAACAACAATGTGTATCTTTAATAAATCCACCTCTACAGCATCTAATTAAAACTAAAATCAGTCTTCCACATTACCAAATAGTGATTCACATAATTGTAGCAAAACAAAAATGCACAAACCCCTTTACATCCATTAAAATTAAATGTGTCCACTATATTAGTAGATATATGCCCAAAAAAAATCTATATCCCAAAAAAATGGTCATTATGTCCAAAAGTTGTGCAACCCTGAGACACTATTTCTCAACTTGTCTTGCAATTTGACTTGAAATCAAATCTTGGCTTCCACCCCCCACATTGGCTTGCATTCAGAACTAGATTATTTGAAGATTGAGAAATTGAATTGTAGTGTAATTGGTCCTGTATATTATCAAGAAACATAAATAATCTAATTACATAAATGATAAGATAAAAATTATTTACTTCATATAAATGAATTTTGTATACCGTTAATAATTGAGTAAAAGTTTGACTTGTATTGTGGGTTTGAAAATCATCACTTGAATCTATAGACTGAATCATAGGAGCTTCATGTAGTTGATAGTACAAGTGTGACTCATTGGTGCTTCCTAGGAAGCTTATGTATCGATTCATATTCAGCTTCTGACTCGTTGTTTCGTTTTCCATTAACAACCCTTTCAAAATGAGTGAAGAATTGAACCAAATTTAAATCTGACTTCAAATGACTTTTCAAACTAGCATTAAAGCTCTCACTTAATTGAGTTGATCTCATACCGGCAGTGAAAGTTTTTCGAACATAAGCCCATGCCCATTTTTCCTTGACTTTAAAAATTGAATGAAGCCACGAGTTCTCTGAAACTTTATGATCGAAAAGTAAGTCTTTCCATGCCTTCACAAGTTCACTTTCCTCTTCGTGCAGATCAATGCATGCTTCAAACTCTAAGCAAAACGACGAACCATTTTGATATAAGTGATTCACACGCCTCAAGGCATTTTCTCTTATATGCCAAGTACATAATCCATGAAATGTTTCTGGCATAACTAAAGAAAGAGCCTTACTCATTGCTGCATCTTGATCTGTTAGAATGGTTTTAGGCTTTTCTCCACCCATTGCTTTGAGAAAGGTTAGAAACAACCATTGAAAAGAAGGAATTGTTTCATCATATAGCAATGTTGCCCCAAAAACAACGGTTTGCCTGTGATTATTCAGCCCAATGAATACTCCCAATGGTTGACAATCCTTGTTTGTTTTGTATGTTGTGTCGAAAGTGACAACATCACCAAAGTACCCATAATCATTTATCATTTGTGCATCCGCCCAAAATATATTAGTTATTTGATATTCAACATCTATTTGAAAGTCGTAAAAGAACGAAGGATTTTCACTTTGTTGTTTGAAATACGTCAACAAAGCACCTACTTCACCAAACCTCAAAGACCGATTCCTTTTGGTTTGAAGATAATTCTTCTGGTCTTGTTGTACATACCCTAAAAATTCCACTCCACCAGCTTTCTTAGAGACAAATTCATGAAAATCTTTTGGCTTTATTCCAGATCCATCAGCCATGTCAATTTGATATGCTTGTGATTCAGACATACGTCGATGAGAGCGCATCATATGAACATACTCCGATGGTTGAAGAGGGTGATTGTGTGTATCTACAAAGTCAATAACCCGATATTTCCCAATCTTTCGATCAAGTGAAATAACCATACGTGCTTTACAATCTGTTCTAGTTTCTGCTCTCGGCTGATTTGTCAAATGGTCTCGTGTGTCAAGACCTCGTTTACCCTCTTTAATGCATACAAATCTTCTTGAAGTCAATGTCTCATCCTTTCTACTTCTATTTGCATATTCTCGACGAATACCAAAACCACTTCTTCGAGCGTAATCATTATAAAAATCATAAGCAGCTACCTCAGATTCCAACTCCATTGCCAAGTGTGGTGTGCAGCAATCAATGATATTTTCCGCTCCTTGTTGCTCGCTATTTTTATGGATGCTATCGACCAATTTATCTACGTCTTGAACCATTGGAACTGATGACGAGTTCATGTTTTGTAATCCTAAAATAGTCAAGAGAATCAATTAGTTAATTAATAAAAATAATAGAATACATGATAGTATTCTAATAATAAAGTACATTGATAGCATTAAAGCTACTCTGTAACATGGCAACAATACAGTACATGCCAACAAAAATGTGTAAAATTATAAACCTTATTATGTAACAAATTTATCTTTGAATTAATTTTTCCATCATACAATATTCACTATGTATCCACAATTTTAACCATCACTCATGATACATACCTGCTTGGTCGCTGGTTGCTGGCTGAGGCTGGGAAGGAGGTTCAGCAGCCATCATCACTTAATGATTCAAAGGTTCGCTGGCTTATGGAAACGGAAACGAAGGACAATAAAGGCAATGCTGATTGTCACTACGCCATTGAAGGAGGAAGAAGGTTGCGTTTTGATTCGTATGTCTTTGAGAAGAAAACAAATAAGAGAAAAAATAGTGACGAAGAAGGGTGGCGGGATGACAGAACCGGAGAAGGACGACGACGTCGGAAAAGGGCGGTGGCGATAACGATGGAGGTAGCGGTGGCACTTGGAGTGAAGTCCTCTACTATCTACCAAGGTTGAAGACAAAGGAGAATGGGCTATCTGCCATCGTAGAAGACAAAGAAGAATGAGGGTTTTTGGGTTTTTTGGATATTTTATTAAAATATAATTTCTTCTCATTTTTTAATCTGAGCCATTGATCTCCTTGGATGCCATGTGTCAAGATCTCCTTGCATGGAATGGCAAGCTCCAGTTATGTGTGGAACTGGAGAGGATCTGGACGCCTCTGAAAACGATTCATCTTCTCCGGTCTCTTCCACCATTGTTGCCAGAATAGAGCCGCAGGAACTCACTACACCATCATTAACTGAGTTCTTCGGATTTTCGCTTCTAAAGGACATAAAGTCTACAAAGGGCTCCTCCAGGATTCTAATCTCGAAAATTTCTGCATCAATTTTTATTTTCTCCAGACAATTCACAGCCTCCCTTGATGCAGTTCTTATTAGAATCCTAACTGCATCAAAACGTTTTCTATTCAAAGTGTTGCAGTCAGTAGTAACAAAAGAGCCCAGATGTGAGACCAATAATTTGAAGAACTCGTCACAATATGCATGTAAAGGGATTGCAACACACTTCAACCACAGGTAACGCTCCCTTGGGACATTCGTAGGGGACCACGGTCTCAACTCTTCAAACCACCTATCAAATGAGTCCTCCATATCCTTCACTAGTTCAGTAAAGTCTTCTCCATCCTCCACCTTAATCAGGACCAATTTGCCACCAAGAGGATAAACCATAATAGTTCTGATACCTTCTAACCATATTTTATCCTGAAGGAGATAGACATGCATCCTTATGCTCATGAGTTACACCAACATAACACTTCTCTGCCAACTCTCTTATTTTTGGTAAAGTTGTGAAGGATTTACCCATCCACTCTTCATCACCTTTGCCCCAAAATATCTTGTGATCATTCATCTGTCGGTTCCACCCTCTTCGTTTCCAACCCTGTATTCCCTTTTGGTTTTGCTGGTCCCTAAACCTCCCATCTTTTTTGGCAACAACCTTGTTCATATTAATATCCTTCCTCTGATTATTTGTACCAGTAGCCCCATTCAACTTTGGAACAAAATTACTTCTCTGTTGCTCTTCATTCTTAGAGTATCGAGGATAGTTAACCCTCAATTTAGAAGAATCAATCCACTACTTCTCCAAATTTTCTATCAGAGCATTGGTGTCTTTCACCTTTGGTCTTTCTGTACGGGACGTAAACATCATGCACCAAACCATATTTCTGGAATATCTCCCTCATTTGCAAGACCGTGATATTCTCTGGAAAATTCTGAAAAACAGCTTCACACTTCTTCCTTCTGACATCTCTTTTCTTATCCTAACAGTCGTCCATTCCCCTTCTTCTTTTTCTTCAGTGTTTTTGCCTCCCACTCTCTCCCTTGATTTTTCTCTCACTCTCTCTCTAGCCATGAGCTCTTTTTACTACAAGAGGTCAAGGGGTCAATTCTCTCTCCTTTTTCATTTTGTGCTATTTAATGATTTAAAACGTTCTACCTTCCCATATTTAATATGACAAAAGTAGAGCTGAATTGAATTGCATACATTGTTCTGGCCATGGTATATAGGATATTTTAAGCATTTACATGTTTTGATGATTTATTTGGCTAATCTCCCTTATGTAATGTATTTTTGGAAACCTGTTTTTAGAAAGTGAGAGAAAAACATCCATTTGGAAAATATGCATTGATTTACATGTTTTCTATCTCCATTCCATTTTGACATCATGTGTTTTACACGTAAGGAGAGATTGAGAGGACAATTTTTTATCCCACATTTTAATTTTTTTTTTGTTGAAAGATATCAAATAGAGGGAGAAGAATTGAATAGAAAAATATACGTGCTTATATGCTTATTGTGATATTTGGTTATATTTTTTAATAATGATTTATCATCATAAAGGGGAAGAATATGGAAACATGGATTTCTCCTATGCGTATTGCATTATGTTTTGATGATTAGAAATCACGTTGTTGTTATATCTACATCCTGCATAGTTTGATTGTGTTTATTTACATTTCCCATTATATATTGTCTCATAGCTTATTGAAGTATTTAGTCTTTGAACTTAGGGGGTCCTTTAAAATTGGTTCTTTTATTAATTTTTTTTTTGTTCTCACACCTTGAACTTTCATCTCTTTTGGAAATAGTCCTTCCATCAGTTAAATGATGACATGATTGATGAAATGTCACGTCACACCAATCAGGTGGTGACACATGCAAGCAGTTGAGTTTTTTTTAAAAAAAAAAAAAAATTAAATTCGTATATTTTTTTCTAAGAAAAAAATGATAAAAGGGATTGAATCCCTATTTTAGTATGTATGGTACAACACAATTTTGTATATTTAGTATTAGACCATTGGTCCAAGTCCGAGGCTATGAATTAATCTTGTTTTATTAATGAGTTAAATGAACAGCGTAACAATATAAACGGTTTGACACTATATCTTAACTCAAAACCTTTAAAGCCTTAAATTCATGAGTCTTTTCACTAATATGTTATTGAACTTACCATATTCTAATCAATGTAGGACTAATTTATTTTATATCTCTCAGCATGATGTCAGCTATGTAATGATTTCCAGTAAGCATAACATAAGCAAGGTTTAAACCGTTTATCTAAAAGTAATGCTATTATTTTATAGGATAGTTTCAATAAGCAAACACGAACAAATTTCATAAATATATTTTTATTTAGGCTTATTAAACATTTTAGTCTCTGAACTTATGTGCTCTTTTGGAATTGATTCTTAAATTTTTTTTTCGATGTTTTGGGTCCCCGAACTTTGTTTAATTTTTGGAAATGGTCCTTTCGTCACTTAAGTGATGATATAGCCGACAACATGTCACGTCATTTTCACAATATCGACGAGTTATGACGTGTTATGTAGAACCACGAGACACTACATGATTTTTTTAATTAAAAAAATAATTTCTTTTAAAATTTAATAAAAGATTCGATTTTTTTTAAAAAAATACAATTTTATTTATTTTTAATAAATTTGAATTTTTTTAATTTAAAAAATTTACGTGGCATCATCTGACACGTTACCCATCAAGGTTGGGAAGGTGACGTGACATACCATCAGTCATATTACCACATAAGTGATATGAAAGGACAATTTCCAAAATTTGAGTATAGTTTAGAGAGTCAAAGCATCGAAAAAAACTTTAAAGACCAATTCCAAAAGAGCACCTAAATTCAGGGACTAAAAACTTAAAAAAGCCTTTTATTTACAGCAGCAGCGGCTAATAAAACATGTCACAATATTTTGTAGTTTCCTCAAGTGACCGCTACTGTGATGAAAAAGTAGCATTGTTACAGATCTTATTGTAGTTTTTCATTCTCTTCTTATACATAAAGATAAGACAACTAGAAGGGACTAAGCTGGTTGTTCAAGTGATCACGATGCAAAGAACTTGTGCATATTCAATTAATCATATTACCCAATATATATATATATATATATATATATATATATATATATATATATGTTCAAGTGATCACGATGCAAAGAACTTGTGCATATTCAATTAATCATATTACCCAATATATATATATATATATATATATATATATATATATATATATATATCAAAAATGTTAATTTTGACAAGAAACATTCAACAAATTTTAATTGGCATATGATTTATTGATGAATTTTTTAAATGTGTGTAGATATAAGTAGAATGCTAGATGTACAAATAACATTATTAAACACAATATATCTTGTTTTTTTTTTTTTCCAGACACTAGCATGTGTTTTAATGCATTTGTTGAGGAGTCAAATATAATATATAGTTATTGAAAAATTTTGGCTTATTTATGGTTTTAGTCCCTAAAAGTCCAACGTGTTTTGGTTTTAGTCCCTAAAAGTTATTTTGACCGGGACTAGTCCTTAAATTTTCAAACATTTTGGTTTTAATCCCTTCCATTAATATAAACATGTTATTTTCTTTATATTCCTGAGACACAAAGTAATATGAACATAATTTATTTTTTTTAATTGTAAGATATTTAACAATTCTCCAAGCTAAGACAATTGGAAATGTGAATATTTGATATTTATTTTCAAAATTACATCTATTAATAGTATTGGAAATGTAAAAAGTGTTGATTAATTAGGGGTGTTTGTGGAAAAAAAATAATTAAAAGTCATTCAAAATTGGTATATGATCTTATAAACAAGGACAAAATAAAAATCTCAAAAGGGTCTTATAGGGTCTTGAACATTAGCATTTGCTTGATATGTTCGAATTTCAGGATGGAAGCTATTGAGATACTTTGATCTTTTCAACGACTGTGATGTTTGATCTTTCATCAAGTGATCGTTCAAACGTTCCAGGTGCCTTCAGTTCCATTACAAGGTATGTTAGAGAACTTCCATTAATACTATGATGTGCCTCGTTCCTAATCTTTGCAAAACATTGAATTTTAATGGCTATGTACTTAATCGCAGTTATCAGAGGTTGAGAGCCCAGATGTTCAATCATTGCTAAATTGATGTAATGTGATTTTTAATAGATTTTAAAAGTCTTTTCTACGCTAGTGTAATTAAAACTGTCTTTGAAACCAATTCAATTTTAAAAACCAAACCAAGCATTATTGGTTTTATATATATGGTTTAGATATGGTTCAGTTTCGGTTTGATTATGCATAACCGGTTATTTTGAACACCCCTACATGAAATATCCTCTTTACATGTTAAATGATAAGTCTATGATAATATTATTCTTAAACTTAGATGTTAAAGATAGATGTTCAAATAACATTATTGTTTTAAAAAGAGTAATGTTACATGTACATCCAGAATGAATTGACATCTTTTTTGTCTTATACGTAAAAACTGTTTTATAGGATAGTGTTATTAGTTAGTTTGAATCAGCAAGCACAATTTCAGAAACATAAAACATTTTTATTTATATAGCAGCAGCCTCTAATAAAAACATGTCACAATATGTTGTAGTTTCCCTTAGTGACCGCTACTACGATTGTTACAGGTCGATCTTATTGTAGTTTTTCCTTCTCTTCTTATACATAAAGATAAGATAACTAGAAGGAACGAAGTTGGTTGTTCAAGTGATCACGATGCAAAGAACTTGTTGTGAGACCCAGCACGTCGTTATCCCCAGCAGGCAACTTTGATTTGAATGACCAAGAAAGGATGTCATGTGTTTCAACATATTTATAATCAGATAGTCCAGTTGTAGCTGAGAAACCAACTCTTACCCACTCAGGAACAGTTGCCTTCAAATCAACAGCAGCAGAGACAATATAACTTGTTTTAACCTTAGGATAAACCAAAGAGGCAACTAAGCTTTTGTAGGTAGGATCATAGGTAACGAGAACGGTGGCTACATACCCATTCCTGAAACCCACTGCTGCAACTTTCTTGGACTTGATGGTGTTGACATCAATTCCAAGATGTGGGGTGTTTTTAGGATCATAGGCTGTGTTATGGAATGTGTCAAACTCAACTGCAACAATTTGGTTTGAGCTATTGTATGTTTCGTCTTTGAAAATACCAAGCAATCCCCCTTTGCCTTGGGGCTGAGTATCAACTGGTGCAATAAAGAAGGCAAGGCCATCAGCGGTTGTGGTTTTATTAGGTGCGTTTACGACAAAGGAAAAGAAAGTGGCAAAGCTTGCCTCATCGTCAGTGCTCTTATCCCAGACTTGGATAGGGGTGGAATACAGAGCACGGCCGAGAGATTGAAAAATTGGGTAGCCACTTTCGTCTACTTTGGTGAGTTGTAGTTTCCCTGTTTCTGTAATAGTAGCATCATCTTGGAGAATTAGATTCTGTTGGTCACGTGAAAATTTGGTGAAGGAAAAGGATTGCTCTTGTGAAGAGTTCACCTTGTTGCTGCTAAGTAGCAAGAGGAACAAAGTTATGGAGATGGTTACAAGAGCAGAGAACGGTTTCAAGGTTTGGAAAGCCATTGCTTTTACTTGGATTGTGTAGTTGAGTCTTGACACACAATGAGGTGATGAGGACTTTCGTTGCTACCTATACATATTTATACTACCACTACTACAGCAAAGTAACTAATTATAATTAACACCTCTTCCTCATTAGTACAAAGTTAAAGGAAAAACAAGGGACAATAGGTGGTGGTATAAATGAAAAGCAAAATGAAAAGTGGATACTTGATATTACGAGGTGTCATCTATTATTAAGTCACTCATACAAATATATTTTATAGGTAAAATGAGATGAGGGATTTCGATATAGCATCCCGTGATTAGATTTTTATTTTTATTTCATTGCAAACTGAAGGAAAAACAATAGATTTTATTGAACCTCCATTTTAAAGTTCTCGAGAGGAATAAAACCTTAACACGGGATCCCTTCGAACTGGATTAGTCTCCCAGTAAACCGGATACTAGGGTGCAAACCAAAAAAAGTTCTCAACTCTTAAAATTGATAATAAACAATTTTTTTTTATTTGCTCGAGACATTACTACTTTACACAATTCTAAGCGTATATATATTTTTTTTTACTTAATTAATAATGCTATTCTTATATTACCTATTTTGGAAATATATGATGTGTAGAAAAAAAATAAAAGAAAATAGAGAAAGAAAACTGGCTGGTGGTGAAAGGAGAAATAAAAAAATAAAAATAAAAGTATAAAAGAAAATATAAAAATTATAAAACGTTATTTTTATTCATTTCCAAGAAGAAGGTTTCGGGACTTTTATTTTGGACCCATATATTCTGAATTATCAGCATGAAGGTTTCTGGGCCATTACTTTTGACCCATATACTCTGAATTATGAGCACGTGATTCACACAAACTGAAGCAAAATTATTAGGTTGGTTCTTAAGTTATTTTTATATATTATAAATGAGTTTTTTAATTTTTTTAAATAAGTTTTGTAAATTATTGTTATACAACAAATCAGTTTTTTCTGTTAAGTGATACGTGACACAATAAATTTTTTTAAAAAAATTATTAAACCATTTTTTTAAGAGATAATAGTTGATGCATTCATGGTGCAAAACTTTTTTACGTGCATCATCCATTATTCACGTGTTTATTGTTATTAACTTTTAATTAAAAGTAATACAAATGATGTACTGACACTATTAAAAATTATACATCGTCAGTGCACACTGATTAAATTTTTTTTAACATGTGTCATCATTAGTTAATTGACATGTATTACTCGGCAATGAATATAATGATTGAATGAGAGACCTTGGTGCTTAGCAGGAGGGGCTGAAATCCCTTTGTTACTTTTGCCTTTAATGACAGATTGACAGTGCAAGCCCTTGCGTAGCTCTTTGATTTTTATAGGCCAACTAACAACATATAGTGGCAAGCAACTTTCTGGGATATGGATTAGACCTTGTTTGGTAAGATATAACTTATTCATAACTACTTGTACAAATTAAAACTCTAATAGTCCATTGGAGATATAACTATTATTGCCATTGAACATGTTTTTATAAAACAAAAAAAATTATTATAATAATTGCGATAGCATCTATTATTTCATTCTGTGTTCATCACCAAGTGATACTCATGCACATTATTGGTTGATTAATTTAAAAAATTTAAAGATAAAATGAAAAATTATATTTTACTACCAATACAAATGAGTGACAAATAGTTATGACATGCACAATGGAATAAAGATGTTCTACCTAAATAATATAATTAGAGAAAATCAGCAGATATTTTCTCCATTCAATTTAAATATACACTTATATCAATACTACATACCTTTACCCCTAAATAATAATAGTTCTTAAAAAACATCAAAAATAATGAAATGGAGTTTTTTTAAACACAAGGAAAAAGTGGTATTTCTTTTAAAGTAAAGGAATATTAATCCAACACAAGGTTTAAATACACATGAAACCCACTTTCTATGAAGTGTTTAAATATAAGTATACAATCATGTGCTAAAAGAGATCAAAACCAAGAAAAAGTGGTACCAATGTGGGGTTGGTCAAGTGGTAGCTCATTTGGTCCCTTAATCAACTGGTCTCGAGTTCGAGTCTTGGGTATGGAGCAACCCCCGCTGGGAGATCCCTACCGCTTAGTGCGAGCTCAGTTGGGTCCGACCGGATGAATCAGATTCTGGGTAAATCAGATCCTGGTACCGGTTGGTGTACACCAAAAAAAAAAAGCGGTACAAACGAATCTACAAGATGAGAATGTGAAGCGATAGTTACACCACAAAGACAACCAGTGACGGATCCAGAAATTTTTAGATGTGGGGGCAACACATATATAAATATAAAAGATTACAATTAAATTTCATCTGTTCTTACATTAGGTCACATTAAATTTTTTAGGAGGTATTTGATTTTTTCACTAAATTATTCGTATTAAATGACTGTTGTGATTAACTAAGTTCAATTTATCATAAAAAAAAAGTAATGCAAGTAAAATAAGTAAAAGTGATAAATAAAAAAAATAAATAAAAAATAAGTAAAAGTGAAAAATTGATTGATATCTTTTTGTTAAAAAAGAGTGAACTGCTTATCTTAATTCGTGTGTTTTTGGTTAAGTGTGACTTATAAATATTAACGAAGAGAGTAATATACTGCTTATAAAACAATATAAAATATTATTAAGAAAAAACATATTAATTTCTAGTGTCATCAAATAGATACTCAATCTTTACAAAAATGTAAATCATATATTAATAATAATAATAACATTGTGCAACAACAATACAATTTCAAAATAGAAAAATATTCAATCCAAAATTAGTTTTGTAATTATTCTATTAATAATATATGCATTTATTTATATATATAAGTTTAGTAATAATTAAATTAAAAAATTTTGTGGGGGCACGTGCCCCCACTTGTATATATGTGGCTCCGTCCCTGAAAACAACAAACTACCAATCATCAACAAAACATGTCAAAACATTACTATGATCTCTACCTCCTTAAAAATTTTGATAAGAAAAACCAAAAAAAAATCCTAAGGAATAAAAAATAGTATAGCAAATCGTCTAACAAACACAACCATCAGCATGTCACCTACAATTACTCTTATAAAACACCTTTGTTAATCTCGATTGTTCAAAATGATGTCTCTCTTGGGTACACCGTACACATAACTATGGGTAAAGCGATGAAATCAATCATTTTACATGTTTCTTTTAGAAAGGGAGACACATTTCTTATATGGGACCTATGTATTCTAGTTTTTCCTTTGCTTCATCTTTTCTCACCATAAGGGAAAAGCAAATAATATCTCCCTTTTTTTTCGTTAAGTTTAAATTTTATCTTTTATCTTATTTTGAATATGAATTTTTGTCCTTTTTAAAATGATTTTTGGTCCCTTCTTTTTTAGTTTTCTGAGTTATTTCAATATTTTTTTAATAAAGATTCAATTCGATCCTTTATTTAACAAATGACTCATTTGCTTTCTTTATTGTTTTTAAAAGATTCAATAATTTAAACCAACATGGGTTGAGACAAGTGGTAAGCGGCTCGGTCTCGCTTAAGCAAGGTCTCGGGTTCGATTCCTTGTGGATGCATAAAATTCATGTTGGGAGACTCACCTGCCATAGTCAGTCACGCCAGCCGGGTCGGATTTGGATGTACCTAAGTAGTACTTGGGGAACTGGATAGGCAACCAAAAAAAAAAAAAAGCTTCAATAATTTCATCCCTGAAAAGTAAAAGATTCAATAATTTCGTCAATTATTTTCATTAAAAAGTCTTTCCTCAATTATTTTCATTAAAAAGTTTTATTTTGAGTATTAATTTTGTAAAGTTTAGTTTTCATGATGAAATTCAAATTAAGTAGTAGGAAAATAAGATTATATATTCCTATAAAAAAACACAAATTTATTGGAAATATGTATGATTAACAATAATATCCCAACATCGGGTTTGATTAATGGAATAACTAAATTGAAACTTTTTGAAAAAAAATAATGCACTAAAAAGAAATTGAAAAATGATAAAGAATAAAAATGTATTTTCAAAATATAATAAAAGATCGTAAAAAAAATAAAAGACAAAAAAGCATTATTAGTCCCTTTTTCCTCATTTATTTTATCCTCTTATTTTCATTTATTCCAAACAAATCGTCGGGGTTTAGGGCCCAACTACTCTAGACCCATTGTTACTCTAAAATGTTAATTATTACTTTTCTGATTTTATTTATAAGTCATATTTTATAAATTTTTTGTTGTCTTATTTATAAATTATTTTATATTTTTTAGGAGGTATTTATTATTTTTTTCCTTTTATTTTTCTTTTATTCATTAATGTCAAACAATATATTTTGAAATTTCTGATGCTTAATAATAATAATATACTTTAGCTTATAAAAAAAAATCCATGTAACTTAATATCAAAAATATTATTTTGATTAGCAACATTCATAAAACTTTTAGTTTTCCTTTGATTTTTTAATGATTTTTTTTAATTTTGATGCGTCTATAAATAAATAGAATGATAAATGTATAAATAACATTAGTTTTCTTTTTACAAATGCTACCATAATGCATTTGTTTAAGTTGCAAAATATAGTTAAAAATTATTTTTAAAAAAATTAAATTATATTCCCAAAACACGGAAGTAGTATGAACATATAATTTTTTTTAATTTTAGGTTATTTAAGGATTGTTTTACTAGACATTTTTTTCTATTTCATGTGACTTAAGAAAAATTTCACTCCGATCATGTATCTCTTAAAATATTTCATCTAATAGTCCTAAAAAAATAATTACTCTTATTAGTTAATTTCGGTTATTTTTACAAAATTGCTAATTAAAATTTGGGGCGTGACTATTATTAAATCACTCACAATTTTTTTTTTATAAGCAAAATAAGATGAGGGAGTCCATTGCTATCTATTCATGTTTATAAAGAAAGTAGCACTTTATCAAGGCTTAGATGGTCCAGTGGTAAAGCCCACCGAATAATAGAAACTGGCCAAAACAATATTCTTGATTTGATTTCTAGCCATGCAAAGTGAGATTTAATTATGCTTGAAGGGACGATCAAGAGTTTCATATATTGGTAGATTAATCGAGGCACATAAATAAACCTATAATACCGCTTAACCTCCTGCTACAAAATTGTAGGAGGTTGGAGTTTTTTGCCTTAAATATGACTGTACGACAATTTGGTTTGGTGTTGATTTATGATTTATGTTTGGTGTTGTTTTATGTACAGTAGATGTCTTGGGGTGTGTTTTATGCAATTAGAAGTTGTTATAATGATACAGGGGCTGAGTTAATTTTGGGGTGAATACTGGTTAGTTGTCTCTGCTGTATTAATTTGTCGGGGGGGTGTTTTTTTTAGGCTTAATTATGTCACAAGTTTCTAAAGTTTGGGGTACTTTTGCCAGATATTCTTATATTTATTTTAATGTTATTGCTGGGAATACTATTGTCAGGAATGTAGAAAGATATGTTTGGTTATCATTTATGATTTTTTGGTATATTCCCGGGAATTTGTAGCATAATTATCAAAATACCCTTACTATAAATTAGAAAGTAGAATAGGCAGTTATTAAAAAGCGGTGTGGGCATTTTGGTAATTTTACAACTAAATACCCGGGAATATTATATTCCCAACCTTAAAGGTGGGAATAAAAAGTGGTTAAATTATGTGCATTTTATATACCTGAAAATGTTTGTTTCCTAGGAATGTTTCTTTGAAACCATAAACAAACGTGAGTATAATTTATAACCACCTCTCATTCCCAGGAATAATTTAGGATTACTTGAAACAAACACACAATCAAATGCAGGAGGTTGGTCATGTGGTGCCGCGTGACGTCACACGGGCAAAGACGACATCTCTCTTCAATTCTTTTTTATTTAACAAAAAATATAAAAATATTAAGTTTTTAATTTTTTAAATTAAAAAAAAAGATATTCTCCCACGGGGCACCAGGTGTTTAACCTCCTGCGTCTGATCATGATTCCGATGTTACGTGTCAGCAAAATTGGCTAAAATATGTAACTTCGAGGAGTCAGACATTAAAAAAAAAATAAAGGTATATATCTGACAAAAGTACCCCAAACATCAGGGCTTGTGACATAATTAAGCCTTTTTTTTACTACTATGTACCAAACTTTTCTGCATTTTCATTTTGTTTACATCTGTTAGGGTGAATACTTGTTTTCTCTGCTGTATTAAATTGAAAGAAGCGAGCAGGGGCACTGTCGAACGTGCAGTGTATCACAACATCACCACCTCACTTCTTCCCCTTTTCTCTCAATGGATCACCTACTATTGCTTGAAAAATTGGGAATCATCATATTGAGAAAGATTTACTGAATCTTGGTGCAAGTGTTACTTTATTGACTTACTATGTTTATCTTCAATTGGGTCAAAGGGAGTTGAAATCAACTAGGATAAATCTTTAACTTGCTTATAGATCCAATAAGTATTCTAGGAGTGTTTTTAACGATGTTTCGATAAAAATTAAGAATTTCTATTTTCATATTGATTTTGTTATTCTTAACACTTAGCCTATTTGTAATCCCTGTTCTTCTAAGCATAACATTTTAGGTCGCTCATTCTCAACTATATCTAATGCATTGATTAATTTTAGGAGGATGGTGTGATGAAATTATCATTTGAGAAAATGATTAAGCATAATTAATCATATAATAAGGGTAATAAAGTAGGTTTTTATTCAAATTGTTACATTGTCAAAAAAGAAACAATGATAGTATAGTTAGGTTCATTGGACATGGAGTCAACAATTTCTCCATGGTTCTTAGATGAAATATCCTCTTTGCTTGTTAAATGATTAGTTTCTAAAGAAAATGATGTTTGGATGTCATCATAATAGGTTCACTCATATTAACATGAATTCTCTAAATAAATTGATTTCTAAAGACCTAGTAATGGGATGGGTAAGCTCAAATTTGAAAAAGTTGAATATTGTGTTCCTTTCGGAAAATGCAAGAAAACTAAAACTTCCTTTAAACCAATGAATGAGGTTTCAAGTGTAAGTGCCAAAATGGTTACGAACATTAGTTTCTTTAAAAGCAATATATTTTGAAGTTTTGACGATAATAACAAAAATAAAGATCTAAAAAATGTAGTGATGTGACAAGCAAAGTTTTTTTAAAGAAACAAGCTCATGCATTCATCTAGGAAAACACTGCAAGGCAAGATATTTTTATAGCTCATATTAAGTTTTAAAAGTACTACCAATTGGGCTTGATTCAGTTGGTGTAAGACCCTAACTGAAATTCTGGGAATGAGACAAGGGTGCTAGTAGCCCCGGGTTCGATTCCCACTAAAAACATCCCGCTGGGAGAGCCAGCCACGTGGCTCGCTCCAGATTAGTCTCAAGGGCTCCCTGGTATTAAGGGTGCTCTTGGAAATACCGGTGGTTCCGCAAGGAATTCGGACAAAAAAAAAGTACTAGGACACGGAGAAAAAAAGCAAAAATCATTTTAATAAGTGCTTTTCAGTAATTAAAGATTGAACAAATATTCTTAAACATTGTCTTCGCTATCTGGATTGTAAAAATATGTTTTATGAATATCTGCATGAATTAATCGATTATTTTGATATGTGAATTGATTACTTTGTTACATCCTACAAAATCCAGAAAGCAATGAATCGATTACTGAAGGAAGTATAATCCATTACTTTTTTTCAAAAGTAACTGATTATTATTTGGAAGAATCGATTACTTTGTTACATCATACAAAACCCAAAAAGCAATGAATCAACTAATGTTTGTCTGTTTCATAGGTAATCGATTACTTTTTTGATAAATCAGAATAACAATTCTGAATCAATTGTATTAATTATTTGAATTATTTTTTATTTTATTTGATCGATTTTCTCAATAAAAACGTGCCAATCAAATTGAAAATCACTCACTCATTCTCTTTTCAAAAAAAAAAAAACTCTCTTTTTCACTTTATAATCCTAGTTTTTGGAAACCTAATTAGATGAACACCTTCTTCTTCTTGAGTGACATAATATACCATTGCAATAGAACTTCAAGTTTTTTTATTCGCAGTATCTAGAGTGTTTTAATTGTATATATTAATCTTATTTTTTCCAAAAGTATCCCGTAGTGGTTAAGGAGAGGCATCCCTGATGAGAAGGTGTAGCATCTTTATTGTAATAGTGTGATGCACCCTATTGTGTGATTGAGGTCCCTTACAAAAGGTCGAACAAAGTAGCTTACGGAGTGATCTGGGTTGTATTGGTGTTCAAAACTTCAATTGGTCAATAACATCAAATTCGAAGCACGTTGCTGAGGGATTGGACGTAAGCCTCACCGGTACCTATACGTGAACACGGGGCTCACCGGGGAGGCTGAACTAGGAAAAAAAACCTCGGTTTGCATTTTCTCTATCTCTTAACTCTTTTATTTTCTGTTTTGATTATTTTTGCTCTTATTATCATTTCCACGTAACTTTCAATATTTTCTATATTAACAAAATTATCGCGTGTTCGCTTAATCCAATCCTAGATTATTTTTTAAGTTTCCATTCATTCTTATAATTTCCAATAAAATTAATAAAACTCAATTCACCCTTCTCGAGTTTGAGGCCAATTCCAACATGGTTTTGATTGATAACACTACCTATCATGTACTATTTGCACTAAGCAAGTGACCCTCTAAGATTACTTTTTTTCCATACACAAAAATCGGAAATCGAACTCATAACCACTTTGTAAATGAATACAAATCAACACCAATGTCCACTTATTTTTTTTAGTACATAGTCATTTAATATTGTGATAAGTTTTTTTCGAGAAGCTTGTAATATTAAAAGATGAAAAAGTAAATTTAATATAAAAATAGTTTGATTTTGGCTTAAATATATTTTTGTCATTCGAAATGTATTTGTGTTTTGATTTTAGTCCATAAACTTTTTTCTTTTGTTTTTGTTTTATTGTTTTTAGAGATTTTGGTTTTAGTTTCTGTCAATGACGTGTCAACACCACAATTAGTCACTTCACCAATTAATATGAAACATGTCACGCTCAGGCCCGACCCAGGACAGGAGAAATAGGATCGACCATCCTAGGTTCAAAAATTTTAGGGGTCCAAATTATTATTATTTTTTTTATGAAGAGGAATATTGTTATATAGATATATTTATTGTAATAAAAAGAAAAATATGCCATGTGGTTTAGTGGCTTCCATTTGGCTAATTAAATATATTAGTAGGAGGTCAAGGGGTCATTTTTTTTTTGAAGAGAAAAAAAAAGACATTATTTAAAAAGGACAACCAAGCATCAAAGTACAAAACAATGGCTCCACCTTCTATGAAGGGTTTGCCAAAGAGTACCCTATCATGTGCTCAAAGATGCCCACCAAACAATTACATGAGTGCACTTCACACTTTCGTGAAGTTAATACAACAAAATAAAGTTGTTTAAAGGCATACAAATGTATCCCCTGTCTCAACTACGCAACCGTACTAAAGAAATTTACCCAATCACCCACCTCTCCTGTTAAGAGCCCTACTTCCTTAAAAACCTTGATTTGATAAAAACCCAAAGGAAAAAAAATCAAAACAAGGGAAAAAGAGTGTAGCAACTCTGTAACATGATAATAATATAATAATAACATAATAAACGACCATAATCAGACCAATTAAATAGGACACATACATCAGTCACCATATGAAATTGTTAAGCCCCCCCCCCCAAAAAAAAAAAAATGCACCCACTTCATGCTTTCATCTTGATTGCCTCCACCATTTCAATAAAATCCAATTCTTCACCTTGAAACAGCATTTTATTTCTCTGTAGCCAAACCATCCAAATGACAACACACCACACGGTCACCCCTTTCATTTTTGCTTTTTTACCCTTCCAACTATTTTTGAAACGTATGAACATTGAAGCAGCAGCGTCATCTCCCGCAGTGTTTGATACTTGTATCCACCTGCAAATTTCCAACCAAAATTTTCCAATGACAGCACAAGTAAAAAATAAATGTGAAGCATTTTCCTCCTCCTCTTTGCATAAAACACAGTCAGTATTTACTAACACCCCTCTCTCTTTACTTTACAAAATTCAGCTTTGTTGGAAGTTTATCTATCCCACATCATCAATCGCCAGATAAATGCTTGCACTTTAGATGGTGTCTTCACTTTCCAAATCTGTTGCAAAGCCTCCACCACCTCCTGTCCTGACAGCATAGTACTTGAATATAATTTTTGCAATAGAAACGAGTACACTGTTTAAACAGAAAAAATTCCTCCATTTCCAAGACCCCAACACAACTGATCATCCTCTGTTTAAACAGAAAAAATTCCTCCATTTCCAAGACCCCAACACAACTGATCATCCTCGGTAGAATGTAACATGCAGTCCCTTAAAATATTATTAAGCTCCTCCAATTGTACCATTTTCCCGTCATACAATCTTCGTCTCCATTGTAGATTCCAATTCCCATCCTGAGTTGATTGATGGTAAATTTCTTTTACCGAACACTCCTTGACATTTGAGATTAAATAAAGAGTTGGAAAAAGTTCTTTGAAAGAGAGACTCCCAAACCAAATGTCCTCCCAAAATCTAACAGAATTCCCGCTTCTAATATTTCTGGAAATACAATGTTCAAACCACTTCCCCAACATTACTCCCTAACTGTAAGCAACAAATATCCCTCCACCTTTGAGAACCCCCTCTCACTCTTCCTACTGTTCCTAATTTAAGGAAATCCAGACAACCATATTTACTTTATATTATTTCCTGCAAAAAACCCCCTCTTCTTTAATTAATCTCCAATGCCACTTACTTAACAAAGCTTTGTTGAAGACCATTAAATTTTTAATTCCTAACCCCCCATTTTGTCGACAGGCCTCATCCCATTTCACCCAACATATTTTCCTCCTATCCTCATTTCCGCCCCACAAAAAAATTCCTTTGCAACTTAACCAGGATATCATTCACTCTCTTTGGGAGAGAAAAAAATGACAAAAAATAAATAGGAATACTTGACAGCACAGAATTTATAAGAGTGATGCGTGCCCCCAAGAGATAGATGTTTAGATTTACATGACGACAATCTCTTTTGAAAGATATGAATCAACTTAGACCAGCAATCAACAGATCTAGCATTTGCAGAAATTGAATTTGGAATTCCTAGATAAGAGAAAGGGAACTCACCAATTTTACAATGCAGCAGAGAAGAAGCTTCCAACATACAAGATCACGACACATTAATTCCAAAGTTACTGCTTTTATGAAAATTAATTTTTAGCCCAGAATCAAGTTCAAATCCCCTCAAGATCGCCTTAATCGTCAGAAAATTCTATATAGTAGCCTCCCCTATTAGAACTGTATCATCAGCATATTGCAACATCGCCACCGGGACTGCATTCCTACCATCCTGATAGGGTGAAAACAATTTTTTTCCAACCGCCTCCTTTATCATTCATGCTAAACCTTCTGCAACCAAAAGAAACGGGAAGGGAGCTAAAGGATCTCCCTTTTTTAATCCCTTTTAATATGAATTTCATCTATTGGACTGCCATTTACAAGAATTAACATACTGCCTGCGAAAACACATGCTCTCATCCAAACTATCCACCGCTCTTCCAGCCCTACCATTCTCATCATATATTCAAGGAAAGCCCAGCTTACAGAATCATATGCCTTTTTGAAATCTAATTTAAGAATGAAACAAGATTTCTTTTTGCGTTTTGCATCATCAATAACTTCGTTTAGAATCACCACTCCATCCATAATTTGCCTCCGGGGTAAGAATGCAGATTGAGAAACAGATATAACTTCATGCAGCACCCCTTTAAGACGGTTTGCTAACATTTTCGCCAGTAACTTATACATACTGCCAAGTAATGAAATTGGTCTAAATTGAGAAATAGTTTGAGGAGAATTCACCTTCGGAATTAAAGTGATGAAGTAAGACAGCATCCCCTTTGGCAATTTCCCTGCTGAGAAGAATTCTGTCACCATGCTCCAAACATCATGCTTTATGAAACTCCAACTCTTTTTAATAAAATTGAAGTTAAATCCATCGGGCCTGGGAGCTTTGTTTCCATCACACTCTGATATAGTTTCTTCAATTTCTTCCATAGAGAAAGGGGATATAATTTTTAGAGCAGAGTCCCTACACAAAGAAGAAAAGATCACACCATCCAGCTCTGGTCTGTTAACCAATTTTTCCTCCACCCAATCAGAAAAGAAGTTCTTCACTGCTGACCGCAATTTACACACTTCCTCAACCCAGTCATTACCTATCCTTATTGCCTTCATTTCATTAGATCTTTTCCTTTGATTAATTGCTGCATGAAAAAAACTAGTATTTACATCACCCTCTTTAAGCCATTGAATTCTGGATCTTTGCCTCAAAAGACTATCCTTAGTTTCTGCCAAATTCCAAAGCTCCGACACTTTATTTCTTCTCAAAATCATTTCATCCTCCTCCAATCGACAATTTTATGCTTTATTTTCTATAGCCCTAATTTCTGTTTTCAGCACCCCAATACGAAAATCTACATTCCCATATACGTCCCTATTCCATTTCTTGACTGTTTGCTTGACAACTTTCAATTTACTCTGTATCTGATATGCTGCCCAGCTATTTACCTGAGTTTCATGCCAGCATTTTTCAACTAAAGGGAGGAAATTAGGATCACGAAGCCAATAGTTGTTAAATTGAAATGGCTTCGGACCCCAATCCCTTAGTTTACCACATCGCAACACTACTGTACAGTTATCAGAATAATCATTTGGAAGCACCCATTCAGATGGCCCATTGAAATAGTCAATCCATTTATCACAGATTCTTCACAGACCAAGAATCTATCCAATTTGCTCATAGAGATGCAATTATAATTCATCCATGTGAACTTTCTGCCATATGAATTCACCTCTGAGACCTCCAATTTATGAATGAAATCGTTAAATTCCATTATTTCAGATATATTACCTCCAACACCTCCAACCCCTTTCCTTTCCCCAACCTTCCTAACAGTATTAAAATCACCAAAGAAGCACCATTTATCTCCCCCTAATCTAATTTTAACTTCACATATTTCCTCCCACATAAGCCTCTTCTGGTTAATGTCACAAGAGCTATACCATAGTTACACGGTATGCGGTACGATTTGGTTCGCGGTACGGGTTCGGGTACGCGGTACAGTAATTGATTAAAAGTGCGGTACGGAGGGGGTAGACTTAATCGGTTCGCTATTTCGAGACGTGGTATGTTTAAAATTTATGTTCGGTTCGTTCTTTGTATAATTGTATATTTGTTTTATAGAGTATAAAAATTCTAATTTTGCTACTTGAATTTAGAAAGAAAATATCACAATATCTCCTCAAATTTATATTAGATCCAAAATTAGATCAACTTAAACTTAGAATTCGGAAAGGCAATTTATTTTCAGCCTTAAATAATTTTGATAATAGCAATTTCCCAATTCTCAATACATGCATTATTAATACGTTATTAAACTTTTTTGTTGGCCCAATAAGGCAATATTTGATTGATATTCCCCATATGCCTTTCCAACCCATCTTCCTTGGACTCCTTCTTTGTACATACTTCAGAGTTCCTTGGTTCCTTGGCAGACAACTTCTGTCTCTTCTCCTTCTTCGTACAGGACTTCAAGTTTCAGGTTTCCAACACCAAAAAGCATAAACACAGTGCAGACAAACCAAAGCCAGAATCTCAAAAACACGAACTATTCAATATTGGCCTTCTCATCCTCATCTCCTACTCTCCCTTGACCTTCTCTTTCAACCGCATCGCAGCCGCCGCCGGTTCCTTTTCTTCCTCCCCGTCCAGATTGCGGTTCAAGGATGTTGATGAACCAGTTCGCGTCGCGTTATGAACTAGAACGAAAACGTCCCGCGAACCGGGACGAATGAATCAGTTCATGGTTCGGAAGCAATTTCTCCGAACCGTGTAACAGTGAGCTATACACATTGACCAAAAACAGAGACTCATTTTTTTCATCTATAATGTTCACCCCCAGAAAGCCCTTTCCACGAAAATCATAGTTCAATTTGAACTTATCACAATTCCATAGATTAATAATGCCACCAGCTCTACCTTGAGAAGATTCAAACACCCACTCACAATTAACACCACCCCACAGTGAATGAAAAATTTGATTATTTACCTCACCAATTTTTGTTTCTTGAACACCCATAAAATCAATTTTCTCCTCCCTTATATGTTCTCTAATTTTTCTTTTCTTCAAACCACCTCCCAACCCTCTAATATTCAAGGATGCTATATTCATTGAGCACCATTTTCTCTCTCCCCAACCAAGATGTCTCTCTCTTCTAACCTTGCAAAAAGCTCCACCGCTTCTTCTATAGATTGATCCACAGTAAGACCCGTTTGAGAAGCTAAATTCAACAATTTTTCTGCTTCACCGCTACCTTTTTTGCCCAAAAACGGATATTACCAGTTGCCACCCCTGAATCTGAAGGAAGTTGTCCTGAAGAAATTGATTTTTCCACCCTCTGTTTCTTGCTTCTTTTACGTTTCTGATGAGACAAAGAAAGCAAAAGAGGCTTCATTCCCACTGTAGCAATTGATTTCACTTTGCGAGCCTTCTTTTTTCTTTTCTGCTGATCCAAATCTTGAACAAAAGCATCATTATTTGCTATTGGGCCATCAAGCCCAACTCGTGAGCCATGACCACCCTCATCCATATCACGTGATTGTTTAGGTTGATCAGATGCTCCTGATATTTGAAAACCAACTGATTGGGGTCTAATATGTGATGTTTTTGTACCTTTTTTGTCTCCCTTTTACATAGTAAGTGGCTTGTTTTTTTGAGTAAATTGGAATAAAACAATGGAATTTTGTCATTATAAGATTTCTGGAACCTTTTGATGTGTTTGGTGTGTTTTCAGGTATTTAAACTCTTAAAACAGTGATTTTTGCAAAGGAATGAAGAAGGAGAGCTTGGTACTTGAATTGGGAAAAAAATGAAGAAAAGTTGAAGGTGGCACCCAGGCTCGGCTCCCACGCGCCCCAGTGCGGGCTGGGGGTCAACTGGCCAATAATGGGGTGCATTTGGTTGATTTTTCCAGAAAGCTGCATGCCCAGGCGCAGGAGTTTCACGCCTGGGCGCGCAAAATGCGAGAAAGTGACACTGTTCGCTGTTTTGATCATAACTTGAGCTACGCTTATCCAAATGAAGCGATCTGGGTATCATTTTAAAGCTAACGAAAATATCTACAACTTTGCCTTGCTCAAATTCGTCCATCTTGGTGGTCAAAATTAGTGCCGAAGTTGCTGTCAGACATAAATACGGGATTCTAGAAGGATTTTGATGATGAATTCTATTTGTAAATAAGATTCTTATGGATTAGTTTATTCTAATAGGATCTTATCATATTATATTCAGATTTAGGATTAGTTTTATTAAAATAAAAATCTTATCACATTAGATTGAAAATTAGGTTAGTCTTTATCTATATAATAATAGGATTAGGATTCATTCCCGAAGGAGAGACACTCATACAACTCCATAGAATAATAGTAGATTAGGATTTGAGACTTGGAGAAGGAATAAGGATTGAAGGTTTTTGTGAAGAACACGGAGTTAGCTCAAGGATTCATGGTAATTATTTTTATCAAATTTATTGTGTTTTCTTTTGTAAGTATGAACTAATTCCATCCTTGGGTTGTAGGAGTAGATGTACGGAACCTTTTCAATAATTTCTAGTAATAAATTAATCTTGTTTTTCGTTATTGAATTTTGTGTTTGATTGTTCTTATTTGTTCCTCATGAAAGAAGCTGTTTCATGACTTTTGAAAATCCTTTATGAATAGACATATATATGAATTTAGGATTTAGTCATTAATCAAACAACTCAATTGCATAGGCACAGACATGTTTTCTATGAATTGGGTAATTTTATAAAAAGAGGTTTTGACTGAACTTAATGAAAGGGTTAGGTTTTAAGGCTCCCTTGAGACATCATTGGGAGATTAATCTAAACACGCTAAGACATTAGGTGTTATCTAATTTTGCAAAACCAATTCGGAATTCAAGGAAAATAAATTAATTTGTTATAGAATATTTAGGAACCTGCATCGAAACTACGTCCCGCCTTCCCTTGTCAAAGAGTCATTTATTTTAATTTCTATTTTTATTTACAAATTCATAAATCCTTTGTCTCGTTCACTAAGTAATATTAATTAGGTGGAATTAATTAAACTGTCACTCCCTCGGGTACGATACTCGGACTTCATTGTCTATATTACTTGTACGATTCGATGCACTTGCTGGAATCTCCCAACACCAACCAACTCCTTCCTTTGTAAATGTTGAGAATTATTCTCCACATTAATAGGAGATTCATCAATAACCGTAGCATTATTATCAATTGGCATCTTTCCCAGATTTTCTTTTAATAATTCCTCCTCATTAATTTTCTCACTCCAATCATCCTCTGAAAAATACTCATCTCTAGTCCCCATATGTTGAAACTCGTTACCCTCTGAAAAGCGTCCAGATCCTCTCCAGTTCCACACATAACTGGAGCTTGCCATTCCATGCAAGGAGATCGTGACACGTGGCATCCAAGGAGATCAATGGCTCAGATTAAAAAATGAGAAGAAATTATATTTTAATAAAATATCCAAAATTAAAATGCCAAATCCCTAGTTCCCAATTCATACCTCTTCATTTCCAACTCTGTATCGCTGCTTGGTCTTTGGGCACTGCTGTGGTCTTTGGTGTCGGCCTCCTCGCGCCGCCGTAGCCTCGTCGCACGGCCTCCTCATGCCGCCACAACCGTCGCGAGGCCTTCTCAACCCACCACAACCCGTCGCACGGCCTCCTCACACCACCACAATCGTCGCGTGGCCTCCCCCTCAGACCACCACAACTCGTCGCTTGGCCTCCTCACACCACCATAACTGTCGCTTGGCCTCCTCACACCATCACAACCCGCCGCCATGGCCCTGTCGCACCGCCTCCTTGAGCCACCACAGCCTCACGTCGCGCGGCCTCCTCACACCGCCACAGCCCTTTCTGGTTCCAAGTTTCTGATTTTGAATGGAAAGAAAGATTCAGGTAGATAATTGAAAGCAGTTTGAAGTTGTAGTTTAGCTTATTTATACTTGCATACTGTATAATTGTATCAAAAAAATCCTGGAAACTCAAATATATACTTTGAATTGATGTTAGTTTTCATGATGTTACTTACTACTGTGAATAATCTGATTGGGCAATTAGTGAGGAAAGATTTACTTGACAAATAAATAGGGATGCTGCTATTGCTGCGGTTGTTTGCTGCTGTTGCTGTGAAGTCTAACCTCATATTTAACACTTTTGTTTTGTTTGTGTTTTTGATGCAGGTATAGAAAAAGAACCAAAAACAAGTGAGGAGAAAGAAACAATTGTTGTTATTTTTTTGTTGTTGTTATCCTTGTTTGTGTGCTATTGCTATAGTTGTTTTTCTGGCTTCTGGTGTTGCTTAAAGAAAACAAAGACCAAAGAAGAATTGTTGAAGCAAGTTGATACCAAGATGTGTTAGATAGTCTTATCACAATAGTGTAGTGACTTATTTGTGTAAAATAAGGGATAAGCATGATTTAGTGTATGTTATGCTAGTTGGCAAAAAAATTGTATAGATCTTTGATGTATTTCTATAAAAATTGTTCTCCTCATTTGTACAAAACTTTGACATATTGCAATAAAATTTCTATTTCAAGAATCAATCCTTTTTTGTTTTTAATTTCTACTCAAGTTATGCAAGTGCACAATAAAGTTTAATAAAAAGCTGTTGTTTTCCTGTCTTGTGATCCTATGAAGCAAGTTTTGTTGCAAAATAAAAGCTGTTATAAGAGCTGTCATTGTAGCATAGAAGCAAAATAAAAGCTGTCATAAGAGCTGGTACAGAAACATTACATAAGAGCTGCCATGCTAGCAAAATAAAGTGCTATCAAAACAATAACACTGTACCAGTAACAACAATGTGTATCTTTAATAAATCCACCTCTACAGCATCTAATTAAAACTAAAATCAGTCTTCCACATTACCAAATAGTGATTCACATAATTGTAGCAAAACAAAAATGCACAAACCCCTTTACATCCATTAAAATTAAATGTGTCCACTATATTAGTAGATATATGCCCAAAAAAAATCTATATCCCAAAAAAATGGTCATTATGTCCAAAAGTTGTGCAACCCTGAGACACTATTTCTCAACTTGTCTTGCAATTTGACTTGAAATCAAATCTTGGCTTCCACCCCCCACATTGGCTTGCATTCAGAACTAGATTATTTGAAGATTGAGAAATTGAATTGTAGTGTAATTGGTCCTGTATATTATCAAGAAACATAAATAATCTAATTACATAAATGATAAGATAAAAATTATTTACTTCATATAAATGAATTTTGTATACCGTTAATAATTGAGTAAAAGTTTGACTTGTATTGTGGGTTTGAAAATCATCACTTGAATCTATAGACTGAATCATAGGAGCTTCATGTAGTTGATAGTACAAGTGTGACTCATTGGTGCTTCCTAGGAAGCTTATGTATCGATTCATATTCAGCTTCTGACTCGTTGTTTCGTTTTCCATTAACAACCCTTTCAAAATGAGTGAAGAATTGAACCAAATTTAAATCTGACTTCAAATGACTTTTCAAACTAGCATTAAAGCTCTCACTTAATTGAGTTGATCTCATACCGGCAGTGAAAGTTTTTCGAACATAAGCCCATGCCCATTTTTCCTTGACTTTAAAAATTGAATGAAGCCACGAGTTCTCTGAAACTTTATGATCGAAAAGTAAGTCTTTCCATGCCTTCACAAGTTCACTTTCCTCTTCGTGCAGATCAATGCATGCTTCAAACTCTAAGCAAAACGACGAACCATTTTGATATAAGTGATTCACACCCCTCAAGGCATTTTCTCTTATATGCCAAGTACATAATCCATGAAATGTTTCTGGCATAACTAAAGAAAGAGCCTTACTCATTGCTGCATCTTGATCTGTTAGAATGGTTTTAGGCTTTTCTCCACCCATTGCTTTGAGAAAGGTTAGAAACAACCATTGAAAAGAAGGAATTGTTTCATCATATAGCAATGTTGCCCCAAAAACAACGGTTTGCCTGTGATTATTCAGCCCAATGAATACTCCCAATGGTTGACAATCCTTGTTTGTTTTGTATGTTGTGTCGAAAGTGACAACATCACCAAAGTACCCATAATCATTTATCATTTGTGCATCCGCCCAAAATATATTAGTTATTTGATATTCAACATCTATTTGAAAGTCGTAAAAGAACGAAGGATTTTCACTTTGTTGTTTGAAATACGTCAACAAAGCACCTACTTCACCAAACCTCAAAGACCGATTCCTTTTGGTTTGAAGATAATTCTTCTGGTCTTGTTGTACATACCCTAAAAATTCCACTCCACCAGCTTTCTTAGAGACAAATTCATGAAAATCTTTTGGCTTTATTCCAGATCCATCAGCCATGTCAATTTGATATGCTTGTGATTCAGACATACGTCGATGAGAGCGCATCATATGAACATACTCCGATGGTTGAAGAGGGTGATTGTGTGTATCTACAAAGTCAATAACCCGATATTTCCCAATCTTTCGATCAAGTGAAATAACCATACGTGCTTTACAATCTGTTCTAGTTTCTGCTCTCGGCTGATTTGTCAAATGGTCTCGTGTGTCAAGACCTCGTTTACCCTCTTTAATGCATACAAATCTTCTTGAAGTCAATGTCTCATCCTTTCTACTTCTATTTGCATATTCTCGACGAATACCAAAACCACTTCTTCGAGCGTAATCATTATAAAAATCATAAGCAGCTACCTCAGATTCCAACTCCATTGCCAAGTGTGGTGTGCAGCAATCAATGATATTTTCCGCTCCTTGTTGCTCGCTATTTTTATGGATGCTATCGACCAATTTATCTACGTCTTGAACCATTGGAACTGATGACGAGTTCATGTTTTGTAATCCTAAAATAGTCAAGAGAATCAATTAGTTAATTAATAAAAATAATAGAATACATGATAGTATTCTAATAATAAAGTACATTGATAGCATTAAAGCTACTCTGTAACATGGCAACAATACAGTACATGCCAACAAAAATGTGTAAAATTATAAACCTTATTATGTAACAAATTTATCTTTGAATTAATTTTTCCATCATACAATATTCACTATGTATCCACAATTTTAACCATCACTCATGATACATACCTGCTTGGTCGCTGGTTGCTGGCTGAGGCTGGGAAGGAGGTTCAGCAGCCATCATCACTTAATGATTCAAAGGTTCGCTGGCTTATGGAAACGGAAACGAAGGACAATAAAGGCAATGCTGATTGTCACTACGCCATTGAAGGAGGAAGAAGGTTGCGTTTTGATTCGTATGTCTTTGAGAAGAAAACAAATAAGAGAAAAAATAGTGACGAAGAAGGGTGGCGGGATGACAGAACCGGAGAAGGACGACGACGTCGGAAAAGGGCGGTGGCGATAACGATGGAGGTAGCGGTGGCACTTGGAGTGAAGTCCTCTACTATCTACCAAGGTTGAAGACAAAGGAGAATGGGCTATCTGCCATCGTAGAAGACAAAGAAGAATGAGGGTTTTTGGGTTTTTTGGATATTTTATTAAAATATAATTTCTTCTCATTTTTTAATCTGAGCCATTGATCTCCTTGGATGCCATGTGTCAAGATCTCCTTGCATGGAATGGCAAGCTCCAGTTATGTGTGGAACTGGAGAGGATCTGGACGCCTCTGAAAACGATTCATCTTCTCCGGTCTCTTCCACCATTGTTGCCAGAATAGAGCCGCAGGAACTCACTACACCATCATTAACTGAGTTCTTCGGATTTTCGCTTCTAAAGGACATAAAGTCTACAAAGGGCTCCTCCAGGATTCTAATCTCGAAAATTTCTGCATCAATTTTTATTTTCTCCAGACAATTCACAGCCTCCCTTGATGCAGTTCTTATTAGAATCCTAACTGCATCAAAACGTTTTCTATTCAAAGTGTTGCAGTCAGTAGTAACAAAAGAGCCCAGATGTGAGACCAATAATTTGAAGAACTCGTCACAATATGCATGTAAAGGGATTGCAACACACTTCAACCACAGGTAACGCTCCCTTGGGACATTCGTAGGGGACCACGGTCTCAACTCTTCAAACCACCTATCAAATGAGTCCTCCATATCCTTCACTAGTTCAGTAAAGTCTTCTCCATCCTCCACCTTAATCAGGACCAATTTGCCACCAAGAGGATAAACCATAATAGTTCTGATACCTTCTAACCATATTTTATCCTGAAGGAGATAGACATGCATCCTTATGCTCATGAGTTACACCAACATAACACTTCTCTGCCAACTCTCTTATTTTTGGTAAAGTTGTGAAGGATTTACCCATCCACTCTTCATCACCTTTGCCCCAAAATATCTTGTGATCATTCATCTGTCGGTTCCACCCTCTTCGTTTCCAACCCTGTATTCCCTTTTGGTTTTGCTGGTCCCTAAACCTCCCATCTTTTTTGGCAACAACCTTGTTCATATTAATATCCTTCCTCTGATTATTTGTACCAGTAGCCCCATTCAACTTTGGAACAAAATTACTTCTCTGTTGCTCTTCATTCTTAGAGTATCGAGGATAGTTAACCCTCAATTTAGAAGAATCAATCCACTGCTTCTCCAAATTTTCTATCAGAGCATTGGTGTCTTTCACCTTTGGTCTTTCTGTACGGGACGTAAACATCATGCACCAAACCATATTTCTGGAATATCTCCCTCATTTGCAAGATCGTGATATTCTCTGGAAAATTCTGAAAAACAGCTTCACACTTCTTCCTTCTGACATCTCTTTTCTTATCCTAACAGTCGTCCATTCCCCTTCTTCTTTTTCTTCAGTGTTTTTGCCTCCCACTCTCTCCCTTGATTTTTCTCTCACTCTCTCTCTAGCCATGAGCTCTTTTTACTACAAGAGGTCAAGGGGTCAATTCTCTCTCCTTTTTCATTTTGTGCTATTTAATGATTTAAAACGTTCTACCTTCCCATATTTAATATGACAAAAGTAGAGCTGAATTGAATTGCATACATTGTTCTGGCCATGGTATATAGGATATTTTAAGCATTTACATGTTTTGATGATTTATTTGGCTAATCTCCCTTATGTAATGTATTTTTGGAAACCTGTTTTTAGAAAGTGAGAGAAAAACATCAATTTGGAAAATATGCATTGATTTACATGTTTTCTATCTCCATTCCATTTTGACATCATGTGTTTTACACGTAAGGAGAGATTGAGAGGACAATTTTTTATCCCACATTTTAATTTTTTTTTTGTTGAAAGATATCAAATAGAGGGAGAAGAATTGAATAGAAAAATATACGTGCTTATATGCTTATTGTGATATTTGGTTATATTTTTTAATAATGATTTATCATCATAAAGGGGAAGAATATGGAAACATGGATTTCTCCTATGCGTATTGCATTATGTTTTGATGATTAGAAATCACGTTGTTGTTATATCTACATCCTGCATAGTTTGATTGTGTTTATTTACATTTCCCATTATATATTGTCTCATAGCTTATTGAAGTATTTAGTCTTTGAACTTAGGGGGTCCTTTAAAATTGGTTCTTTTATTAATTTTTTTTTTGTTCTCACACCTTGAACTTTCATCTCTTTTGGAAATAGTCCTTCCATCAGTTAAATGATGACATGATTGATGAAATGTCACGTCACACCAATCAGGTGGTGACACATGCAAGCAGTTGAGTTTTTTTTTTTAAAAAAAAAAAATTAAATTCGTATATTTTTTCTAAGAAAAAAATGATAAAAGGGATTGAATCCCTATTTTAGTATGTATGGTACAACACAATTTTGTATATTTAGTATTAGACCATTGGTCCAAGTCCGAGGCTATGAATTAATCTTGTTTTATTAATGAGTTAAATGAACAGCGTAACAATATAAACGGTTTGACACTATATCTTAACTCAAAACCTTTAAAGCCTTAAATTCATGAGTCTTTTCACTAATATGTTATTGAACTTACCATATTCTAATCAATGTAGGACTAATTTATTTTATATCTCTCAGCATGATGTCAGCTATGTAATGATTTCCAGTAAGCATAACATAAGCAAGGTTTAAACCGTTTATCTAAAAGTAATGCTATTATTTTATAGGATAGTTTCAATAAGCAAACACGAACAAATTTCATAAATATATTTTTATTTAGGCTTATTAAACATTTTAGTCTCTGAACTTATGTGCTCTTTTGGAATTGATTCTTAAATTTTTTTTTTCGATGTTTTGGGTCCCCGAACTTTGTTTAATTTTTGGAAATGGTCCTTTCGTCACTTAAGTGATGATATAGCCGACAACATGTCACGTCATTTTCACAATATCGACGAGTTATGACGTGTTATGTAGAACCACGAGACACTACATGATTTTTTTAATTAAAAAAATAATTTCTTTTAAAATTTAATAAAAGATTCGATTTTTTTTAAAAAAATACAATTTTATTTATTTTTAATAAATTTGAATTTTTTTAATTTAAAAAATTTACGTGGCATCATCTGACACGTTACCCATCAAGGCATCAAGGTTGGGAAGGTGACGTGACATACCATCAGTCATATTACCACATAAGTGATATGAAAGGACAATTTCCAAAATTTGAGTATAGTTTAGAGAGTCAAAGCATCGAAAAAAACTTTAAAGACCAATTCCAAAAGAGCACCTAAATTCAGGGACTAAAAACTTAAAAAAGCCTTTTATTTACAGCAGCAGCGGCTAATAAAACATGTCACAATATTTTGTAGTTTCCTCAAGTGACCGCTACTGTGATGAAAAAGTAGCATTGTTACAGATCTTATTGTAGTTTTTCATTCTCTTCTTATACATAAAGATAAGACAACTAGAAGGGACTAAGCTGGTTGTTCAAGTGATCACGATGCAAAGAACTTGTGCATATTCAATTAATCATATTACCCAATATATATATATATATATATATATATATATATATATATATATATATGTTCAAGTGATCACGATGCAAAGAACTTGTGCATATTCAATTAATCATATTACCCAATATATATATATATATATATATATATCAAAAATGTTAATTTTGACAAGAAACATTCAACAAATTTTAATTGGCATATGATTTATTGATGAATTTTTTAAATGTGTGTAGATATAAGTAGAATGCTAGATGTACAAATAACATTATTAAACACAATATATCTTGTTTTTTTTTTTTTTCCAGACACTAGCATGTGTTTTAATGCATTTGTTGAGGAGTGAAATATAATATATAGTTATTGAAAAATTTTGGCTTATTTATGGTTTTAGTCCCTAAAAGTCCAACGTGTTTTGGTTTTAGTCCCTAAAAGTTATTTTGACCGGGACTAGTCCTTAAATTTTCAAACATTTTGGTTTTAATCCCTTCCATTAATATAAACATGTTATTTTCTTTATATTCCTGAGACACAAAGTAATATGAACATAATTTATTTTTTTTAATTGTAAGATATTTAACAATTCTCCAAGCTAAGACAATTGGAATTGTGAATATTTGATATTTATTTTCAAAATTACATCTATTAATAGTATTGGAAATGTAAAAAGTGTTGATTAATTAGGGGTGTTTGTGGAAAAAAAATAATTAAAAGTCATTCAAAATTGGTATATGATCTTATAAACAAGGACAAAATAAAAATCTCAAAAGGGTCTTATAGGGTCTTGAACATTAGCATTTGCTTGATATGTTCGAATTTCAGGATGGAAGCTATTGAGATACTTTGATCTTTTCAACGACTGTGATGTTTGATCTTTCATCAAGTGATCGTTCAAACGTTCCAGGTGCCTTCAGTTCCATTACAAGGTATGTTAGAGAACTTCCATTAATACTATGATGTGCCTCGTTCCTAATCTTTGCAAAACATTGAATTTTAATGGCTATGTACTTAATCGCAGTTATCAGAGGTTGAGAGCCCAGATGTTCAATCATTGCTAAATTGATGTAATGTGATTTTTAATAGATTTTAAAAGTCTTTTCTACGCTAGTGTAACTAAAACTGTCTTTGAAACCAATTCAATTTTAAAAACCAAACCAAGCATTATTGGTTTTATATATATGGTTTAGATATGGTTCAGTTTCGGTTTGATTATGCATAACCGGTTATTTTGAACACCCCTACATGAAATATCCTCTTTACATGTTAAATGATAAGTCTATGATAATATTATTCTTAAACTTAGATGTTAAAGATAGATGTTCAAATAACATTATTGTTTTAAAAAGAGTAATGTTACATGTACATCCAGAATGAATTGGCATCTTTTTTGTCTTATACGTAAAAACTGTTTTATAGGATAGTGTTATTAGTTAGTTTGAATCAGCAAGCACAATTTCAGAAACATAAAACATTTTTATTTATATAGCAGCAGCCTCTAATAAAAACATGTCACAATATGTTGTAGTTTCCCTTAGTGACCGCTACTACGATTGTTACAGGTCGATCTTATTGTAGTTTTTCCTTCTCTTCTTATACATAAAGATAAGATAACTAGAAGGAACGAAGTTGGTTGTTCAAGTGATCACGATGCAAAGAACTTGTTGTGAGACCCAGCACGTCGTTATCCCCAGCAGGCAACTTTGATTTGAATGACCAAGAAAGGATGTCATGTGTTTCAACATATTTATAATCAGATAGTCCAGTTGTAGCTGAGAAACCAACTCTTACCCACTCAGGAACAGTTGCCTTCAAATCAACAGCAGCAGAGACAATATAACTTGTTTTAACCTTAGGATAAACCAAAGAGGCAACTAAGCTTTTGTAGGTAGGATCATAGGTAACGAGAACGGTGGCTACATACCCATTCCTGAAACCCACTGCTGCAACTTTCTTGGACTTGATGGTGTTGACATCAATTCCAAGATGTGGGGTGTTTTTAGGATCATAGGCTGTGTTATGGAATGTGTCAAACTCAACTGCAACAATTTGGTTTGAGCTATTGTATGTTTCGTCTTTGAAAATACCAAGCAATCCCCCTTTGCCTTGGGGCTGAGTATCAACTGGTGCAATAAAGAAGGCAAGGCCATCAGCGGTTGTGGTTTTATTAGGTGCGTTTACGACAAAGGAAAAGAAAGTGGCAAAGCTTGCCTCATCGTCAGTGCTCTTATCCCAGACTTGGATAGGGGTGGAATACAGAGCACGGCCGAGAGATTGAAAAATTGGGTAGCCACTTTCGTCTACTTTGGTGAGTTGTAGTTTCCCTGTTTCTGTAATAGTAGCATCATCTTGGAGAATTAGATTCTGTTGGTCACGTGAAAATTTGGTGAAGGAAAAGGATTGCTCTTGTGAAGAGTTCACCTTGTTGCTGCTAAGTAGCAAGAGGAACAAAGTTATGGAGATGGTTACAAGAGCAGAGAACGGTTTCAAGGTTTGGAAAGCCATTGCTTTTACTTGGATTGTGTAGTTGAGTCTTGACACACAATGAGGTGATGAGGACTTTCGTTGCTACCTATACATATTTATACTACCACTACTACAGCAAAGTAACTAATTATAATTAACACCTCTTCCTCATTAGTACAAAGTTAAAGGAAAAACAAGGGACAATAGGTGGTGGTATAAATGAAAAGCAAAATGAAAAGTGGATACTTGATATTACGAGGTGTCATCTATTATTAAGTCACTCATACAAATATATTTTATAGGTAAAATGAGATGAGGGATTTCGATATAGCATCCCGTGATTAGATTTTTATTTTTATTTCATTGCAAACTGAAGGAAAAACAATAGATTTTATTGAACCTCCATTTTAAAGTTCTCGAGAGGAATAAAACCTTAACACGGGATCCCTTCGAACTGGATTAGTCTCCCAGTAAACCGGATACTAGGGTGCAAACCAAAAAAAGTTCTCAACTCTTAAAATTGATAATAAACAATTTTTTTTTATTTGCTCGAGACATTACTACTTTACACAATTCTAAGCGTATATATATTTTTTTTTACTTAATTAATAATGCTATTCTTATATTACCTATTTTGGAAATATATGATGTGTAGAAAAAAAATAAAAGAAAATAGAGAAAGAAAACTGGCTGGTGGTGAAAGGAGAAATAAAAAAATAAAAATAAAAGTATAAAAGAAAATATAAAAATTATAAAACGTTATTTTTATTCATTTCCAAGAAGAAGGTTTCGGGACTTTTATTTTGGACCCATATATTCTGAATTATCAGCATGAAGGTTTCTGGGCCATTACTTTTGACCCATATACTCTGAATTATGAGCACGTGATTCACACAAACTGAAGCAAAATTATTAGGTTGGTTCTTAAGTTATTTTTATATATTATAAATGAGTTTTTTAATTTTTTTAAATAAGTTTTGTAAATTATTGTTATACAACAAATCAGTTTTTTCTGTTAAGTGATACGTGACACAATAAATTTTTTTAAAAAAATTATTAAACCATTTTTTTAAGAGATAATAGTTGATGCATTCATGGTGCAAAACTTTTTTACGTGCATCATCCATTATTCACGTGTTTATTGTTATTAACTTTTAATTAAAAGTAATACAAATGATGTACTGACACTATTAAAAATTATACATCGTCAGTGCACACTGATTAAATTTTTTTTAACATGTGTCATCATTAGTTAATTGACATGTATTACTCGGCAATGAATATAATGATTGAATGAGAGACCTTGGTGCTTAGCAGGAGGGGCTGAAATCCCTTTGTTACTTTTGCCTTTAATGACAGATTGACAGTGCAAGCCCTTGCGTAGCTCTTTGATTTTTATAGGCCAACTAACAACATATAGTGGCAAGCAACTTTCTGGGATATGGATTAGACCTTGTTTGGTAAGATATAACTTATTCATAACTACTTGTACAAATTAAAACTCTAATAGTCCATTGGAGATATAACTATTATTGCCATTGAACATGTTTTTATAAAACAAAAAAAATTATTATAATAATTGCGATAGCATCTATTATTTCATTCTGTGTTCATCACCAAGTGATACTCATGCACATTATTGGTTGATTAATTTAAAAAATTTAAAGATAAAATGAAAAATTATATTTTACTACCAATACAAATGAGTGACAAATAGTTATGACATGCACAATGGAATAAAGATGTTCTACCTAAATAATATAATTAGAGAAAATCAGCAGATATTTTCTCCATTCAATTTAAATATACACTTATATCAATACTACATACCTTTACCCCTAAATAATAATAGTTCTTCAAAAACATCAAAAATAATGAAATGGAGTTTTTTTAAACACAAGGAAAAAGTGGTATTTCTTTTAAAGTAAAGGAATATTAATCCAACACAAGGTTTAAATACACATGAAACCCACTTTCTATGAAGTGTTTAAATATAAGTATACAATCATGTGCTAAAAGAGATCAAAACCAAGAAAAAGTGGTACCAATGTGGGGTTGGTCAAGTGGTAGCTCATTTGGTCCCTTAATCAACTGGTCTCGAGTTCGAGTCTTGGGTATGGAGCAACCCCCGCTGGGAGATCCCTACCGCTTAGTGCGAGCTCAGTTGGGTCCGACCGGATGAATCAGATTCTGGGTAAATCAGATCCTGGTACCGGTTGGTGTACACCAAAAAAAAAAAGCGGTACAAACGAATCTACAAGATGAGAATGTGAAGCGATAGTTACACCACAAAGACAACCAGTGACGGATCCAGAAATTTTTAGATGTGGGGGCAACACATATATAAATATAAAAGATTACAATTAAATTTCATCTGTTCTTACATTAGGTCACATTAAATTTTTTAGGAGGTATTTGATTTTTTCACTAAATTATTCGTATTAAATGACTGTTGTGATTAACTAAGTTCAATTTATCATAAAAAAAAAGTAATGCAAGTAAAATAAGTAAAAGTGATAAATAAAAAAAATAAATAAAAAATAAGTAAAAGTGAAAAATTGATTGATATCTTTTTGTTAAAAAAGAGTGAACTGCTTATCTTAATTCGTGTGTTTTTGGTTAAGTGTGACTTATAAATATTAACGAAGAGAGTAATATACTGCTTATAAAACAATATAAAATATTATTAAGAAAAAACATATTAATTTCTAGTGTCATCAAATAGATACTCAATCTTTACAAAAATGTAAATCATATATTAATAATAATAATAACATTGTGCAACAACAATACAATTTCAAAATAGAAAAATATTCAATCCAAAATTAGTTTTGTAATTATTCTATTAATAATATATGCATTTATTTATATATATAAGTTTAGTAATAATTAAATTAAAAAATTTTGTGGGGGCACGTGCCCCCACTTGTATATATGTGGCTCCGTCCCTGAAAACAACAAACTACCAATCATCAACAAAACATGTCAAAACATTACTATGATCTCTACCTCCTTAAAAATTTTGATAAGAAAAACCAAAAAAAAATCCTAAGGAATAAAAAATAGTATAGCAAATCGTCTAACAAACACAACCATCAGCATGTCACCTACAATTACTCTTATAAAACACCTTTGTTAATCTCGATTGTTCAAAATGATGTCTCTCTTGGGTACACCGTACACATAACTATGGGTAAAGCGATGAAATCAATCATTTTACATGTTTCTTTTAGAAAGGGAGACACATTTCTTATATGGGACCTATGTATTCTAGTTTTTCCTTTGCTTCATCTTTTCTCACCATAAGGGAAAAGCAAATAATATCTCCCTTTTTTTTCGTTAAGTTTAAATTTTATCTTTTATCTTATTTTGAATATGAATTTTTGTCCTTTTTAAAATGATTTTTGGTCCCTTCTTTTTTAGTTTTCTGAGTTATTTCAATATTTTTTTAATAAAGATTCAATTCGATCCTTTATTTAACAAATGACTCATTTGCTTTCTTTATTGTTTTTAAAAGATTCAATAATTTAAACCAACATGGGTTGAGACAAGTGGTAAGCGGCTCGGTCTCGCTTAAGCAAGGTCTCGGGTTCGATTCCTTGTGGATGCATAAAATTCATGTTGGGAGACTCACCTGCCATAGTCAGTCACGCCAGCCGGGTCGGATTTGGATGTACCTAAGTAGTACTTGGGGAACTGGATAGGCAACCAAAAAAAAAAAAAAGCTTCAATAATTTCATCCCTGAAAAGTAAAAGATTCAATAATTTCGTCAATTATTTTCATTAAAAAGTCTTTCCTCAATTATTTTCATTAAAAAGTTTTATTTTGAGTATTAATTTTGTAAAGTTTAGTTTTCATGATGAAATTCAAATTAAGTAGTAGGAAAATAAGATTATATATTCCTATAAAAAAACACAAATTTATTGGAAATATGTATGATTAACAATAATATCCCAACATCGGGTTTGATTAATGGAATAACTAAATTGAAACTTTTTGAAAAAAAATAATGCACTAAAAAGAAATTGAAAAATGATAAAGAATAAAAATGTATTTTCAAAATATAATAAAAGATCGTAAAAAAAATAAAAGACAAAAAAGCATTATTAGTCCCTTTTTCCTCATTTATTTTATCCTCTTATTTTCATTTATTCCAAACAAATCGTCGGGGTTTAGGGCCCAACTACTCTAGACCCATTGTTACTCTAAAATGTTAATTATTACTTTTCTGATTTTATTTATAAGTCATATTTTATAAATTTTTTGTTGTCTTATTTATAAATTATTTTATATTTTTTAGGAGGTATTTATTATTTTTTTCCTTTTATTTTTCTTTTATTCATTAATGTCAAACAATATATTTTGAAATTTCTGATGCTTAATAATAATAATATACTTTAGCTTATAAAAAAAAATCCATGTAACTTAATATCAAAAATATTATTTTGATTAGCAACATTCATAAAACTTTTAGTTTTCCTTTGATTTTTTAATGATTTTTTTTAATTTTGATGCGTCTATAAATAAATAGAATGATAAATGTATAAATAACATTAGTTTTCTTTTTACAAATGCTACCATAATGCATTTGTTTAAGTTGCAAAATATAGTTAAAAATTATTTTTAAAAAAATTAAATTATATTCCCAAAACACGGAAGTAGTATGAACATATAATTTTTTTTAATTTTAGGTTATTTAAGGATTGTTTTACTAGACATTTTTTTCTATTTCATGTGACTTAAGAAAAATTTCACTCCGATCATGTATCTCTTAAAATATTTCATCTAATAGTCCTAAAAAAATAATTACTCTTATTAGTTAATTTCGGTTATTTTTACAAAATTGCTAATTAAAATTTGGGGCGTGACTATTATTAAATCACTCAAATTTTTTTTTTATAAGCAAAATAAGATGAGGGAGTCCATTGCTATCTATTCATGTTTATAAAGAAAGTAGCACTTTATCAAGGCTTAGATGGTCCAGTGGTAAAGCCCACCGAATAATAGAAACTGGCCAAAACAATATTCTTGATTTGATTTCTAGCCATGCAAAGTGAGATTTAATTATGCTTGAAGGGACGATCAAGAGTTTCATATATTGGTAGATTAATCGAGGCACATAAATAAACCTATAATACCGCTTAACCTCCTGCTACAAAATTGTAGGAGGTTGGAGTTTTTTGCCTTAAATATGACTGTACGACAATTTGGTTTGGTGTTGATTTATGATTTATGTTTGGTGTTGTTTTATGTACAGTAGATGTCTTGGGGTGTGTTTTATGCAATTAGAAGTTGTTATAATGATACAGGGGCTGAGTTAATTTTGGGGTGAATACTGGTTAGTTGTCTCTGCTGTATTAATTTGTCGGGGGGGTGTTTTTTTTAGGCTTAATTATGTCACAAGTTTCTAAAGTTTGGGGTACTTTTGCCAGATATTCTTATATTTTTTTTAATGTTATTGCTGGGAATACTATTGTCAGGAATGTAGAAAGATATGTTTGGTTATCATTTATGATTTTTTGGTATATTCCCGGGAATTTGTAGCATAATTATCAAAATACCCTTACTATAAATTAGAAAGTAGAATAGGCAGTTATTAAAAAGCGGTGTGGGCATTTTGGTAATTTTACAACTAAATACCCGGGAATATTATATTCCCAACCTTAAAGGTGGGAATAAAAAGTGGTTAAATTATGTGCATTTTATATACCTGAAAATGTTTGTTTCCTAGGAATGTTTCTTTGAAACCATAAACAAACGTGAGTATAATTTATAACCACCTCTCATTCCCAGGAATAATTTAGGATTACTTGAAACAAACACACAATCAAATGCAGGAGGTTGGTCATGTGGTGCCGCGTGACGTCACACGGGCAAAGACGACATCTCTCTTCAATTCTTTTTTATTTAACAAAAAATATAAAAATATTAAGTTTTTAATTTTTTAAATTAAAAAAAAAGATATTCTCCCACGGGGCACCAGGTGTTTAACCTCCTGCGTCTGATCATGATTCCGATGTTACGTGTCAGCAAAATTGGCTAAAATATGTAACTTCGGGGAGTCAGACATTAAAAAAAAAATAAGGGTATATATCTGACAAAAGTACCCCAAACATCAGGGCTTGTGACATAATTAAGCCTTTTTTTTACTACTATGTACCAAACTTTTCTGCATTTTCATTTTGTTTACATCTGTTAGGGTGAATACTTGTTTTCTCTGCTGTATTAAATTGAAAGAAGCGAGCAGGGGCACTGTCGAACGTGCAGTGTATCACAACATCACCACCTCACTTCTTCCCCTTTTCTCTCAATGGATCACCTACTATTGCTTGAAAAATTGGGAATCATCATATTGAGAAAGATTTACTGAATCTTGGTGCAAGTGTTACTTTATTGACTTACTATGTTTATCTTCAATTGGGTCAAAGGGAGTTGAAATCAACTAGGATAAATCTTTAACTTGCTTATAGATCCAATAAGTATTCTAGGAGTGTTTTTAACGATGTTTCGATAAAAATTAAGAATTTCTATTTTCATATTGATTTTGTTATTCTTAACACTTAGCCTATTTGTAATCCCTGTTCTTCTAAGCATAACATTTTAGGTCGCTCATTCTCAACTATATCTAATGCATTGATTAATTTTAGGAGGATGGTGTGATGAAATTATCATTTGAGAAAATGATTAAGCATAATTAATCATATAATAAGGGTAATAAAGTAGGTTTTTATTCAAATTGTTACATTGTCAAAAAAGAAACAATGATAGTATAGTTAGGTTCATTGGACATGGAGTCAACAATTTCTCCATGGTTCTTAGATGAAATATCCTCTTTGCTTGTTAAATGATTAGTTTCTAAAGAAAATGATGTTTGGATGTCATCATAATAGGTTCACTCATATTAACATGAATTCTCTAAATAAATTGATTTCTAAAGACCTAGTAATGGGATGGGTAAGCTCAAATTTGAAAAAGTTGAATATTGTGTTCCTTTCGGAAAATGCAAGAAAACTAAAACTTCCTTTAAACCAATGAATGAGGTTTCAAGTGTAAGTGCCAAAATGGTTACGAACATTAGTTTCTTTAAAAGCAATATATTTTGAAGTTTTGACGATAATAACAAAAATAAAGATCTAAAAAATGTAGTGATGTGACAAGCAAAGTTTTTTTAAAGAAACAAGCTCATGCATTCATCTAGGAAAACACTGCAAGGCAAGATATTTTTATAGCTCATATTAAGTTTTAAAAGTACTACCAATTGGGCTTGATTCAGTTGGTGTAAGACCCTAACTGAAATTCTGGGAATGAGACAAGGGTGCTAGTAGCCCCGGGTTCGATTCCCACTAAAAACATCCCGCTGGGAGAGCCAGCCACGTGGCTCGCTCCAGATTAGTCTCAAGGGCTCCCTGGTATTAAGGGTGCTCTTGGAAATACCGGTGGTTCCGCAAGGAATTCGGACAAAAAAAAAGTACTAGGACACGGAGAAAAAAAGCAAAAATCATTTTAATAAGTGCTTTTCAGTAATTAAAGATTGAACAAATATTCTTAAACATTGTCTTCGCTATCTGGATTGTAAAAATATGTTTTATGAATATCTGCATGAATTAATCGATTATTTTGATATGTGAATTGATTACTTTGTTACATCCTACAAAATCCAGAAAGCAATGAATCGATTACTGAAGGAAGTATAATCCATTACTTTTTTTCAAAAGTAACTGATTATTATTTGGAAGAATCGATTACTTTGTTACATCATACAAAACCCAAAAAGCAATGAATCAACTAATGTTTGTCTGTTTCATAGGTAATCGATTACTTTTTTGATAAATCAGAATAACAATTCTGAATCAATTGTATTAATTATTTGAATTATTTTTTATTTTATTTGATCGATTTTCTCAATAAAAACGTGCCAATCAAATTGAAAATCACTCACTCATTCTCTTTTCAAAAAAAAAAAAAACTCTCTTTTTCACTTTATAATCCTAGTTTTTGGAAACCTAATTAGATGAACACCTTCTTCTTCTTGAGTGACATAATATACCATTGCAATAGAACTTCAAGTTTTTTTATTCGCAGTATCTAGAGTGTTTTAATTGTATATATTAATCTTATTTTTTCCAAAAGTATCCCGTAGTGGTTAAGGAGAGGCATCCCTGATGAGAAGGTGTAGCATCTTTATTGTAATAGTGTGATGCACCCTATTGTGTGATTGAGGTCCCTTACAAAAGGTCGAACAAAGTAGCTTACGGAGTGATCTGGGTTGTATTGGTGTTCAAAACTTCAATTGGTCAATAACATCAAATTCGAAGCACGTTGCTGAGGGATTGGACGTAAGCCTCACCGGTACCTATACGTGAACACGGGGCTCACCGGGGAGGCTGAACTAGGAAAAAAAACCTCGGTTTGCATTTTCTCTATCTCTTAACTCTTTTATTTTCTGTTTTGATTATTTTTGCTCTTATTATCATTTCCACGTAACTTTCAATATTTTCTATATTAACAAAATTATCGCGTGTTCGCTTAATCCAATCCTAGATTATTTTTTAAGTTTCCATTCATTCTTATAATTTCCAATAAAATTAATAAAACTCAATTCACCCTTCTCGAGTTTGAGGCCAATTCCAACATGGTTTTGATTGATAACACTACCTATCATGTACTATTTGCACTAAGCAAGTGACCCTCTAAGATTACTTTTTTTCCATACACAAAAATCGGAAATCGAACTCATAACCACTTTGTAAATGAATACAAATCAACACCAATGTCCACTTATTTTTTTTAGTACATAGTCATTTAATATTGTGATAAGTTTTTTTCGAGAAGCTTGTAATATTAAAAGATGAAAAAGTAAATTTAATATAAAAATAGTTTGATTTTGGCTTAAATATATTTTTGTCATTCGAAATGTATTTGTGTTTTGATTTTAGTCCATAAACTTTTTTCTTTTGTTTTTGTTTTATTGTTTTTAGAGATTTTGGTTTTAGTTTCTGTCAATGACGTGTCAACACCACAATTAGTCACTTCACCAATTAATATGAAACATGTCACGCTCAGGCCCGACCCAGGACAGGAGAAATAGGATCGACCATCCTAGGTTCAAAAATTTTAGGGGTCCAAATTATTATTATTTTTTTTATGAAGAGGAATATTGTTATATAGATATATTTATTGTAATAAAAAGAAAAATATGCCATGTGGTTTAGTGGCTTCCATTTGGCTAATTAAATATATTAGTAGGAGGTCAAGGGGTCATTTTTTTTTTGAAGAGAAAAAAAAAGACATTATTTAAAAAGGACAACCAAGCATCAAAGTACAAAACAATGGCTCCACCTTCTATGAAGGGTTTGCCAAAGAGTACCCTATCATGTGCTCAAAGATGCCCACCAAACAATTACATGAGTGCACTTCACACTTTCGTGAAGTTAATACAACAAAATAAAGTTGTTTAAAGGCATACAAATGTATCCCCTGTCTCAACTACGCAACCATACTAAAGAAATTTACCCAATCACCCACCTCTCCTGTTAAGAGCCCTACTTCCTTAAAAACCTTGATTTGATAAAAACCCAAAGGAAAAAAAATCAAAACAAGGGAAAAAGAGTGTAGCAACTCTGTAACATGATAATAATATAATAATAACATAATAAACGACCATAATCAGACCAATTAAATAGGACACATACATCAGTCACCATATGAAATTGTTAAGCCCCCCCCCCCCCCCAAAAAAAAAAAAAAATGCACCCACTTCATGCTTTCATCTTGATTGCCTCCACCATTTCAATAAAATCCAATTCTTCACCTTGAAACAGCATTTTATTTCTCTGTAGCCAAACCATCCAAATGACAACACACCACACGGTCACCCCTTTCATTTTTGCTTTTTTACCCTTCCAACTATTTTTGAAACGTATGAACATTGAAGCAGCAGCGTCATCTCCCGCAGTGTTTGATACTTGTATCCACCTGCAAATTTCCAACCAAAATTTTCCAATGACAGCACAAGTAAAAAATAAATGTGAAGCATTTTCCTCCTCCTCTTTGCATAAAACACAGTCAGTATTTACTAACACCCCTCTCTCTTTACTTTACAAAATTCAGCTTTGTTGGAAGTTTATCTATCCCACATCATCAATCGCCAGATAAATGCTTGCACTTTAGATGGTGTCTTCACTTTCCAAATCTGTTGCAAAGCCTCCACCACCTCCTGTCCTGACAGCATAGTACTTGAATATAATTTTTGCAATAGAAACGAGTACACTGTTTAAACAGAAAAAATTCCTCCATTTCCAAGACCCCAACACAACTGATCATCCTCTGTTTAAACAGAAAAAATTCCTCCATTTCCAAGACCCCAACACAACTGATCATCCTCGGTAGAATGTAACATGCAGTCCCTTAAAATATTATTAAGCTCCTCCAATTGTACCATTTTCCCGTCATACAATCTTCGTCTCCATTGTAGATTCCAATTCCCATCCTGAGTTGATTGATGGTAAATTTCTTTTACCGAACACTCCTTGACATTTGAGATTAAATAAAGAGTTGGAAAAAGTTCTTTGAAAGAGAGACTCCCAAACCAAATGTCCTCCCAAAATCTAACAGAATTCCCGCTTCTAATATTTCTGGAAATACAATGTTCAAACCACTTCCCCAACATTACTCCCTAACTATAAGCAACAAATATCCCTCCACCTTTGAGAACCCCCTCTCACTCTTCCTACTGTTCCTAATTTAAGGAAATCCAGACAACCATATTTACTTTATATTATTTCCTGCAAAAAACCCCCTCTTCTTTAATTAATCTCCAATGCCACTTACTTAACAAAGCTTTGTTGAAGACCATTAAATTTTTAATTCCTAACCCCCCATTTTGTCGACAGGCCTCATCCCATTTCACCCAACATATTTTCCTCCTATCCTCATTTCCGCCCCACAAAAAAATTCCTTTGCAACTTAACCAGGATATCATTCACTCTCTTTGGGAGAGAAAAAAATGACAAAAAATAAATAGAAATACTTGACAGCACAGAATTTATAAGAGTGATGCGTGCCCCCAAGAGATAGATGTTTAGATTTACATGACGACAATCTCTTTTGAAAGATATGAATCAACTTAGACCAGCAATCAACAGATCTAGCATTTGCAGAAATTGAATTTGGAATTCCTAGATAAGAGAAAGGGAACTCACCAATTTTACAATGCAGCAGAGAAGAAGCTTCCAACATACAGGATCACGACACATTAATTCCAAAGTTACTGCTTTTATGAAAATTAATTTTTAGCCCAGAATCAAGTTCAAATCCCCTCAAGATCGCCTTAATCGTCAGAAAATTCTATATAGTAGCCTCCCCTATTAGAACTGTATCATCAGCATATTGCAACATCGCCACCGGGACTGCATTCCTACCATCCTGATAGGGTGAAAACAATTTTTTTCCAACCGCCTCCTTTATCATTCATGCTAAACCTTCTGCAACCAAAAGAAACGGGAAGGGAGCTAAAGGATCTCCCTTTTTTAATCCCTTTTAATATGAATTTCATCTATTGGACTGCCATTTACAAGAATTAACATACTGCCTGCGAAAACACATGCTCTCATCCAAACTATCCACCGCTCTTCCAGCCCTACCATTCTCATCATATATTCAAGGAAAGCCCAGCTTACAGAATCATATGCCTTTTTGAAATCTAATTTAAGAATGAAACAAGATTTCTTTTTGCGTTTTGCATCATCAATAACTTCGTTTAGAATCACCACTCCATCCATAATTTGCCTCCGGGGTAAGAATGCAGATTGAGAAACAGATATAACTTCATGCAGCACCCCTTTAAGACGGTTTGCTAACATTTTCGCCAGTAACTTATACATACTGCCAAGTAATGAAATTGGTCTAAATTGAGAAATAGTTTGAGGAGAATTCACCTTCGGAATTAAAGTGATGAAGTAAGACAGCATCCCCTTTGGCAATTTCCCTGCTGAGAAGAATTCTGTCACCATGCTCCAAACATCATGCTTTATGAAACTCCAACTCTTTTTAATAAAATTGAAGTTAAATCCATCGGGCCTGGGAGCTTTGTTTCCATCACACTCTGATATAGTTTCTTCAATTTCTTCCATAGAGAAAGGGGATATAATTTTTAGAGCAGAGTCCCTACACAAAGAAGAAAAGATCACACCATCCAGCTCTGGTCTGTTAACCAATTTTTCCTCCACCCAATCAGAAAAGAAGTTCTTCACTGCTGACCGCAATTTACACACTTCCTCAACCCAGTCATTACCTATCCTTATTGCCTTCATTTCATTAGATCTTTTCCTTTGATTAATTGCTGCATGAAAAAAACTAGTATTTACATCACCCTCTTTAAGCCATTGAATTCTGGATCTTTGCCTCAAAAGACTATCCTTAGTTTCTGCCAAATTCCAAAGCTCCGACACTTTATTTCTTCTCAAAATCATTTCATCCTCCTCCAATCGACAATTTTATGCTTTATTTTCTATAGCCCTAATTTCTGTTTTCAGCACCCCAATACGAAAATCTACATTCCCATATACGTCCCTATTCCATTTCTTGACTGTTTGCTTGACAACTTTCAATTTACTCTGTATCTGATATGCTGCCCAGCTATTTACCTGAGTTTCATGCCAGCATTTTTCAACTAAAGGGAGGAAATTAGGATCACGAAGCCAATAGTTGTTAAATTGAAATGGCTTCGGACCCCAATCCCTTAGTTTACCACATCGCAACACTACTGTACAGTTATCAGAATAATCATTTGGAAGCACCCATTCAGATGGCCCATTGAAATAGTCAATCCATTTATCACAGATTCTTCACAGACCAAGAATCTATCCAATTTGCTCATAGAGATGCAATTATAATTCATCCATGTGAACTTTCTGCCATATGAATTCACCTCTGAGACCTCCAATTTATGAATGAAATCGTTAAATTCCATTATTTCAGATATATTACCTCCAACACCTCCAACCCCTTTCCTTTCCCCAACCTTCCTAACAGTATTAAAATCACCAAAGAAGCACCATTTATCTCCCCCTAATCTAATTTTAACTTCACATATTTCCTCCCACATAAGCCTCTTCTGGTTAATGTCACAAGAGCTATACCATAGTTACACGGTATGCGGTACGATTTGGTTCGCGGTACGGGTTCGGGTACGCGGTACAGTAATTGATTAAAAGTGCGGTACGGAGGGGGTAGACTTAATCGGTTCGCTATTTCGAGACGTGGTATGTTTAAAATTTATGTTCGGTTCGTTCTTTGTATAATTGTATATTTGTTTTATAGAGTATAAAAATTCTAATTTTGCTACTTGAATTTAGAAAGAAAATATCACAATATCTCCTCAAATTTATATTAGATCCAAAATTAGATCAACTTAAACTTAGAATTCGGAAAGGCAATTTATTTTCAGCCTTAAATAATTTTGATAATAGCAATTTCCCAATTCTCAATACATGCATTATTAATACGTTATTAAACTTTTTTGTTGGCCCAATAAGGCAATATTTGATTGATATTCCCCATATGCCTTTCCAACCCATCTTCCTTGGACTCCTTCTTTGTACATACTTCAGAGTTCCTTGGTTCCTTGGCAGACAACTTCTGTCTCTTCTCCTTCTTCGTACAGGACTTCAAGTTTCAGGTTTCCAACACCAAAAAGCATAAACACAGTGCAGACAAACCAAAGCCAGAATCTCAAAAACACGAACTATTCAATATTGGCCTTCTCATCCTCATCTCCTACTCTCCCTTGACCTTCTCTTTCAACCGCATCGCAGCCGCCGCCGGTTCCTTTTCTTCCTCCCCGTCCAGATTGCGGTTCAAGGATGTTGATGAACCAGTTCGCGTCGCGTTATGAACTAGAACGAAAACGTCCCGCGAACCGGGACGAATGAATCAGTTCATGGTTCGGAAGCAATTTCTCCGAACCGTGTAACAGTGAGCTATACACATTGACCAAAAACAGAGACTCATTTTTTTCATCTATAATGTTCACCCCCAGAAAGCCCTTTCCACGAAAATCATAGTTCAATTTGAACTTATCACAATTCCATAGATTAATAATGCCACCAGCTCTACCTTGAGAAGATTCAAACACCCACTCACAATTAACACCACCCCACAGTGAATGAAAAATTTGATTATTTACCTCACCAATTTTTGTTTCTTGAACACCCATAAAATCAATTTTCTCCTCCCTTATATGTTCTCTAATTTTTCTTTTCTTCAAACCACCTCCCAACCCTCTAATATTCAAGGATGCTATATTCATTGAGCACCATTTTCTCTCTCCCCAACCAAGATGTCTCTCTCTTCTAACCTTGCAAAAAGCTCCACCGCTTCTTCTATAGATTGATCCACAGTAAGACCCGTTTGAGAAGCTAAATTCAACAATTTTTCTGCTTCACCGCTACCTTTTTTGCCCAAAAACGGATATTACCAGTTGCCACCCCTGAATCTGAAGGAAGTTGTCCTGAAGAAATTGATTTTTCCACCCTCTGTTTCTTGCTTCTTTTACGTTTCTGATGAGACAAAGAAAGCAAAAGAGGCTTCATTCCCACTGTAGCAATTGATTTCACTTTGCGAGCCTTCTTTTTTCTTTTCTGCTGATCCAAATCTTGAACAAAAGCATCATTATTTGCTATTGGGCCATCAAGCCCAACTCGTGAGCCATGACCACCCTCATCCATATCACGTGATTGTTTAGGTTGATCAGATGCTCCTGATATTTGAAAACCAACTGATTGGAGTCTAATATGTGATGTTTTTGTACCTTTTTTGTCTCCCTTTTACATAGTAAGTGGCTTGTTTTTTTGAGTAAATTGGAATAAAACAATGGAATTTTGTCATTATAAGATTTCTGGAACCTTTTGATGTGTTTGGTGTGTTTTCAGGTATTTAAACTCTTAAAACAGTGATTTTTGCAAAGGAATGAAGAAGGAGAGCTTGGTACTTGAATTGGGAAAAAAATGAAGAAAAGTTGAAGGTGGCACCCAGGCTCGGCTCCCACGCGCCCCAGTGCGGGCTGGGGGTCAACTGGCCAATAATGGGGTGCATTTGGTTGATTTTTCCAGAAAGCTGCATGCCCAGGCGCAGGAGTTTCACGCCTGGGCGCGCAAAATGCGAGAAAGTGACACTGTTCGCTGTTTTGATCATAACTTGAGCTACGCTTATCCAAATGAAGCGATCTGGGTATCATTTTAAAGCTAACGAAAATATCTACAACTTTGCCTTGCTCAAATTCGTCCATCTTGGTGGTCAAAATTAGTGCCGAAGTTGCTGTCAGACATAAATACGGGATTCTAGAAGGATTTTGATGATGAATTCTATTTGTAAATAAGATTCTTATGGATTAGTTTATTCTAATAGGATCTTATCATATTATATTCAGATTTAGGATTAGTTTTATTAAAATAAAAATCTTATCACATTAGATTGAAAATTAGGTTAGTCTTTATCTATATAATAATAGGATTAGGATTCATTCCCGAAGGAGAGACACTCATACAACTCCATAGAATAATAGTAGATTAGGATTTGAGACTTGGAGAAGGAATAAGGATTGAAGGTTTTTGTGAAGAACACGGAGTTAGCTCAAGGATTCATGGTAATTATTTTTATCAAATTTATTGTGTTTTCTTTTGTAAGTATGAACTAATTCCATCCTTGGGTTGTAGGAGTAGATGTACGGAACCTTTTCAATAATTTCTAGTAATAAATTAATCTTGTTTTTCGTTATTGAATTTTGTGTTTGATTGTTCTTATTTGTTCCTCATGAAAGAAGCTGTTTCATGACTTTTGAAAATCCTTTATGAATAGACATATATATGAATTTAGGATTTAGTCATTAATCAAACAACTCAATTGCATAGGCACAGACATGTTTTCTATGAATTGGGTAATTTTATAAAAAGAGGTTTTGACTGAACTTAATGAAAGGGTTAGGTTTTAAGGCTCCCTTGAGACATCATTGGGAGATTAATCTAAACACGCTAAGACATTAGGTGTTATCTAATTTTGCAAAACCAATTCGGAATTCAAGGAAAATAAATTAATTTGTTATAGAATATTTAGGAACCTGCATCGAAACTACGTCCCGCCTTCCCTTGTCAAAGAGTCATTTATTTTAATTTCTATTTTTATTTACAAATTCATAAATCCTTTGTCTCGTTCACTAAGTAATATTAATTAGGTGGAATTAATTAAACTGTCACTCCCTCGGGTACGATACTCGGACTTCATTGTCTATATTACTTGTACGATTCGATGCACTTGCTGGAATCTCCCAACACCAACCAACTCCTTCCTTTGTAAATGTTGAGAATTATTCTCCACATTAATAGGAGATTCATCAATAACCGTAGCATTATTATCAATTGGCATCTTTCCCAGATTTTCTTTTAATAATTCCTCCTCATTAATTTTCTCACTCCAATCATCCTCTGAAAAATACTCATCTCTAGTCCCCATATGTTGAAACTCGTTACCCTCTGAAAAGCGTCCAGATCCTCTCCAGTTCCACACATAACTGGAGCTTGCCATTCCATGCAAGGAGATCGTGACACGTGGCATCCAAGGAGATCAATGGCTCAGATTAAAAAATGAGAAGAAATTATATTTTAATAAAATATCCAAAATTAAAATGCCAAATCCCTAGTTCCCAATTCATACCTCTTCATTTCCAACTCTGTATCGCTGCTTGGTCTTTGGGCACTGCTGTGGTCTTTGGTGTCGGCCTCCTCGCGCCGCCGTAGCCTCGTCGCACGGCCTCCTCATGCCGCCACAACCGTCGCGAGGCCTTCTCAACCCACCACAACCCGTCGCACGGCCTCCTCACACCACCACAATCGTCGCGTGGCCTCCCCCTCAGACCACCACAACTCGTCGCTTGGCCTCCTCACACCACCATAACTGTCGCTTGGCCTCCTCACACCATCACAACCCGCCGCCATGGCCCTGTCGCACCGCCTCCTTGAGCCACCACAGCCTCACGTCGCGCGGCCTCCTCACACCGCCACAGCCCTTTCTGGTTCCAAGTTTCTGATTTTGAATGGAAAGAAAGATTCAGGTAGATAATTGAAAGCAGTTTGAAGTTGTAGTTTAGCTTATTTATACTTGCATACTGTATAATTGTATCAAAAAAATCCTGGAAACTCAAATATATACTTTGAATTGATGTTAGTTTTCATGATGTTACTTACTACTGTGAATAATCTGATTGGGCAATTAGTGAGGAAAGATTTACTTGACAAATAAATAGGGATGCTGCTATTGCTGCGGTTGTTTGCTGCTGTTGCTGTGAAGTCTAACCTCATATTTAACACTTTTGTTTTGTTTGTGTTTTTGATGCAGGTATAGAAAAAGAACCAAAAACAAGTGAGGAGAAAGAAACAATTGTTGTTATTTTTTTGTTGTTGTTATCCTTGTTTGTGTGCTATTGCTATAGTTGTTTTTCTGGCTTCTGGTGTTGCTTAAAGAAAACAAAGACCAAAGAAGAATTGTTGAAGCAAGTTGATACCAAGATGTGTTAGATAGTCTTATCACAATAGTGTAGTGACTTATTTGTGTAAAATAAGGGATAAGCATGATTTAGTGTATGTTATGCTAGTTGGCAAAAAAATTGTATAGATCTTTGATGTATTTCTATAAAAATTGTTCTCCTCATTTGTACAAAACTTTGACATATTGCAATAAAATTTCTATTTCAAGAATCAATCCTTTTTTGTTTTTAATTTCTACTCAAGTTATGCAAGTGCACAATAAAGTTTAATAAAAAGCTGTTGTTGTCCTGTCTTGTGATCCTATGAAGCAAGTTTTGTTGCAAAATAAAAGCTGTTATAAGAGCTGTCATTGTAGCATAGAAGCAAAATAAAAGCTGTCATAAGAGCTGGTACAGAAACATTACATAAGAGCTGCCATGCTAGCAAAATAAGGTGCTATCAAAACAATAACACTGTACCAGTAACAACAATGTGTATCTTTAATAAATCCACCTCTACAGCATCTAATTAAAACTAAAATCAGTCTTCCACATTACCAAATAGTGATTCACATAATTGTAGCAAAACAAAAATGCACAAACCCCTTTACATCCATTAAAATTAAATGTGTCCACTATATTAGTAGATATATGCCCAAAAAAAATCTATATCCCAAAAAAATGGTCATTATGTCCAAAAGTTGTGCAACCCTGAGACACTATTTCTCAACTTGTCTTGCAATTTGACTTGAAATCAAATCTTGGCTTCCACCCCCCACATTGGCTTGCATTCAGAACTAGATTATTTGAAGATTGAGAAATTGAATTGTAGTGTAATTGGTCCTGTATATTATCAAGAAACATAAATAATCTAATTACATAAATGATAAGATAAAAATTATTTACTTCATATAAATGAATTTTGTATACCGTTAATAATTGAGTAAAAGTTTGACTTGTATTGTGGGTTTGAAAATCATCACTTGAATCTATAGACTGAATCATAGGAGCTTCATGTAGTTGATAGTACAAGTGTGACTCATTGGTGCTTCCTAGGAAGCTTATGTATCGATTCATATTCAGCTTCTGACTCGTTGTTTCGTTTTCCATTAACAACCCTTTCAAAATGAGTGAAGAATTGAACCAAATTTAAATCTGACTTCAAATGACTTTTCAAACTAGCATTAAAGCTCTCACTTAATTGAGTTGATCTCATACCGGCAGTGAAAGTTTTTCGAACATAAGCCCATGCCCATTTTTCCTTGACTTTAAAAATTGAATGAAGCCACGAGTTCTCTGAAACTTTATGATCGAAAAGTAAGTCTTTCCATGCCTTCACAAGTTCACTTTCCTCTTCGTGCAGATCAATGCATGCTTCAAACTCTAAGCAAAACGACGAACCATTTTGATATAAGTGATTCACACGCCTCAAGGCATTTTCTCTTATATGCCAAGTACATAATCCATGAAATGTTTCTGGCATAACTAAAGAAAGAGCCTTACTCATTGCTGCATCTTGATCTGTTAGAATGGTTTTAGGCTTTTCTCCACCCATTGCTTTGAGAAAGGTTAGAAACAACCATTGAAAAGAAGGAATTGTTTCATCATATAGCAATGTTGCCCCAAAAACAACGGTTTGCCTGTGATTATTCAGCCCAATGAATACTCCCAATGGTTGACAATCCTTGTTTGTTTTGTATGTTGTGTCGAAAGTGACAACATCACCAAAGTACCCATAATCATTTATCATTTGTGCATCCGCCCAAAATATATTAGTTATTTGATATTCAACATCTATTTGAAAGTCGTAAAAGAACGAAGGATTTTCACTTTGTTGTTTGAAATACGTCAACAAAGCACCTACTTCACCAAACCTCAAAGACCGATTCCTTTTGGTTTGAAGATAATTCTTCTGGTCTTGTTGTACATACCCTAAAAATTCCACTCCACCAGCTTTCTTAGAGACAAATTCATGAAAATCTTTTGGCTTTATTCCAGATCCATCAGCCATGTCAATTTGATATGCTTGTGATTCAGACATACGTCGATGAGAGCGCATCATATGAACATACTCCGATGGTTGAAGAGGGTGATTGTGTGTATCTACAAAGTCAATAACCCGATATTTCCCAATCTTTCGATCAAGTGAAATAACCATACGTGCTTTACAATCTGTTCTAGTTTCTGCTCTCGGCTGATTTGTCAAATGGTCTCGTGTGTCAAGACCTCGTTTACCCTCTTTAATGCATACAAATCTTCTTGAAGTCAATGTCTCATCCTTTCTACTTCTATTTGCATATTCTCGACGAATACCAAAACCACTTCTTCGAGCGTAATCATTATAAAAATCATAAGCAGCTACCTCAGATTCCAACTCCATTGCCAAGTGTGGTGTGCAGCAATCAATGATATTTTCCGCTCCTTGTTGCTCGCTATTTTTATGGATGCTATCGACCAATTTATCTACGTCTTGAACCATTGGAACTGATGACGAGTTCATGTTTTGTAATCCTAAAATAGTCAAGAGAATCAATTAGTTAATTAATAAAAATAATAGAATACATGATAGTATTCTAATAATAAAGTACATTGATAGCATTAAAGCTACTCTGTAACATGGCAACAATACAGTACATGCCAACAAAAATGTGTAAAATTATAAACCTTATTATGTAACAAATTTATCTTTGAATTAATTTTTCCATCATACAATATTCACTATGTATCCACAATTTTAACCATCACTCATGATACATACCTGCTTGGTCGCTGGTTGCTGGCTGAGGCTGGGAAGGAGGTTCAGCAGCCATCATCACTTAATGATTCAAAGGTTCGCTGGCTTATGGAAACGGAAACGAAGGACAATAAAGGCAATGCTGATTGTCACTACGCCATTGAAGGAGGAAGAAGGTTGCGTTTTGATTCGTATGTCTTTGAGAAGAAAACAAATAAGAGAAAAAATAGTGACGAAGAAGGGTGGCGGGATGACAGAACCGGAGAAGGACGACGACGTCGGAAAAGGGCGGTGGCGATAACGATGGAGGTAGCGGTGGCACTTGGAGTGAAGTCCTCTACTATCTACCAAGGTTGAAGACAAAGGAGAATGGGCTATCTGCCATCGTAGAAGACAAAGAAGAATGAGGGTTTTTGGGTTTTTTGGATATTTTATTAAAATATAATTTCTTCTCATTTTTTAATCTGAGCCATTGATCTCCTTGGATGCCATGTGTCAAGATCTCCTTGCATGGAATGGCAAGCTCCAGTTATGTGTGGAACTGGAGAGGATCTGGACGCCTCTGAAAACGATTCATCTTCTCCGGTCTCTTCCACCATTGTTGCCAGAATAGAGCCGCAGGAACTCACTACACCATCATTAACTGAGTTCTTCGGATTTTCGCTTCTAAAGGACATAAAGTCTACAAAGGGCTCCTCCAGGATTCTAATCTCGAAAATTTCTGCATCAATTTTTATTTTCTCCAGACAATTCACAGCCTCCCTTGATGCAGTTCTTATTAGAATCCTAACTGCATCAAAACGTTTTCTATTCAAAGTGTTGCAGTCAGTAGTAACAAAAGAGCCCAGATGTGAGACCAATAATTTGAAGAACTCGTCACAATATGCATGTAAAGGGATTGCAACACACTTCAACCACAGGTAACGCTCCCTTGGGACATTCGTAGGGGACCACGGTCTCAACTCTTCAAACCACCTATCAAATGAGTCCTCCATATCCTTCACTAGTTCAGTAAAGTCTTCTCCATCCTCCACCTTAATCAGGACCAATTTGCCACCAAGAGGATAAACCATAATAGTTCTGATACCTTCTAACCATATTTTATCCTGAAGGAGATAGACATGCATCCTTATGCTCATGAGTTACACCAACATAACACTTCTCTGCCAACTCTCTTATTTTTGGTAAAGTTGTGAAGGATTTACCCATCCACTCTTCATCACCTTTGCCCCAAAATATCTTGTGATCATTCATCTGTCGGTTCCACCCTCTTCGTTTCCAACCCTGTATTCCCTTTTGGTTTTGCTGGTCCCTAAACCTCCCATCTTTTTTGGCAACAACCTTGTTCATATTAATATCCTTCCTCTGATTATTTGTACCAGTAGCCCCATTCAACTTTGGAACAAAATTACTTCTCTGTTGCTCTTCATTCTTAGAGTATCGAGGATAGTTAACCCTCAATTTAGAAGAATCAATCCACTGCTTCTCCAAATTTTCTATCAGAGCATTGGTGTCTTTCACCTTTGGTCTTTCTGTACGGGACGTAAACATCATGCACCAAACCATATTTCTGGAATATCTCCCTCATTTGCAAGACCGTGATATTCTCTGGAAAATTCTGAAAAACAGCTTCACACTTCTTCCTTCTGACATCTCTTTTCTTATCCTAACAGTCGTCCATTCCCCTTCTTCTTTTTCTTCAGTGTTTTTGCCTCCCACTCTCTCCCTTGATTTTTCTCTCACTCTCTCTCTAGCCATGAGCTCTTTTTACTACAAGAGGTCAAGGGGTCAATTCTCTCTCCTTTTTCATTTTGTGCTATTTAATGATTTAAAACGTTCTACCTTCCCATATTTAATATGACAAAAGTAGAGCTGAATTGAATTGCATACATTGTTCTGGCCATGGTATATAGGATATTTTAAGCATTTACATGTTTTGATGATTTATTTGGCTAATCTCCCTTATGTAATGTATTTTTGGAAACCTGTTTTTAGAAAGTGAGAGAAAAACATCCATTTGGAAAATATGCATTGATTTACATGTTTTCTATCTCCATTCCATTTTGACATCATGTGTTTTACACGTAAGGAGAGATTGAGAGGACAATTTTTTATCCCACATTTTAATTTTTTTTTTGTTGAAAGATATCAAATAGAGGGAGAAGAATTGAATAGAAAAATATACGTGCTTATATGCTTATTGTGATATTTGGTTATATTTTTTAATAATGATTTATCATCATAAAGGGGAAGAATATGGAAACATGGATTTCTCCTATGCGTATTGCATTATGTTTTGATGATTAGAAATCACGTTGTTGTTATATCTACATCCTGCATAGTTTGATTGTGTTTATTTACATTTCCCATTATATATTGTCTCATAGCTTATTGAAGTATTTAGTCTTTGAACTTAGGGGGTCCTTTAAAATTGGTTCTTTTATTAATTTTTTTTTTGTTCTCACACCTTGAACTTTCATCTCTTTTGGAAATAGTCCTTCCATCAGTTAAATGATGACATGATTGATGAAATGTCACGTCACACCAATCAGGTGGTGACACATGCAAGCAGTTGAGTTTTTTTTTAAAAAAAAAAAAAATTAAATTCGTATATTTTTTTCTAAGAAAAAAATGATAAAAGGGATTGAATCCCTATTTTAGTATGTATGGTACAACACAATTTTGTATATTTAGTATTAGACCATTGGTCCAAGTCCGAGGCTATGAATTAATCTTGTTTTATTAATGAGTTAAATGAACAGCGTAACAATATAAACGGTTTGACACTATATCTTAACTCAAAACCTTTAAAGCCTTAAATTCATGAGTCTTTTCACTAATATGTTATTGAACTTACCATATTCTAATCAATGTAGGACTAATTTATTTTATATCTCTCAGCATGATGTCAGCTATGTAATGATTTCCAGTAAGCATAACATAAGCAAGGTTTAAACCGTTTATCTAAAAGTAATGCTATTATTTTATAGGATAGTTTCAATAAGCAAACACGAACAAATTTCATAAATATATTTTTATTTAGGCTTATTAAACATTTTAGTCTCTGAACTTATGTGCTCTTTTAGAATTGATTCTTAAATTTTTTTTTCGATGTTTTGGGTCCCCGAACTTTGTTTAATTTTTGGAAATGGTCCTTTCGTCACTTAAGTGATGATATAGCCGACAACATGTCACGTCATTTTCACAATATCGACGAGTTATGACGTGTTATGTAGAACCACGAGACACTACATGATTTTTTTAATTAAAAAAATAATTTCTTTTAAAATTTAATAAAAGATTCGATTTTTTTTAAAAAAATACAATTTTATTTATTTTTAATAAATTTGAATTTTTTTAATTTAAAAAATTTACGTGGCATCATCTGACACGTTACCCATCAAGGTTGGGAAGGTGACGTGACATACCATCAGTCATATTACCACATAAGTGATATGAAAGGACAATTTCCAAAATTTGAGTATAGTTTAGAGAGTCAAAGCATCGAAAAAAACTTTAAAGACCAATTCCAAAAGAGCACCTAAATTCAGGGACTAAAAACTTAAAAAAGCCTTTTATTTACAGCAGCAGCGGCTAATAAAACATGTCACAATATTTTGTAGTTTCCTCAAGTGACCGCTACTGTGATGAAAAAGTAGCATTGTTACAGATCTTATTGTAGTTTTTCATTCTCTTCTTATACATAAAGATAAGACAACTAGAAGGGACTAAGCTGGTTGTTCAAGTGATCACGATGCAAAGAACTTGTGCATATTCAATTAATCATATTACCCAATATATATATATATATATATATATATATATATATATATATGTTCAAGTGATCACGATGCAAAGAACTTGTGCATATTCAATTAATCATATTACCCAATATATATATATATATATATATATATATATATATATCAAAAATGTTAATTTTGACAAGAAACATTCAACAAATTTTAATTGGCATATGATTTATTGATGAATTTTTTAAATGTGTGTAGATATAAGTAGAATGCTAGATGTACAAATAACATTATTAAACACAATATATCTTGTTTTTTTTTTTTTTCCAGACACTAGCATGTGTTTTAATGCATTTGTTGAGGAGTCAAATATAATATATAGTTATTGAAAAATTTTGGCTTATTTATGGTTTTAGTCCCTAAAAGTCCAACGTGTTTTGGTTTTAGTCCCTAAAAGTTATTTTGACCGGGACTAGTCCTTAAATTTTCAAACATTTTGGTTTTAATCCCTTCCATTAATATAAACATGTTATTTTCTTTATATTCCTGAGACACAAAGTAATATGAACATAATTTATTTTTTTTAATTGTAAGATATTTAACAATTCTCCAAGCTAAGACAATTGGAAATGTGAATATTTGATATTTATTTTCAAAATTACATCTATTAATAGTATTGGAAATGTAAAAAGTGTTGATTAATTAGGGGTGTTTGTGGAAAAAAAATAATTAAAAGTCATTCAAAATTGGTATATGATCTTATAAACAAGGACAAAATAAAAATCTCAAAAGGGTCTTATAGGGTCTTGAACATTAGCATTTGCTTGATATGTTCGAATTTCAGGATGGAAGCTATTGAGATACTTTGATCTTTTCAACGACTGTGATGTTTGATCTTTCATCAAGTGATCGTTCAAACGTTCCAGGTGCCTTCAGTTCCATTACAAGGTATGTTAGAGAACTTCCATTAATACTATGATGTGCCTCGTTCCTAATCTTTGCAAAACATTGAATTTTAATGGCTATGTACTTAATCGCAGTTATCAGAGGTTGAGAGCCCAGATGTTCAATCATTGCTAAATTGATGTAATGTGATTTTTAATAGATTTTAAAAGTCTTTTCTACGCTAGTGTAACTAAAACTGTCTTTGAAACCAATTCAATTTTAAAAACCAAACCAAGCATTATTGGTTTTATATATATGGTTTAGATATGGTTCAGTTTCGGTTTGATTATGCATAACCGGTTATTTTGAACACCCCTACATGAAATATCCTCTTTACATGTTAAATGATAAGTCTATGATAATATTATTCTTAAACTTAGATGTTAAAGATAGATGTTCAAATAACATTATTGTTTTAAAAAGAGTAATGTTACATGTACATCCAGAATGAATTGGCATCTTTTTTGTCTTATACGTAAAAACTGTTTTATAGGATAGTGTTATTAGTTAGTTTGAATCAGCAAGCACAATTTCAGAAACATAAAACATTTTTATTTATATAGCAGCAGCCTCTAATAAAAACATGTCACAATATGTTGTAGTTTCCCTTAGTGACCGCTACTACGATTGTTACAGGTCGATCTTATTGTAGTTTTTCCTTCTCTTCTTATACATAAAGATAAGATAACTAGAAGGAACGAAGTTGGTTGTTCAAGTGATCACGATGCAAAGAACTTGTTGTGAGACCCAGCACGTCGTTATCCCCAGCAGGCAACTTTGATTTGAATGACCAAGAAAGGATGTCATGTGTTTCAACATATTTATAATCAGATAGTCCAGTTGTAGCTGAGAAACCAACTCTTACCCACTCAGGAACAGTTGCCTTCAAATCAACAGCAGCAGAGACAATATAACTTGTTTTAACCTTAGGATAAACCAAAGAGGCAACTAAGCTTTTGTAGGTAGGATCATAGGTAACGAGAACGGTGGCTACATACCCATTCCTGAAACCCACTGCTGCAACTTTCTTGGACTTGATGGTGTTGACATCAATTCCAAGATGTGGGGTGTTTTTAGGATCATAGGCTGTGTTATGGAATGTGTCAAACTCAACTGCAACAATTTGGTTTGAGCTATTGTATGTTTCGTCTTTGAAAATACCAAGCAATCCCCCTTTGCCTTGGGGCTGAGTATCAACTGGTGCAATAAAGAAGGCAAGGCCATCAGCGGTTGTGGTTTTATTAGGTGCGTTTACGACAAAGGAAAAGAAAGTGGCAAAGCTTGCCTCATCGTCAGTGCTCTTATCCCAGACTTGGATAGGGGTGGAATACAGAGCACGGCCGAGAGATTGAAAAATTGGGTAGCCACTTTCGTCTACTTTGGTGAGTTGTAGTTTCCCTGTTTCTGTAATAGTAGCATCATCTTGGAGAATTAGATTCTGTTGGTCACGTGAAAATTTGGTGAAGGAAAAGGATTGCTCTTGTGAAGAGTTCACCTTGTTGCTGCTAAGTAGCAAGAGGAACAAAGTTATGGAGATGGTTACAAGAGCAGAGAACGGTTTCAAGGTTTGGAAAGCCATTGCTTTTACTTGGATTGTGTAGTTGAGTCTTGACACACAATGAGGTGATGAGGACTTTCGTTGCTACCTATACATATTTATACTACCACTACTACAGCAAAGTAACTAATTATAATTAACACCTCTTCCTCATTAGTACAAAGTTAAAGGAAAAACAAGGGACAATAGGTGGTGGTATAAATGAAAAGCAAAATGAAAAGTGGATACTTGATATTACGAGGTGTCATCTATTATTAAGTCACTCATACAAATATATTTTATAGGTAAAATGAGATGAGGGATTTCGATATAGCATCCCGTGATTAGATTTTTATTTTTATTTCATTGCAAACTGAAGGAAAAACAATAGATTTTATTGAACCTCCATTTTAAAGTTCTCGAGAGGAATAAAACCTTAACACGGGATCCCTTCGAACTGGATTAGTCTCCCAGTAAACCGGATACTAGGGTGCAAACCAAAAAAAGTTCTCAACTCTTAAAATTGATAATAAACAATTTTTTTTTATTTGCTCGAGACATTACTACTTTACACAATTCTAAGCGTATATATATTTTTTTTTACTTAATTAATAATGCTATTCTTATATTACCTATTTTGGAAATATATGATGTGTAGAAAAAAAATAAAAGAAAATAGAGAAAGAAAACTGGCTGGTGGTGAAAGGAGAAATAAAAAAATAAAAATAAAAGTATAAAAGAAAATATAAAAATTATAAAACGTTATTTTTATTCATTTCCAAGAAGAAGGTTTCGGGACTTTTATTTTGGACCCATATATTCTGAATTATCAGCATGAAGGTTTCTGGGCCATTACTTTTGACCCATATACTCTGAATTATGAGCACGTGATTCACACAAACTGAAGCAAAATTATTAGGTTGGTTCTTAAGTTATTTTTATATATTATAAATGAGTTTTTTAATTTTTTTAAATAAGTTTTGTAAATTATTGTTATACAACAAATCAGTTTTTTCTGTTAAGTGATACGTGACACAATAAATTTTTTTAAAAAAATTATTAAACCATTTTTTTAAGAGATAATAGTTGATGCATTCATGGTGCAAAACTTTTTTACGTGCATCATCCATTATTCACGTGTTTATTGTTATTAACTTTTAATTAAAAGTAATACAAATGATGTACTGACACTATTAAAAATTATACATCGTCAGTGCACACTGATTAAATTTTTTTTAACATGTGTCATCATTAGTTAATTGACATGTATTACTCGGCAATGAATATAATGATTGAATGAGAGACCTTGGTGCTTAGCAGGAGGGGCTGAAATCCCTTTGTTACTTTTGCCTTTAATGACAGATTGACAGTGCAAGCCCTTGCGTAGCTCTTTGATTTTTATAGGCCAACTAACAACATATAGTGGCAAGCAACTTTCTGGGATATGGATTAGACCTTGTTTGGTAAGATATAACTTATTCATAACTACTTGTACAAATTAAAACTCTAATAGTCCATTGGAGATATAACTATTATTGCCATTGAACATGTTTTTATAAAACAAAAAAAATTATTATAATAATTGCGATAGCATCTATTATTTCATTCTGTGTTCATCACCAAGTGATACTCATGCACATTATTGGTTGATTAATTTAAAAAATTTAAAGATAAAATGAAAAATTATATTTTACTACCAATACAAATGAGTGACAAATAGTTATGACATGCACAATGGAATAAAGATGTTCTACCTAAATAATATAATTAGAGAAAATCAGCAGATATTTTCTCCATTCAATTTAAATATACACTTATATCAATACTACATACCTTTACCCCTAAATAATAATAGTTCTTAAAAAACATCAAAAATAATGAAATGGAGTTTTTTTAAACACAAGGAAAAAGTGGTATTTCTTTTAAAGTAAAGGAATATTAATCCAACACAAGGTTTAAATACACATGAAACCCACTTTCTATGAAGTGTTTAAATATAAGTATACAATCATGTGCTAAAAGAGATCAAAACCAAGAAAAAGTGGTACCAATGTGGGGTTGGTCAAGTGGTAGCTCATTTGGTCCCTTAATCAACTGGTCTCGAGTTCGAGTCTTGGGTATGGAGCAACCCCCGCTGGGAGATCCCTACCGCTTAGTGCGAGCTCAGTTGGGTCCGACCGGATGAATCAGATTCTGGGTAAATCAGATCCTGGTACCGGTTGGTGTACACCAAAAAAAAAAAGCGGTACAAACGAATCTACAAGATGAGAATGTGAAGCGATAGTTACACCACAAAGACAACCAGTGACGGATCCAGAAATTTTTAGATGTGGGGGCAACACATATATAAATATAAAAGATTACAATTAAATTTCATCTGTTCTTACATTAGGTCACATTAAATTTTTTAGGAGGTATTTGATTTTTTCACTAAATTATTCGTATTAAATGACTGTTGTGATTAACTAAGTTCAATTTATCATAAAAAAAAAGTAATGCAAGTAAAATAAGTAAAAGTGATAAATAAAAAAAATAAATAAAAAATAAGTAAAAGTGAAAAATTGATTGATATCTTTTTGTTAAAAAAGAGTGAACTGCTTATCTTAATTCGTGTGTTTTTGGTTAAGTGTGACTTATAAATATTAACGAAGAGAGTAATATACTGCTTATAAAACAATATAAAATATTATTAAGAAAAAACATATTAATTTCTAGTGTCATCAAATAGATACTCAATCTTTACAAAAATGTAAATCATATATTAATAATAATAATAACATTGTGCAACAACAATACAATTTCAAAATAGAAAAATATTCAATCCAAAATTAGTTTTGTAATTATTCTATTAATAATATATGCATTTATTTATATATATAAGTTTAGTAATAATTAAATTAAAAAATTTTGTGGGGGCACGTGCCCCCACTTGTATATATGTGGCTCCGTCCCTGAAAACAACAAACTACCAATCATCAACAAAACATGTCAAAACATTACTATGATCTCTACCTCCTTAAAAATTTTGATAAGAAAAACCAAAAAAAAATCCTAAGGAATAAAAAATAGTATAGCAAATCGTCTAACAAACACAACCATCAGCATGTCACCTACAATTACTCTTATAAAACACCTTTGTTAATCTCGATTGTTCAAAATGATGTCTCTCTTGGGTACACCGTACACATAACTATGGGTAAAGCGATGAAATCAATCATTTTACATGTTTCTTTTAGAAAGGGAGACACATTTCTTATATGGGACCTATGTATTCTAGTTTTTCCTTTGCTTCATCTTTTCTCACCATAAGGGAAAAGCAAATAATATCTCCCTTTTTTTTCGTTAAGTTTAAATTTTATCTTTTATCTTATTTTGAATATGAATTTTTGTCCTTTTTAAAATGATTTTTGGTCCCTTCTTTTTTAGTTTTCTGAGTTATTTCAATATTTTTTTAATAAAGATTCAATTCGATCCTTTATTTAACAAATGACTCATTTGCTTTCTTTATTGTTTTTAAAAGATTCAATAATTTAAACCAACATGGGTTGAGACAAGTGGTAAGCGGCTCGGTCTCGCTTAAGCAAGGTCTCGGGTTCGATTCCTTGTGGATGCATAAAATTCATGTTGGGAGACTCACCTGCCATAGTCAGTCACGCCAGCCGGGTCGGATTTGGATGTACCTAAGTAGTACTTGGGGAACTGGATAGGCAACCAAAAAAAAAAAAAGCTTCAATAATTTCATCCCTGAAAAGTAAAAGATTCAATAATTTCGTCAATTATTTTCATTAAAAAGTCTTTCCTCAATTATTTTCATTAAAAAGTTTTATTTTGAGTATTAATTTTGTAAAGTTTAGTTTTCATGATGAAATTCAAATTAAGTAGTAGGAAAATAAGATTATATATTCCTATAAAAAAACACAAATTTATTGGAAATATGTATGATTAACAATAATATCCCAACATCGGGTTTGATTAATGGAATAACTAAATTGAAACTTTTTGAAAAAAAATAATGCACTAAAAAGAAATTGAAAAATGATAAAGAATAAAAATGTATTTTCAAAATATAATAAAAGATCGTAAAAAAAATAAAAGACAAAAAAGCATTATTAGTCCCTTTTTCCTCATTTATTTTATCCTCTTATTTTCATTTATTCCAAACAAATCGTCGGGGTTTAGGGCCCAACTACTCTAGACCCATTGTTACTCTAAAATGTTAATTATTACTTTTCTGATTTTATTTATAAGTCATATTTTATAAATTTTTTGTTGTCTTATTTATAAATTATTTTATATTTTTTAGGAGGTATTTATTATTTTTTTCCTTTTATTTTTCTTTTATTCATTAATGTCAAACAATATATTTTGAAATTTCTGATGCTTAATAATAATAATATACTTTAGCTTATAAAAAAAAATCCATGTAACTTAATATCAAAAATATTATTTTGATTAGCAACATTCATAAAACTTTTAGTTTTCCTTTGATTTTTTAATGATTTTTTTTAATTTTGATGCGTCTATAAATAAATAGAATGATAAATGTATAAATAACATTAGTTTTCTTTTTACAAATGCTACCATAATGCATTTGTTTAAGTTGCAAAATATAGTTAAAAATTATTTTTAAAAAAATTAAATTATATTCCCAAAACACGGAAGTAGTATGAACATATAATTTTTTTTAATTTTAGGTTATTTAAGGATTGTTTTACTAGACATTTTTTTCTATTTCATGTGACTTAAGAAAAATTTCACTCCGATCATGTATCTCTTAAAATATTTCATCTAATAGTCCTAAAAAAATAATTACTCTTATTAGTTAATTTCGGTTATTTTTACAAAATTGCTAATTAAAATTTGGGGCGTGACTATTATTAAATCACTCACAATTTTTTTTTTATAAGCAAAATAAGATGAGGGAGTCCATTGCTATCTATTCATGTTTATAAAGAAAGTAGCACTTTATCAAGGCTTAGATGGTCCAGTGGTAAAGCCCACCGAATAATAGAAACTGGCCAAAACAATATTCTTGATTTGATTTCTAGCCATGCAAAGTGAGATTTAATTATGCTTGAAGGGACGATCAAGAGTTTCATATATTGGTAGATTAATCGAGGCACATAAATAAACCTATAATACCGCTTAACCTCCTGCTACAAAATTGTAGGAGGTTGGAGTTTTTTGCCTTAAATATGACTGTACGACAATTTGGTTTGGTGTTGATTTATGATTTATGTTTGGTGTTGTTTTATGTACAGTAGATGTCTTGGGGTGTGTTTTATGCAATTAGAAGTTGTTATAATGATACAGGGGCTGAGTTAATTTTGGGGTGAATACTGGTTAGTTGTCTCTGCTGTATTAATTTGTCGGGGGGGTGTTTTTTTTAGGCTTAATTATGTCACAAGTTTCTAAAGTTTGGGGTACTTTTGCCAGATATTCTTATATTTTTTTTAATGTTATTGCTGGGAATACTATTGTCAGGAATGTAGAAAGATATGTTTGGTTATCATTTATGATTTTTTGGTATATTCCCGGGAATTTGTAGCATAATTATCAAAATACCCTTACTATAAATTAGAAAGTAGAATAGGCAGTTATTAAAAAGCGGTGTGGGCATTTTGGTAATTTTACAACTAAATACCCGGGAATATTATATTCCCAACCTTAAAGGTGGGAATAAAAAGTGGTTAAATTATGTGCATTTTATATACCTGAAAATGTTTGTTTCCTAGGAATGTTTCTTTGAAACCATAAACAAACGTGAGTATAATTTATAACCACCTCTCATTCCCAGGAATAATTTAGGATTACTTGAAACAAACACACAATCAAATGCAGGAGGTTGGTCATGTGGTGCCGCGTGACGTCACACGGGCAAAGACGACATCTCTCTTCAATTCTTTTTTATTTAACAAAAAATATAAAAATATTAAGTTTTTAATTTTTTAAATTAAAAAAAAAGATATTCTCCCACGGGGCACCAGGTGTTTAACCTCCTGCGTCTGATCATGATTCCGATGTTACGTGTCAGCAAAATTGGCTAAAATATGTAACTTCGAGGAGTCAGACATTAAAAAAAAAATAAAGGTATATATCTGACAAAAGTACCCCAAACATCAGGGCTTGTGACATAATTAAGCCTTTTTTTTACTACTATGTACCAAACTTTTCTGCATTTTCATTTTGTTTACATCTGTTAGGGTGAATACTTGTTTTCTCTGCTGTATTAAATTGAAAGAAGCGAGCAGGGGCACTGTCGAACGTGCAGTGTATCACAACATCACCACCTCACTTCTTCCCCTTTTCTCTCAATGGATCACCTACTATTGCTTGAAAAATTGGGAATCATCATATTGAGAAAGATTTACTGAATCTTGGTGCAAGTGTTACTTTATTGACTTACTATGTTTATCTTCAATTGGGTCAAAGGGAGTTGAAATCAACTAGGATAAATCTTTAACTTGCTTATAGATCCAATAAGTATTCTAGGAGTGTTTTTAACGATGTTTCGATAAAAATTAAGAATTTCTATTTTCATATTGATTTTGTTATTCTTAACACTTAGCCTATTTGTAATCCCTGTTCTTCTAAGCATAACATTTTAGGTCGCTCATTCTCAACTATATCTAATGCATTGATTAATTTTAGGAGGATGGTGTGATGAAATTATCATTTGAGAAAATGATTAAGCATAATTAATCATATAATAAGGGTAATAAAGTAGGTTTTTATTCAAATTGTTACATTGTCAAAAAAGAAACAATGATAGTATAGTTAGGTTCATTGGACATGGAGTCAACAATTTCTCCATGGTTCTTAGATGAAATATCCTCTTTGCTTGTTAAATGATTAGTTTCTAAAGAAAATGATGTTTGGATGTCATCATAATAGGTTCACTCATATTAACATGAATTCTCTAAATAAATTGATTTCTAAAGACCTAGTAATGGGATGGGTAAGCTCAAATTTGAAAAAGTTGAATATTGTGTTCCTTTCGGAAAATGCAAGAAAACTAAAACTTCCTTTAAACCAATGAATGAGGTTTCAAGTGTAAGTGCCAAAATGGTTACGAACATTAGTTTCTTTAAAAGCAATATATTTTGAAGTTTTGACGATAATAACAAAAATAAAGATCTAAAAAATGTAGTGATGTGACAAGCAAAGTTTTTTTAAAGAAACAAGCTCATGCATTCATCTAGGAAAACACTGCAAGGCAAGATATTTTTATAGCTCATATTAAGTTTTAAAAGTACTACCAATTGGGCTTGATTCAGTTGGTGTAAGACCCTAACTGAAATTCTGGGAATGAGACAAGGGTGCTAGTAGCCCCGGGTTCGATTCCCACTAAAAACATCCCGCTGGGAGAGCCAGCCACGTGGCTCGCTCCAGATTAGTCTCAAGGGCTCCCTGGTATTAAGGGTGCTCTTGGAAATACCGGTGGTTCCGCAAGGAATTCGGACAAAAAAAAAGTACTAGGACACGGAGAAAAAAAGCAAAAATCATTTTAATAAGTGCTTTTCAGTAATTAAAGATTGAACAAATATTCTTAAACATTGTCTTCGCTATCTGGATTGTAAAAATATGTTTTATGAATATCTGCATGAATTAATCGATTATTTTGATATGTGAATTGATTACTTTGTTACATCCTACAAAATCCAGAAAGCAATGAATCGATTACTGAAGGAAGTATAATCCATTACTTTTTTTCAAAAGTAACTGATTATTATTTGGAAGAATCGATTACTTTGTTACATCATACAAAACCCAAAAAGCAATGAATCAACTAATGTTTGTCTGTTTCATAGGTAATCGATTACTTTTTTGATAAATCAGAATAACAATTCTGAATCAATTGTATTAATTATTTGAATTATTTTTTATTTTATTTGATCGATTTTCTCAATAAAAACGTGCCAATCAAATTGAAAATCACTCACTCATTCTCTTTTCAAAAAAAAAAAAAACTCTCTTTTTCACTTTATAATCCTAGTTTTTGGAAACCTAATTAGATGAACACCTTCTTCTTCTTGAGTGACATAATATACCATTGCAATAGAACTTCAAGTTTTTTTTATTCGCAGTATCTAGAGTGTTTTAATTGTATATATTAATCTTATTTTTTCCAAAAGTATCCCGTAGTGGTTAAGGAGAGGCATCCCTGATGAGAAGGTGTAGCATCTTTATTGTAATAGTGTGATGCACCCTATTGTGTGATTGAGGTCCCTTACAAAAGGTCGAACAAAGTAGCTTACGGAGTGATCTGGGTTGTATTGGTGTTCAAAACTTCAATTGGTCAATAACATCAAATTCGAAGCACGTTGCTGAGGGATTGGACGTAAGCCTCACCGGTACCTATACGTGAACACGGGGCTCACCGGGGAGGCTGAACTAGGAAAAAAAACCTCGGTTTGCATTTTCTCTATCTCTTAACTCTTTTATTTTCTGTTTTGATTATTTTTGCTCTTATTATCATTTCCACGTAACTTTCAATATTTTCTATATTAACAAAATTATCGCGTGTTCGCTTAATCCAATCCTAGATTATTTTTTAAGTTTCCATTCATTCTTATAATTTCCAATAAAATTAATAAAACTCAATTCACCCTTCTCGAGTTTGAGGCCAATTCCAACATGGTTTTGATTGATAACACTACCTATCATGTACTATTTGCACTAAGCAAGTGACCCTCTAAGATTACTTTTTTTCCATACACAAAAATCGGAAATCGAACTCATAACCACTTTGTAAATGAATACAAATCAACACCAATGTCCACTTATTTTTTTTAGTACATAGTCATTTAATATTGTGATAAGTTTTTTTCGAGAAGCTTGTAATATTAAAAGATGAAAAAGTAAATTTAATATAAAAATAGTTTGATTTTGGCTTAAATATATTTTTGTCATTCGAAATGTATTTGTGTTTTGATTTTAGTCCATAAACTTTTTTCTTTTGTTTTTGTTTTATTGTTTTTAGAGATTTTGGTTTTAGTTTCTGTCAATGACGTGTCAACACCACAATTAGTCACTTCACCAATTAATATGAAACATGTCACGCTCAGGCCCGACCCAGGACAGGAGAAATAGGATCGACCATCCTAGGTTCAAAAATTTTAGGGGTCCAAATTATTATTATTTTTTTTATGAAGAGGAATATTGTTATATAGATATATTTATTGTAATAAAAAGAAAAATATGCCATGTGGTTTAGTGGCTTCCATTTGGCTAATTAAATATATTAGTAGGAGGTCAAGGGGTCATTTTTTTTTTGAAGAGAAAAAAAAAGACATTATTTAAAAAGGACAACCAAGCATCAAAGTACAAAACAATGGCTCCACCTTCTATGAAGGGTTTGCCAAAGAGTACCCTATCATGTGCTCAAAGATGCCCACCAAACAATTACATGAGTGCACTTCACACTTTCGTGAAGTTAATACAACAAAATAAAGTTGTTTAAAGGCATACAAATGTATCCCCTGTCTCAACTACGCAACCATACTAAAGAAATTTACCCAATCACCCACCTCTCCTGTTAAGAGCCCTACTTCCTTAAAAACCTTGATTTGATAAAAACCCAAAGGAAAAAAAATCAAAACAAGGGAAAAAGAGTGTAGCAACTCTGTAACATGATAATAATATAATAATAACATAATAAACGACCATAATCAGACCAATTAAATAGGACACATACATCAGTCACCATATGAAATTGTTAAGCCCCCCCCCCAAAAAAAAAAAAAAAATGCACCCACTTCATGCTTTCATCTTGATTGCCTCCACCATTTCAATAAAATCCAATTCTTCACCTTGAAACAGCATTTTATTTCTCTGTAGCCAAACCATCCAAATGACAACACACCACACGGTCACCCCTTTCATTTTTGCTTTTTTACCCTTCCAACTATTTTTGAAACGTATGAACATTGAAGCAGCAGCGTCATCTCCCGCAGTGTTTGATACTTGTATCCACCTGCAAATTTCCAACCAAAATTTTCCAATGACAGCACAAGTAAAAAATAAATGTGAAGCATTTTCCTCCTCCTCTTTGCATAAAACACAGTCAGTATTTACTAACACCCCTCTCTCTTTACTTTACAAAATTCAGCTTTGTTGGAAGTTTATCTATCCCACATCATCAATCGCCAGATAAATGCTTGCACTTTAGATGGTGTCTTCACTTTCCAAATCTGTTGCAAAGCCTCCACCACCTCCTGTCCTGACAGCATAGTACTTGAATATAATTTTTGCAATAGAAACGAGTACACTGTTTAAACAGAAAAAATTCCTCCATTTCCAAGACCCCAACACAACTGATCATCCTCTGTTTAAACAGAAAAAATTCCTCCATTTCCAAGACCCCAACACAACTGATCATCCTCGGTAGAATGTAACATGCAGTCCCTTAAAATATTATTAAGCTCCTCCAATTGTACCATTTTCCCGTCATACAATCTTCGTCTCCATTGTAGATTCCAATTCCCATCCTGAGTTGATTGATGGTAAATTTCTTTTACCGAACACTCCTTGACATTTGAGATTAAATAAAGAGTTGGAAAAAGTTCTTTGAAAGAGAGACTCCCAAACCAAATGTCCTCCCAAAATCTAACAGAATTCCCGCTTCTAATATTTCTGGAAATACAATGTTCAAACCACTTCCCCAACATTACTCCCTAACTGTAAGCAACAAATATCCCTCCACCTTTGAGAACCCCCTCTCACTCTTCCTACTGTTCCTAATTTAAGGAAATCCAGACAACCATATTTACTTTATATTATTTCCTGCAAAAAACCCCCTCTTCTTTAATTAATCTCCAATGCCACTTACTTAACAAAGCTTTGTTGAAGACCATTAAATTTTTAATTCCTAACCCCCCATTTTGTCGACAGGCCTCATCCCATTTCACCCAACATATTTTCCTCCTATCCTCATTTCCGCCCCACAAAAAAATTCCTTTGCAACTTAACCAGGATATCATTCACTCTCTTTGGGAGAGAAAAAAATGACAAAAAATAAATAGGAATACTTGACAGCACAGAATTTATAAGAGTGATGCGTGCCCCCAAGAGATAGATGTTTAGATTTACATGACGACAATCTCTTTTGAAAGATATGAATCAACTTAGACCAGCAATCAACAGATCTAGCATTTGCAGAAATTGAATTTGGAATTCCTAGATAAGAGAAAGGGAACTCACCAATTTTACAATGCAGCAGAGAAGAAGCTTCCAACATACAAGATCACGACACATTAATTCCAAAGTTACTGCTTTTATGAAAATTAATTTTTAGCCCAGAATCAAGTTCAAATCCCCTCAAGATCGCCTTAATCGTCAGAAAATTCTATATAGTAGCCTCCCCTATTAGAACTGTATCATCAGCATATTGCAACATCGCCACCGGGACTGCATTCCTACCATCCTGATAGGGTGAAAACAATTTTTTTCCAACCGCCTCCTTTATCATTCATGCTAAACCTTCTGCAACCAAAAGAAACGGGAAGGGAGCTAAAGGATCTCCCTTTTTTAATCCCTTTTAATATGAATTTCATCTATTGGACTGCCATTTACAAGAATTAACATACTGCCTGCGAAAACACATGCTCTCATCCAAACTATCCACCGCTCTTCCAGCCCTACCATTCTCATCATATATTCAAGGAAAGCCCAGCTTACAGAATCATATGCCTTTTTGAAATCTAATTTAAGAATGAAACAAGATTTCTTTTTGCGTTTTGCATCATCAATAACTTCGTTTAGAATCACCACTCCATCCATAATTTGCCTCCGGGGTAAGAATGCAGATTGAGAAACAGATATAACTTCATGCAGCACCCCTTTAAGACGGTTTGCTAACATTTTCGCCAGTAACTTATACATACTGCCAAGTAATGAAATTGGTCTAAATTGAGAAATAGTTTGAGGAGAATTCACCTTCGGAATTAAAGTGATGAAGTAAGACAGCATCCCCTTTGGCAATTTCCCTGCTGAGAAGAATTCTGTCACCATGCTCCAAACATCATGCTTTATGAAACTCCAACTCTTTTTAATAAAATTGAAGTTAAATCCATCGGGCCTGGGAGCTTTGTTTCCATCACACTCTGATATAGTTTCTTCAATTTCTTCCATAGAGAAAGGGGATATAATTTTTAGAGCAGAGTCCCTACACAAAGAAGAAAAGATCACACCATCCAGCTCTGGTCTGTTAACCAATTTTTCCTCCACCCAATCAGAAAAGAAGTTCTTCACTGCTGACCGCAATTTACACACTTCCTCAACCCAGTCATTACCTATCCTTATTGCCTTCATTTCATTAGATCTTTTCCTTTGATTAATTGCTGCATGAAAAAAACTAGTATTTACATCACCCTCTTTAAGCCATTGAATTCTGGATCTTTGCCTCAAAAGACTATCCTTAGTTTCTGCCAAATTCCAAAGCTCCGACACTTTATTTCTTCTCAAAATCATTTCATCCTCCTCCAATCGACAATTTTATGCTTTATTTTCTATAGCCCTAATTTCTGTTTTCAGCACCCCAATACGAAAATCTACATTCCCATATACGTCCCTATTCCATTTCTTGACTGTTTGCTTGACAACTTTCAATTTACTCTGTATCTGATATGCTGCCCAGCTATTTACCTGAGTTTCATGCCAGCATTTTTCAACTAAAGGGAGGAAATTAGGATCACGAAGCCAATAGTTGTTAAATTGAAATGGCTTCGGACCCCAATCCCTTAGTTTACCACATCGCAACACTACTGTACAGTTATCAGAATAATCATTTGGAAGCACCCATTCAGATGGCCCATTGAAATAGTCAATCCATTTATCACAGATTCTTCACAGACCAAGAATCTATCCAATTTGCTCATAGAGATGCAATTATAATTCATCCATGTGAACTTTCTGCCATATGAATTCACCTCTGAGACCTCCAATTTATGAATGAAATCGTTAAATTCCATTATTTCAGATATATTACCTCCAACACCTCCAACCCCTTTCCTTTCCCCAACCTTCCTAACAGTATTAAAATCACCAAAGAAGCACCATTTATCTCCCCCTAATCTAATTTTAACTTCACATATTTCCTCCCACATAAGCCTCTTCTGGTTAATGTCACAAGAGCTATACCATAGTTACACGGTATGCGGTACGATTTGGTTCGCGGTACGGGTTCGGGTACGCGGTACAGTAATTGATTAAAAGTGCGGTACGGAGGGGGTAGACTTAATCGGTTCGCTATTTCGAGACGTGGTATGTTTAAAATTTATGTTCGGTTCGTTCTTTGTATAATTGTATATTTGTTTTATAGAGTATAAAAATTCTAATTTTGCTACTTGAATTTAGAAAGAAAATATCACAATATCTCCTCAAATTTATATTAGATCCAAAATTAGATCAACTTAAACTTAGAATTCGGAAAGGCAATTTATTTTCAGCCTTAAATAATTTTGATAATAGCAATTTCCCAATTCTCAATACATGCATTATTAATACGTTATTAAACTTTTTTGTTGGCCCAATAAGGCAATATTTGATTGATATTCCCCATATGCCTTTCCAACCCATCTTCCTTGGACTCCTTCTTTGTACATACTTCAGAGTTCCTTGGTTCCTTGGCAGACAACTTCTGTCTCTTCTCCTTCTTCGTACAGGACTTCAAGTTTCAGGTTTCCAACACCAAAAAGCATAAACACAGTGCAGACAAACCAAAGCCAGAATCTCAAAAACACGAACTATTCAATATTGGCCTTCTCATCCTCATCTCCTACTCTCCCTTGACCTTCTCTTTCAACCGCATCGCAGCCGCCGCCGGTTCCTTTTCTTCCTCCCCGTCCAGATTGCGGTTCAAGGATGTTGATGAACCAGTTCGCGTCGCGTTATGAACTAGAACGAAAACGTCCCGCGAACCGGGACGAATGAATCAGTTCATGGTTCGGAAGCAATTTCTCCGAACCGTGTAACAGTGAGCTATACACATTGACCAAAAACAGAGACTCATTTTTTTCATCTATAATGTTCACCCCCAGAAAGCCCTTTCCACGAAAATCATAGTTCAATTTGAACTTATCACAATTCCATAGATTAATAATGCCACCAGCTCTACCTTGAGAAGATTCAAACACCCACTCACAATTAACACCACCCCACAGTGAATGAAAAATTTGATTATTTACCTCACCAATTTTTGTTTCTTGAACACCCATAAAATCAATTTTCTCCTCCCTTATATGTTCTCTAATTTTTCTTTTCTTCAAACCACCTCCCAACCCTCTAATATTCAAGGATGCTATATTCATTGAGCACCATTTTCTCTCTCCCCAACCAAGATGTCTCTCTCTTCTAACCTTGCAAAAAGCTCCACCGCTTCTTCTATAGATTGATCCACAGTAAGACCCGTTTGAGAAGCTAAATTCAACAATTTTTCTGCTTCACCGCTACCTTTTTTGCCCAAAAACGGATATTACCAGTTGCCACCCCTGAATCTGAAGGAAGTTGTCCTGAAGAAATTGATTTTTCCACCCTCTGTTTCTTGCTTCTTTTACGTTTCTGATGAGACAAAGAAAGCAAAAGAGGCTTCATTCCCACTGTAGCAATTGATTTCACTTTGCGAGCCTTCTTTTTTCTTTTCTGCTGATCCAAATCTTGAACAAAAGCATCATTATTTGCTATTGGGCCATCAAGCCCAACTCGTGAGCCATGACCACCCTCATCCATATCACGTGATTGTTTAGGTTGATCAGATGCTCCTGATATTTGAAAACCAACTGATTGGGGTCTAATATGTGATGTTTTTGTACCTTTTTTGTCTCCCTTTTACATAGTAAGTGGCTTGTTTTTTTGAGTAAATTGGAATAAAACAATGGAATTTTGTCATTATAAGATTTCTGGAACCTTTTGATGTGTTTGGTGTGTTTTCAGGTATTTAAACTCTTAAAACAGTGATTTTTGCAAAGGAATGAAGAAGGAGAGCTTGGTACTTGAATTGGGAAAAAAATGAAGAAAAGTTGAAGGTGGCACCCAGGCTCGGCTCCCACGCGCCCCAGTGCGGGCTGGGGGTCAACTGGCCAATAATGGGGTGCATTTGGTTGATTTTTCCAGAAAGCTGCATGCCCAGGCGCAGGAGTTTCACGCCTGGGCGCGCAAAATGCGAGAAAGTGACACTGTTCGCTGTTTTGATCATAACTTGAGCTACGCTTATCCAAATGAAGCGATCTGGGTATCATTTTAAAGCTAACGAAAATATCTACAACTTTGCCTTGCTCAAATTCGTCCATCTTGGTGGTCAAAATTAGTGCCGAAGTTGCTGTCAGACATAAATACGGGATTCTAGAAGGATTTTGATGATGAATTCTATTTGTAAATAAGATTCTTATGGATTAGTTTATTCTAATAGGATCTTATCATATTATATTCAGATTTAGGATTAGTTTTATTAAAATAAAAATCTTATCACATTAGATTGAAAATTAGGTTAGTCTTTATCTATATAATAATAGGATTAGGATTCATTCCCGAAGGAGAGACACTCATACAACTCCATAGAATAATAGTAGATTAGGATTTGAGACTTGGAGAAGGAATAAGGATTGAAGGTTTTTGTGAAGAACACGGAGTTAGCTCAAGGATTCATGGTAATTATTTTTATCAAATTTATTGTGTTTTCTTTTGTAAGTATGAACTAATTCCATCCTTGGGTTGTAGGAGTAGATGTACGGAACCTTTTCAATAATTTCTAGTAATAAATTAATCTTGTTTTTCGTTATTGAATTTTGTGTTTGATTGTTCTTATTTGTTCCTCATGAAAGAAGCTGTTTCATGACTTTTGAAAATCCTTTATGAATAGACATATATATGAATTTAGGATTTAGTCATTAATCAAACAACTCAATTGCATAGGCACAGACATGTTTTCTATGAATTGGGTAATTTTATAAAAAGAGGTTTTGACTGAACTTAATGAAAGGGTTAGGTTTTAAGGCTCCCTTGAGACATCATTGGGAGATTAATCTAAACACGCTAAGACATTAGGTGTTATCTAATTTTGCAAAACCAATTCGGAATTCAAGGAAAATAAATTAATTTGTTATAGAATATTTAGGAACCTGCATCGAAACTACGTCCCGCCTTCCCTTGTCAAAGAGTCATTTATTTTAATTTCTATTTTTATTTACAAATTCATAAATCCTTTGTCTCGTTCACTAAGTAATATTAATTAGGTGGAATTAATTAAACTGTCACTCCCTCGGGTACGATACTCGGACTTCATTGTCTATATTACTTGTACGATTCGATGCACTTGCTGGAATCTCCCAACACCAACCAACTCCTTCCTTTGTAAATGTTGAGAATTATTCTCCACATTAATAGGAGATTCATCAATAACCGTAGCATTATTATCAATTGGCATCTTTCCCAGATTTTCTTTTAATAATTCCTCCTCATTAATTTTCTCACTCCAATCATCCTCTGAAAAATACTCATCTCTAGTCCCCATATGTTGAAACTCGTTACCCTCTGAAAAGCGTCCAGATCCTCTCCAGTTCCACACATAACTGGAGCTTGCCATTCCATGCAAGGAGATCGTGACACGTGGCATCCAAGGAGATCAATGGCTCAGATTAAAAAATGAGAAGAAATTATATTTTAATAAAATATCCAAAATTAAAATGCCAAATCCCTAGTTCCCAATTCATACCTCTTCATTTCCAACTCTGTATCGCTGCTTGGTCTTTGGGCACTGCTGTGGTCTTTGGTGTCGGCCTCCTCGCGCCGCCGTAGCCTCGTCGCACGGCCTCCTCATGCCGCCACAACCGTCGCGAGGCCTTCTCAACCCACCACAACCCGTCGCACGGCCTCCTCACACCACCACAATCGTCGCGTGGCCTCCCCCTCAGACCACCACAACTCGTCGCTTGGCCTCCTCACACCACCATAACTGTCGCTTGGCCTCCTCACACCATCACAACCCGCCGCCATGGCCCTGTCGCACCGCCTCCTTGAGCCACCACAGCCTCACGTCGCGCGGCCTCCTCACACCGCCACAGCCCTTTCTGGTTCCAAGTTTCTGATTTTGAATGGAAAGAAAGATTCAGGTAGATAATTGAAAGCAGTTTGAAGTTGTAGTTTAGCTTATTTATACTTGCATACTGTATAATTGTATCAAAAAAATCCTGGAAACTCAAATATATACTTTGAATTGATGTTAGTTTTCATGATGTTACTTACTACTGTGAATAATCTGATTGGGCAATTAGTGAGGAAAGATTTACTTGACAAATAAATAGGGATGCTGCTATTGCTGCGGTTGTTTGCTGCTGTTGCTGTGAAGTCTAACCTCATATTTAACACTTTTGTTTTGTTTGTGTTTTTGATGCAGGTATAGAAAAAGAACCAAAAACAAGTGAGGAGAAAGAAACAATTGTTGTTATTTTTTTGTTGTTGTTATCCTTGTTTGTGTGCTATTGCTATAGTTGTTTTTCTGGCTTCTGGTGTTGCTTAAAGAAAACAAAGACCAAAGAAGAATTGTTGAAGCAAGTTGATACCAAGATGTGTTAGATAGTCTTATCACAATAGTGTAGTGACTTATTTGTGTAAAATAAGGGATAAGCATGATTTAGTGTATGTTATGCTAGTTGGCAAAAAAATTGTATAGATCTTTGATGTATTTCTATAAAAATTGTTCTCCTCATTTGTACAAAACTTTGACATATTGCAATAAAATTTCTATTTCAAGAATCAATCCTTTTTTGTTTTTAATTTCTACTCAAGTTATGCAAGTGCACAATAAAGTTTAATAAAAAGCTGTTGTTGTCCTGTCTTGTGATCCTATGAAGCAAGTTTTGTTGCAAAATAAAAGCTGTTATAAGAGCTGTCATTGTAGCATAGAAGCAAAATAAAAGCTGTCATAAGAGCTGGTACAGAAACATTACATAAGAGCTGCCATGCTAGCAAAATAAAGTGCTATCAAAACAATAACACTGTACCAGTAACAACAATGTGTATCTTTAATAAATCCACCTCTACAGCATCTAATTAAAACTAAAATCAGTCTTCCACATTACCAAATAGTGATTCACATAATTGTAGCAAAACAAAAATGCACAAACCCCTTTACATCCATTAAAATTAAATGTGTCCACTATATTAGTAGATATATGCCCAAAAAAAATCTATATCCCAAAAAAATGGTCATTATGTCCAAAAGTTGTGCAACCCTGAGACACTATTTCTCAACTTGTCTTGCAATTTGACTTGAAATCAAATCTTGGCTTCCACCCCCCACATTGGCTTGCATTCAGAACTAGATTATTTGAAGATTGAGAAATTGAATTGTAGTGTAATTGGTCCTGTATATTATCAAGAAACATAAATAATCTAATTACATAAATGATAAGATAAAAATTATTTACTTCATATAAATGAATTTTGTATACCGTTAATAATTGAGTAAAAGTTTGACTTGTATTGTGGGTTTGAAAATCATCACTTGAATCTATAGACTGAATCATAGGAGCTTCATGTAGTTGATAGTACAAGTGTGACTCATTGGTGCTTCCTAGGAAGCTTATGTATCGATTCATATTCAGCTTCTGACTCGTTGTTTCGTTTTCCATTAACAACCCTTTCAAAATGAGTGAAGAATTGAACCAAATTTAAATCTGACTTCAAATGACTTTTCAAACTAGCATTAAAGCTCTCACTTAATTGAGTTGATCTCATACCGGCAGTGAAAGTTTTTCGAACATAAGCCCATGCCCATTTTTCCTTGACTTTAAAAATTGAATGAAGCCACGAGTTCTCTGAAACTTTATGATCGAAAAGTAAGTCTTTCCATGCCTTCACAAGTTCACTTTCCTCTTCGTGCAGATCAATGCATGCTTCAAACTCTAAGCAAAACGACGAACCATTTTGATATAAGTGATTCACACCCCTCAAGGCATTTTCTCTTATATGCCAAGTACATAATCCATGAAATGTTTCTGGCATAACTAAAGAAAGAGCCTTACTCATTGCTGCATCTTGATCTGTTAGAATGGTTTTAGGCTTTTCTCCACCCATTGCTTTGAGAAAGGTTAGAAACAACCATTGAAAAGAAGGAATTGTTTCATCATATAGCAATGTTGCCCCAAAAACAACGGTTTGCCTGTGATTATTCAGCCCAATGAATACTCCCAATGGTTGACAATCCTTGTTTGTTTTGTATGTTGTGTCGAAAGTGACAACATCACCAAAGTACCCATAATCATTTATCATTTGTGCATCCGCCCAAAATATATTAGTTATTTGATATTCAACATCTATTTGAAAGTCGTAAAAGAACGAAGGATTTTCACTTTGTTGTTTGAAATACGTCAACAAAGCACCTACTTCACCAAACCTCAAAGACCGATTCCTTTTGGTTTGAAGATAATTCTTCTGGTCTTGTTGTACATACCCTAAAAATTCCACTCCACCAGCTTTCTTAGAGACAAATTCATGAAAATCTTTTGGCTTTATTCCAGATCCATCAGCCATGTCAATTTGATATGCTTGTGATTCAGACATACGTCGATGAGAGCGCATCATATGAACATACTCCGATGGTTGAAGAGGGTGATTGTGTGTATCTACAAAGTCAATAACCCGATATTTCCCAATCTTTCGATCAAGTGAAATAACCATACGTGCTTTACAATCTGTTCTAGTTTCTGCTCTCGGCTGATTTGTCAAATGGTCTCGTGTGTCAAGACCTCGTTTACCCTCTTTAATGCATACAAATCTTCTTGAAGTCAATGTCTCATCCTTTCTACTTCTATTTGCATATTCTCGACGAATACCAAAACCACTTCTTCGAGCGTAATCATTATAAAAATCATAAGCAGCTACCTCAGATTCCAACTCCATTGCCAAGTGTGGTGTGCAGCAATCAATGATATTTTCCGCTCCTTGTTGCTCGCTATTTTTATGGATGCTATCGACCAATTTATCTACGTCTTGAACCATTGGAACTGATGACGAGTTCATGTTTTGTAATCCTAAAATAGTCAAGAGAATCAATTAGTTAATTAATAAAAATAATAGAATACATGATAGTATTCTAATAATAAAGTACATTGATAGCATTAAAGCTACTCTGTAACATGGCAACAATACAGTACATGCCAACAAAAATGTGTAAAATTATAAACCTTATTATGTAACAAATTTATCTTTGAATTAATTTTTCCATCATACAATATTCACTATGTATCCACAATTTTAACCATCACTCATGATACATACCTGCTTGGTCGCTGGTTGCTGGCTGAGGCTGGGAAGGAGGTTCAGCAGCCATCATCACTTAATGATTCAAAGGTTCGCTGGCTTATGGAAACGGAAACGAAGGACAATAAAGGCAATGCTGATTGTCACTACGCCATTGAAGGAGGAAGAAGGTTGCGTTTTGATTCGTATGTCTTTGAGAAGAAAACAAATAAGAGAAAAAATAGTGACGAAGAAGGGTGGCGGGATGACAGAACCGGAGAAGGACGACGACGTCGGAAAAGGGCGGTGGCGATAACGATGGAGGTAGCGGTGGCACTTGGAGTGAAGTCCTCTACTATCTACCAAGGTTGAAGACAAAGGAGAATGGGCTATCTGCCATCGTAGAAGACAAAGAAGAATGAGGGTTTTTGGGTTTTTTGGATATTTTATTAAAATATAATTTCTTCTCATTTTTTAATCTGAGCCATTGATCTCCTTGGATGCCATGTGTCAAGATCTCCTTGCATGGAATGGCAAGCTCCAGTTATGTGTGGAACTGGAGAGGATCTGGACGCCTCTGAAAACGATTCATCTTCTCCGGTCTCTTCCACCATTGTTGCCAGAATAGAGCCGCAGGAACTCACTACACCATCATTAACTGAGTTCTTCGGATTTTCGCTTCTAAAGGACATAAAGTCTACAAAGGGCTCCTCCAGGATTCTAATCTCGAAAATTTCTGCATCAATTTTTATTTTCTCCAGACAATTCACAGCCTCCCTTGATGCAGTTCTTATTAGAATCCTAACTGCATCAAAACGTTTTCTATTCAAAGTGTTGCAGTCAGTAGTAACAAAAGAGCCCAGATGTGAGACCAATAATTTGAAGAACTCGTCACAATATGCATGTAAAGGGATTGCAACACACTTCAACCACAGGTAACGCTCCCTTGGGACATTCGTAGGGGACCACGGTCTCAACTCTTCAAACCACCTATCAAATGAGTCCTCCATATCCTTCACTAGTTCAGTAAAGTCTTCTCCATCCTCCACCTTAATCAGGACCAATTTGCCACCAAGAGGATAAACCATAATAGTTCTGATACCTTCTAACCATATTTTATCCTGAAGGAGATAGACATGCATCCTTATGCTCATGAGTTACACCAACATAACACTTCTCTGCCAACTCTCTTATTTTTGGTAAAGTTGTGAAGGATTTACCCATCCACTCTTCATCACCTTTGCCCCAAAATATCTTGTGATCATTCATCTGTCGGTTCCACCCTCTTCGTTTCCAACCCTGTATTCCCTTTTGGTTTTGCTGGTCCCTAAACCTCCCATCTTTTTTGGCAACAACCTTGTTCATATTAATATCCTTCCTCTGATTATTTGTACCAGTAGCCCCATTCAACTTTGGAACAAAATTACTTCTCTGTTGCTCTTCATTCTTAGAGTATCGAGGATAGTTAACCCTCAATTTAGAAGAATCAATCCACTGCTTCTCCAAATTTTCTATCAGAGCATTGGTGTCTTTCACCTTTGGTCTTTCTGTACGGGACGTAAACATCATGCACCAAACCATATTTCTGGAATATCTCCCTCATTTGCAAGATCGTGATATTCTCTGGAAAATTCTGAAAAACAGCTTCACACTTCTTCCTTCTGACATCTCTTTTCTTATCCTAACAGTCGTCCATTCCCCTTCTTCTTTTTCTTCAGTGTTTTTGCCTCCCACTCTCTCCCTTGATTTTTCTCTCACTCTCTCTCTAGCCATGAGCTCTTTTTACTACAAGAGGTCAAGGGGTCAATTCTCTCTCCTTTTTCATTTTGTGCTATTTAATGATTTAAAACGTTCTACCTTCCCATATTTAATATGACAAAAGTAGAGCTGAATTGAATTGCATACATTGTTCTGGCCATGGTATATAGGATATTTTAAGCATTTACATGTTTTGATGATTTATTTGGCTAATCTCCCTTATGTAATGTATTTTTGGAAACCTGTTTTTAGAAAGTGAGAGAAAAACATCAATTTGGAAAATATGCATTGATTTACATGTTTTCTATCTCCATTCCATTTTGACATCATGTGTTTTACACGTAAGGAGAGATTGAGAGGACAATTTTTTATCCCACATTTTAATTTTTTTTTTGTTGAAAGATATCAAATAGAGGGAGAAGAATTGAATAGAAAAATATACGTGCTTATATGCTTATTGTGATATTTGGTTATATTTTTTAATAATGATTTATCATCATAAAGGGGAAGAATATGGAAACATGGATTTCTCCTATGCGTATTGCATTATGTTTTGATGATTAGAAATCACGTTGTTGTTATATCTACATCCTGCATAGTTTGATTGTGTTTATTTACATTTCCCATTATATATTGTCTCATAGCTTATTGAAGTATTTAGTCTTTGAACTTAGGGGGTCCTTTAAAATTGGTTCTTTTATTAATTTTTTTTTTGTTCTCACACCTTGAACTTTCATCTCTTTTGGAAATAGTCCTTCCATCAGTTAAATGATGACATGATTGATGAAATGTCACGTCACACCAATCAGGTGGTGACACATGCAAGCAGTTGAGTTTTTTTTTTTAAAAAAAAAAAATTAAATTCGTATATTTTTTCTAAGAAAAAAATGATAAAAGGGATTGAATCCCTATTTTAGTATGTATGGTACAACACAATTTTGTATATTTAGTATTAGACCATTGGTCCAAGTCCGAGGCTATGAATTAATCTTGTTTTATTAATGAGTTAAATGAACAGCGTAACAATATAAACGGTTTGACACTATATCTTAACTCAAAACCTTTAAAGCCTTAAATTCATGAGTCTTTTCACTAATATGTTATTGAACTTACCATATTCTAATCAATGTAGGACTAATTTATTTTATATCTCTCAGCATGATGTCAGCTATGTAATGATTTCCAGTAAGCATAACATAAGCAAGGTTTAAACCGTTTATCTAAAAGTAATGCTATTATTTTATAGGATAGTTTCAATAAGCAAACACGAACAAATTTCATAAATATATTTTTATTTAGGCTTATTAAACATTTTAGTCTCTGAACTTATGTGCTCTTTTGGAATTGATTCTTAAAATTTTTTTTTCGATGTTTTGGGTCCCCGAACTTTGTTTAATTTTTGGAAATGGTCCTTTCGTCACTTAAGTGATGATATAGCCGACAACATGTCACGTCATTTTCACAATATCGACGAGTTATGACGTGTTATGTAGAACCACGAGACACTACATGATTTTTTTAATTAAAAAAATAATTTCTTTTAAAATTTAATAAAAGATTCGATTTTTTTTAAAAAAATACAATTTTATTTATTTTTAATAAATTTGAATTTTTTTAATTTAAAAAATTTACGTGGCATCATCTGACACGTTACCCATCAAGGTTGGGAAGGTGACGTGACATACCATCAGTCATATTACCACATAAGTGATATGAAAGGACAATTTCCAAAATTTGAGTATAGTTTAGAGAGTCAAAGCATCGAAAAAAACTTTAAAGACCAATTCCAAAAGAGCACCTAAATTCAGGGACTAAAAACTTAAAAAAGCCTTTTATTTACAGCAGCAGCGGCTAATAAAACATGTCACAATATTTTGTAGTTTCCTCAAGTGACCGCTACTGTGATGAAAAAGTAGCATTGTTACAGATCTTATTGTAGTTTTTCATTCTCTTCTTATACATAAAGATAAGACAACTAGAAGGGACTAAGCTGGTTGTTCAAGTGATCACGATGCAAAGAACTTGTGCATATTCAATTAATCATATTACCCAATATATATATATATATATGTTCAAGTGATCACGATGCAAAGAACTTGTGCATATTCAATTAATCATATTACCCAATATATATATATATATATATATATATCAAAAATGTTAATTTTGACAAGAAACATTCAACAAATTTTAATTGGCATATGATTTATTGATGAATTTTTTAAATGTGTGTAGATATAAGTAGAATGCTAGATGTACAAATAACATTATTAAACACAATATATCTTGTTTTTTTTTTTTTTTCCAGACACTAGCATGTGTTTTAATGCATTTGTTGAGGAGTGAAATATAATATATAGTTATTGAAAAATTTTGGCTTATTTATGGTTTTAGTCCCTAAAAGTCCAACGTGTTTTGGTTTTAGTCCCTAAAAGTTATTTTGACCGGGACTAGTCCTTAAATTTTCAAACATTTTGGTTTTAATCCCTTCCATTAATATAAACATGTTATTTTCTTTATATTCCTGAGACACAAAGTAATATGAACATAATTTATTTTTTTTAATTGTAAGATATTTAACAATTCTCCAAGCTAAGACAATTGGAAATGTGAATATTTGATATTTATTTTCAAAATTACATCTATTAATAGTATTGGAAATGTAAAAAGTGTTGATTAATTAGGGGTGTTTGTGGAAAAAAAATAATTAAAAGTCATTCAAAATTGGTATATGATCTTATAAACAAGGACAAAATAAAAATCTCAAAAGGGTCTTATAGGGTCTTGAACATTAGCATTTGCTTGATATGTTCGAATTTCAGGATGGAAGCTATTGAGATACTTTGATCTTTTCAACGACTGTGATGTTTGATCTTTCATCAAGTGATCGTTCAAACGTTCCAGGTGCCTTCAGTTCCATTACAAGGTATGTTAGAGAACTTCCATTAATACTATGATGTGCCTCGTTCCTAATCTTTGCAAAACATTGAATTTTAATGGCTATGTACTTAATCGCAGTTATCAGAGGTTGAGAGCCCAGATGTTCAATCATTGCTAAATTGATGTAATGTGATTTTTAATAGATTTTAAAAGTCTTTTCTACGCTAGTGTAACTAAAACTGTCTTTGAAACCAATTCAATTTTAAAAACCAAACCAAGCATTATTGGTTTTATATATATGGTTTAGATATGGTTCAGTTTCGGTTTGATTATGCATAACCGGTTATTTTGAACACCCCTACATGAAATATCCTCTTTACATGTTAAATGATAAGTCTATGATAATATTATTCTTAAACTTAGATGTTAAAGATAGATGTTCAAATAACATTATTGTTTTAAAAAGAGTAATGTTACATGTACATCCAGAATGAATTGGCATCTTTTTTGTCTTATACGTAAAAACTGTTTTATAGGATAGTGTTATTAGTTAGTTTGAATCAGCAAGCACAATTTCAGAAACATAAAACATTTTTATTTATATAGCAGCAGCCTCTAATAAAAACATGTCACAATATGTTGTAGTTTCCCTTAGTGACCGCTACTACGATTGTTACAGGTCGATCTTATTGTAGTTTTTCCTTCTCTTCTTATACATAAAGATAAGATAACTAGAAGGAACGAAGTTGGTTGTTCAAGTGATCACGATGCAAAGAACTTGTTGTGAGACCCAGCACGTCGTTATCCCCAGCAGGCAACTTTGATTTGAATGACCAAGAAAGGATGTCATGTGTTTCAACATATTTATAATCAGATAGTCCAGTTGTAGCTGAGAAACCAACTCTTACCCACTCAGGAACAGTTGCCTTCAAATCAACAGCAGCAGAGACAATATAACTTGTTTTAACCTTAGGATAAACCAAAGAGGCAACTAAGCTTTTGTAGGTAGGATCATAGGTAACGAGAACGGTGGCTACATACCCATTCCTGAAACCCACTGCTGCAACTTTCTTGGACTTGATGGTGTTGACATCAATTCCAAGATGTGGGGTGTTTTTAGGATCATAGGCTGTGTTATGGAATGTGTCAAACTCAACTGCAACAATTTGGTTTGAGCTATTGTATGTTTCGTCTTTGAAAATACCAAGCAATCCCCCTTTGCCTTGGGGCTGAGTATCAACTGGTGCAATAAAGAAGGCAAGGCCATCAGCGGTTGTGGTTTTATTAGGTGCGTTTACGACAAAGGAAAAGAAAGTGGCAAAGCTTGCCTCATCGTCAGTGCTCTTATCCCAGACTTGGATAGGGGTGGAATACAGAGCACGGCCGAGAGATTGAAAAATTGGGTAGCCACTTTCGTCTACTTTGGTGAGTTGTAGTTTCCCTGTTTCTGTAATAGTAGCATCATCTTGGAGAATTAGATTCTGTTGGTCACGTGAAAATTTGGTGAAGGAAAAGGATTGCTCTTGTGAAGAGTTCACCTTGTTGCTGCTAAGTAGCAAGAGGAACAAAGTTATGGAGATGGTTACAAGAGCAGAGAACGGTTTCAAGGTTTGGAAAGCCATTGCTTTTACTTGGATTGTGTAGTTGAGTCTTGACACACAATGAGGTGATGAGGACTTTCGTTGCTACCTATACATATTTATACTACCACTACTACAGCAAAGTAACTAATTATAATTAACACCTCTTCCTCATTAGTACAAAGTTAAAGGAAAAACAAGGGACAATAGGTGGTGGTATAAATGAAAAGCAAAATGAAAAGTGGATACTTGATATTACGAGGTGTCATCTATTATTAAGTCACTCATACAAATATATTTTATAGGTAAAATGAGATGAGGGATTTCGATATAGCATCCCGTGATTAGATTTTTATTTTTATTTCATTGCAAACTGAAGGAAAAACAATAGATTTTATTGAACCTCCATTTTAAAGTTCTCGAGAGGAATAAAACCTTAACACGGGATCCCTTCGAACTGGATTAGTCTCCCAGTAAACCGGATACTAGGGTGCAAACCAAAAAAAGTTCTCAACTCTTAAAATTGATAATAAACAATTTTTTTTATTTGCTCGAGACATTACTACTTTACACAATTCTAAGCGTATATATATTTTTTTTTACTTAATTAATAATGCTATTCTTATATTACCTATTTTGGAAATATATGATGTGTAGAAAAAAAATAAAAGAAAATAGAGAAAGAAAACTGGCTGGTGGTGAAAGGAGAAATAAAAAAATAAAAATAAAAGTATAAAAGAAAATATAAAAATTATAAAACGTTATTTTTATTCATTTCCAAGAAGAAGGTTTCGGGACTTTTATTTTGGACCCATATATTCTGAATTATCAGCATGAAGGTTTCTGGGCCATTACTTTTGACCCATATACTCTGAATTATGAGCACGTGATTCACACAAACTGAAGCAAAATTATTAGGTTGGTTCTTAAGTTATTTTTATATATTATAAATGAGTTTTTTAATTTTTTTAAATAAGTTTTGTAAATTATTGTTATACAACAAATCAGTTTTTTCTGTTAAGTGATACGTGACACAATAAATTTTTTTAAAAAAATTATTAAACCATTTTTTTAAGAGATAATAGTTGATGCATTCATGGTGCAAAACTTTTTTACGTGCATCATCCATTATTCACGTGTTTATTGTTATTAACTTTTAATTAAAAGTAATACAAATGATGTACTGACACTATTAAAAATTATACATCGTCAGTGCACACTGATTAAATTTTTTTTAACATGTGTCATCATTAGTTAATTGACATGTATTACTCGGCAATGAATATAATGATTGAATGAGAGACCTTGGTGCTTAGCAGGAGGGGCTGAAATCCCTTTGTTACTTTTGCCTTTAATGACAGATTGACAGTGCAAGCCCTTGCGTAGCTCTTTGATTTTTATAGGCCAACTAACAACATATAGTGGCAAGCAACTTTCTGGGATATGGATTAGACCTTGTTTGGTAAGATATAACTTATTCATAACTACTTGTACAAATTAAAACTCTAATAGTCCATTGGAGATATAACTATTATTGCCATTGAACATGTTTTTATAAAACAAAAAAAATTATTATAATAATTGCGATAGCATCTATTATTTCATTCTGTGTTCATCACCAAGTGATACTCATGCACATTATTGGTTGATTAATTTAAAAAATTTAAAGATAAAATGAAAAATTATATTTTACTACCAATACAAATGAGTGACAAATAGTTATGACATGCACAATGGAATAAAGATGTTCTACCTAAATAATATAATTAGAGAAAATCAGCAGATATTTTCTCCATTCAATTTAAATATACACTTATATCAATACTACATACCTTTACCCCTAAATAATAATAGTTCTTAAAAAACATCAAAAATAATGAAATGGAGTTTTTTTAAACACAAGGAAAAAGTGGTATTTCTTTTAAAGTAAAGGAATATTAATCCAACACAAGGTTTAAATACACATGAAACCCACTTTCTATGAAGTGTTTAAATATAAGTATACAATCATGTGCTAAAAGAGATCAAAACCAAGAAAAAGTGGTACCAATGTGGGGTTGGTCAAGTGGTAGCTCATTTGGTCCCTTAATCAACTGGTCTCGAGTTCGAGTCTTGGGTATGGAGCAACCCCCGCTGGGAGATCCCTACCGCTTAGTGCGAGCTCAGTTGGGTCCGACCGGATGAATCAGATTCTGGGTAAATCAGATCCTGGTACCGGTTGGTGTACACCAAAAAAAAAAAGCGGTACAAACGAATCTACAAGATGAGAATGTGAAGCGATAGTTACACCACAAAGACAACCAGTGACGGATCCAGAAATTTTTAGATGTGGGGGCAACACATATATAAATATAAAAGATTACAATTAAATTTCATCTGTTCTTACATTAGGTCACATTAAATTTTTTAGGAGGTATTTGATTTTTTCACTAAATTATTCGTATTAAATGACTGTTGTGATTAACTAAGTTCAATTTATCATAAAAAAAAAGTAATGCAAGTAAAATAAGTAAAAGTGATAAATAAAAAAAATAAATAAAAAATAAGTAAAAGTGAAAAATTGATTGATATCTTTTTGTTAAAAAAGAGTGAACTGCTTATCTTAATTCGTGTGTTTTTGGTTAAGTGTGACTTATAAATATTAACGAAGAGAGTAATATACTGCTTATAAAACAATATAAAATATTATTAAGAAAAAACATATTAATTTCTAGTGTCATCAAATAGATACTCAATCTTTACAAAAATGTAAATCATATATTAATAATAATAATAATAACATTGTGCAACAACAATACAATTTCAAAATAGAAAAATATTCAATCCAAAATTAGTTTTGTAATTATTCTATTAATAATATATGCATTTATTTATATATATAAGTTTAGTAATAATTAAATTAAAAAATTTTGTGGGGGCACGTGCCCCCACTTGTATATATGTGGCTCCGTCCCTGAAAACAACAAACTACCAATCATCAACAAAACATGTCAAAACATTACTATGATCTCTACCTCCTTAAAAATTTTGATAAGAAAAACCAAAAAAAAATCCTAAGGAATAAAAAATAGTATAGCAAATCGTCTAACAAACACAACCATCAGCATGTCACCTACAATTACTCTTATAAAACACCTTTGTTAATCTCGATTGTTCAAAATGATGTCTCTCTTGGGTACACCGTACACATAACTATGGGTAAAGCGATGAAATCAATCATTTTACATGTTTCTTTTAGAAAGGGAGACACATTTCTTATATGGGACCTATGTATTCTAGTTTTTCCTTTGCTTCATCTTTTCTCACCATAAGGGAAAAGCAAATAATATCTCCCTTTTTTTTCGTTAAGTTTAAATTTTATCTTTTATCTTATTTTGAATATGAATTTTTGTCCTTTTTAAAATGATTTTTGGTCCCTTCTTTTTTAGTTTTCTGAGTTATTTCAATATTTTTTTAATAAAGATTCAATTCGATCCTTTATTTAACAAATGACTCATTTGCTTTCTTTATTGTTTTTAAAAGATTCAATAATTTAAACCAACATGGGTTGAGACAAGTGGTAAGCGGCTCGGTCTCGCTTAAGCAAGGTCTCGGGTTCGATTCCTTGTGGATGCATAAAATTCATGTTGGGAGACTCACCTGCCATAGTCAGTCACGCCAGCCGGGTCGGATTTGGATGTACCTAAGTAGTACTTGGGGAACTGGATAGGCAACCAAAAAAAAAAAAAGCTTCAATAATTTCATCCCTGAAAAGTAAAAGATTCAATAATTTCGTCAATTATTTTCATTAAAAAGTCTTTCCTCAATTATTTTCATTAAAAAGTTTTATTTTGAGTATTAATTTTGTAAAGTTTAGTTTTCATGATGAAATTCAAATTAAGTAGTAGGAAAATAAGATTATATATTCCTATAAAAAAACACAAATTTATTGGAAATATGTATGATTAACAATAATATCCCAACATCGGGTTTGATTAATGGAATAACTAAATTGAAACTTTTTGAAAAAAAATAATGCACTAAAAAGAAATTGAAAAATGATAAAGAATAAAAATGTATTTTCAAAATATAATAAAAGATCGTAAAAAAAATAAAAGACAAAAAAGCATTATTAGTCCCTTTTTCCTCATTTATTTTATCCTCTTATTTTCATTTATTCCAAACAAATCGTCGGGGTTTAGGGCCCAACTACTCTAGACCCATTGTTACTCTAAAATGTTAATTATTACTTTTCTGATTTTATTTATAAGTCATATTTTATAAATTTTTTGTTGTCTTATTTATAAATTATTTTATATTTTTTAGGAGGTATTTATTATTTTTTTCCTTTTATTTTTCTTTTATTCATTAATGTCAAACAATATATTTTGAAATTTCTGATGCTTAATAATAATAATATACTTTAGCTTATAAAAAAAAATCCATGTAACTTAATATCAAAAATATTATTTTGATTAGCAACATTCATAAAACTTTTAGTTTTCCTTTGATTTTTTAATGATTTTTTTTAATTTTGATGCGTCTATAAATAAATAGAATGATAAATGTATAAATAACATTAGTTTTCTTTTTACAAATGCTACCATAATGCATTTGTTTAAGTTGCAAAATATAGTTAAAAATTATTTTTAAAAAAATTAAATTATATTCCCAAAACACGGAAGTAGTATGAACATATAATTTTTTTTAATTTTAGGTTATTTAAGGATTGTTTTACTAGACATTTTTTTCTATTTCATGTGACTTAAGAAAAATTTCACTCCGATCATGTATCTCTTAAAATATTTCATCTAATAGTCCTAAAAAAATAATTACTCTTATTAGTTAATTTCGGTTATTTTTACAAAATTGCTAATTAAAATTTGGGGCGTGACTATTATTAAATCACTCAAATTTTTTTTTTATAAGCAAAATAAGATGAGGGAGTCCATTGCTATCTATTCATGTTTATAAAGAAAGTAGCACTTTATCAAGGCTTAGATGGTCCAGTGGTAAAGCCCACCGAATAATAGAAACTGGCCAAAACAATATTCTTGATTTGATTTCTAGCCATGCAAAGTGAGATTTAATTATGCTTGAAGGGACGATCAAGAGTTTCATATATTGGTAGATTAATCGAGGCACATAAATAAACCTATAATACCGCTTAACCTCCTGCTACAAAATTGTAGGAGGTTGGAGTTTTTTGCCTTAAATATGACTGTACGACAATTTGGTTTGGTGTTGATTTATGATTTATGTTTGGTGTTGTTTTATGTACAGTAGATGTCTTGGGGTGTGTTTTATGCAATTAGAAGTTGTTATAATGATACAGGGGCTGAGTTAATTTTGGGGTGAATACTGGTTAGTTGTCTCTGCTGTATTAATTTGTCGGGGGGGTGTTTTTTTTAGGCTTAATTATGTCACAAGTTTCTAAAGTTTGGGGTACTTTTGCCAGATATTCTTATATTTTTTTTAATGTTATTGCTGGGAATACTATTGTCAGGAATGTAGAAAGATATGTTTGGTTATCATTTATGATTTTTTGGTATATTCCCGGGAATTTGTAGCATAATTATCAAAATACCCTTACTATAAATTAGAAAGTAGAATAGGCAGTTATTAAAAAGCGGTGTGGGCATTTTGGTAATTTTACAACTAAATACCCGGGAATATTATATTCCCAACCTTAAAGGTGGGAATAAAAAGTGGTTAAATTATGTGCATTTTATATACCTGAAAATGTTTGTTTCCTAGGAATGTTTCTTTGAAACCATAAACAAACGTGAGTATAATTTATAACCACCTCTCATTCCCAGGAATAATTTAGGATTACTTGAAACAAACACACAATCAAATGCAGGAGGTTGGTCATGTGGTGCCGCGTGACGTCACACGGGCAAAGACGACATCTCTCTTCAATTCTTTTTTATTTAACAAAAAATATAAAAATATTAAGTTTTTAATTTTTTAAATTAAAAAAAAAGATATTCTCCCACGGGGCACCAGGTGTTTAACCTCCTGCGTCTGATCATGATTCCGATGTTACGTGTCAGCAAAATTGGCTAAAATATGTAACTTCGGGGAGTCAGACATTAAAAAAAAAATAAGGGTATATATCTGACAAAAGTACCCCAAACATCAGGGCTTGTGACATAATTAAGCCTTTTTTTTACTACTATGTACCAAACTTTTCTGCATTTTCATTTTGTTTACATCTGTTAGGGTGAATACTTGTTTTCTCTGCTGTATTAAATTGAAAGAAGCGAGCAGGGGCACTGTCGAACGTGCAGTGTATCACAACATCACCACCTCACTTCTTCCCCTTTTCTCTCAATGGATCACCTACTATTGCTTGAAAAATTGGGAATCATCATATTGAGAAAGATTTACTGAATCTTGGTGCAAGTGTTACTTTATTGACTTACTATGTTTATCTTCAATTGGGTCAAAGGGAGTTGAAATCAACTAGGATAAATCTTTAACTTGCTTATAGATCCAATAAGTATTCTAGGAGTGTTTTTAACGATGTTTCGATAAAAATTAAGAATTTCTATTTTCATATTGATTTTGTTATTCTTAACACTTAGCCTATTTGTAATCCCTGTTCTTCTAAGCATAACATTTTAGGTCGCTCATTCTCAACTATATCTAATGCATTGATTAATTTTAGGAGGATGGTGTGATGAAATTATCATTTGAGAAAATGATTAAGCATAATTAATCATATAATAAGGGTAATAAAGTAGGTTTTTATTCAAATTGTTACATTGTCAAAAAAGAAACAATGATAGTATAGTTAGGTTCATTGGACATGGAGTCAACAATTTCTCCATGGTTCTTAGATGAAATATCCTCTTTGCTTGTTAAATGATTAGTTTCTAAAGAAAATGATGTTTGGATGTCATCATAATAGGTTCACTCATATTAACATGAATTCTCTAAATAAATTGATTTCTAAAGACCTAGTAATGGGATGGGTAAGCTCAAATTTGAAAAAGTTGAATATTGTGTTCCTTTCGGAAAATGCAAGAAAACTAAAACTTCCTTTAAACCAATGAATGAGGTTTCAAGTGTAAGTGCCAAAATGGTTACGAACATTAGTTTCTTTAAAAGCAATATATTTTGAAGTTTTGACGATAATAACAAAAATAAAGATCTAAAAAATGTAGTGATGTGACAAGCAAAGTTTTTTTAAAGAAACAAGCTCATGCATTCATCTAGGAAAACACTGCAAGGCAAGATATTTTTATAGCTCATATTAAGTTTTAAAAGTACTACCAATTGGGCTTGATTCAGTTGGTGTAAGACCCTAACTGAAATTCTGGGAATGAGACAAGGGTGCTAGTAGCCCCGGGTTCGATTCCCACTAAAAACATCCCGCTGGGAGAGCCAGCCACGTGGCTCGCTCCAGATTAGTCTCAAGGGCTCCCTGGTATTAAGGGTGCTCTTGGAAATACCGGTGGTTCCGCAAGGAATTCGGACAAAAAAAAAGTACTAGGACACGGAGAAAAAAAGCAAAAATCATTTTAATAAGTGCTTTTCAGTAATTAAAGATTGAACAAATATTCTTAAACATTGTCTTCGCTATCTGGATTGTAAAAATATGTTTTATGAATATCTGCATGAATTAATCGATTATTTTGATATGTGAATTGATTACTTTGTTACATCCTACAAAATCCAGAAAGCAATGAATCGATTACTGAAGGAAGTATAATCCATTACTTTTTTTCAAAAGTAACTGATTATTATTTGGAAGAATCGATTACTTTGTTACATCATACAAAACCCAAAAAGCAATGAATCAACTAATGTTTGTCTGTTTCATAGGTAATCGATTACTTTTTTGATAAATCAGAATAACAATTCTGAATCAATTGTATTAATTATTTGAATTATTTTTTATTTTATTTGATCGATTTTCTCAATAAAAACGTGCCAATCAAATTGAAAATCACTCACTCATTCTCTTTTCAAAAAAAAAAAAAACTCTCTTTTTCACTTTATAATCCTAGTTTTTGGAAACCTAATTAGATGAACACCTTCTTCTTCTTGAGTGACATAATATACCATTGCAATAGAACTTCAAGTTTTTTTATTCGCAGTATCTAGAGTGTTTTAATTGTATATATTAATCTTATTTTTTCCAAAAGTATCCCGTAGTGGTTAAGGAGAGGCATCCCTGATGAGAAGGTGTAGCATCTTTATTGTAATAGTGTGATGCACCCTATTGTGTGATTGAGGTCCCTTACAAAAGGTCGAACAAAGTAGCTTACGGAGTGATCTGGGTTGTATTGGTGTTCAAAACTTCAATTGGTCAATAACATCAAATTCGAAGCACGTTGCTGAGGGATTGGACGTAAGCCTCACCGGTACCTATACGTGAACACGGGGCTCACCGGGGAGGCTGAACTAGGAAAAAAAACCTCGGTTTGCATTTTCTCTATCTCTTAACTCTTTTATTTTCTGTTTTGATTATTTTTGCTCTTATTATCATTTCCACGTAACTTTCAATATTTTCTATATTAACAAAATTATCGCGTGTTCGCTTAATCCAATCCTAGATTATTTTTTAAGTTTCCATTCATTCTTATAATTTCCAATAAAATTAATAAAACTCAATTCACCCTTCTCGAGTTTGAGGCCAATTCCAACATGGTTTTGATTGATAACACTACCTATCATGTACTATTTGCACTAAGCAAGTGACCCTCTAAGATTACTTTTTTTCCATACACAAAAATCGGAAATCGAACTCATAACCACTTTGTAAATGAATACAAATCAACACCAATGTCCACTTATTTTTTTTAGTACATAGTCATTTAATATTGTGATAAGTTTTTTTCGAGAAGCTTGTAATATTAAAAGATGAAAAAGTAAATTTAATATAAAAATAGTTTGATTTTGGCTTAAATATATTTTTGTCATTCGAAATGTATTTGTGTTTTGATTTTAGTCCATAAACTTTTTTCTTTTGTTTTTGTTTTATTGTTTTTAGAGATTTTGGTTTTAGTTTCTGTCAATGACGTGTCAACACCACAATTAGTCACTTCACCAATTAATATGAAACATGTCACGCTCAGGCCCGACCCAGGACAGGAGAAATAGGATCGACCATCCTAGGTTCAAAAATTTTAGGGGTCCAAATTATTATTATTTTTTTTATGAAGAGGAATATTGTTATATAGATATATTTATTGTAATAAAAAGAAAAATATGCCATGTGGTTTAGTGGCTTCCATTTGGCTAATTAAATATATTAGTAGGAGGTCAAGGGGTCATTTTTTTTTTGAAGAGAAAAAAAAAGACATTATTTAAAAAGGACAACCAAGCATCAAAGTACAAAACAATGGCTCCACCTTCTATGAAGGGTTTGCCAAAGAGTACCCTATCATGTGCTCAAAGATGCCCACCAAACAATTACATGAGTGCACTTCACACTTTCGTGAAGTTAATACAACAAAATAAAGTTGTTTAAAGGCATACAAATGTATCCCCTGTCTCAACTACGCAACCATACTAAAGAAATTTACCCAATCACCCACCTCTCCTGTTAAGAGCCCTACTTCCTTAAAAACCTTGATTTGATAAAAACCCAAAGGAAAAAAAATCAAAACAAGGGAAAAAGAGTGTAGCAACTCTGTAACATGATAATAATATAATAATAACATAATAAACGACCATAATCAGACCAATTAAATAGGACACATACATCAGTCACCATATGAAATTGTTAAGCCCCCCCCCCCCCCAAAAAAAAAAAAATGCACCCACTTCATGCTTTCATCTTGATTGCCTCCACCATTTCAATAAAATCCAATTCTTCACCTTGAAACAGCATTTTATTTCTCTGTAGCCAAACCATCCAAATGACAACACACCACACGGTCACCCCTTTCATTTTTGCTTTTTTACCCTTCCAACTATTTTTGAAACGTATGAACATTGAAGCAGCAGCGTCATCTCCCGCAGTGTTTGATACTTGTATCCACCTGCAAATTTCCAACCAAAATTTTCCAATGACAGCACAAGTAAAAAATAAATGTGAAGCATTTTCCTCCTCCTCTTTGCATAAAACACAGTCAGTATTTACTAACACCCATCTCTCTTTACTTTACAAAATTCAGCTTTGTTGGAAGTTTATCTATCCCACATCATCAATCGCCAGATAAATGCTTGCACTTTAGATGGTGTCTTCACTTTCCAAATCTGTTGCAAAGCCTCCACCACCTCCTGTCCTGACAGCATAGTACTTGAATATAATTTTTGCAATAGAAACGAGTACACTGTTTAAACAGAAAAAATTCCTCCATTTCCAAGACCCCAACACAACTGATCATCCTCTGTTTAAACAGAAAAAATTCCTCCATTTCCAAGACCCCAACACAACTGATCATCCTCGGTAGAATGTAACATGCAGTCCCTTAAAATATTATTAAGCTCCTCCAATTGTACCATTTTCCCGTCATACAATCTTCGTCTCCATTGTAGATTCCAATTCCCATCCTGAGTTGATTGATGGTAAATTTCTTTTACCGAACACTCCTTGACATTTGAGATTAAATAAAGAGTTGGAAAAAGTTCTTTGAAAGAGAGACTCCCAAACCAAATGTCCTCCCAAAATCTAACAGAATTCCCGCTTCTAATATTTCTGGAAATACAATGTTCAAACCACTTCCCCAACATTACTCCCTAACTGTAAGCAACAAATATCCCTCCACCTTTGAGAACCCCCTCTCACTCTTCCTACTGTTCCTAATTTAAGGAAATCCAGACAACCATATTTACTTTATATTATTTCCTGCAAAAAACCCCCTCTTCTTTAATTAATCTCCAATGCCACTTACTTAACAAAGCTTTGTTGAAGACCATTAAATTTTTAATTCCTAACCCCCCATTTTGTCGACAGGCCTCATCCCATTTCACCCAACATATTTTCCTCCTATCCTCATTTCCGCCCCACAAAAAAATTCCTTTGCAACTTAACCAGGATATCATTCACTCTCTTTGGGAGAGAAAAAAATGACAAAAAATAAATAGGAATACTTGACAGCACAGAATTTATAAGAGTGATGCGTGCCCCCAAGAGATAGATGTTTAGATTTACATGACGACAATCTCTTTTGAAAGATATGAATCAACTTAGACCAGCAATCAACAGATCTAGCATTTGCAGAAATTGAATTTGGAATTCCTAGATAAGAGAAAGGGAACTCACCAATTTTACAATGCAGCAGAGAAGAAGCTTCCAACATACAGGATCACGACACATTAATTCCAAAGTTACTGCTTTTATGAAAATTAATTTTTAGCCCAGAATCAAGTTCAAATCCCCTCAAGATCGCCTTAATCGTCAGAAAATTCTATATAGTAGCCTCCCCTATTAGAACTGTATCATCAGCATATTGCAACATCGCCACCGGGACTGCATTCCTACCATCCTGATAGGGTGAAAACAATTTTTTTCCAACCGCCTCCTTTATCATTCATGCTAAACCTTCTGCAACCAAAAGAAACGGGAAGGGAGCTAAAGGATCTCCCTTTTTTAATCCCTTTTAATATGAATTTCATCTATTGGACTGCCATTTACAAGAATTAACATACTGCCTGCGAAAACACATGCTCTCATCCAAACTATCCACCGCTCTTCCAGCCCTACCATTCTCATCATATATTCAAGGAAAGCCCAGCTTACAGAATCATATGCCTTTTTGAAATCTAATTTAAGAATGAAACAAGATTTCTTTTTGCGTTTTGCATCATCAATAACTTCGTTTAGAATCACCACTCCATCCATAATTTGCCTCCGGGGTAAGAATGCAGATTGAGAAACAGATATAACTTCATGCAGCACCCCTTTAAGACGGTTTGCTAACATTTTCGCCAGTAACTTATACATACTGCCAAGTAATGAAATTGGTCTAAATTGAGAAATAGTTTGAGGAGAATTCACCTTCGGAATTAAAGTGATGAAGTAAGACAGCATCCCCTTTGGCAATTTCCCTGCTGAGAAGAATTCTGTCACCATGCTCCAAACATCATGCTTTATGAAACTCCAACTCTTTTTAATAAAATTGAAGTTAAATCCATCGGGCCTGGGAGCTTTGTTTCCATCACACTCTGATATAGTTTCTTCAATTTCTTCCATAGAGAAAGGGGATATAATTTTTAGAGCAGAGTCCCTACACAAAGAAGAAAAGATCACACCATCCAGCTCTGGTCTGTTAACCAATTTTTCCTCCACCCAATCAGAAAAGAAGTTCTTCACTGCTGACCGCAATTTACACACTTCCTCAACCCAGTCATTACCTATCCTTATTGCCTTCATTTCATTAGATCTTTTCCTTTGATTAATTGCTGCATGAAAAAAACTAGTATTTACATCACCCTCTTTAAGCCATTGAATTCTGGATCTTTGCCTCAAAAGACTATCCTTAGTTTCTGCCAAATTCCAAAGCTCCGACACTTTATTTCTTCTCAAAATCATTTCATCCTCCTCCAATCGACAATTTTATGCTTTATTTTCTATAGCCCTAATTTCTGTTTTCAGCACCCCAATACGAAAATCTACATTCCCATATACGTCCCTATTCCATTTCTTGACTGTTTGCTTGACAACTTTCAATTTACTCTGTATCTGATATGCTGCCCAGCTATTTACCTGAGTTTCATGCCAGCATTTTTCAACTAAAGGGAGGAAATTAGGATCACGAAGCCAATAGTTGTTAAATTGAAATGGCTTCGGACCCCAATCCCTTAGTTTACCACATCGCAACACTACTGTACAGTTATCAGAATAATCATTTGGAAGCACCCATTCAGATGGCCCATTGAAATAGTCAATCCATTTATCACAGATTCTTCACAGACCAAGAATCTATCCAATTTGCTCATAGAGATGCAATTATAATTCATCCATGTGAACTTTCTGCCATATGAATTCACCTCTGAGACCTCCAATTTATGAATGAAATCGTTAAATTCCATTATTTCAGATATATTACCTCCAACACCTCCAACCCCTTTCCTTTCCCCAACCTTCCTAACAGTATTAAAATCACCAAAGAAGCACCATTTATCTCCCCCTAATCTAATTTTAACTTCACATATTTCCTCCCACATAAGCCTCTTCTGGTTAATGTCACAAGAGCTATACCATAGTTACACGGTATGCGATACGATTTGGTTCGCGGTACGGGTTCGGGTACGCGGTACAGTAATTGATTAAAAGTGCGGTACGGAGGGGGTAGACTTAATCGGTTCGCTATTTCGAGACGTGGTATGTTTAAAATTTATGTTCGGTTCGTTCTTTGTATAATTGTATATTTGTTTTATAGAGTATAAAAATTCTAATTTTGCTACTTGAATTTAGAAAGAAAATATCACAATATCTCCTCAAATTTATATTAGATCCAAAATTAGATCAACTTAAACTTAGAATTCGGAAAGGCAATTTATTTTCAGCCTTAAATAATTTTGATAATAGCAATTTCCCAATTCTCAATACATGCATTATTAATACGTTATTAAACTTTTTTGTTGGCCCAATAAGGCAATATTTGATTGATATTCCCCATATGCCTTTCCAACCCATCTTCCTTGGACTCCTTCTTTGTACATACTTCAGAGTTCCTTGGTTCCTTGGCAGACAACTTCTGTCTCTTCTCCTTCTTCGTACAGGACTTCAAGTTTCAGGTTTCCAACACCAAAAAGCATAAACACAGTGCAGACAAACCAAAGCCAGAATCTCAAAAACACGAACTATTCAATATTGGCCTTCTCATCCTCATCTCCTACTCTCCCTTGACCTTCTCTTTCAACCGCATCGCAGCCGCCGCCGGTTCCTTTTCTTCCTCCCCGTCCAGATTGCGGTTCAAGGATGTTGATGAACCAGTTCGCGTCGCGTTATGAACTAGAACGAAAACGTCCCGCGAACCGGGACGAATGAATCAGTTCATGGTTCGGAAGCAATTTCTCCGAACCGTGTAACAGTGAGCTATACACATTGACCAAAAACAGAGACTCATTTTTTTCATCTATAATGTTCACCCCCAGAAAGCCCTTTCCACGAAAATCATAGTTCAATTTGAACTTATCACAATTCCATAGATTAATAATGCCACCAGCTCTACCTTGAGAAGATTCAAACACCCACTCACAATTAACACCACCCCACAGTGAATGAAAAATTTGATTATTTACCTCACCAATTTTTGTTTCTTGAACACCCATAAAATCAATTTTCTCCTCCCTTATATGTTCTCTAATTTTTCTTTTCTTCAAACCACCTCCCAACCCTCTAATATTCAAGGATGCTATATTCATTGAGCACCATTTTCTCTCTCCCCAACCAAGATGTCTCTCTCTTCTAACCTTGCAAAAAGCTCCACCGCTTCTTCTATAGATTGATCCACAGTAAGACCCGTTTGAGAAGCTAAATTCAACAATTTTTCTGCTTCACCGCTACCTTTTTTGCCCAAAAACGGATATTACCAGTTGCCACCCCTGAATCTGAAGGAAGTTGTCCTGAAGAAATTGATTTTTCCACCCTCTGTTTCTTGCTTCTTTTACGTTTCTGATGAGACAAAGAAAGCAAAAGAGGCTTCATTCCCACTGTAGCAATTGATTTCACTTTGCGAGCCTTCTTTTTTCTTTTCTGCTGATCCAAATCTTGAACAAAAGCATCATTATTTGCTATTGGGCCATCAAGCCCAACTCGTGAGCCATGACCACCCTCATCCATATCACGTGATTGTTTAGGTTGATCAGATGCTCCTGATATTTGAAAACCAACTGATTGGGGTCTAATATGTGATGTTTTTGTACCTTTTTTGTCTCCCTTTTACATAGTAAGTGGCTTGTTTTTTTGAGTAAATTGGAATAAAACAATGGAATTTTGTCATTATAAGATTTCTGGAACCTTTTGATGTGTTTGGTGTGTTTTCAGGTATTTAAACTCTTAAAACAGTGATTTTTGCAAAGGAATGAAGAAGGAGAGCTTGGTACTTGAATTGGGAAAAAAATGAAGAAAAGTTGAAGGTGGCACCCAGGCTCGGCTCCCACGCGCCCCAGTGCGGGCTGGGGGTCAACTGGCCAATAATGGGGTGCATTTGGTTGATTTTTCCAGAAAGCTGCATGCCCAGGCGCAGGAGTTTCACGCCTGGGCGCGCAAAATGCGAGAAAGTGACACTGTTCGCTGTTTTGATCATAACTTGAGCTACGCTTATCCAAATGAAGCGATCTGGGTATCATTTTAAAGCTAACGAAAATATCTACAACTTTGCCTTGCTCAAATTCGTCCATCTTGGTGGTCAAAATTAGTGCCGAAGTTGCTGTCAGACATAAATACGGGATTCTAGAAGGATTTTGATGATGAATTCTATTTGTAAATAAGATTCTTATGGATTAGTTTATTCTAATAGGATCTTATCATATTATATTCAGATTTAGGATTAGTTTTATTAAAATAAAAATCTTATCACATTAGATTGAAAATTAGGTTAGTCTTTATCTATATAATAATAGGATTAGGATTCATTCCCGAAGGAGAGACACTCATACAACTCCATAGAATAATAGTAGATTAGGATTTGAGACTTGGAGAAGGAATAAGGATTGAAGGTTTTTGTGAAGAACACGGAGTTAGCTCAAGGATTCATGGTAATTATTTTTATCAAATTTATTGTGTTTTCTTTTGTAAGTATGAACTAATTCCATCCTTGGGTTGTAGGAGTAGATGTACGGAACCTTTTCAATAATTTCTAGTAATAAATTAATCTTGTTTTTCGTTATTGAATTTTGTGTTTGATTGTTCTTATTTGTTCCTCATGAAAGAAGCTGTTTCATGACTTTTGAAAATCCTTTATGAATAGACATATATATGAATTTAGGATTTAGTCATTAATCAAACAACTCAATTGCATAGGCACAGACATGTTTTCTATGAATTGGGTAATTTTATAAAAAGAGGTTTTGACTGAACTTAATGAAAGGGTTAGGTTTTAAGGCTCCCTTGAGACATCATTGGGAGATTAATCTAAACACGCTAAGACATTAGGTGTTATCTAATTTTGCAAAACCAATTCGGAATTCAAGGAAAATAAATTAATTTGTTATAGAATATTTAGGAACCTGCATCGAAACTACGTCCCGCCTTCCCTTGTCAAAGAGTCATTTATTTTAATTTCTATTTTTATTTACAAATTCATAAATCCTTTGTCTCGTTCACTAAGTAATATTAATTAGGTGGAATTAATTAAACTGTCACTCCCTCGGGTACGATACTCGGACTTCATTGTCTATATTACTTGTACGATTCGATGCACTTGCTGGAATCTCCCAACACCAACCAACTCCTTCCTTTGTAAATGTTGAGAATTATTCTCCACATTAATAGGAGATTCATCAATAACCGTAGCATTATTATCAATTGGCATCTTTCCCAGATTTTCTTTTAATAATTCCTCCTCATTAATTTTCTCACTCCAATCATCCTCTGAAAAATACTCATCTCTAGTCCCCATATGTTGAAACTCGTTACCCTCTGAAAAGCGTCCAGATCCTCTCCAGTTCCACACATAACTGGAGCTTGCCATTCCATGCAAGGAGATCGTGACACGTGGCATCCAAGGAGATCAATGGCTCAGATTAAAAAATGAGAAGAAATTATATTTTAATAAAATATCCAAAATTAAAATGCCAAATCCCTAGTTCCCAATTCATACCTCTTCATTTCCAACTCTGTATCGCTGCTTGGTCTTTGGGCACTGCTGTGGTCTTTGGTGTCGGCCTCCTCGCGCCGCCGTAGCCTCGTCGCACGGCCTCCTCATGCCGCCACAACCGTCGCGAGGCCTTCTCAACCCACCACAACCCGTCGCACGGCCTCCTCACACCACCACAATCGTCGCGTGGCCTCCCCCTCAGACCACCACAACTCGTCGCTTGGCCTCCTCACACCACCATAACTGTCGCTTGGCCTCCTCACACCATCACAACCCGCCGCCATGGCCCTGTCGCACCGCCTCCTTGAGCCACCACAGCCTCACGTCGCGCGGCCTCCTCACACCGCCACAGCCCTTTCTGGTTCCAAGTTTCTGATTTTGAATGGAAAGAAAGATTCAGGTAGATAATTGAAAGCAGTTTGAAGTTGTAGTTTAGCTTATTTATACTTGCATACTGTATAATTGTATCAAAAAAATCCTGGAAACTCAAATATATACTTTGAATTGATGTTAGTTTTCATGATGTTACTTACTACTGTGAATAATCTGATTGGGCAATTAGTGAGGAAAGATTTACTTGACAAATAAATAGGGATGCTGCTATTGCTGCGGTTGTTTGCTGCTGTTGCTGTGAAGTCTAACCTCATATTTAACACTTTTGTTTTGTTTGTGTTTTTGATGCAGGTATAGAAAAAGAACCAAAAACAAGTGAGGAGAAAGAAACAATTGTTGTTATTTTTTTGTTGTTGTTATCCTTGTTTGTGTGCTATTGCTATAGTTGTTTTTCTGGCTTCTGGTGTTGCTTAAAGAAAACAAAGACCAAAGAAGAATTGTTGAAGCAAGTTGATACCAAGATGTGTTAGATAGTCTTATCACAATAGTGTAGTGACTTATTTGTGTAAAATAAGGGATAAGCATGATTTAGTGTATGTTATGCTAGTTGGCAAAAAAATTGTATAGATCTTTGATGTATTTCTATAAAAATTGTTCTCCTCATTTGTACAAAACTTTGACATATTGCAATAAAATTTCTATTTCAAGAATCAATCCTTTTTTGTTTTTAATTTCTACTCAAGTTATGCAAGTGCACAATAAAGTTTAATAAAAAGCTGTTGTTGTCCTGTCTTGTGATCCTATGAAGCAAGTTTTGTTGCAAAATAAAAGCTGTTATAAGAGCTGTCATTGTAGCATAGAAGCAAAATAAAAGCTGTCATAAGAGCTGGTACAGAAACATTACATAAGAGCTGCCATGCTAGCAAAATAAAGTGCTATCAAAACAATAACACTGTACCAGTAACAACAATGTGTATCTTTAATAAATCCACCTCTACAGCATCTAATTAAAACTAAAATCAGTCTTCCACATTACCAAATAGTGATTCACATAATTGTAGCAAAACAAAAATGCACAAACCCCTTTACATCCATTAAAATTAAATGTGTCCACTATATTAGTAGATATATGCCCAAAAAAAATCTATATCCCAAAAAAATGGTCATTATGTCCAAAAGTTGTGCAACCCTGAGACACTATTTCTCAACTTGTCTTGCAATTTGACTTGAAATCAAATCTTGGCTTCCACCCCCCACATTGGCTTGCATTCAGAACTAGATTATTTGAAGATTGAGAAATTGAATTGTAGTGTAATTGGTCCTGTATATTATCAAGAAACATAAATAATCTAATTACATAAATGATAAGATAAAAATTATTTACTTCATATAAATGAATTTTGTATACCGTTAATAATTGAGTAAAAGTTTGACTTGTATTGTGGGTTTGAAAATCATCACTTGAATCTATAGACTGAATCATAGGAGCTTCATGTAGTTGATAGTACAAGTGTGACTCATTGGTGCTTCCTAGGAAGCTTATGTATCGATTCATATTCAGCTTCTGACTCGTTGTTTCGTTTTCCATTAACAACCCTTTCAAAATGAGTGAAGAATTGAACCAAATTTAAATCTGACTTCAAATGACTTTTCAAACTAGCATTAAAGCTCTCACTTAATTGAGTTGATCTCATACCGGCAGTGAAAGTTTTTCGAACATAAGCCCATGCCCATTTTTCCTTGACTTTAAAAATTGAATGAAGCCACGAGTTCTCTGAAACTTTATGATCGAAAAGTAAGTCTTTCCATGCCTTCACAAGTTCACTTTCCTCTTCGTGCAGATCAATGCATGCTTCAAACTCTAAGCAAAACGACGAACCATTTTGATATAAGTGATTCACACCCCTCAAGGCATTTTCTCTTATATGCCAAGTACATAATCCATGAAATGTTTCTGGCATAACTAAAGAAAGAGCCTTACTCATTGCTGCATCTTGATCTGTTAGAATGGTTTTAGGCTTTTCTCCACCCATTGCTTTGAGAAAGGTTAGAAACAACCATTGAAAAGAAGGAATTGTTTCATCATATAGCAATGTTGCCCCAAAAACAACGGTTTGCCTGTGATTATTCAGCCCAATGAATACTCCCAATGGTTGACAATCCTTGTTTGTTTTGTATGTTGTGTCGAAAGTGACAACATCACCAAAGTACCCATAATCATTTATCATTTGTGCATCCGCCCAAAATATATTAGTTATTTGATATTCAACATCTATTTGAAAGTCGTAAAAGAACGAAGGATTTTCACTTTGTTGTTTGAAATACGTCAACAAAGCACCTACTTCACCAAACCTCAAAGACCGATTCCTTTTGGTTTGAAGATAATTCTTCTGGTCTTGTTGTACATACCCTAAAAATTCCACTCCACCAGCTTTCTTAGAGACAAATTCATGAAAATCTTTTGGCTTTATTCCAGATCCATCAGCCATGTCAATTTGATATGCTTGTGATTCAGACATACGTCGATGAGAGCGCATCATATGAACATACTCCGATGGTTGAAGAGGGTGATTGTGTGTATCTACAAAGTCAATAACCCGATATTTCCCAATCTTTCGATCAAGTGAAATAACCATACGTGCTTTACAATCTGTTCTAGTTTCTGCTCTCGGCTGATTTGTCAAATGGTCTCGTGTGTCAAGACCTCGTTTACCCTCTTTAATGCATACAAATCTTCTTGAAGTCAATGTCTCATCCTTTCTACTTCTATTTGCATATTCTCGACGAATACCAAAACCACTTCTTCGAGCGTAATCATTATAAAAATCATAAGCAGCTACCTCAGATTCCAACTCCATTGCCAAGTGTGGTGTGCAGCAATCAATGATATTTTCCGCTCCTTGTTGCTCGCTATTTTTATGGATGCTATCGACCAATTTATCTACGTCTTGAACCATTGGAACTGATGACGAGTTCATGTTTTGTAATCCTAAAATAGTCAAGAGAATCAATTAGTTAATTAATAAAAATAATAGAATACATGATAGTATTCTAATAATAAAGTACATTGATAGCATTAAAGCTACTCTGTAACATGGCAACAATACAGTACATGCCAACAAAAATGTGTAAAATTATAAACCTTATTATGTAACAAATTTATCTTTGAATTAATTTTTCCATCATACAATATTCACTATGTATCCACAATTTTAACCATCACTCATGATACATACCTGCTTGGTCGCTGGTTGCTGGCTGAGGCTGGGAAGGAGGTTCAGCAGCCATCATCACTTAATGATTCAAAGGTTCGCTGGCTTATGGAAACGGAAACGAAGGACAATAAAGGCAATGCTGATTGTCACTACGCCATTGAAGGAGGAAGAAGGTTGCGTTTTGATTCGTATGTCTTTGAGAAGAAAACAAATAAGAGAAAAAATAGTGACGAAGAAGGGTGGCGGGATGACAGAACCGGAGAAGGACGACGACGTCGGAAAAGGGCGGTGGCGATAACGATGGAGGTAGCGGTGGCACTTGGAGTGAAGTCCTCTACTATCTACCAAGGTTGAAGACAAAGGAGAATGGGCTATCTGCCATCGTAGAAGACAAAGAAGAATGAGGGTTTTTGGGTTTTTTGGATATTTTATTAAAATATAATTTCTTCTCATTTTTTAATCTGAGCCATTGATCTCCTTGGATGCCATGTGTCAAGATCTCCTTGCATGGAATGGCAAGCTCCAGTTATGTGTGGAACTGGAGAGGATCTGGACGCCTCTGAAAACGATTCATCTTCTCCGGTCTCTTCCACCATTGTTGCCAGAATAGAGCCGCAGGAACTCACTACACCATCATTAACTGAGTTCTTCGGATTTTCGCTTCTAAAGGACATAAAGTCTACAAAGGGCTCCTCCAGGATTCTAATCTCGAAAATTTCTGCATCAATTTTTATTTTCTCCAGACAATTCACAGCCTCCCTTGATGCAGTTCTTATTAGAATCCTAACTGCATCAAAACGTTTTCTATTCAAAGTGTTGCAGTCAGTAGTAACAAAAGAGCCCAGATGTGAGACCAATAATTTGAAGAACTCGTCACAATATGCATGTAAAGGGATTGCAACACACTTCAACCACAGGTAACGCTCCCTTGGGACATTCGTAGGGGACCACGGTCTCAACTCTTCAAACCACCTATCAAATGAGTCCTCCATATCCTTCACTAGTTCAGTAAAGTCTTCTCCATCCTCCACCTTAATCAGGACCAATTTGCCACCAAGAGGATAAACCATAATAGTTCTGATACCTTCTAACCATATTTTATCCTGAAGGAGATAGACATGCATCCTTATGCTCATGAGTTACACCAACATAACACTTCTCTGCCAACTCTCTTATTTTTGGTAAAGTTGTGAAGGATTTACCCATCCACTCTTCATCACCTTTGCCCCAAAATATCTTGTGATCATTCATCTGTCGGTTCCACCCTCTTCGTTTCCAACCCTGTATTCCCTTTTGGTTTTGCTGGTCCCTAAACCTCCCATCTTTTTTGGCAACAACCTTGTTCATATTAATATCCTTCCTCTGATTATTTGTACCAGTAGCCCCATTCAACTTTGGAACAAAATTACTTCTCTGTTGCTCTTCATTCTTAGAGTATCGAGGATAGTTAACCCTCAATTTAGAAGAATCAATCCACTGCTTCTCCAAATTTTCTATCAGAGCATTGGTGTCTTTCACCTTTGGTCTTTCTGTACGGGACGTAAACATCATGCACCAAACCATATTTCTGGAATATCTCCCTCATTTGCAAGACCGTGATATTCTCTGGAAAATTCTGAAAAACAGCTTCACACTTCTTCCTTCTGACATCTCTTTTCTTATCCTAACAGTCGTCCATTCCCCTTCTTCTTTTTCTTCAGTGTTTTTGCCTCCCACTCTCTCCCTTGATTTTTCTCTCACTCTCTCTCTAGCCATGAGCTCTTTTTACTACAAGAGGTCAAGGGGTCAATTCTCTCTCCTTTTTCATTTTGTGCTATTTAATGATTTAAAACGTTCTACCTTCCCATATTTAATATGACAAAAGTAGAGCTGAATTGAATTGCATACATTGTTCTGGCCATGGTATATAGGATATTTTAAGCATTTACATGTTTTGATGATTTATTTGGCTAATCTCCCTTATGTAATGTATTTTTGGAAACCTGTTTTTAGAAAGTGAGAGAAAAACATCAATTTGGAAAATATGCATTGATTTACATGTTTTCTATCTCCATTCCATTTTGACATCATGTGTTTTACACGTAAGGAGAGATTGAGAGGACAATTTTTTATCCCACATTTTAATTTTTTTTTTGTTGAAAGATATCAAATAGAGGGAGAAGAATTGAATAGAAAAATATACGTGCTTATATGCTTATTGTGATATTTGGTTATATTTTTTAATAATGATTTATCATCATAAAGGGGAAGAATATGGAAACATGGATTTCTCCTATGCGTATTGCATTATGTTTTGATGATTAGAAATCACGTTGTTGTTATATCTACATCCTGCATAGTTTGATTGTGTTTATTTACATTTCCCATTATATATTGTCTCATAGCTTATTGAAGTATTTAGTCTTTGAACTTAGGGGGTCCTTTAAAATTGGTTCTTTTATTAATTTTTTTTTTGTTCTCACACCTTGAACTTTCATCTCTTTTGGAAATAGTCCTTCCATCAGTTAAATGATGACATGATTGATGAAATGTCACGTCACACCAATCAGGTGGTGACACATGCAAGCAGTTGAGTTTTTTTTTAAAAAAAAAAAATTAAATTCGTATATTTTTTCTAAGAAAAAAATGATAAAAGGGATTGAATCCCTATTTTAGTATGTATGGTACAACACAATTTTGTATATTTAGTATTAGACCATTGGTCCAAGTCCGAGGCTATGAATTAATCTTGTTTTATTAATGAGTTAAATGAACAGCGTAACAATATAAACGGTTTGACACTATATCTTAACTCAAAACCTTTAAAGCCTTAAATTCATGAGTCTTTTCACTAATATGTTATTGAACTTACCATATTCTAATCAATGTAGGACTAATTTATTTTATATCTCTCAGCATGATGTCAGCTATGTAATGATTTCCAGTAAGCATAACATAAGCAAGGTTTAAACCGTTTATCTAAAAGTAATGCTATTATTTTATAGGATAGTTTCAATAAGCAAACACGAACAAATTTCATAAATATATTTTTATTTAGGCTTATTAAACATTTTAGTCTCTGAACTTATGTGCTCTTTTGGAATTGATTCTTAAAATTTTTTTTTCGATGTTTTGGGTCCCCGAACTTTGTTTAATTTTTGGAAATGGTCCTTTCGTCACTTAAGTGATGATATAGCCGACAACATGTCACGTCATTTTCACAATATCGACGAGTTATGACGTGTTATGTAGAACCACGAGACACTACATGATTTTTTTAATTAAAAAAATAATTTCTTTTAAAATTTAATAAAAGATTCGATTTTTTTTAAAAAAATACAATTTTATTTATTTTTAATAAATTTGAATTTTTTTAATTTAAAAAATTTACGTGGCATCATCTGACACGTTACCCATCAAGGTTGGGAAGGTGACGTGACATACCATCAGTCATATTACCACATAAGTGATATGAAAAGACAATTTCCAAAATTTGAGTATAGTTTAGAGAGTCAAAGCATCGAAAAAAACTTTAAAGACCAATTCCAAAAGAGCACCTAAATTCAGGGACTAAAAACTTAAAAAAGCCTTTTATTTACAGCAGCAGCGGCTAATAAAACATGTCACAATATTTTGTAGTTTCCTCAAGTGACCGCTACTGTGATGAAAAAGTAGCATTGTTACAGATCTTATTGTAGTTTTTCATTCTCTTCTTATACATAAAGATAAGACAACTAGAAGGGACTAAGCTGGTTGTTCAAGTGATCACGATGCAAAGAACTTGTGCATATTCAATTAATCATATTACCCAATATATATATATATATATATATATATATATATATGTTCAAGTGATCACGATGCAAAGAACTTGTGCATATTCAATTAATCATATTACCCAATATATATATATATATATATATATATATATATATATATATATATATCAAAAATGTTAATTTTGACAAGAAACATTCAACAAATTTTAATTGGCATATGATTTATTGATGAATTTTTTAAATGTGTGTAGATATAAGTAGAATGCTAGATGTACAAATAACATTATTAAACACAATATATCTTGTTTTTTTTTTTTTTTTTCCAGACACTAGCATGTGTTTTAATGCATTTGTTGAGGAGTCAAATATAATATATAGTTATTGAAAAATTTTGGCTTATTTATGGTTTTAGTCCCTAAAAGTCCAACGTGTTTTGGTTTTAGTCCCTAAAAGTTATTTTGACCGGGACTAGTCCTTAAATTTTCAAACATTTTGGTTTTAATCCCTTCCATTAATATAAACATGTTATTTTCTTTATATTCCTGAGACACAAAGTAATATGAACATAATTTATTTTTTTTAATTGTAAGATATTTAACAATTCTCCAAGCTAAGACAATTGGAAATGTGAATATTTGATATTTATTTTCAAAATTACATCTATTAATAGTATTGGAAATGTAAAAAGTGTTGATTAATTAGGGGTGTTTGTGGAAAAAAAATAATTAAAAGTCATTCAAAATTGGTATATGATCTTATAAACAAGGACAAAATAAAAATCTCAAAAGGGTCTTATAGGGTCTTGAACATTAGCATTTGCTTGATATGTTCGAATTTCAGGATGGAAGCTATTGAGATACTTTGATCTTTTCAACGACTGTGATGTTTGATCTTTCATCAAGTGATCGTTCAAACGTTCCAGGTGCCTTCAGTTCCATTACAAGGTATGTTAGAGAACTTCCATTAATACTATGATGTGCCTCGTTCCTAATCTTTGCAAAACATTGAATTTTAATGGCTATGTACTTAATCGCAGTTATCAGAGGTTGAGAGCCCAGATGTTCAATCATTGCTAAATTGATGTAATGTGATTTTTAATAGATTTTAAAAGTCTTTTCTACGCTAGTGTAACTAAAACTGTCTTTGAAACCAATTCAATTTTAAAAACCAAACCAAGCATTATTGGTTTTATATATATGGTTTAGATATGGTTCAGTTTCGGTTTGATTATGCATAACCGGTTATTTTGAACACCCCTACATGAAATATCCTCTTTACATGTTAAATGATAAGTCTATGAAAATATTATTCTTAAACTTAGATGTTAAAGATAGATGTTCAAATAACATTATTGTTTTAAAAAGAGTAATGTTACATGTACATCCAGAATGAATTGGCATCTTTTTTGTCTTATACGTAAAAACTGTTTTATAGGATAGTGTTATTAGTTAGTTTGAATCAGCAAGCACAATTTCAGAAACATAAAACATTTTTATTTATATAGCAGCAGCCTCTAATAAAAACATGTCACAATATGTTGTAGTTTCCCTTAGTGACCGCTACTACGATTGTTACAGGTCGATCTTATTGTAGTTTTTCCTTCTCTTCTTATACATAAAGATAAGATAACTAGAAGGAACGAAGTTGGTTGTTCAAGTGATCACGATGCAAAGAACTTGTTGTGAGACCCAGCACGTCGTTATCCCCAGCAGGCAACTTTGATTTGAATGACCAAGAAAGGATGTCATGTGTTTCAACATATTTATAATCAGATAGTCCAGTTGTAGCTGAGAAACCAACTCTTACCCACTCAGGAACAGTTGCCTTCAAATCAACAGCAGCAGAGACAATATAACTTGTTTTAACCTTAGGATAAACCAAAGAGGCAACTAAGCTTTTGTAGGTAGGATCATAGGTAACGAGAACGGTGGCTACATACCCATTCCTGAAACCCACTGCTGCAACTTTCTTGGACTTGATGGTGTTGACATCAATTCCAAGATGTGGGGTGTTTTTAGGATCATAGGCTGTGTTATGGAATGTGTCAAACTCAACTGCAACAATTTGGTTTGAGCTATTGTATGTTTCGTCTTTGAAAATACCAAGCAATCCCCCTTTGCCTTGGGGCTGAGTATCAACTGGTGCAATAAAGAAGGCAAGGCCATCAGCGGTTGTGGTTTTATTAGGTGCGTTTACGACAAAGGAAAAGAAAGTGGCAAAGCTTGCCTCATCGTCAGTGCTCTTATCCCAGACTTGGATAGGGGTGGAATACAGAGCACGGCCGAGAGATTGAAAAATTGGGTAGCCACTTTCGTCTACTTTGGTGAGTTGTAGTTTCCCTGTTTCTGTAATAGTAGCATCACCTTGGAGGATCAGATTATGTTGGTCTGTTGAAAATTTGGTGAAGGAAAAGGATTGCTCTTGTGAGGAGTTCACCTTGCTGCTGCTAAGTAGCAAGAGGAGCAAAGTTATGGAGATGGTTACAAGAGCAGAGAACGGTTTCAAGGTTTGGAAAGTAGCCATTGCTTTTACTTGGATTATTATGTTGATTGTTGAGTTTAGACACTCGATGATGAGGTGATGAGGACTCCCGTTGCTACCTATTCATATTTATACAACAACAACAACAACTCCTTATATCTTTTATTATTTCATTACAAATTAAAGTTAAAGAAAAAAAACAAGGGGAAATATAAAGGAAAAAATATAAAATGTTACTCCCTCCGATCTTTATTATAAGTCCTTTTGATAAATTTTTACACTCTTTTTAAATTTTTACACTCTTTAAAAAAATTAGTTTGTATTGCTTGTTAATAGTATCGAAAATGTAAATATTTGATATATTTTTTCAAAAGTATCCCTATAGTTATTATTGAGAATCTAAAAAAGTGTTCAATAAATTAGGGTGTTTGTGGAAAACAAATAATTAATACCATGAAAAATTGAAAATTGGATTTATATATAAGAATATATATATATATATATATATATATTATAAAATGAGTAAATAGTCAATTTAGTCCTTCAAAAATTATGTTGCCACCGATTTAGTCCCTAAAGATATTTGTCACCAATTTGGTCCCTCAAAATTCAATCGTGCCATCAATTTAGTCTCTCAAAGATATTTGTCATCAATTTAGTCTCTCAAAGATCAATCGTGCCACTAGTTTAGTCATCCAAAGATATTTGACACCAATATAGTCCCTCAAAGATCAATTGTGTCACCAATTTAGTCCTGCAAAAAATATTTGTCATCAATATGGTCTATTAAAAATCAATTGCACCATCACGGTAGTCCCTTGTACTGTTCTATTACAAATCAGTTTAACTTTGCTCGAGTAACATGTTAAATAAAAAATAATAATAAATTTAAATACATAAACAAACATATTAAAAAAATACCCACAAGCCAATCTTCTAAACAGGGATGGTAATGGAGCATGAAATGTGCGAGGAGTATTGTCCATTTCACTATCCCCGCTTCAAATTTGACGTCACATTCTCGTTCTTCACTTCTAAATTTTCTTTCGATTTTCCAAATAGTATTGAACTTATCAATTTTTTATTTAACATGTCGCATAAGTAAAGTTATATTGATTTGTAACGGAGCAACATAAGGAGTAATATGGTGGTATAATTGATCTTTGATGGACCATATTGATTGAATATCTTTAAAAGTCTAAATTAATGGCACAATTGTTTTTTGATGAACTATATTGATATCAAATATTTTTTTTTGGTGAATTATATCAAATATTTTTGGATGACTAAATTGATGGCACAATTGTTTTTCAGGGACTATACTCGTTATAAAATCGGAGGGAGTATTTTTATTCATTTCCATCGATGGAAGCGGGGCCATTACTTTGGACTTTGGTCTCATGTACTCTGAATTATCAGCATGTGATTCACACCAACTGAGATCAGAGAAGCATTTCGTTGATTCAGCACCGCACATTTAAAAAGAAATAAGACTTAAAGAGTATTATTTAGACATAATTATTAGATTAGTTCATTAAGTTATTTTTTTAAGTTTTTTTGTTTTAAATAAATTTGATAAGTATTGTTGCTCGATAAATTAATTATTTTTGCTAATTTTTTTCCTTAAGTGATTTGTGGTATCATAAGAAATTTTTTTAAAGGAAAAATTAATAAAAAGACGGATTTGTTAGATGATAATAATTCACAGGATTTATTTGAAAAAACATTTACAGAACCGATTTGTAACCTAAAAATAGCTTAAGGGATTAATCTAATAATTTTTTATCGATCATTTAAAAAAAAACTCAAAAATGTGTAATTTTCAACAAATGCTAAATATACTTCAAAGTGTAAATTTTTATAAGAAAATTAAAAATATTAGATAACATGATATTAAACAAATCATTTTTACATGTGAATTGATTTTTTGAGTATGTTTAACTGGTGCCATAAAACACAAATAAAAATATATGGCTGTAAATTATTTACATATTACATTATTATATCACCTATAAATTTCTTGTATCATTAGTACTAAACAAAGTGTATACATATTCATAACAATTAAATATGACTGCTCTAACGTTAAAAAAAATAATGACACTTCTAAAATATATTGTGCTTGAAGTATACTCCATTAAATTAGACTATTGAATAACTCTAAAAAAATATGAGAAAATGAGTGGTGCATCGACAGTGTAACGATTCTTTACACCATCAGCACATCATCCACCATTGATGTATTATTAATCATTAACTCTTAATTAAAAGTAAAACACATGAACGGTGGATAATCAACTGATAGTGTAAAAAATATTACACCAACAGTGCACTCCCATTATTCTCAAAAAATATTGACTATTCAATGTAATAAATTGCGAAGGCCATTATATTTTTTTTTGGTCGAAACCAATTATTGTCTGGGCTTCACAATTTTTTGTGACCCAACTAATCTACCTCGAATCCGCGAACTGTGAAATTTTTTGACTCAACGGTATGGGCCCCAGGATAGCCAACATCTTTTTTTTTTTTAGTACTTTTTGCCCAAAGTCACCGGTGTTCTTCCCAAAGAACACCTTTGATACCAGGAAATTCTTGAGACTAATCATGTATGAGGTCTCATTCCTATGCCTCTTCCAATAAGATGTGTTAATCGGGAATCGAATCTGAAACTTCTCAGTCTCAGGCCCTATTTCCAGGTTCTCAAGTTGATCGGATCGCACCACTTGAATCAACCCCCTAGATTATAGCCAACATCTCTAAATGCATATATCTATTTTCTTTTCATTTAAGAATGATACTATATGTTTATATAGGGATGACAATGGGTCCGAGTAGTGGGGTACCCGAACTCGGACCTGTTCATAAATTACTGGACCTGGACCCAACAGACTCGCGCGGGTATCCGCTGCATAATGGGTAGGCATATCTTCTGGTACCCAGATGGGTTTTGCGGGGAGCCATTAACAATTTTTTTTAAAGAAAAATTATTTTTTAAATTAATTTCTATGTTTTTCGATAGACCGAGGGATCTTTGATGCATATTACACACTTTGCTTAATATTAATCCCTACTACCATTAAATATTCGCAGACATCAAAAAAATTATCTCGTGAAATACAAATATACTAAAATTATATATATATATATATATATATATATATATACACACACACATATATAATGCATATATGTAAATATGGACGGGTCCGAGTACCCACGGGTCTGGATATCTCAGACCCGGACCCAGACCCGCTCAAAGCGGTACCCAAACGAGTCCATTCTTTGGACCCACGGATCTCTTTTTTGACCCAAACCCGGACTAGTTGCGGGTATTACCCACGGGTACCTGTGGGTCCGGATCCAATTGTCATCCCTATGTTTATATATTTTTTTTAGATATATAAGATGTAAGGAGAAAAGAGATAAAAAGAATAAATAAAAAATAATTAATCAATGATATAATGTAAAAATAAATAAATAAATAAATAAAGATATAAAAGAAAATTATAAGTATATAAATGTTTATTTTTTATTTATGTAAATGGTTCGAAGCATGAAGATTTCGGACCCATTACTTTGGACCCATTCAAGTGATTAAAAAATGGTTTATTTAACATTTTAGTCTCTGAATTTAGATGTTCTTTTGAAATTGGTCCTTAAACTTCTTTTTTTATGTTTTGGGTCCCTGAACTTTGTTTAATTTTTGGAAATGGTCATTTCATTACTTAAGTGATGATATAGCCAACGATATTTCACGTCACATTCACAATATCGACGAGTGACGTGTTATGTAGAGTCACGAGGCACTACATGATTTTTTTATTAAAAAAATAGTTTATTTTAAAATTTATTTAAAGATTCAATTTTAAAAAAAATACAATTTTTAATTATTTTTAATAAATTTGAATTTTTTTAATTTAAATTATTCACGTGGCATCATCTGGAACGTTACCTATAGATGTGACGAAGGTGATGTGGCATATCCTCGGTCATATATATCACCACTTATGTGATGAAAGGACCATTTCCAAAATTTGAACAAAGTTTAGGGACTCAAAATATCAAAAAAAAGTTTAAGAACCAATTTCAAAACAACACCCAAGTTCAGGGACTAAAAACTTAAATAAGCCTTAAAAAATTCACAGAAGTACCATGGTTGATTCACCACCTCACATTTAAAAAAATGCTATTTATTGGAACAAAAATAATTTTTTTATAAAAGAAAATTAAAAATAGGCTAGACTACTTATTTGGTCCTTTACCTTATTTTTTAATTTCAAATTGGTCCCTTACATTTTTTTAGTTTCAAATTGGTCCCTCATCTTTCTTTTCACTGTCAAATTGGTCCCTAAATCACTATTCATCCTACGTGGACCACTATGATTTGCACACGTGTCACTATTTATCCTACGTGGACCAATATGATATTGACACATAGGATGAATAGTGATTCTGGGACCAATTTGACAGTGAAAAGAAACACGAAGGACCAATTTAAAACAAAAAAAAAAAATGTAAGAGACTAATTTGAAATTGAAAAATAAGGTAAGAGACGAAATGAGTAGTTTAACCTTAAAAATATTACACAATAAGATATTGGATAAGCCATTTTTACATATAATTTATTTTTTTTAGTATGTTTAACTTGCTCCATAAGACAAAAATCCAAAAACCAATTTAATGAATCCGAATCACTAATAACATGTATACATTTTGGACACTTATACTTTTAAATACTTCCTTCGTCCCTAAATATAAGACCCTTTTGACATTTTTATTTTGTTCCTATAAAACTCTTTACCAATTTTCAATGATCATTAATTACTTTTTTTTTTTCACAAATACTTATATTTATTTACCACTTTTTATATTCACAATAATATTAATAATGGTAATTTTGAAAATACATGTCAAAAGTTCATATTTCTAATACAATTAACTAAATTATTGCACTTTCTTAATGGACGTGAAATCTTCCAAAGTGATCCTATATTTATGGACGAAGGGAATAATTTTTTTTTTATAAATTATGAAATTAATGAATCCAATCATTGAATTATGTAATACTATCACGTTGATCGTTCTTTCAAATTTGAGATCATTTGATGATTTATAAGCATGTAATCTAATAATAAATCAGTATTTATTATATTTCGAAAAATATATTAGACATTAAAATAGAGTGATACGATAAAGAATCAACTAATTTATATATTAGATAAAATTTTTAAATTTAATCTACTTAATTAAAACATTAAACTCGACGATTAGATTTGTTGGAAACCAACAAGCGGCCTAACAATCTACTAGAGGAGGGGTAAATAGTAGTTGGAAGCAATATTACTAATTTTTCGGATAAAATTGAAATCAGTCGGATAATGCTTGCTGTTAAAATAAAATTCTGACTTTGGGCCGAACAGATTTTGATAATCAGTTATCTAAACCGACCACTGATTATCCGAGCTTCGCCACAAAGATCAGATTTGCAGCGGAAAATGGCTTGCATTATCCGAGCAAAATATAGAGAATAGTAAAGCCGATTAAATGCACGAATAAAAACTGAAAGTAGTAAAGAAGAGAGAGACAACCGATTTTTATATTGGTTCACTCACTACCACGGTGAGCTACGTCCAGTCCCCCCTAAAACCTTTAGGGAGCCTTTAATAAAAAATCAATCCAATCGTACACGAATTTACAAGAAAACCTCTCTACACCCAACGCTGACTTGAACTGACTGCCAAAGAACCTCTTTGGACTTCACAGATCTTGAAACCTTCAAGACGCCTTGAAACCTTCATGGACTTTCACCAAAGAACCTCTTTGGATTTCACAGATCTTGAAACCTTCAAGACGCCTTGAAACCTTCAAGGACTTTCACTAAAGAACCTCTTTGGATTTCTGCTCAGGAACCTCCTAAGACTTCACAAACACCTAAGAACCTCCTAGGCAGCTTGGAAACCTTCCAAGACTTTCACTTGCTTGAGAACCTCTCAAGTCTTTGAAAACAGATTAAGTGAATGAGATGGCTCCAACCCGAAACTCAAGTGTGTTTGATATTGAAAGTTTGATGAACAGATGAGTATTCGGTTTTGTGTTTGAGAAAAGATTTTTGTAGAGAACGATTTAAAGCTTGGATTCAAAATATAACAGTTTCTCTCTTTAACTCTATCGTTCTCTTTTCTGCGTTTTTGTTCTGTGTGTTTCTCAGAGAATGGGTATGAAAATCAGCTCTTGTTTTTCTCTTTTGAAGAGGAAAACCCATGCCTTTTATAATGATGTCCAGCACACATGATGTAGGATAGAGAGAGAGATAAAAATATCTTGGAACACGTATGTCCTTTGCAACGGATATACCAGACAATTTCTGCACTGTACAGAGACACGTATGTCCTTTTCCAGCCATTTCCACTTCTTTACAACCTTCCAAATCTGTCTCTCTTTCACTGCTGATTTGAAATCCCAATTTTGAAATTCAAGCTTGGTGACAGATAGGCACTCTGATGATAAAAACAAAATTGTCAGTCACACTCAGTACGATAACACCAGTACAAAAACGAAGAGGTGTGTGCGGCGCCGTACTACTGAGTTGTTGAAGAAGATAAATAGAGTTGCCGAGCTTGACGATTGTTCGAGCTTGGCATCTCTTCGAGCTTGGGGACTTGAGTGACGAATCTTCTTGGCCGACTGTTTTGCTCTGAGCGATGGCTCGGATTGATCACTTCCGAGTATGCCTGAGCTTAAGCTGAACTGCTCCGACCTCATTAGCACACCAATCCGATCTTTTAGCCTTCTGAGCAAGGTGCCGAGACCAAATGAGAACACCGAGCTCATCTCAGAATTTTAACTCTTTTCATCCTAGTGATCGGATTCCTTTGTCTCCGACTATGACCAGAACTTCAATGAAGACCGAGATCTTTTGACAGCTTATTCATTTGACTTCATCAAAATCTTGGCCGAGAATCGAGCGCATGAAATATTTGTCGTCATCAAAATCTTTGATTTTAACAAGATTAATTAATTTCATAGTCCATACAAAAATTATTTGAAAGTGTAAATGCTAAAAACTTATATTTATATTTGATCTTAATGGATTTTAACTCATTTATATACTGCTACAAATTATTTACATATGCATCCAAAGCATAATCTTAATATTAGACTCACAAGACTCTGACACATCAGCATTACATCAACATTCTCCCATAAGACTCAACTTCAGATTTTTTATATTTTGCACCACAGTTGTGAGTCTTAACATCAAACTCACCAAACTCATGCATCAACATTACATCATCATGTACTTTTAGACACAATTTCATTTCAATGATTTTTTTAATATAATTTCAATAACATTAATTACCTACAATTTATAAAAATAATCCCAAATAATATTTAAATATTAAAATTGAATAAAGGTTAACATTATAATAATTGAAGTTATTGGTACATACTAAAAATTATAAAGTGAAGTTGTTTTTTTGGGCTTGTTAGCCCCGTTGATAATAAAAAAAATATAAAGTGAATGAAAAAACCAACATAATTCAAATTTTTATAATTTAATTAATGCTTCATACTTCAAGGCTCTTTGTTTTAAATTATTTATTTATTTATTTGAATGTAAAAATATGTATTTTTATTTATTTATTTTTCCATAACGGCTCTTTATTTGAAATTATTTTTTTAATAACAAGACAATATATTTAAGAATAAAAGAGAAAGACATATATTTAAGAATATTATTTTAATTATTTAAAAAATAACAATATTATTATTATTATTTGTAATTATTATTTATGATTAACTTATTTTTATTATTATTTATTATTATTATTTATTTATTTATTAGAGTATTATAAAGTAACAAGAGAGAAAGGACCAAAAATTTGGGTCCCACAAAGTTTTAAGTTGAGTATCTTATTTTACATACTCAACTTAAGACTCTCCACCAGATTTTGAAGATTAGCAAAATCTTAAAATAATCTGGTAGAAAATCTGATGTTAAAACTTTTTACTAGATTCTCTCTAGACTTTATCTGCCGTGGATGCCCTAACAATGTATATATATATATATATATATATATATATATATATATTACTTTTCCTCACAAATAATAAAACAAAAGGTTAACGATATCTCACATTTAGTACTAAACAGAGTGTCCACATGTTGACTCCTCTACTGTTTATTTATATATATATATATATATATATATATATATATATATATATATATATATATATAATAGCAAGATTGTGATACTAATCATTTTCATCATTTTATTTTATTTTTTAATTTTAAAAATGATAAGTCTCAAAATCTTATATGTATAAGTTTGCATGTAGAATTTTTTATGTAAGTATTTTAATCATTTCTCTTTTTTAAATGGTTAAAAGGAAATCATTTTAGTCATTTCATTAGTCAACATGAGTTGAGTTAAAGACCAACAATGACAACAAATAATGTTTTCCTATGTTAGAACTAATTTGAATTTTCGATAATAAACTAATTTAACTAATACCCACAAAATATAGATTAATTTAACTACTTGTTAAATAATCGTTAGAGTATTATATGCTTCCATGCATCGTGTGAGTAGGTTAACTAGCTTTTTTTTTTTTTTTTTTTTTGTGGTAAACTAGTTTCAAGGATCATGGACGTGTACACTTCATTTCCTTGTTAAGTTAAGCGGTTAAATACTATGCAATTAAATTAACACATGATTAAATAATATAAAAAATGATTTGATTAAAGTATTCTTACTTAATAATTGATGAATAAAAATTCAAGAGGTAGCTTAGTTGATAAAGCCATTTGACATATGGTTAAAACACTTGGCCTAGGTGCAAATCTGGCAACATACAAAATTTCGCAAATAAAAAATGAAAACGATAAAGAGTGTATTGCAAACAGAAGGGGGTGTCTTTGAAAAGTGACAGTGAGTGATGGAGAGTGGTAGGTATGATAGTTGCTTCTTTCGTCTCTCGGGAGATGAAATTTTTTCATCTCTCATGAAAATTTTCCATCACGGGATAAATGAAAATTTTCCATCACGACAGATGAAAATTTTCCGTCTCATTAGGGAAGGAAAAAATAACATAAAAGAATATTTTTGTCCATGAAAATATGAAATGGAAGCCAAAATTTAAAACTCGAATAAATGTTGAAAATAAGAGGATAGAAAACAGATGATGAAAAAAAAGGTTTTAATTCTTTTTTAAAATTCTTTTATTTATCTGAAAAAAATGCATTTCGATTTTTTTTTTAGAATTTTCTTAGCCTATTATTTTTTCATTTCATCAATGCCACCCGATTTGGGGTATAATCGGCAATTATGCATATTTCCCGCAATGTTTGTGTTTTTTTACCACTAGCCCCCAACCCCGTGCGATGCACGGGAGAAATACGAAATCGATAAAATATTTCATAAGTTGCAATTAATATTAGTTTTAATATATTGATAAAACATTTCACAAAGTTACAATTAATATTAGAGTAAATTTTACTTGTTTCGACCATTACCTGTGTCCGGAAGAATATATTTTTAAAAAATATTAGATTTTTTAACCCAAAGCATTTTTTTTAATATATTAGATTTATGAAAATTAAAAAAAACAGAGCATAAAAAATCGGTGCATGGTAGAAGCACCCTTGTTTTAGATTTTACTTGTTTGGACCATTACATGTGTCCGGAAGAATATAGTAAAAAAAATTCAAAGTCAAATAACAAAAACGCGTACATAAAAAGAACACAGAAAACTCAAAACATATTTTTTTTAATATATTAGATTTATGAAAAAAAAACGGAGCATAAAAAACCGGTGAATGGTAGAAACACCCTTGTTTTATATTTTACTTGTTTGGACCATTACTTGTATCGGAAGAATATAATAAAAAAAATTCAAATACAAATAACAAAAACATGCACATAAAAAGAACACAGAAAACCCAAAGTATATTTTTTTTAATATATTAGATTTATTAAAATAAAAAAATAAAAAAAGAGCCAGAGCACCAAAAACCGGTGCATGGTAGAAACACCATTGTTTTATATTTTACTTGTTTGGACCATTACCTGTGTCCGGACGAATATAATAAAAAAAATTCAAATCCAAATAACAAAAACATGTACATAAAAAGAACACAGAAAACTCAAAGCATATTTTTTTTAATATAATTAGATTTATGTAAAAAAAAAAAGAGTCGGAGCACCAAAAACTGGTGCATGGTAGAAGCACCCATATTTCATTTTTTACTTGTTTGAACCATTACCTTTGTCCGAAAGAATATAATAAAAAAAATTCAAATTCAAATAACAAAAACATGTACATAAAAAGAACACAGAAAACCCAAAGTATATTTTTTTAATATATTAGATTTATTAAAATAAAAAAAAAATAAAAAAAAGTCAGAGCACCAAAAATCGGTGCATGGTGGAAGCACCCTTGTTTTATATTTTACTTGTTTGGACCATTACCTGTGTCCGGAAGAATATAATAAAAAAAATTCAAATCCAAATAACAAAAACATGTACATAAAAAGAACACAGAAAACCCAAAACATATTTTTTTTAATATATTAGATTTATGAAAATAAAAAAAGTAAAAAAAAACGGAGCAGCAAAAACCGGTGCATGGTAGAAGCACACTTGTGGCCTTGTTTTATATTTTACTTGTTTGGACCATTACTTGTGTCCGGAAGAATATAATAAAAAAATTCAAATCCAAATAACAAAAAATGTACATAAAAAGAACACAGAAAACTCAAAGCATTTTTTTTAAATATAATTAGATTTATGTAAAAAAAAAGAGTCGGAGCACCAAAAACTGGTGCATGGTAGAAGCACCCATATTTCATTTTTTACTTGTTTGAACCATTACCTTTGTCCGAAAGAATATAATAAAAAAAATTCAAATCCAAATAACAAAAACATGTACATAAAAAGAACACAGAAAACCCAAAGTATATTTTTTTAAGGGATTGCTTAACCTCAGCCCTTAGGGCTGAGGATAAGAGGTGAAAAAGTAGAAAAAATGTCTTGGAAAGCTAACCCACTAACTTTTAAAGTCTTAAACATTTATTTTTTCAATCCAAAGATACTTTTTATAGCTTCTTATCCTCAACCCTAAGGGCTGAGGTTAAGAAAATCCTTTTTTTAATATATTAGATTTATTAAAATAAAAAAAAAATAAAAAAAAGTCAGAGCACCAAAAATCGGTGCATGGTGGAAGCACCCTTGTTTTATATTTTACTTGTTTGGACCATTACCTGTGTCCGGAAGAATATAATAAAAAAAATTCAAATCCAAATAACAAAAACATGTACATAAAAAGAACACAGAAAACCCAAAGCATATTTTTTTTAATATATTAGATTTATGAAAATAAAAAAAATAAAAAAAACCGGAGCAGCAAAAACCGATGCATGGTAGAAGCACACTTGTGGCCTTGCTTTATATTTTACTTGTTTGGACCATTACTTGTGTCCGGAAGAATATAATAAAAAAAATTCAAATCCAAATAACAAAAACATGTACATAAAAAGAACACAGAAAACTCAAAGCATTTTTTTTAAATATAATTAGATTTATGTAAAAAAAAAAAAGAGTCGGAGCACCAAAAACTGGTGCATGGTAGAAGCACCCATATTTCATTTTTTACTTTTTTGGACCATTACCTTTGTCCGAAAGAATATAATAAAAAAATTCAAATCCAAATAACAAAAACATGTACATAAAAAGAACACAGAAAATAACAATCATATTTTTTTTAATATATTATATTTATTAAAATAAAAAAAAGAGCCGAAGCATCAAAAACTGGTGCATGGTAGAAGCACTCTTGTACTGTTTGGGCAGGATAGTCTAAATAGGAGAAAGTAGTAAAAAAAAAGGTGAGAGAATAGGCAAGAATAAAAAAAAAAAAAAGAAAGAAAGAAAGGTGGAATGGGCGGGATTTTGGCTTCGTGGAGGAAAACTTTGGTAATTTATATATAGATAGATAATTCATCATCTTTATCTTGCTCCCCTCCTACTTAATCTTAAAATTCACCATAAAAAACTAAAAACTTAAAAATGCATGCTGAATTTGAAATTTTTTTTTTCTCACTTGATTTCTTGACTACTAGCTAGGTACATCTGAATCCAATCTGGATTGTGTGCTTAATTGTGGTAAGTGAGCCTCTCAACATAGATTTTTTGTTTTCACAAAGTATTGAATTTGAGACCTTGCTTTAAATAAGTCTAAACCATTTACCACTCGTCCCAACCATGTTGGCAAATTAAAAATTGGCAAAATATTAGATTGGTTTCTTAAGTTATTTTTAAGTTTCAAATAAGTCGTTTAAGTTTTTGTTTTTTTAGATTAATGGATGTGCACAAACGATGTAAAGTTTTTCACACTATCAGTTCATCATCCACCATTCATTTGTATTACTTTTAACTAAAAATCAACAACTATAAACATGTGGATGATGGATGATGCACTGATGTGTAAAAAAGCTTTACACTATCAGTGAATCAACTACTTTCTCTTTTTTTTAAATAAGTCCGATAAGTTATTGGCATCCAACAAATCAGTCATTTCCATTTTTTTATGTTAAGTGATATGTGGCACCATAGGAATTTTTTTTTAAAAAAAATCATTAACCTTTTTTTAACACATGACATCATTAGTTGATTGACACATGTCACTTAACGGAAAAAATTATCGAAAATGACTGATTTGTTAGACGGCAACAACTTACAGACTTACTTAAAACAAAAAAAATTTAAGAAACTGATTTGTAACCTTAAAATAACTTAAGAGACCAATCTAATAATTTTGCCTTAAACTTTTTGATGAAAATAATGGATGGGATTAACTTTTTTAAAACAATAAAGAAACCTAATGAATTAAATTGGATCTTTACTAAAAAAAACCAAAATAAATAAAAAATAAAAAAGAAAGACAAAAAATTATCTTCAAAATAAAAAACTAAAGCTGAAAAAAAAAAAGAATCTATCCCTGGTACAATTGGGAAGACCCCGAACAGTGCCACCCATACTGTTCATTTCCAGCGTGGCTTTTTCTTAGTTTCGCATCATTTTTCTTTTTTTATATTTGTTGCCTGTTTGACCATGCCAATTATCAAAAAAAAATTTCATTACTTTGCTTGCAGCGACATGTTTTCCAAGTACAATCCTTTATTCCCGTACAAATGCCTTTTCTCTGCAAACTTTCCTTCTTCTTGTCGGGCTTTTGTCAACCCTTTATGTTCATTCACTTTTCCCACAAAATTTACAGTGAATTTAGTTCGAATTGTTTCCCTCCCAAATTGCTTGCTCATACCCTAATTTTTTCCCTTTATAATCCCGTTGATTCTGTCCTGCTTAGGCACTTCTATCGGCTCATATTTCTTAACTACGTAAAAATGGGCATTAAGTTTGATTCCCTTGATGTTGTTAGCTTGCAGCGTGAGTCCTACCGCTTTCGTGTGAGGGTCATTCGGAAATGGTTTGTTCCTGGTTTCCTCGATCCTGAGAAGCCAATGTCTATGGAGCTTATACTAATGGATGAAAGTGTAATAACCTGATCTCTTATGATGTGTTTATATATTGTTCCATCTTATTATAATTTTTTTAAGGCGTTCTCACTACCAACTCTCTGACCATTTTCTTATCTTGGATCTCCCTTCCTTTGGAACTGAAATGACTGACGAGGTTCGTGAGTTTATTTTTTTGGATAATTTGTTTTTTTTTTTATGCTATTCTTATCTAATCTTCGTGTCTCATTTTTTTTTGGTGGATATTTTGATAGAGTAATCTAAGAAGGCAATATCTGTTGGAATTTGATTTGTGGATATTTTGTTTGAAATAAATGTTTTCTTTATTTACAGGAGTTAGAACGTGTTCTCCACTGAATTTGGAGAGTGAAGGAGATTCTGGATATTCTCATTTGAGTCGAGTGTGTTTCTTTTGAAGATCTAAAGGTCAATTTTTTAAAGTTTATATTCTGATTTGTACTGCGAAAATTAGTCTGATGCTTTATTGATTTGTTGAAGTTTGGTTTTATCAGTTGCTTACTATTGTTTGGGAAATTGCTTGCACCAAATTTGATATATTAGATGATATCTGGGTAGTAAATTTTGAATAAAACTCAACCTTTCTTTACACAAGAATCTATGAAGAGATTAGCTTAAAAAGATACAGCCAAAAGAACTATCATTTAAGCTTTGGGCTGAAGATGGATGCTCCTTTGCTGGTGCTAACTTTGTATGAAACAAGTTTATGCAGGACACTTGCTCAGTTAGAAGATGAGGTGGCTCCATGCGAGGTTCAAATGGAAAATTGGAAGACAAACTTGCAAGCAATGGCTGCAAAAGAAAGGTAGTACTTGCAACAATGTGCCAACTCCAAGGTAAATTGTTTTTTCTCTCCATAAATTAATTCTTCATGTTGAAAAATGGGTGAATGTATCTGATGTTGGATAAAAAGCCCTATGATTGAATCCTAGGTTTCAAGAGGTATATTTAGAGAAAAGGATGGGCAAGGAGATAGAAAACACAACCAAAGAGGGTTCATCTTCTGTTTAGCAGCCAGGGAATATAGAAAAGCTTATGTTATCGAGTTAAAAGTGAATAATCCCCTTTTACACCCACGAAACCCCTTTAATCGCATAAAAACCTTAATTTTTAAGTTTTTAAATTAAAAAATCCTTGCAACAAACTTCTTTGGGAACATCTTGGGTTTTCCTTGCCATCTTTTGTGACTCAACATGATCTTCAACGTGATCCTGGTCATAAGTTCCTCTTTGTCATTTACTATTTAGTACTAATTGTTTGCCTGTTATTTTAGTGTATCTTAACTCAAATCTTGTGTCTTTTGCATGATATCTCTCCTCACAATTTCCAATAGCATGTAAGCAATCACCTAAGAGGTTTCTTGAGAAGCATCAATACAGGTACTAGCAACCTGTCATGAATATAATTTCCAATTTTACATCTGATTTTATATATACTACTACTTTTTTTTTAGAGTTAATTAGTTATTTCTGATTCTTATAGGTTGGGTAGCAAATCTCCTTATGGCTCATCTGCAGTTTTAAAGTTTAAATTCTATTCATTTAAATTGATGTGTGTAGTTTTGTTAATAAGAGGCTCTTATTTAGTCCATCCAGAGGGACAGTGCTGCGATTCGAGACTTCCTTTCAAATATGGAAGCATGGAAATAAGGACCATGCATGGTTAGTAGTACCGTAAACCTTAAGCTCTCTTTGTTTCTGTCTCCTACTACTAATTAATAAGAGGCACTTTTTCATTTTATACTTGCATTAGAAATCCCCCATGACGTCGTTTTCATCAGATCTAGATGATTACCGGAGGTGACTGAGACTCAACGATGAGGGTTGCACGGTGGTTTCTTGGTTTAGTGAATTTAAGTTATTGAATTTAAGTTTAAAGTGTAATTGTGTATAGAGGGATTTATGATGTGAAGATGTTGGCAGGGGAAAAATTGTGTTGGTGGTTGCAAAGACGATGAAGAATCCGCGAAGCGCTTTGTGCAAAACCTCTGTAATGGTTGCTTCTGATATTTTCAATGCATTTGGTGACAAATTGCTTGACCTTTCCACCTCTGAAGAAGCATTTGATGGCTTGGTAAGTTGTTGGACTCACTTTTTAAAATTCTATTATGTGTTCACTTTTTTTATTGGTTAAAGACTTTGGTCTTATTCTATTGATTCATGGTTTTGATTGTGATTTTTTCTTTTTCCAACAGCTGTTTCAGCTGCTACTGAAAGCATCCCAGGATAAAAAGTTTGTTGGTGAAGAGGCTGATAGGGCACTTGGAATAATGGTGGGTTCCATGACCCCTCTTCCCTTTATTCAGAAACTAAGGGCTTATGTTAGTCACAAGAATCTTAGAGTTGGGGCTAAGGCTGTTGTTTCTCTGACCAACTGTGTCTCCAAGATGGTAAACACTGAAATGCCATTGAACTTTTATTCCATGTCTTGCTTATATACCATTTTTACATTTTGGATGGCATGCATTAGTATTATGTGTTCCACTGGAATACCAATCCATTACCAAATAATAACACTAATCCACTGCTGTTACCGATTGATTAGTTTTTCAGTTAACAACATATGCATTAACTACAAATTGGTTTAACATTAGTTGGTGTAAAATTGGTGTACTTATAATGTGCATAGATATATCACTACCGAGATGTGTGTACTAATGTTCGAGTAGATGGTATCAGGGGCTTGAAGAAATGGAAGAGCTTGGGTTGGGAGAGTTGATTGAAGTGGTAGCAGATTTACTGAATGACAGACCTCCTGATGCAAGAGATGCAACAAGAAGTATAACAACTTCTATGCATGAGGCACTCACTAAGGATGAGGAACAGAAGATGGAGGTGTGGCAGAACTTTTGTCAGTCCAAGTTACCACCTATTCATGCTATTTCAGTTTTGAAGATAGTCAAGCCTTAGAGTGATATTGAGGGGTTATTGCTGGCTGTAGTCTCTAGAGCCATACTATGGCAGAGTTTAGATGCCAAGCTTTGTGTCTGCTCAATAACATTTCATTGGTTATTGACTTAAAGTAATTTGAGGGGTTATTGCTGGTTGTAGTCTCTAGAGCCTTACTATGGTAGAGTTTAGATGCCAAACTTTATGTCCAAGATTATTATTATTACAATCTTGATTCATGGGAAGTAGTAAGGATGAGATAACCTTTCATTGGTTTGGTGTAGCATGTTAATTGTTAGTGCAGTCCTTGGTGCAATGTTCAATAAGACTAGCTAAACTGGTCCTGTGCTGCTGTGTAGACCCGTTGAGTATGCAGGTGAGAATAATCAACATTGAGTACTGGGATTTTATCATATTTTATGTTCTTTTGTATGTTATGAATGTTTAGTTTTAGTCTTATTAGAGTTTACATGATAGAATGTTTAGTTTGGAAGCTATTGATATAAAGTTATAAACTTAATTGTTGTTGGATGCTTTGGTTCTATGTGGTGCTTAAATTTCATGAAGATATATGATGCACGCTATATGTTCAATAAAATAATTATATGTATGACTCAATTGTTTATGTTGAATATTATGAAACATTTGGACCATGTTGACAGCTTCTTCAGTGGTTACATATCTTGAAATATTAAGGTTTCATACACAGAAAAACTATTGAATGTGTGTTTTTCAATTTTTAAGGTTCTATCCCCTTTTGTTTCACATCTTTTTAGTATCTAATAATATTAGTTTTATCTATTACTTATGTATTGACGTTTCTCTATTTATTTTTGTCTCCTGTTTCATCAGATCTTTGGCTAACAGTTTCTGCAATGATTTTAAGCTTTTTGGAGGTAATGCTTTTCCTATATGCTTTATTTATGTGTGGGTGAAGTGGTTTGGTGATGCTTTTCATATTTTTCCATATTTGTGTTTATCTGGTGAATGACATATGTCCGGTAGAACAAATAGTTCTTTTAGTTGCATAGCAAATATATAAAAATAATGTTGGAATTTCTGGTTGGAATGGTCAGTTAGGGAGGACTGCCTTAGAAGATACTTGCAGTTTGCAGGTGAGAGCTGCATACAAGAATTATTAGGAGCTTCAGACACTAACAAAGGAAATGGCAATGATGGATGGAAGCTGCTTACTCTTGACAATGGAGTTGAGCTTTCAAAATGTATGTCAGGTTCCTTTTACACCTTTCGCAGCCGTAGGGTCCTTGCATCTGTCTCTCCCCAACAATTCATCACTGTTGCCAATGCCATTGATGCTGCAAAAGGTAATTAAATCTCTCTATTTTAATTTGTTTTGCATATAAATTATAAACCATATATAGGAAAAGGGAAAAAAGGTAGATCATAAATGCATAAGCTAAGTAGGAGAGTTAATTAAGGAGAGGATTACATAAATTCCTGTATGTATGTCTAGCTCCATCCACCCATATTATTGAAAAGAATTTTTTTGGTAAAAAGTGTTGCTATTATGCAGCTGTAACTTTACGTACACATTTGCACCGTCACCTAGCCACCTCCGTGGTTCGTCGTTCGAAAAGGTAATCCCTTGGCACCTTAACTTCGTTCTGTTCTGATTTTGATGCTACTAATATTTGATATTTTGATGAGGCTTGATATTTGATGATGATGGCATGATGCTAATGTGTATCACTCTCTTCATTTTCACTCTTCAATCTATATCACTCTCTTCGTTTTCACTCTCAGTTACTTTTTCCTTTTTGCAGAATAATTTCTCTGTTATTTGTCTGCAATTTTGCTGTAATTTCTTTTTCTTCTTTTTGGCGATAAACTAATAATTAATGATCTACTAAGACTGATCTATGACTCCTGGCTTAGATTTCAGTAGCTGTTTGCTCTGGTCACTGGAAACTGATTGGATCCACTCTCATTTAGCTCTCCTCTATTTACCAAAATCTTTGATTTTTTGTTTTGGTTTAATGTTTGATTTTATCCCTTTTAGGTCTTCTTTGTTCCTTTTTTTTATTTATAAGATTAGTAACTTAAGATATTCCTATAAATTTAAATTCTCTTTAATGCTACTTAAAAACATATAAGCATGAGGAAATATGTAATTGTGCAAAGCTCCTAAGAACAATGCTACTATTACAGTTTTGGTGACACTGTAAATGCAAGGTTGTGACTTGTGAGCAAATTACGATAGTTGATAAATTAGCATTTGATAATGTCTATTGATGGTAGTTGAGAAATTAAGATGATATAGCATTGAAGGTTGTGAGCAAGACATAAGCAGGTTCATAGGTGTCATGTAGATTCAGCTCAATACCTAAAGCCAGTGTTGTAAGTTGATATGAATGTAATTAGAAAGGCATAAGTAGCTAACTGCATATGCAGTAATAAGGAAGTACTTGCAGTAACTACTTTTACTTTTGCCCCCAAAAATAGGAACTACAAATATTCCAGTTTCATTAGAATTCATTAGCTTGATTCATTTGTGAAATTCCCTCTCCTGATGTTGCTTTTATTATGGCTGCTCCTTTTATTGCTGCTGTTATCAAATAGCTTTTGGTCAGTAATGGATGGTTGGTGGAACATGCAGTACACATGTAGGAAAAGGAAGTATGCTTTGATTTATTCCTTTGTTGAGTGAAGTGGTACTTTATCCTAAAAGTTTCTTGATAGATACCAATATAACAAAATAATTAAATAAAGTAGAAAAGAAAGTAACCCTAAAAATTTCCTTTCTTTTGGGGCAAAGAGGTATAAAGACTAGAGGGCCATTTCATCTTAACTGTGCCTTTATGACTTTATGTAAGCAACTGAAAGTCTCTTACACAGTACTGTAATATTGAACTTGTGTCTCATTAATTTTGTTTGTCATTATTATTTGCTGCTTTAACTATGTTTATATTATTAAAATCAAGAGACCTTAGCATCTCTCTCTTAGATTCTGTTAGCTTTTGCCTGATATGTGTGCATAAACCTTGAAAATCCAAGGTGTCACAAGTGTATTTTTAGATGAAGCTATTAAGAACTTGAAGATAGAAGTGGCAAGGGGAGCAAAACTTATGTGGTCTAAAGGGAGCTGCTCTGAACGACTATGTTAAATCCTCTAGAAGATCCCCTTCTTCACCATCTGCATCTGATTTCAGATTTTCGTGCTATGAAGAGAAAGGTACTTTTAACTGTTTGCTCTTTTATTTTTCCTTAGTTTAATCAACATAATGAACTATAGTGAAATTCAATTGATAAGAATGTTGCTATATGTGAGACAACTTATAGCTGAGCATGCCAAACCAGAATTTAAATAAAGGATGTTGCTATATGTATTAGTTCTCTTTGTTGAACTATAGGCAGACAGGTAGAGGTTCTTGAATCATATTTTTTTATTTGGTTTTATTATTGCTATTATTAGTCATTAAAATTCTGAAGTTATAATCTTTTACTAAAGATTAACTATGTCCTTTCTTATTTTATAGGTTCTTGATTAATTATGATTTTTAGCTTCGAGCATCTGACTTTCAGTAATTGACATTTTCTTCAATTTTACGTTAGATTTTTAGCCCTCATTATTGATATAACAACAATTGGTTACGATCTTATTCCATTTTTCTCAAATCATGTTTCTTTTACTCAACTTTACAGGATTGATGCGTTGGACCATTATGATTTATGCTATTTTTGCCTTTTCAAATTGATTTTCATTTTCTTTTTATGCCAAGGGCGGAGATCGAAATTTGTTATTTCCGTCCTGTACCGTCACATTGTTATTTTATGTGCATTATCTTTCTATAGGTTTAAACGTGTTAAAATTTTATAGCTTAGTATTACACTCACCTCTCAGCAGCACGGTTGTTTTTACAAATATTTGTTAGGTATGCTTGTGCTAAAATCTTAGTTATGTTAGCTGCAGGGTTCTCAATTGTGTTGTGACTGTTGTCCAATGATGAAAAATTAATTTGGCTTCTAAGTTATTTGGTACGATTTTAAGATGAGTGCATAGTATGTATTGTACTCATGTCTTTATACTAGCTGGTATACTGTCTTTATATCTGTTACAGCAGTATTCATAATCATATCATAACCTTTACAACTGAGAAGTTCCTCCCCACACTGTTCATTAACTGTTCAGTTCCACCTCAGCATGCTTTGACTGATTTGCCAAAGATACATGTTTACAAATGATTATAGTTAAGCTACCTAGAAATTAAGCTTTAAACATATAAGATGCTGAGATTATGCTTTTTTGCATGATATTGTTAGGTGGTAACCAAAGATAGTTGTTGAATTATTATTTAAACATTCTTTAGTGACGCTTGAAATCTTATAACTGCCCTTATTTTCATCCTCTGAAATTGTTTTACTTTGCAAGTAAGTTAATTGAGACAAACGTCTAAACAGAGTTCAGTAACAAATGTTTTGATTTTGGGTGATTTTTTTCTCTTAAGCATAAACTTCAACACCGAGCTTTCTGCATGTTATATTTTCTATGGGGTTTATTTGTTTATTAGGGTCATTTTAGCCTTTTCAAGCAGATAAAAATGGAAAAAGCTAGAAGAAGAATTTGTTGCCAATTAGTGAATGGATTAAAATATTTTGATGTGGTTGTGAACTCTCTATTGATTGTTGTGTGCAGCGTTCCTCTAAGGAAGGTGATGTCAATAATAGCACAGTCATGTTTGTGCGGTTAATGTTATTTATTGAAAATTCTTACTGTGATTCCTCTTTAACAACTTCAGGATGACTGTAATGTCCTCTTTTCGATGACTTTGTAGTAAAACCGTAGTTTTTTTTTTCATGTAGGATCATGTATTGATTATTAAAGAAATTGATATATTCATGTATTATTGGAGTGTGCATCCATATTAATATTTCAAATACTAATTAGGATATACTTAACTAATATTTAAGTAATTTTGTTCCTTTATTGTATTTTTAGAAAGTATTATCAATTATAACAATTAAGGTTTATTCCCATCCAATTATACGGGGTACTGTTCAATAACAATAGATGATACAATTTGTTTTATAACATACCAAAAAAATAATGATTGACTAATTGATTACAATATTACTTATATTTTGTGAATATAAAAATGAAATAAATCTTTTTTATTATAACTTTACAAATATTTTTTCTCAAATTAAGTTTTTCAAAAATATTTAAATATGTAATTCATATTAATGGTGGTTGATTCAAGTGATGCAATTTTGCAACTTCAGAACTTGGATATGGATCCAGATTAAAAAATTTCAAGTTCATTTTTTTCACTTAAGTCACCTTTCTTGGAAAAACATATAAGCATGACTTCATGTAGGATTAATCCGATGTAATCGAATTTGATATCATATCTTACCTAATTTAATATAAATTAAATTTATGTTAACACATAACAAATTGAACTAATTTCCGTGCAATTTTGCATGGGTACAGTACTAGTATGTAAACAATGAGGAGAACATCAAAAAGCGGATTGCAGGGACTCGAGGCGGTTTTGAGAACATCAAGGAACCAAACAATGAGGAGAAGCTTCAACCTTAGCACACTTCAGGATTTTGGATCGAAAGCTTTCTTCACGATTTTTAGCAAATTGATCTCCAGGTGGGAGAGCAATTTGTCGCGATGAGGTATGGCGGTGATGTTGTTGGATGAGGAGTTGTGGTTGGAGTTGGAAGGGTGACGGAGGGAGAGGTGGGGATGGCGGTGGCAGCGACAACCGTAAAACCCTCAACACCATCATCTCCATTCCTTTTTCCTTGCCCACAAACCCCAACATTGAAAACCTTTGTTAGAATTGGTCTCAAACCTTGAGGAATAGTGAATCGAGTTTTATTAAATTTTATTGGAATTAAATCAAACGTTTAGTAATTAAAAATATTTGGGAGATTGATTAACAATACGTGATAGAACAACAAATATATCGATAAACTTAGAGTAGTGTTGAAACATTAAAGAACAAATAAAATATTCGGGACAAAAATAAACGTAGCTAGAATATAAAGAGAGTAAGGGAAGAGAGATGCAAACCAAAATTTTAATATTGGTTGAGCCTCCCCGGTGGGTCTCATTGCCGATGGGTTCCGCAAAGGCCTGCGTCCAGTCCCTTGGCAACGTGTCGCGATATTTGTTGTTATTACGAAATTGGAATATCGACCCAATTATACTCGGAGTGTCCCCGCACACTACTCGGTTCGACCTTTCGTTAGGGACCTCGAATATCACACAAGGGTTTCTCACCCCTAACAACCAGAGGATGCCACACCCTCAATAATCCTAAGGAGTCACTCCCTAACAACTACGGTTATTACAAATAATAAGATTCAATAACAACAAATGAAGCACTCTCAAAAGTGCAAATAAAACAACTTGAAGCTCTTTTCTACTGGCTAGGTAGTATGCACTAAGACATAGGATAAACTCAGAGTATGAAGAAGGAGAAGAAGAAGAATGAACATGAAATCTTTTCTCTAAGTGTTGGGATTTGGAGAAGTGAGAATTAATTGTTTTATTTTTAAAAACAAAAGAATATAATTTGAAAAATTAAATCCCATTAGCTAGAAATAAAAGCCAGTCGAAATCAATCAGTATAAGAAACAAATTAGGAAAGAAATTTGATTGATTCAGAAACGATTTTCGAAAAGATTTAAAAAAGTAATCGATTCGTTTCTCTCTAGCATATGTATGATGCAAAAAAAATAATCAATTATTTGGACTAGTAGTCGAAACAAAGTAATCGATTACAGCCTTTCAAGTAATAGATTCCTGAGTCTTTGTCACTTTGTATGATGCAATATTTCGAATCGATTATTTGAGCAAATAATTGATTACTTTCATCAAAAGTAATAGATTAGACAGGATCAAGTAATCAATTCGCGAGTCTTTGGTTTTCGTATGATGTCGCAGAAGTAATCGATTACTTTGATTGAATTTTTGTAAAACTATAATTTCATAAATCAGAAAACATAGCCAGAAGTTTTCAAAAGTATTTTCATAGAATGCAATGCAAAAATCAGTTTTTTATAAATAGTTTTGATTTGAGGCTTCTCCAAGTCCTTAAGTATGACCTAAAATAAAAGTGCAAGAACTACATTTACCTTACATGAATTCCAAATAAACATAGGGAGGTTTCTACCTGAAAAACTTGTTTGACTTTTGAACCTTGATTTGTTTGAGTCTTGTTGAATCTTGCGTAATCATCAAAACCTTGTAAACTTTGAATCCTTTGAATTTTTGGAATGTTAACTTCTAACAACCTTGGTCATTCTCGCTGCTCTCTGGCTAACTCAGCTCCAATCTGCTTGTGTAGAGCTGTCTCCCCCAAATCGGAGCTTCATTTGAATCTCAAAGTGAAGATTGACGATGAGAGAGGGAGGTTTTGTTTTTTTATTTAAAATCTAAACCGTTGGATATACGGTTAAAAAGGCCTAAGAGAAATGATACAGTGGTGCACGTTGTAGATACGCTGGAGATATAGCCAATAAAAAAGTGCCACGTGGCACTTGATGGATCCCATAACGGAGGGATGGACAGAAGGACGAATTTGGTGCCATTTTGATTTTTGGGGGTGTATTTGGTTCCAAAATTCTTTTGAGGACTAAGTTGATGTTACGTGTATCTTTGGGAGACCAATTAGACTATTAACTCTACAAAACTTCTCTTTTAAGTCTCTTATCCTCAACCCTAAAAGCTGATGTTACGAAAATCTAACAAAAATAATTTTTCACTTGGGCAAGGCTCACAAGCTAACGCATCACTGAAGATCAATATTCTTCTATGACATATAAAGGAACAAAGAAATTATTACATAGATAAACAAAATTTAATTATGGATATCATTTGTCTCATTCTTTTATCTATGTAATAATTCTTTTTTGTTTCTAACTCTCTATAATAATTAAGGATATCATCTCTAATAATGCTAAAGATTTTAGACCTATTACTTGTTATAATACACTTTACAAATGTATTTTCAAAATGTTGGGAGATAGATTGAAGGATGTTCTGCCTTATTTAGTGGACATGAATCATGTAGCATTTGTCCAAGGTAAATACATTGTCCGTTATGTTTTGATCACACAAGACCTAATTAGATTATAAAAATAAAAAGAACATATCTTCTAGGTATATGATGAAAATTGATCTTTGAAAGTTATATAATACTGTTGATTGAAATTGGGTGCAAGAAGTGTTAGTTGGGCTTGGATTTCCTCCTATGTTCATTAAGTATGGTACTCATGTCCACACCTCCTTATATGCAATCTATAAATGGTGATATGATTGGTTATTTTAAAGGTAATTGAGGCCTTAGATAAGGAGATCTAATTTCTCCATTGTTGTTTGTACTAATTATGGAAATGCTTACTAGATAGATTAAGTTAGGTGTTCTGATAAAAGGTTCAAGTTCCATCTTTTCTGCTACCAATTTATAATGACAAATATTTGTTTTGCAGACGATTTGATTCTTTTCCGTAAAGCGAGCCTTCATCAATACTTTTAAGAAATACATGTAAGTATGTACCTTGAATGATAACACCCGTATAGAATGCGGAAAATCTAAGAAATACATTACTTTTTTATGTACCTTGAATGATAACACCCATATACCATGCATAGAATCTAAATATTATATTTTCAATTCAATAGGACGAATGGCAAGCAACACCCAATGATTACTAAAAATAAAACTAATGTATTAGCATCGAACAAATCTAACACAATTCATTTTTGTAAACATTAATAACAATCAACTGACCTTTCAACATTTACAGTTGTCAAAAACAACTTATCTATATCGGTTTCATGGGAGAGAAGAACATCAGCTATATATCGGTGATTTCCATTAACAATTCATTTGTTCGATGTAAGTGTGGCAAAATTATCCATAATCCATTACTCATCCTAATCCATTACATTTTTCATTCATCCAATCCATCTATTTAAAATAATGGATCTAAATGGATATGATCCATTGGACTGCTTTAAGATTGGATGGATTGTAATCCATCCTAAATATCCGTTGGATATACAAATATTCATCCAAACGGATGGATATCAAATTCATCCAAAATAATTTTTATTTTAAAAAAATTTAATTTTTTATATTTATTTATTTATTTTGCTTTATTTAAAAAAAAACTTAATAAATTGATAATTTTTTTAAATATAAAATAAATTTTTTATTTTTTAAATTGTTGGTGAATTCGTTTTAATCCTATATAAAAACGCTGAAACACAACAAGGAAGGAGATGAGGAGAAAATAACAGAGACACAGAGAGGAAGTGATAGAAAAAAAAGAAAGGAGGAGGCAAGTAAATATGAGAGCACAAAGGAACAGAGGGAGAAGAAGAGGACTACGAAACAAAAAAAAGAATGAAAAGTAACAGAAGGATAGAATGAATTTTAATAGTTTGTTGGATATTTTTAAATTCATCCATAAAGATCCAAATCCAAATTCATCCATTTGCCACCCCTAGTTCGATGCGGGGTTAAGAACGAGAACTTACTCTCCTTGTTTAAAAGAAACTCTTCGTACAAGAACCTTAAAAGAAAATACAAAAATGGATTATTTAATTAAATCGAAATGCTATGATTAAAAACCTTACAAACATAATTCACTTCAAGATTGATAAAGTGTATGTTTGGTTTTCCGGTGAATTAGCCCAGAATTCTGAAATGCTAACGTTATTAACAGTTGTTTATGTTCCAAAGTGATTGTGATTTTGGAGGCAAAATTGATTATGTGACTCAGTAACCAAATATGCTCAAAGTACCCGACATACACACCAACATGAGAAATATGCCTCACTACCAAAAAAAAAAAAAAAAAAATCTGCTGTTGCCTTTTTTCCTTTCTAGCAGAAGTCCATAGAAGTATTGAAGCTGGTGCCTTTTGACTACTGTGTGGGTAGCCTTAAAAATAGCTTTGCTTTAGCGTAAATTATACTAATTCTTTTCTTGGGTCAATTCTAGTTGCTCAACAAAAATGATTTATAAAGTTGGAGCCCACAAAAGTTTAGAACCAGGCCCGTGGAAGACATCAGAAGAAAGGAGAGTCAAACATAACAATCTTCATCACAAATCCACATTAATGTCACGTTAACTGCGGACCATGCTTGTAGCAAAAGAGTTTAGTGATGAGGAACGCTTGCATATTGGTGAATAACCAATCACCAAAGATGAAAGCTAGTAATATCTAATACTCCTAGGTCTGTCACTAGAATTGGAAAAAAAAAAATAAAATCATCAGCACACATTTTTCCCTTTTTCGGAATAAAAAAACTACATTTTATATTTAGTTCCGATATTTCTTCTATCCCTGATTGAGGTCTCTCCCCTTCATGACTTGCACAATTGCACAAGCAAAAGTTCTAATTGCGGCACAACCTTAGAACCACTTGACCCAGATCACAGTAGACAAGGAGAAAACACAAACCTTCCATAAAGCATATGTCTCAAGTCCATCAACACAAACCTTCCATAAATCATATGTCTCAAGCCCATCTCATCTTGAAGGAACCCTGTCAAGTCTTTAAGAAAGCATAAATATCCTAATAACAATCCCTTAGAGAAGAGAAGGAAAAAATGCCATGTGTGCACACAGATATTAACCACATATAACTACGAGGGGAAATGCACTATGCAAACGAAAGACAGTGTCACTTGTTCTGATCGGATTTACACTTAACATAAAGAAGAGGGCTCTAAAGTCTCTACAGTTTGCTTAAAGCCCCTGGCAAGTTGCTGCACTGTAACAAATCTAAGCTTTCATAATCATTGCCCACAACTAAAATTGACAGAGGAAATATTAGCCTATTTCTGAAAGGCACTAAAAGAACAAAGGATGGCTTGGCTACCTACAATTTGAAAAGGATAAGCAGCAGCACCTGAGAAACTCGACAGTTAACAGTTAACACTAAGAAATCAAAATAACTTATCAAACGCGCAAGGACTATTGGATTCATATGCAAATATATGTTGGCACTCAGAAAAGCTGATGCAAGTAGACCACATGAGTAGTTAACAATGACACAGACCTAACAGGTAGTATTACCACACCCAGACATTGCTTTTATAAATAAAAAAAATTTAGAGACCTAGTAAATGAGCATACAAATCAACTTACAGCATAAAATAAAGGGGAAATTACACTCAACTCCTTTGAGATTTGCACTAATGACACAGACACCCCCTCTAATTTGAAAAATGACACTCACCTCTCCTCCTTAGTAATCAACATTGCACTTACACCTCCTCTTTGTAATAAATGATTAGGTTATCAACGAAAATGTCATGCTTAGGATTAAAAGAGACTTTTATACCCTCAAGAGGTATTTCATACAAATTTTAAATGTATTTGGTGCATTTTTTACAATAATATGTTAAAATTAATATTTTTACAAGAAAATGTAATGACGACCAACCAAGCCACTTATGCAAGAAAATGTATGAATATAATATGTTTTAATTTTGCTATTGTTCCTATGATAAATGGATATGAATATAACAAATTTAATCTTTATATAGAGTTTGTATTTCAATAATGATATTAGGTCTTGTGCATTATTCTAAAATCATTTGAATAAAATTTGTATACAAGGATATGTGTTTTAGCAAAAAATATCATAAAAAATTATTATATTTTCATGTAAAAAAATAATTTTATCGTATTATTTTTGTAAAGAAAAATGCATCAAATACACTAGAAATTTGTATGAGACGCCGTCTGAGTCCTTTGAGGGTATAAATGTATTTTTCAATCATAAGCCTAACATTTTCGTTAATAAAATAATTATTTATCATAAGGAGTGAGTGTAAGTGCAATGTTGATTACTAAGGTGGGGAGGTGAGTGTCATTTTCCAAACAAGAGGGGGTGTCTGTGTCATTTGTGCAAACCTCAAGGGAGTTAAGTGCAATTTCCCTTAAAATGAATGACATGTTTTACTTGCCTACCATTGATTGATTAACAAGTAACACATGTCACTTTCTTTGATGTAAGTTGATTTATAGATTCATTTTGTATGTCTATATATCATCACTCTTATAAATAACACCAGTTCCGTGACTAAGCCTGGAACTAGAAGGAATAGACTAACAATTAATCAGGTGAAATGAAAGGAAAAGGGACTTATACTCCATATAAAAAGCTTCTTGACAGAGGTTCAACTTTTTTCGACTTCTTTTCATTCACAAAATTTCAACTGGCTAAATATGGAAAAACAATAACATATTTAACAAGAGATAACTCATTTTTTGAAAGTCTTTTCCTTATAAAACAAGGGAGTAAGCTCCTTTAAGATGAACTTGCTGTCTTTAATATGAATACGAGTGCATTCACCCTTAATTTGGTCTGAGCGTATAAAGATACCCACTAAATAATCCACTCTCACCTTCTCGCTTCAGAGACAGTTTCACTTTAGAGGAGCCTTTTAGCGAAAGCAAAGCAACAAGAATACCAGAAAGGAACACAGCAGAAGAAGCACCAATAAAACTCTAAACCAAGCTCACATGGTTATTAGTACGCTTTTGTAACGTGATTTAAAGTTCAAAAACTTTTATCAGCAAATATATCCTACCTCAAGTAAAAAAAATAAGAATGCACCGCCATACTTCCACATCAAGAAACCAGAGGTATGCAAGGAACCACACAACTTCACTGTTGCATATATTTTCTACGTATCCTTTTCATATGATGAGCCTAATGTCTTACAGTCAAGTTGCTTAATATATTTTCTTTTTTGTGGCTACAGAGGAATCGCGAGCAGAAAAAGAAGAAAGTGAAGAAAGACATACCAGAAGAAACGCGAGCAGCAGCAGAGGAAACGCAAGCATCATATGAATCGCGATCAGCAGAGGAATCGCACGGTAGCGGTGGGTGGCAGCGGAGACGAGATCCGCAGAGGCAGCAGCGAAGTGAGAAGGGAAGATGATTTCAATGTCTAGTGGAGGTTTCTATTTTCCTTTTTTGCTGTACGTGCACTCGAGATAATTTTATTTTATAGAATTAGTAACCTCATATGATAATCTCTCTCTCTATATATATATATACTCAATCTGTAACGTTTGTATAATAAGTACTATAAATAATTACTCTCTCCGGTCCTTATTATAGGTCACATTCTAGAAGGTTTTTTTGTCCTAATTATAAGTCACTTTATATTTTCTATGCATCATTTATTGCATTTTCTCTTTTTTGCCCTTATTAAATGTTTTGACTATATATGTGTTTTTTGTTATTCATTAATGCGTGTGAATTTTTAAAGAAAAGTTGAGAGGGTAAAATTGTAATATCACATTAAATTTTCATAAAACTAACTACTTTCCTTGGTATGTGTAATTCGGTTAAGTATATCTATAATAAGAACCGGAGGGAGTACACAATTAGGAGCACTTATTAATAAACGCTACAAATTAATATCATAATCAATAACACTTATTAAATAAACCCTATAAATTAGTATACAATCAGTAACACTTATTAAATAAATGCTACAAATATCAAAATCAATTTTTTTAAAATTTTATGATAACTTATTAATAGCATTTCTTTAAAAAAAGTGCTATAAAAGTTTTCACTTTTCGAAACATTTATTAAATTAAGCGCTATTTAAAACTTTTTATAGCGTTTATTCTAAAAACGCTACAAAATTTATGCACTACATATTCTACTTTTTGTTGTAGTGAGTCCAAATCTTGATAGATAATTTTCATAAATTCTTAAGTGCCTCGAGTTTAAAAGCCAATTATCATAAGAGTTATATCTTTTTTGGTTATGTTAGTAATGGTATGAGAACTGATTTGTTGAGAATTACTAGTTTTAAGCAGGGGGATTTGCCTATGAAGTATTTAGGGGTATTATTATCTCATGTGAAATGAATCTCTCTAAATTGCCAATTGCTTATAGATAGAATCTCAGCTAGAATCAAATGCTAGTCTTCTAGAAATCTATCTTATACGGGAATGATTCAATTGGTAAATTCAATTTTACTAGCAATGCATAGTTATGGGGCTTCAACTTTTTTACTTCCTCAAAATGTGATCAAGGAAGTGGATAGAATTTGCAGACTTAAAATGTCGTTGGTAAAACTGATGTTTTGCAATACGCAACGACATACATAGTATTACGCAACGACATATATATGTCGTGGCAAATCACCTATTTTATGCAAGGAGTTAAAAATGTCGTTGCAAAACATCAATTTTACGCAACGACATTTTAAATCTTTGCCAAAAGTCATTGCAATAAAAAGTATTTCTTTTAGTATTTGGGAGTGAGGCATGATAACATATCTTTTTATTTGATTAGTTGGGAAATTGTGCGTAGCAAAAAGAGTGAGGGTGGCATGGGTACTAAACACCTTAAAGGCTGGAATAAAGTTGTGATTGGCAAGAAAATCTGGGAAATTATCATTGATAAGGAGAATTTATGGGTGAAATGGATTCATGGTGTTTACTTAAAGAAAAAGAACTTCTGGTCCTATGTAATCAAACCAGATTCTAGTTGGCACTAGAAGAAGTTGATAAAAATAAGGGAAATTTTCAGGAATGCTTACAGGGGTCAAAGTTGGTTAGCTGAAGCAGATGGAAGATATATTGTTCAGTCAGGTTATGAATGGAGAAGAAGATCTAATAATGAAAAACTAAGATTAGCAGTTTGTTTGGAGGAGATTTAATATTTTAAGCACTCAGTAACTAGCTTGTTGCTGGTTACTGGTGCATGATAGATTGCTTACAAAACTCAGATTAGAGCATATGCATATAGCTATTCCTGATACAAACTTTGTGCTATATATGTTTTAATCATTTGGAGGATAGTAGACACTAGTTAAGTAGTTATTCTCTTGCCAATTTTCTCAGCAAATTTTTTAGCAGTGTACTAGTTGGCTTGGTGTGCAGTACGTATATGAATACAGATTATCAAATCTGGACTAGGAGAATCCAGTATATTTGGAGGAGTAGCAGATTCAGGCAGAGAATGGTGTTCAGTGTTATTGCATTAATGATATACCATATTTGGTGGGAAAGGAATGCTAGGATTTTTGAAGGGAAATCTAAGAGCGTAAATAGTATTATTATCATGATGAAGGAGGAGTTGGTCTTAAATTGCAGGGTATTGAAATTCTAAAGTGATTTTGCGTTTTGCAGGAAATTAGTAAATGTAATGCAATTCCAAATTAGCTCCCAAAATGTAATGCAATTCCAAATTACGTTTTGCTGTCTAGGAACTAATTTAAAATTTCAATAATCTCATTATCTAATTTAATTAATGTCCACTGAATCAGGGATTAATTTGAGTATTTACTTTTTTTTTTTCTTTCTCATTACGTCAGCAGCCAATTTTATTTCTATTGTCTATGTTCTTTTTATCTCTTCTTTTCTACGCATCATATATCTCAAAAGAGGTAGTGAAAGAATTGAGCATTCTTAAGTAAGTAAAAAGAAAAATACTTATTTAAGTTTTTAGTCTTTAATTTAGGTGTTTTTTTTTTGAATTGGTCCTTAAACTTTATTTTCGATGCTTTGAGTCCTTAAACTTTGCTCAAATTTTGGAAATGATCCTTTCATCACTTAAGTGGTTATATGACCGAGGATATATTACGTCACCCTTGCCACATCGTTAGATAACATGCTAGATGATGCCACTTGAATTTTCTAAATTAAAAAAAAGTTCAAATTTATTAAAAATAATATATATTTTTTAAAGACATCGAATGTTTTAATAATTTTTAAAAGAAATGATTTTAAATCATGTAGTGTCTCGTGACTCTACATAACACGTCATTCATCAATATTGTGAAAGTGGCGTGACATGTTATCGGCTATATCATCACTTAAGTGACGAAAGGATCATTTCCAAAAATTAAACAAAATTCAGGGACCCAAAGCATCGAAAAAAAAGTTAAAGATCAATTCCAAAAAAAAAAAAACATATAAATCCAGGGACTAAAAAGATGAATAAGCCAAAAAAAATAGATGTGCATTTATAAACGTAATGTGTATATAGTGTCTTGAGCAAATAAATAAAGTGTTTGTTTAATCTCATTTTTAAGGATTGTTAAAAAATTGAAATATAGGAAATATGTATTGAAAAATTGAGTGCATAATTCTCATAGTTGTCAATTTGTCTTTGTTCAATATAAATTTTCTCTTTTAAATTTCTTTTCCTCAACCCTAAAAATGATGCTAAAAAAATGTAATAAAAATAACGTTTTAATTGGGAACTGCTCACAAGATATGACACATACATCATTGGAGAGCAATATTCTGTTATGATGTACTCGTAATTTTTTTTTTTTACCAATGACAAGAAGTGGCGATGGAGTAGTGGATTGGATCATCTTATTATTCTTATTTAACATCTCTCTAAGTCAAATTTTCGGGATGTTTTTAGTGTTATAAAAATAATATTTTATTTCAAAAATAGTGAAATTAATTTTCAAGGAAAATTTAAAATTTTTTCATGACTGAAATTTGTATTTGTATCATTTATATATTTGTTGCACATTGACCTAATTTAATAAAATCAAAACAGCATTTTGCAACCATTCTCTTGAATTCCTGGTCATTATTATTATTATTTTTTTTTGGGTTTCACTTTTACAATTTTTATTTATTTTTATCAATTATATGTTTGTGCGCATTTTATTACCTATTTTTGTAACTGATCTTTCTTGTATTGAAACCAAAATTTATAATCTCATTATTATTGCATTTTTAATTTGTTGTTGGAGATGTTTCACCTCATTGATCTTAATATATAATTTGCATGCAATTCTAATAGACGAGGACATGCTACGATAAGATATTCAACGAGAATAGAAAAACTTCAACAAACATAACGGGAGGAGAGGGAAAAAAAATCTTTACTAGTATACATTTTGTTTTGGCATTTTTTTTCATTATTTTTTTTTTTTTGGGGTTGCCTCATAAAACAAAGTACTTTGACACGTATCAGATAACTTCACTTTGTTGTTATTTTTATAGGTGTATTCTGCCATATAATATTTCCAATAATCTGCTATATATTATTCTTATAAGGAAGTCAAAGTCATTTGAAAGTATGTGATGATGAAGAGTAACATTGATCAAAATGTCTCCAATCATATAATTGTTTTGTATTTCATTTTTGAGTGCATTAAAAAATTATTTTTAACAATTTTAAGAATCTACGAGTCCCTCCTCTCCTCCTTCTTCCGCTCTTACTTATTTTCATCGGCCGTTTTTCGGTAGAGGGAGGGAGATCTGTCCCTCCCATTCCTTTGGGAAAGGGTGCGAGTTTGTTTTCCCCCAATTTATCTTGATTTTGTCTTGCCTTTGTGCAAGTTGTTTTTGTTTTGTGTGTTTCCAATGGATTGATGCCTCTGGATAGTTTCTACTTTCCAGATCTGATGGTTATCCTCTTTGCTTCAATAATTAGAAGGCTACTCGTCGAGACAGATCTCCCTTTGCCGACTGTTGATTTGGCTACCGTCCAACGACTCTCTCATTTTAGATCAGAGATTCCTTGTCGTCGAACTGTTAGAGTCTGGTTTTGGCAGTTGCTGATTATCCATATCCACATGGAAGAGTCTGTTGTTGCAGTGTATTTTGTTTTCCTTTTAACTATTATTAGTGTGAAATTTCTTGTACTGTGTCTGATATATGAATAAAACACACATTTCCCTTAAAAAAAATCTAACCACGTAAGAGTGATGTTAATATTTTTAGGTTATGTAATTTTATTGTATATCAATTGCATTATGTGATATTTTTCTTTTCTTTTTGGTAAAACTCTTTGTATATCGCTAATTACTGAATCTTTATTTGGCAATTACATAAATCATACTATTGAGGTGATTAATGGCTTTGGCTTCAAATCCATGAGAAGCAAGCTAAGACATCATACTATTGAGGTGATTCTACACCGAAGAGAGATTGGAGAAGTAAATTTAGATACGGTGAGAATGATAGATATTGTGAAAGACTTAATGAAGGATATATTTTTTTATACAAACTTAATGAAGGATATAATACTACTGGAGATGAGAAAACATTTTGGTCAAAGAATCCCACAATAAAAATATAAGGCTTATTTAAGTTATTAGTCCCTGAATTTAGGTGCTCTTTTGAAATTGGTTCTTAAAGTTTTTTTCGATGCTTTGAGTCTCTAAACTTTGCTCAAATTTTGGAAATGGTCCTTTCATCGCTTAAGTGGTGATATGATTGAAGACATGCCGTGTCACATTCGCCAAATCGATAGCTAATGTTCCAGATGATGCCACGTGAATTTTTTAAAATTCAAAATTATCAAAAATAATTAAAAATTGTTTTTTTAAATAAAATCGAATCTTTTAATAATTTTTTTTAAAATGATTTTTTAATAAAAAAATAATGTAGTGTCACGTGACGCTACATAACACATCACTCGTCGATATTGCGACACTGACATGACATGTCGTCGGCTATATCATCATTTAAGGAACGAAATGACCATTTCCAGAAATTGAACAAAGTGGGACCCATAGCATTGAAAAAAAAAATTTAAGAATCAATTCCAAAATAGCACCTAAGTCAGGGACTCAAATAAAACTTCAATAAGCCAAAATATAAATAGTGCTATCCGCCATCGAAGTATGTTTTATGACTTTTTTGTTGACATACATGCTTAAAAAAAAATTGATCAAGTACACTTATCGAAAGCATAAGGAGAAAACTTAAAAAGTATACCACCGTGGCCTTTAGAGTAATCCATTATATAAATTGGATTGGATTTTGTTGTAAGATTTTAATATCTTAGTATGTTTCATGTGACGTGCATGTGACATGTATTGATGTGTGTTTAGTAAATAAATGATTAAATATTAATGGGCTAAATCATATTTAAATAAGAAGGGATTGTTTCTTTATGCCCGTTCGCTTGATGGAAGCTAATGGATAATAGTTAGGGTTTTTACCTATTTATAAGAAACAGATCCTGTTCCTGGCCTTAAGGTATTCTTTTCTCTCCCCATCACAAAACGACTAAACAAACAGCATAGAAAAGAATAGCATAGGAGAGGTAAAGGAATAGAAACGTGTTTCGTGGCTTTTGATCAAAGAGCATTTGGAGAACTCTCTTCCAACTCTAGCAATGGATAAAGGTTAGTAATCGTATTCCTTATTGTCTCTATAATATGTGAAAGTCATGTAATTTCAAGATCCTTATTATTGTAGTTGTAACGAATAAATTAAACTACAACTTATATGTGGTATCAGAGCCACGTTAAGAAATTCATGACTTTCCAATTAAGATTTAGGATTTAGATTGAATCCTAAATTATGGTGTTTAGGGAATGAATTTTTGCATAAATCCAAATCATGAAATTTAGGAACTTTGAACCCTAATTATAAAATTTAGGGCTTTGTTTTTGTTTCAGTATGAATCCTAATTATAGAATTTTGGGATTTTACGCTTCTGCTAAAAGATCATTCATATAATCTGCATATTTATAGTTTATATATGGCTTCTTAATTTTAATATCTCGATAATATATAATCATTTATCAGCATCCGAATTTTCTAGAGGATATTGTATGAATTTAGTATGCCCTCCAATCCTCTCTATGAGAAGATTAATTTTGCATCTCATTTTTAGAGATGCAATTAGAAAAGTCAAATCAAACTAAAGGGAAAATTGGAATGTAGCTCTTACTCTATTATGGATTGCGTGAGTGAGACACTGTCACGAGCAATGCCATGATGCTTGCCATTATAGCATCAACAGATGAAATTTCTTTTAAATTGTTTTGGTTAATCAAGTGACAATGTGCAGTATATATGTTGTACGTGTTGGTATTGTTTCTGTTCGCTTTTAGTGATAAGCAAATAATAAAGCAAATGATTAAGCAAAGATAATGGGTTCATAAACTTAGTGAAGCTTTAGGCTTTCATTATATTGAAATGAGATACAGAGAGGTTGGATACAAGGAAATGGCTTCCACACTTGTGGTATTTTACAGGGGGAGGGGTGTGCGCTTTGGCTTTTACACTCTCCTCTATGTTGCTAAGCCTAAGTTTCAGAGGAAGCTTCTATTCCTTTTCTCTCATTGTACTCTCTCTGTGTGTAGTTCTCCATGTGTTGGAGTTGTTTTTGTTGTTGTTGTTGTTGTGATTGAAGTTGTTGTGTACGTTGGAGGAGGGCTTCTTTTATAGGGTCCTCCTTGTCCACTGGTCCTTGCCTTTTTCTCTTGGTCCATTGGTCTATCCCTCTTTTCCTTCTTTGTAGCTGCTCCCTTCAGAGTCCATTTTGTCTCATTTACCCTTTTGAGCTTTGTCATTGATTGCTCACAGTGGGAGGCTTGCAAGGCTTGCTTTTTTGGTCTTTCCTCTAAGAAAGGGCTGCATGAGGTAAGCCAAGATGCTCTGGCTTCTCATGCACGTTCCTCATAGTCTGGGGAACTGAAATCCTTTGTCTGCACATGTACGCCTTTCACAAACCCTGCTCCCTGTTCGCTCTCATTTATCATGACTTTCTCCCCAAGTTTCTGTGCTGCCTGAGGCGCTTTGGGAGGATACGTTGTGTTCATCGTCATCAGTACGCCTTGCTCTTCTCTTTGGTCATGACATCAGGATGTGACGCCTTGGTGACTGTCGCTCTGGCATGTGACGCTCTCAGCAGCTCTTGGTATTTGCACGCCTTTTTCATTCCCCTTTTATTGTTTTATTTTTGTTTGACAGTTTTGGGCCTTCATATAGATTGGGCCTTGTAATTTGGGCTACCAAATATTGGGGTACCAACAATTGCCCCCTTTGCAGTGAGAAGGGAAGGATTTCCTTTTCAGTGCAAATCCTATTTTTGTTTCTCTCTCACTTGTTCCTCTTTCTCCTTCTTTTCGTTCCACGTGCAAGCAGGGGAATACCCATCAGTTACTTGCACGTTCTCCAATTTAGTTGAAACTCCCTCCCTTAACTCTTCAGTTCCCCTTTTTTCTCAACCACTCTTTCTCATTCATTCTCAATCTCTCTTTTCAAAACTTCCCCCACTTTCTTTTCTTCTAACAGCAGAGAACATCTTCTTCTTTCTTTCACTCCGTTACTTCCCTTCTCTCCACCGTTGCCACTTTCTCTTCCCACTCCAAATTTCTTCTCGCTTCATCTCCTTCTCTTGTTTCCGCTCGCTTTTGCCATGGGGAAATCAAAATCTACTCCTACTGTTGAAGTTGAAGATGATACTGTTCTTGAAGAAACTGAGGAGGAGGTCTCTCTTCCCAACCCCATCACTTATTGTTTCATGCAAGGTCTCCCTTGCCCTCGTTCCTACCCCATAGACGCTGGTCACCGTCGCTGGGCAACGGGGGTAAAGGCGACACTTCCCTTCGGCCCCTTTCCTGAGTCCGGTGATCTCCTCGACGGTCCTCCCACCAAAGCAATGGTGATTCCTGAGAGCACTGCCAAACTCCTAACTTCTCCTTCTTATCACAAAGACCACCGCGAGCTGGGTCCCTCACTGCTCCGGTCTCGCCTTCGTCGTGCGGAGTTTCCATGGGTAGACTTGAACTTCAATGTCCGCATTGGCGGGACTACTGGTTGGAAAGATTGGGTCAACCATGTGTTTGCAAGCGACCCTTCCTTCGTGAAAGTTCTTATGAAGGTTGGCATAGCCGAAGCGATCAAGGTCTCTCCCCGGATTGGCGCTAACCGTAGGCCGGACGACCTGTTCGCCTTGATCCAGCGTTGGTGCTCTTCAACACATACATTCTTGACGTCTTGGGGTGAGTTTACTCCCATGTTGGAGGATGTAATTGTCTTATTGAAGCTTCCCTCCTGTGGAACTGGTGATCTTGATATAACTGGAGTGGATGAGAGCCTTTCTGATTTGGCTTTGGAATTGAAGGCGGCATCCATTGCCAGCGCTAAGCATTCTCAGGAATTGTTTCAGCAGAGGCACGCTTCGCTCGCCGAGGGTTCGTCTGTTGGAAACCAACAAGCGGGCAAAATAACCTTCTAGAGGGGGGGGGGGGTGAATAGAAGAGTTAAGCTACGATATCCGATTTTTGCAAAGTAATCAAAAACAGTTCAAATTTGCCCAATTTGCACTAACTTACTCGATTATCCTGCAATTTAATCGAGTACACCTGAATGATTGATTTTACTTAATCGAGTACTACTCGATTAAACTCTGTAGAACACAGAAAATTCAGAATTCAATTCTAAACAATTCTTCACCGAAATTCAATGAATCAAGAATTAAAACGCAGAGAATCAATTACCAATCAATTAACACATATGAAAAGATTAGATAATTGAAAAACCTAATTCTAATCCTAAATTGCTTTTAACTTCTTGATTGATTTTAGAAACGAAAATATGAAAAAGCTCAAAACGAAGAACACAGTGATTTTAGCCTGGTTCACTCATAAACGATGAGCTACATCCAGTCCACCCCTTCTGACTTGGGTGATTTGCTACACTATGAACAAAAGAATCAGTTTACAAGAATAGTTAAGATCCTCTCCTCTCACGATCCTAACCCTTTATTGTATGAGGTACCACTTCATACAATTCTACCCCAATTCTTGTGAGTCGATCCTCTTTGTTCCTTCGTTGATTGAATCCTTCGTGTTCAATCCTTTGAGCTTCGAGCAATTCCAATCCAATTGCTAAGAGTAATGCTCCAACCCTTCTTCAATTTTCTTCAATAGAAAACTTGTCTTGTTGAATCTTGAGGTGTGTAACCTTGTTGTTACAAATTGATCCAACCACAAAAGAATGTTCACAAACTATGAATCTTCAATATGGATTGAAAAGAATGAATTGTATTTTCAAATTGAGATTCACATGAACATTGATAGAGATGATGTAAGAAAGAATATTTGCTCAAGAATGTTGAAAGAATATGTGAAAAATGATGTATGAAAATCAAGGTTCGTAACCTTTGAAAAATAGAAAATGAAAATCTTTTAAAGTTCAGTTATAACAGTACTTAATTGATTAAACGAAACCTTAATCGAGTACTACTCGATTAACCTGTTTACTTAATCGATTAAACACTGCTAAAAACCTTTTCTATTAATTTTCATTTTTCACCAATTTATATAGAAAAAGTCTTGAGCCATTTTTCTCTATCAATGCAATCTCAATTCTAAACATAATTAATTCTTTAGTTCCAATTGAGATTACTATCCTAATTCTACCACCCACTCTCATATAAAATAATAAAAACAATTATAATACATATACAAGAATGAATAATAGAATTTTCCTTTGTGACTTGTTGTTGTAGGTAATTCCACATCATGTTGTCTTCATCAAAACACTCAATTGAATGCTAATGCCTTGCCTTGCATCTTCAATCTCCCCCTTTTTGATGAATGACAAACACGATCCAATATCTCCATACTCCCCCTAAATGTATGCACACTTAGGAAAAGTGATTAACCTACAAAAACAACAATCCAACCTTTCTCCCCCTTTTGGCATTAATAAAAAAAAAAGTAATAAAACATCTTGCCAAAGGTGAGAAAATAAATCCACATTCCAAACTATGAAAAAATATATGTAAGGGCAATAATGAACACACAAGCACATAATCAAACCAATAGAGGTAACCAAGTATAGAGGAATGATTGGTAGTCTTTTATACTTGACTGCGTCGCGTCCTGACATTATGTTTAGCGTTTGTATGTGTGCACGTTATCAATCTAATCCTAAAGAATCGCATCTAACTTCGGTTAAACGAATCATGAAGTATTTAAAAGGAACAATGAATACCGGCTTGTGGTATCCACGAGATGCTTTTTTAAATCTAGTAGGGTATTCGGACTCCGATTTCGCCGGTTGCAAAGTTGATAGAAAAAGTACAAGTGGTACTTGTCACTTGATAGGTAACTCACTTGTCTCTTGGTTTTCCAAAAAGCAAAATTGCGTTGCTTTGTCGACCGCGGAAGCCGAATACATAGCGGCGGGTAGTTGTTGTGTTCAAGTTTTATGGATGAAACAACAATTGCTTGATTTTGGTGTTTGTTTATCAAAAATACCTATTCGTTGTGATAACACCTCCGCTATTAACCTAACTAAAAATCCGGTACTTCATTCTCGAACAAAACACATAGAAATAAGGCATCATTTTATTAGAGATCATATTCAAAAAGGTGATTGTGTGATTGAGTTTGTTTCAACTTCAAATCAACTAGCCGATATTTTTACAAAACCTCTTCCTAGAGATACCTTTTATCATATTAGAAGGGAGCTAGGAATTTTGGATGAATCAACCATTGGTTAGTTGTGTTTGACATTTTTTTCAAACCAATCTCATAGTCCATGCCTATCTCTAAGTGATTTGTTTAGAGTTGTTTTGGTTTTGAAAATTAAAAATCATGATTCTATTAACTTTGGTTATGTGTGTTTTTCTTTTGTGATTTTGTGTTGGTATATGCTTTGGTGTTGTGCTTGGTTGCTTATTTGCTTAATTGACAATGTGCTACATGTGTTTGTGTCTCATTTAAAATGTGCATATGGTTTGTGCATTTGATTTCCATGAGCTGTGCATTAGAAATTGTTTTGAAAACTGCATTTTATCAGACTTTAATCGATTAAGTTGTGCCTTAATCGAGTATAAAAAAATAATCTTTCTGGAATACTCGATTAAGTTGCAGGTTAATCGATTAAGTGTCATTTTTACACATGTCTTACTCAATTAAGTGGCAGTTTACTCGAGTAATACTCGATTACGCGATTACTTAATCGAGTAGATCATGTCTGCACAGAATCATAAAATCAGTTTTTTTAGCATTCGTTCTTCACTTTCTCTCTCAAAAACACGAAGTTCTCTTCGTTTTTCAACACGTTTCATCATCATTCATCACTTTCTACTTGATTTCTTTCAAATTCCTTCCATATTCTTCATCATATCTTCATTATACATCACTTTCATCATCAATTTCACAATATTTCTCTAAATTTCCAAAACCCCCAATTCCTCAAAACCCTAAGAGCACTATGGCCCCTCCATCAACTTCCACTGGCCACCGCAAGAAGCAGCGTGTGAATTTGGATTTGGACTCTCAATACTACTCCACGGAAATGCGAAAGCAGCGGGAAGCCGGGTTCTTGCGAAGGGAATTTGGTCACATTCGGTTCATGAATGTGAAATGGCTCTTGAATCAAAGGTTTGCATGCTCTTCTCTTTTTGTTGAGCAAGGATTGCAGAAATTTCTAGGTTTTCATTGTGACATTTATCCTAGATTAGTTCGTAAATTTTATGCAAATCTTAAGTTTGAGGATAACAAGTACAAGTCGGTAGTTAAGGGTACATTGCTGAGGATTACTTCAAAGGACTTGAATGAATTGTTTGGTTTAAGTTTGGAAGGGACATTCTTCAATGATCCTAATAGTGAGATTTTAAATGAATGTGATGTTGCATCTGTTTTTGCCTCTACTATGAGAGAAGGTTTTTCTTGGACAAAAGGGACTAAGCATGCTGGACATATGACTCCGAACAGCAGGCTGTTACTCTATGTTATTTCATATATTTTGATGCCTAAATCAAGTCAAAATTATGCTCAAGCATCTAATGATAAGGTGAGACTGTTTTATGCGTTGAGGGAGCATATTCCTATTAACTGGTCTAAGGTTGTACTTGATCGGATGCTAATTGCTTCTGGGTCTATTGGTTCTGCTACTTTGCCTTATCCTATGATAGTTACAAAGCTTTTGATACATTATGGTGTGGAGATAGCCGATGACGAAGAAACCCAATCAATCACTGACCAAAATTGCATCAATTCTGCGTTGTTACATGGTTTAGGGATGGATGAGTATCCCACTGCTAAGAATTGGATGTGGAAAAGTGACATTGAGCGGTTGAAGAAGCAAAATGAGCTTGAAGAGGAAATGGCAAGGCAAATGGGTGCTGGGCCATCTAATCCGCCACCGGAGCCAACTTTCAATGTTGAAGATTTTATGAATGTTGGTGATCAAGAGCGACCTCCGCCTTATGCTGGTTTTGATTTTCAGGCGCTTCGTGATAGCCTTTCAGAAGAAATTGGTGGTCACTTTGCGCAAGTGGAGCAAAGGCAATATGCAATTGAGGAGCGTCAAAGTGAGATGATTTGCAGTGGCTTTGAGACTCTTGCGACTCGTCAGCAGGCGATGGAGGATAGGTTTTTCGGTGCTCTTGGGCGGATGTTTCCACAACCACCACCACCACCTCAGTGATCACCTGCATTTCATTCTATGTTTTGCTGCATTTTGAGTTGATGTTATCTTGGTGCTATGTCTAGTTTTATCTAGTTTTTCCATTTATGGTGTTTATCTCTCTGGATATTGGGTTATGTTTTATGTTTTCTGGTTTGGTTTATTGGTTCGTTTTATAGTCCGACATGTGGACTTGGTGTTATGTTTCAGACTATGTGGTTTTATGGTTTATGTTTGGGTTATGAACTTATGTGTATGGATGCTATGGCACGATGTGGTTTTATGATATTATGGTTTCCAACAAATGGTACTTGGTTACCTCTATTGGTTTGCCGCTTTCGTCCTTGTCCATATGACACGTGTTGCTCATCGGTGTTGACGCGTGCTTACATAAATCCATCCCGAAACGCTTCAAAAGCTCCTTGCAATACTTTGTTTGATGGATATAAATTCCGGCATCCATTTGCTTAATTTGAAGGCCAAGAAAGAATGTCAACTCGCCCATCATCGACATCTCGAATTCGCTCTGCATCAAATCTGAAAACTTCTTGCAAAGCTTATCGTTAGTAGCACCAAATATTATATCATCTACATAAATCTGAACCAAGAGGATGTCATTTACGGATTTTTCAATGAAAAGGGTATTATCAACCGCGCCTCTTTTAAATCCTTTATTTAATAGAAATGTACTCAAACGGTCATACCAAGCTCTAGGAGCTTGCTTAAGACCATAAAGAGCCTTCGTTAATTTGAAAACATAGTTAGGAAATTCATGATTTTCAAAACCCGGCGGTTAAGATACATACACCTCCTCTTGAATAAAGCCGTTAAGAAAAGCACTCTTAACATCCATTTGGTATAACTTGAAATTCATAATAGATGCATATGCTAACAAAAGTCGAATAGCTTCTAAACGAGCTACAGGGGCATAAGTCTCGTCATAATCGATTCCCTCTTCTTGACTATAACCTTGAGCAACTAACCTAGCTTTATTTCTCACAATAAAACCCATCTCATCTAACTTATTGCGATAAACCCACCTAGTTCCTATTATGGGCCTATCGTCGGGTCTAGGGACAAGTTCCCAAACCCTATTTCTTTCAAATTGATTAAGCTCTTCTTGCATGGCCATGACCCAATGTTCGTCTTGTATGGCCTCATTTATATTTTTGGGTTCTATTTGAGACACAAAAGCTACAAAGTGACAAATATTACGAAGTGAGCTTCGGGTTACCACGCCCTTAGCTACATCACCTATCACATTCGTCAAAGGATGATTTCGGTTAGTTTTCCATGCCGGTGGAAGTCCCTCATATGCTTGTTCATGTCCATCTCCATGAATTTGAATGTCCATCTCCTTTTCTTTCTCATTTTCATCACGTGGCACTTCTTCATAAATGTCAATACCTGAAATATCAAGAGTACCCTTCTCTCCTTCCGGAGATTCATCAAATACAACATTTATTGATTCCTCGATAGTTAAAGTTCGTTTATTAAACACTCTAAATGCTTTACTATGGCTCGAATAACCTAGAAATATCCCATCATCCGCTTTTGGATCGAATTTTCCCAAAGCATGTTTTCCATTATTCAAAATAAAACATTTACATCCAAAAACATGAAAATAAGATATATTAGGTTTTCGGCCTTTGAAAAGCTCATAGGGGGTTTTCTTAAGAGAGGGCCTAATCATAATTCTATTCAACACATGGCAAGCGGTGTTCACCGCATCGGCCCAAAAGTATTTAGGAACTTTACTATCACTCAACATAGTCCTTGCTAATTCTTCTAACACTCTATTTTTCCGCTCAACAACTCCGTTTTGTTGAGGAGTTCTAGGAGCAGAAAATTGATGTTCAACACCAAACTTTTCACAAAATCTATCAAATGCATGATTTTCAAATTCTCCACCGTGATCGGTACGAATAGCAACTATACTATGATTGACTTTGTTTTGAACTTGTTTGGCAAAAGTTTTAAAACATGTAAAAGCTTGATCTTTTGTTGGCAAAAACAAAGTCCATGTAAAACGTGAGTAGTCGTCCACAATTACAAGTCCTTAGTAATTACCGCCAAAGCTCATTGTTTGTGAAGGACCAAATAAATCCATATGTATGAGTTCTAGCACCCTTGAAGAAGAAATCACTTTCTTTGATGGAAAAGTTGTTTTAGTTTGTTTGCATTTCTTACAAGGGGCACAAACTCCATCTATTTTAAAATTGAGCTTTGGAAGGCCAATTACCAAGTCCTTGGATAAAACTTTATTTAATTGACCCAAGTGGATATGAGCTACTCTTCTATGCCATAGCCAAACATCATTATCTTTATTTAGAAAACATTTTGAAAACAAAGATGTAATATCATTCAAGTCAATCAAGTAAGTGTTATTCACCCGATTCCCAACAAACTTAATGGATTGATCACTGTCACTTCTAATAATGCAATGGTTAGAGGTAAAACTAACACTATTTCCAATATCACACAATTGACTAATGCTAAGTAAATTATGTTCTAAACCTTCAACAAACAAAACATTGTCAATTATAACATTGGATGAGTTTCCGATTTTACCTATACCAAGTATTTTTCCACGATTGTTATCACCATATGTGACGTGACCTTTATCTCTTGGTGAAAACTCGATGAAATGTCTCTTGTCTCCCGTCATGTGCCTTGAACAACTGCTGTCCAAATACCAACGATCATCTCTCGTTCGAAGGCACACCTACAAAAACAAATTATATGGAAGACTTAGGTACCCAAACAATTTTGGTCCTTGGGGGTTAATATCCGGTTTCTCTCCCTTAACAATCCAAATAAATTCCTTATTGGGTATACCAAACTTTTTGATTTTGCAAATGTTTGAAGTATGACCAAAGATACCACAATAGAAACAAGTAGGTTTTCTAGAAAAATTAACCTTTGAAAAACTTCCAACTTGTCTATAAGATTTCTTCTTTGGTTTAGTATATCCCAAACCGGTTCTATTTGTATTGTCTCTTTGTCTAGAGAGCAAATCATTCAAATCTTTTTTTCCTTTTGTAAAGGTAGCAAGTTTTTCTTTCAAATCATATAATTCATTTTCATAAATCTTGCACCTTTCACAATCGGAAATCACAGCATTAGATACACAATGATCACATGATGCATTAGAGTAAATGAGTTCTAAAGTTTCATTTTGAAGTACAAGCTCATCAATATGTTTTTGCATTTCCAAAATCTTTTCATTGTACTTCAAAATGGCTTTCTTAGCCTCTATGTTGATTTTAGCTAATTTTTTAAGTTCGGCATGCATATCAACATAGGCATTATAAAGTGCATCATATGAAGGGGAAGAGCAAGATTCACTATCCGAATCCATATCAGAGTTAGTTTTAGAATGTACCTCCTTTGAGCTTGAAAGCTCAAGAGACGTGTCACTAGTGGAAGCTTCAATGTCATCATTAGCCATTAAACACAAGTTAGCCGATTCTTCATCTTCCGAAGTGCTAGAATTTGTATCATCTTCGGGTTCGTCCCAAACAATGTAGGCCTTCTTAGCCTTGTGATTGTTGGACCTCTTCTTATCACTATCGGACTTTTTAGGCTTTTGAGGACAATGATATTTGATGTGACCCGCTTTCCCACATGTATGACATATTATCTTGTCTCTAGGGGTTTTTGACCTTTGTGGAGTTTCCTTGCTTTCCTTTGAATTGAATCTCCTTGTGTTTCCTTTCTTCTTGAAGAATTTTCTGAATTTCTTCACAACGAATGCAAGTGACTCGTCATCTAAGTCGGAATCCGTGTCTTCATCCAAGGAAGAATCATTTAGAGTATCAACACTTCTTGATGATGCTTTCAATGCAATACCCTTTTTCTTCCTATCGGATTCCTCATTTGAAGTTAGGTGACCGAGCTCCATCTCATGCTCTTGCAACTTACCAAACAAAGTAGCGAGATCCATAGTATCCAAGTTCTTTGATTCAATAATCGCCGTGACCTTGGGTTGCCAATTTCTATCCAAACACCTCAAAACTTTGTTAGTGAGTTCTCCCGGTAAGAAAGCCTTACCAAGAGCAAGCAAGTGGTTAATAATATGAGTAAATCTCTTTTGCAAATCAATAATACTTTCATTAGGAAACATTTGAAATAACTCATATTCACGCATCAAGACATTTAATCTAGCTCTCCTAACTTCACTAGTTCCCTCGTGAGTCACTTGTAAAGTGTCCCACATTTCCTTTGCACTAGAGCATTGGGATATCCTAAAGAACTCATCATATGACAAAGCAGACGTAATGATATTCTTAGCCTTGTAATCTAATTGGATCTTTTTCTTATCATCATTCGTCCACTTATCCTCAGGAATTAATTGTGCAGCACCTTCAACTATGGTGGAGGGAATGTGTGGACCCTTTTCGATAGCTTTCCAAATCTCGTTATCAATAGCTTGGATAAAAATTTTCATTCTTACTTTCCAGTAAGCATATCCCTCACCGCTAAATAGTGGGGGACGGTTTATTGCAGCACCTTCTCCTCCAAAAGGATTTAGAGAACCCATGGTTTCCAATGGATCTTTTCGAAAAAGTTTTTAAACTCGGTTTATTCGACCGAGCTCTGATACCACTTGTTGGAAACCAACAAGCGGGCAAAATAACCTTCTAGAGGGGGGGTGAATAGAAGAGTTAAGCTACGATATCCGATTTTTGCAAAGTAATCAAAAACAGTTCAAATTTGCCCAATTTGCACTAACTTACTCGATTATCCTGCAATTTAATCGAGTACACCTGAATGATTGATTTTACTTAATCGAGTACTACTCGATTAAACTCTGTAGAACACAGAAAATTCAGAATTCAATTCTAAACAATTCTTCACCGAAATTCAATGAATCAAGAATTAAAACGCAGAGAAACAATTACCAATCAATTAACACATATGAAAAGATTAGATAATTGAAAAACCCAATTCTAATCCTAAATTGCTTTTAATTTCTTGATTGATTTTAGAAACGAAAATATGAAAAAGCTCAAAACGAAGAACACAGTGATTTTAGCCTGGTTCACTCATAAACGATGAGCTACATCCAGTCCACCCCTTCTGACTTGGGTGATTTGCTACACTATGAACAAAAGAATCAGTTTACAAGAATAGTTAAGATCCTCTCCTCTCACGATCCTAACCCTTTATTGTATGAGGTACCACTTCATACAATTCTACCCCAATTCTTGTGAGTCGATCCTCTTTGTTCCTTCGTTGATTGAATCCTTCGTGTTCAATCCTTTGAGCTTCGAGCAATTCCAATCCAATTGCTAAGAGTAATGCTCCAACCCTTCTTCAATTTTCTTCAATAGAAAACTTGTCTTGTTGAATCTTGAGGTGTGTAACCTTGTTGTTACAAATTGATCCAACCACAAAAGAATGTTCACAAACTATGAATCTTCAATATGGATTGAAAAGAATGAATTGTATTTTCAAATTGAGATTCACATGAACATTGATAGAGATGATGTAAGAAAGAATATTTGCTCAAGAATGTTGAAAGAATATGTGAAAAATGATGTATGAAAATCAAGGTTCGTAACCTTTGAAAAATAGAAAATGAAAGTCTTTTAAAGTTCAGTTATAACAGTACTTAATCGATTAAACGAAACCTTAATCGAGTACTACTCGATTAACCTGTTTACTTAATCGATTAAACACTGCTAAAAACCTTTTCTATTAATTTTCATTTTTCACCAATTTATTTAGAAAAAGTCTTGAGCCATTTTTCTCTATCAATGCAATCTCAATTCTAAACATAATTAATTCTTTAGTTCCAATTGAGATTACTATCCTAATTCTACCACCCACTCTCATATAAAATAATAAAAACAATTATAATACATATACAAGAATGAATAATAGAATTGTCCTTTGTGACTTGTTGTTGTAGGTAATTCCACATCATGTTGTCTTCATCAAAACACTCAATTGAATGCTAATGCCTTGCCTTGCATCTTCATCGTCATCCCAGAAAGTCAGGGGTACGGGGAATTTGGTCCCCAAAGAGCAGAAGGCGAACCAGCGCTCCTCGCTCAAGTACACGTTTGCCAGTTGGGTTCGGTATTTCTACGGCGACCTCCATGATGGCAAGTTTCATCCTGGTCCTGTGAAGAACCAAAAGCTTCGCCGTGCTGCCTTCATCGCTTTTTGGCTAAGTAGGTATGTGTTTCCGGGCCCTCCATGGGAGTCTGTCAGTCCTTGTGTTTTTCTGTTCGCTTGCCTTTTAGCTGAGGGGACGCGCCTTCCCCTTTCTTCATTTTATTTGGGCAGTTTATATGCCCGCCTCGATCAAGTTTCTGAACAAATGCGGATTTCTCACGGCCGCTTTCCCATCAATTCATATGCTGATTTGGCTTTTCTTCAATATTTTTTATTTGAGCGCTTTCCTGAGTACGGTCCGGTTAGACTTGCTCCTTCCGATGACGCCTCCGGCCTTGAGCCTCGTGCTTGGTGCTGGACCAAAGGTTGTCCCAGAGAACCTTTAGTTGCTGATATTGATCAGGAAGATCAATTTGTTTTTCGTCCTTATTTAGACAACATTTTGGAGGGGTGTGATCCCCTGCACCCCTTGTATATTGAGGAGCGCCTCACTTCCAGGAACAATGCTGAAGATTACACTGAAGGTATGTATGACTTGTGGAAACTGATCTTGACTTCTCGCTATCTTCCCGGCTTCGTTCCCTTGGATAACAAGAGCGCCAATGGGGGCACCTTGTGGCCCTTTGTATATCGCCCTGACCGTGTTGCGAGGCAATTTGGGCGTGATCAGCCTACGTGCCCCCTTTTGATTGATCAAATTTCTTTGAATGAAATTGTCCAAGCTGTTCTTTTTGGTGCAGATCCCGATACTTCAACCGTTCCTCTGGTTTACATCCCTCCCCTTCATGTTGGAGGCGTTCTACGCAGTTGGGTAACATCTCACAAAGACATCTTGCAACATCTCCAGAGTTTTGAAGCTACTCCAAAGCGCACTATTCCCGCTCTTCTGTCTATTGTATGCAATGATCCTTATTATTCTACCTCTATGAAAAAAGGAAAAGGTAGTCTTCTTACTGATCTCATTTACTTTATTCATTACTTCGTTTATTTGCGCCTTGTTTTCATGATTTGTTTTGTCTGTTTCAGCTGAAACGGCTCCCTCTGTGCGCAAGCGTAAGGCCACTGCGTCTTCACCCTCCGCCGTTGTAGTATCGAAGCGAGGTAAGACACAAACTTCCTCTCCATCCCCTTCTGCTCTTAAGTCTTCTAAAGGTGGAGGCAAGAATGTTGCACCTCCTCAAAAAGGGAAGAAGACTGTTGCAGTTGCGCCTTCTCGCCGGTCTTCCCGCTTGCAAGTTCATAGCGCTCATCCTGCTCCTGCTTCTCCAGTACATGTTGACTTAGTTGAAGATGAGAGCGGAGATGAAGATCATTCAGGTGACGCTCTCTTGGCTTATTATGACACTTCGAAAGGGGACGATGATTCTGCTGAGGGTGAGAGCGATGATGTTGATGAGGAAAATCCTTTAGGTTCCGCTTCTTGCCTCCCCTTTTCTTCTTCGCCGTGGCCCTTTTCTTTCCCTTTTGGCCTTTCTAATCTTTATTGTTATTGCATTTTTTCCAGATTTTTGGTACTGATAAGCATTTCTATTTTTGCTATTCTGTTTGTTTGTTTTGTTGCAGGTGGTTCTGGTGGGCGTGGTTCAGCTTCGCCTTCGCCTCAAATTTCTGAGAGCCTTCTGACTCCTGTTAGCACTCCTGTTAGTTCTCCCATAGTTCTACCACTTGACCGTGCGGATGCTTCGGACTTTCGCTGTCAACCAACTGTTAGTGGAGGCGCTGCTCCTACCGGATTTGCCACTCATGTGCCTTTCGGTCGGGTTAGCGGCCCTTTATTTGTGCAACCTTTATCAACCGTTTCTGCTTTAGAGGCTGTCGCTGTTAGTATTTCCAAGGATTCTGGTGTCGCTCTCGGGCCTGTTGGTGATGTTAATTCTGGTCTGGAAGTTGTTGAGGGGGATGATTCTTCTTTGCCCCCTGTTGGAGTCCCGAAGAGTGTTTCCATTGTTTCCAAGGGCGCTCTTGCTGATACTTCTTCAAATATTGCTGCAAATATTGCTACAAGCGAGGGTGTTTCTGTTGATGCTATTTTTGATGGCTTGGATGCCGAAATGGTGGACACTCCTGCCCCCAAGGAAAGCCAAGTTGATGCCGTTGTTGAGGCTCCCGTTGAAGATCATGCTGTCCATGAGAGCGACACTGGCTTTAATCCACTTGATGAGGGGAATACAGGTGCTGCCAATGTAGCTGAAGTTTCAAAGGATGATGTGCACTCTTCTGAGGGGCGCCCTGTGAACGAGATTCCTTCCGTTCGGCTTCCCTCCGTCAAAATTGCACAAGTTGTCGCTTCTCCAGCTTCCTCTTCAGTTTGTGAGTGTTCCTTTAACCATGCATCAAGTTGGGTTTCCTTTACATTAAGCATCAACTCTCTACATATTTCACTGAATTTGCAAATCTTGTTGCTTTGCTCACTTGTTTCTGCTTTGTTTCTTTTCTTTCTTTCTTTTCTTTTTTTTTGTTGTTGTTTTGCAGCTGCATTTTCTGCCAGGTCTCGTGGCTCTCTTGACGCAGAGGAGCAGTCTATGATTGAATCGTTCTTTCTTGCCCATCCTGACTTGGTGCCGCCGGGTGCTTCATTCCCGCGCTTTTTCAGAGAGTCCGCTTGGCGCACTATGATACAAATGTTGGGTTTGGTAAGCTCTGTTGATGTCGATGCGCTGCCGTGGGAAGATAAAGTTGAGCTTTTGGGTTGCCTCCATTCTTTCAAATTTCAACACTATTCCGGTACTTGGCTCGATGATGGAATTGCTAGATTGGAGAAGTTGCGTCCGCCCTTTGATGCCGCTGGCTTGGCTGAAACCAAGCGTACCTTGCAGGAGCGTCGCACCGCTTTGACCACTCGTTCAAAGGAGCTTTCAGCCCAACTTGCACAAGTGACTTCTGACTTGGAAAATGTTGACAAGGAACTTAATGATTTGGCTGCTCAGGAGCGCACATACGAGGAAGCTCGCAAACTCATCAGTCTGAATGCTCTTTTTAGTGTCTGATGGTTGTTATTGTGTCATGACATGCTGCTTTTGAACTTGCTGCTTTGAACTTGTATTTTGGGATTTACTATGTTGAACTTTGATGTTGTAGTTGTAATCGTTTGTGGTGGCGCCTTTTGTATGTTCTTCAAGCTTGGACTTTGCCTTTGTATGCTTGCTGCCACTTTGACAATATTTATGCACATCTTGACTTTGTTTTACATGTCTTGCTTCTTAAACTTGTGTTTAGGTTGTATGTTTTGGCTCTTGTGCGCTTTTGTTTGCTTTGTCGCTTTGCGCCATTGTAGCTTGAATCTTGTCTTATGAATGCAACTTTGCAATTGTCTGATGCTGCACTTGTACTTGCTTCTATTCTTGTGCGCTCTTTCTGGCTTTGATGCCTTTTCTTCAAGTATTCTGACAGCGCACATCTCTTCTTTTTCTTCTTCTCTTCTTTTTTATTTTCTTTTTTTTTCTTTTTTTTTCAAGCATAGCAGGGGCCCCTCATGTCATTGGTGCCTAAGAAAGATTTCTTTTTCTTTCCTTCTTTCTTTTTTTTTTCAGAGCGCACTTTGGACGCTTTTGAATTTTCTGCAGATTTCAGTGGCCCCTCATGTCATCGGTGCCAAGATTTGTTTCCAAAAGTGCGCTTTGGATATACTACAAGTTTTTTTTTTTACAGCGGCCCCTCATGTCATTGGTGCCAAAACTTGTTTCGAAAGCGCACCCTGGATATTTTTTCAGATTTTTGCCGCTTTGGGCTTGTATAAACTAACGGATCACCTTGGATCTTGCGTTATCCAACTTCTTTTTGGTCACTTTGGACTTTTCAGTTTGCCGCTTTTTGGGCTTCATAAACTAACGGATCGCCTTGGATCTTGCGTTAGCCAACCTCTTTTCTACAGATTTTTCCGCTCGCGTTTAAGACTAGCGCCCTTGTTTCCCGGGACCTTTTCTAGTCTTGCGATATGGCGTACTTCGCCCGCGTCTGTCCCGGAAATTTCTCTTTTTGAGGAGGTCTATCCGGGTACCGCGATAAGGCGCTTGTGCCCGCGGTACGGCCCAACATTTTGTTTTCAGCTTTTTATGTCTTTTTTCTTTTTTGTTGTTGGGCCTCGCGTTTGGCATTTTGGCTCTTTGCTTTGAGAGCGCTTTTTTTTTAGAAAAGATGCATGTATGCAATCATATTATTCTCTGTTTGAGTCATGTTCGCTTTCAGCATGCATTGACATGTTTTATTTCTACTATCAACAGATTTCTACGGAAATAATTTCATCAGGGAAGGCCTTCAAGTTTTTCATTTACTAGTTCAGGGCATACAAAATAAGTCACTTCTAAGGATTCAATAAAATAAGGACTACTGCTCTTTCATTATATCATACAGTGAGCTAGGCATAATATTTCTTAATGTACTTGAAATTTAAAGGCCCTATTTTCTTTTGAGTGTCTGGTTCAAGTAAGAAACAGTACCCATTAGGATGTGCTTCCTGGACAATGTAAGGTCCTTCCCACTTTGGCATCCATTTTCTGGTGTGTAGGTTCCTCATGACTGCTTCTGTCGCTTTCAAGACGAGCTCGCCTTCAACAAACATTCTTGGCCTCACCAGCTTCTCGTATGACAGTATAACGCGCCTTTGGCGCTTGAGCAGCTCTTCATGCACTTTGTCTCTGGCGCCTTCCAATGATAGCAATCTGTCCTCTGGCCCGCCTTCATTCTGAGCAATCATCCTGGCGGAGGGGACCATCACTTCTGCAGGTAGTGTCGCTTCCGCCCCATACACCAGGGAGAAAGGAGTCGCCTTTGTTGCGCTGTGCTTAGTCACGCGATATGCCCAAAGAGCGAGCGGCAAGTACTCGCTCTAGTCTGTAGGCGCATCCTCCACTGTCTTGGCCAAGATTTTAATCAGTATTTTGTTTGTGGATTCAGCTTGGCCATTAGATTGTGGGTAGTAGGGGGTGGACTTGTGGTGCATGATCCCATATTCTTCTAATACTTGCTCTACCTTCTTATTGATGAAGTGAGTGCCATTGTCAGATACTATTCTCTTGGGCAGCCCGAAGCGACAAATAATGTGCTCTTTGATGAATTGCATAGTGGTGTCAGCGTCGCCTTTCTTGAATGCCGTTGCTTCAACCCATTTGGTGGAGTGTTCTGTTGCCCCCAGGATCCATCTCTTCCCTCTGGAAGGCGGATCAATTGGACCAATGAAGTCCATTGACCACGTGTGGAAAGGGTAGGGCGAGCTGAGACCTTTCATGGAGAGAGCGGGTGCATGGATTCTATTGTCATGTCTCTGGCATTGCTCACACTTCCTTACAAAGTCGAGGGCGTCGCCTTTCATGTTTGGCCAATAATAGCCAATTTTCAGCAGTTCATTCCAGAGCGACTTCCCTCCTTGGTGCCTCCCACAAGGTCCCCTATGGACCTCCTCCATGACTTTGCTTCGTTCTTCTTTGCCAATGCATCTGAGAGTTTCTCCAGTGAAACTTCTTTTAAACAGCTCGCCTTTCTCAATGAAGTAGTATTCTGATTTCTTCCTTACCCTTTCTGCTTCCATGTGATTTTCCGGCAAGACGCCGCTTTCCAAGTATGCTTGAATTGGCTTAGCCCAATCCTCATCTACCAGATGGACTTCCAGCTCTTCCTTGGCCTCCTGACATTGACTGCACGCCTTCTGGAATGAATCACAGTGCGCCTTCATGTCAGGCCAGTACACTCTCACCCTTTGCATCCTCCTGTATAAACCAGGGCCAACTTGACCACATATGCTATCATGAAGCGTTGTCATCCTTCGTTCTCCTTCTTCCTCAGTGACACATTTCATGAGTAACCCGTCTGTGCTTCTCTTGTACAATGCCCCCTTTAAAAGGTAAAAGTCTCTGGACGCTTTTGTCAATGCTTTGCTGTGGAGCTCCCAAATGATTGGGACTCTCCAATCTTCTCTTGCTTGATTCTCCTGCACACTGTTTTGGATTTTGGGTTTATACGCCTTCCTGAAATGTACCAGATGTTCGCCTTCTGCTATGGCCGCCTTGCTTCCCAAAGTTGCGAGAGCATCAGCCTTCCTGTTTTCAGCCCATGGCACATGTTCAAGAGATTCTAACTTGAACTTTGCCAATGCTTGGTGCGCCCTTTCTCTGCACAGCGCCAAGGACATTTCCTTCACTCCATACTCCCCTTTTAGCTGCTTCACCACTAGGTTAGAATCCCCCTTCACAATGAGTCTCTGCACTCCAAGTTCTTCAGCTATATCCAGTCCCAAAAGGAGGGCTTCATACTCTGCTTCGTTATTGGTGCAGTGGAATTCCAGTCGGAAGGCGAAGGCTAGCTCCTCTCCTTTCTCATTTGTCAGAGTGACTCCTGCTCCGCCTTTGGGTGCTGAGGGCGAACCGTCAAACATCAGGGTCCACACCCCAGGCTCTTCACACACGTTGACAGGTTCCATGCTTCCTTCTTCTTCTTGATTTGCGCAAATGGCCATCAGATCAGCTAAGGCCTGGCTTCTAAGCGCTGTGGGCGGCACCAAAATTATTTCGTACTCTGTCAGCGTGAGCGCCCACTTGCTTATTCTTCCCGTGAGAACAACGCCTTGCAATAAGTATTTGATTCCTTCAGCCTTGGTCATCACATGAATGGTGTGCGCTTGGAAGTAATGACGGTACTTCTGAGCGGCGTACACCAAAGCGAGACATTGTCTTTCTTGATTGGAGTATCTGGATTCTACCTCCTTCAACATCCTGATCCAGTAAGCCACAGGGCGCTCTGAACCTTCAACTTCTTGTGCAAAGAGTCCGTTGATCGCTGTTTGGGTAGTGGCTAGATATACTCTTAGCGGCATCCCCTTTTGCGGTGGAATCATCACTGGTGGTGATGCCAAAGCTTTCTTCACCTTGTCAAAAGCGTCCTGATGCTCTTTTTCCCACTTGAAAGTTTCTTTTCCCTTGATAAGTTTCCTCATAGGACCTAACAACTCCCCCATGGCCGGTATGAATCTACGAATGTAAGCCAATTTCCCCATCATTTGTTGTAACTCTTTCTTGTTGCAAGGCGCTTTCATTTCCCTGACCGCCTTGACTTTCCTTTCATCGGCTGAGACGCCTTCCTTATGGACTTTGAACCCCAGGAACTCACCAGAAGAGACCGCAAATTTGCACTTGAGAGGGTTCATTTTGAGCTTGTACTTCTTGCATCTGGAGAAGACAGCTCTTAGATGTGTCAAGTGTTGCTCTTTCTTCCTTGATTTGACCACTACGTCATCAACATAGTCTTCTACTATGTCGTGCATCATGTCATGGAAGATCGCTGTCATGGCTCTTTGGTATGTCGCTCCGGGGTAGAAGAAGTTTCCTACTGGGGTTCTGAAAGCGGTCTTTTCTTCGTCGCCCTATGTCATCCTTATTTGATTGTAACTGCTGAAACCATCCATAAAGGAAAAGCGCTCATGCATGGCTGTTGCATCTACCATGCAGTCAATGTGTGGCAGCGGGAAATCATCCTTGGGGCACGCCTTGTTCAAATCTCTGAAATCTACGCAACATCTGATCTGACCATTCTTTTTCTTCACAGGGACTATGTTAGCCAACCAGATGGGGTGTTGTATAGGCTTGATGAAGCGCGCTTCCAATAATTTTTCCACTTCATCTTTTATCGCTTTCTCAATCTCAGGGTTGAACTTTCTGGGGTGTTGTTTTACGGGCACTGCATCAGTTTTGACTGCCAAGTTATGGGTGACTAGCTTGGGGCTGAGTCCTGGCATCTCCTCATAGCTCCAAGCGAACACTTCTCTGAACTCTTTCAACAAGGCGACCAAGTCCGCCTTTTCAGACGGGGTAAGCGAAGAGGCAATGAAGAGCGGCCTGTGTTCACCTTCTGCTCCCACATTGACTTCTTCCAAACCTTCTGGACCATTGGCTTCATTCCCTTTTTGCTGGGCGTGCATAACCTCCTTCGTCGAAGCGAACCGCGCTTCCCCTCTTATGACGCCCATGAGTGTGGGGCTAGCCAAGTCGCTCAATTTCGGCTTGACTGGCCCCGCGAGTTCCTATAAGATGGCCCATCTGCCCCCCTATTAGGAAGGCGTTGCTTTTGCAGTTTGTATCTTGGTTTGGTTGCTGGCTGTTGTACGTCTTCTTCTTCTGGTAGGCGGAGTCTCTTAAACACCGATTGTCTTTTCTCTGGCTCTTTCGCTTTCTCTTTTCCCTTGATCAGGATCTTGGGCTCTCTTCCAATCTTGTTGGTCCCTAGGGGAGCTAGTTCATCAAACACCGTGGCATCAATCAAGTGTAGCTCCGAAGCGTCAAATGGCGCCTTCGTTGCTGGGATCTCAATGTCATGTCCCTTGTACATGGACTTCACACATTGATGCAGAGTGGATGGGACACACCCATGTAGATGGATCCAAGGGCGTCCAAGTAGTATATGATAGTTAGGCTCTCCATCAACAATATGAAAGGTGTTCAGAGTTTTTATGGGTCCTACCTCCAAGTCAAGCACCACACATGCTCTTGCCATAACTGTTCCTCCATTAAAAGTTCTCAGTGCCGCTTCCGCTTTCTTGAGTCTTTCTTTAGAGACCCCCAGCTTCACAAATATATGGGTTGGAATGATATTTACTCCTGATCCATTGTCCACGAGGGCGCGCCGGACGTGTACGCCTTCGACAGTCGCCTCCACGAACAACGGCCTGTTGTGACAGAAGCCTGGATGTGTTCGCTGCGGCTCTCTGAACATCACGGCTGAGGCGTGCGCCCTAGCTACTCTGGTTGCTGGTGCATAGGCGGCACTAGTGTTCGCTCCCCTCCTGACTATTACATCAGCCAGAGCGTGTGCTGCTTCATCCCTGACATCAGCTCCCAACCTTAGTTGGTCAAACAGCGCCCTGAACCCTCTGGTTTTCACAAGTCCCCTTCTCAGCTCATTTTCCACCAGTTCTTCCTCTTCAATCTCCTTCAGCAGGCTGTCGCCGTGGGAGAGAATAACATTCACGTCATGTCTAGGCAAAGGATGATCGCCTAGACTTTCCTCGCCTTCTCCTTCTGGCAGCAATATCTTTCCCGCGGCGTACTGTTTCTGGAACACGCCTCTGATGACATAACAATCCATAGTGCCATGACTCTTTTGCCTGTGTAGGATGCAATATTCTGGGTTATTGTACTCCTCACGTGTCAAAGGGGGTTTTGTCGCCCTTTTAGTGAGAATGCCCTCCTTCAGTCATTCCTCCACCAACTGATAAGTAAGCTCCCTAGAGATTGGAAGCTTTGGTGGGGGCTCCTTCTTTTCATAGTTCCTGGGAGGCGGCATGTTTCTGTAGATTTTCCTCCTCTTGTCTTCCACAGCGTTCACATCGAAGGTGACCCGGTCCTTGGTTCTCTTTCCTTGCTTCTTCATGGCCTCAGTAACATCCGTCGCTCTTCCAAGCAACTCAGAAAAAGTGGTGATTTTACTGAGCGCCAGGAATATTTGTGAGCCATCTTCAATGCTTTTGATGCATCCATAGACTAGGTCTGCCTCGAGGAGAGTCTCTTTGCAGTGAAGCGCTCTGTCTCTGTACCTTTTGATGAAAGTGGTTAGACTCTCTCCTGCTCGCTGTCTTACACGGCCAAGGTCCATGATGTGGATGGCGCCTTCTTCCTCCAAGAACTTGTTGCAAAACTCTATAGTCATTTCTTCCCAGGTGCGGATGGATGCTGGGCGCAACATGGAGTACCAAGTGAAGGCGTGCCCAACAAGAGACTTTGAAAACTCCCTTAGCCTCAAACAGTGGTCTGCACTGTATACCCCAAGATCAACTACATATGTCATCAAGTGCTCTCGCGCGCTCCCGGACCCATCAAACTTTCGGAACGATGGAGGCGCATACCCCTGTGGGTAGCGATAAGCAGCCACATCAGCAGTAAAAGGAGGGTTTAGATTTATTACCATACTCTGTCCCTCTGTGCGCCTGGAGGATGCGCTTTAACTCTGCCTGCGTGACCAGAGCGTCCCCTGTGCTCTCTCACCTTCCACTTGTCTCATGCTGAAACTCATCCTCTGATCTTGTCCTTGCTTTTGCCAACTCCGCCTCCCTGCGCGCCCCCTCTTCTTCTTTTAGCCTTGCGCTCAGGGCCTCCCTTTCTTCTTTTGCTTTGGCAGACTGGGCCTTGTATTCCGCCACCATTTCGGATAGTGCGCTCTGATTGGCCACCAGGGAGTTGAGTATCGCGGCTGATATCACAACCTGAGTGTTTGGGCCGCCTTCCACATGAGGGATTTTGATGTGACTCAGCCTCTCCCTATCGCTGCTGGGCTCTTCATCGTGAGGCTCCTGGTCATCTTCGGGGGTGTCTGAGGGAGAGCGAGTATTGTCACTTCCCTGATTGGCTGGGCTAAAACTCAACCTTTTGGAGCCTGATCCTGCTCCACGGCTTGTAAGACTGGGTGTTGGGTTTTGAATGATGACTGCAGATACCACCCGTGGAGCAACGTCTCCCACAGGTGCCTGCTGCACCACATGAACCCCATTTCCTTCATGGTTGGAAGCCATAGCTTCCCCAGTGGAGTCGCCAATTGTTTCTGTTCGCTTTTAGTGATAAGCAAATAATAAAGCAAATGATTAAGCAAAGATAATGGGTTCGTAAACTTAGTGAAGCTTTAGGCTTTCATTATATTGAAATGAGATACAAAGAGGTTGGATACAAGGAAATGGCTTCCACACTTGTGGTATTTTACAGGGGGAGGGGTGTGCGCTTTGGCTTTTACACTCTCCTCTATGTTGCTAAGCCTAAGTTTCAGAGGAAGCTTCTATTCCTTTTCTCTCATTGTACTCTCTCTGTGTGTAGTTCTCCATGTGTTGGAGTTGTTTTTGTTGTTGTTGTTGTTGTGATTGAAGTTGTTGTGTACGTTGGAGGAGGGCTTCTTTTATAGGGTCCTCCTTGTCCATTGGTCCTTGCCTTTTTCTCTTGGTCCATTGGTCTATCCCTCTTTTCCTTCTTTGTAGCTGCTCCCTTCAGAGTCCATTTTGTCTCCTTTACCCTTTTGAGCTTTGTCATTGATTGCTCACAGTGGGAGGCTTGCAAGGCTTGCTTTTTTGGTCTTTCCTCTAAGAAAGGGCTGCATGAGGTAAGCCAAGATGCTCTGACTTCTCATGCCCGTTCCTCATAGTCTGGGGAACTGAAATCCTTTGTCTGCACATGTACGCCTTTCACAAACCCTGCTCCCTGTTCGCTCTCATTTATCATGACTTTCTCCCCAAGTTTCTGTGCTGCCTGAGGCGCTTTGGGAGGATACGTTGTGTTCATCGTCATCAGTACGCCTTGCTCTTCTCTTTGGTCATGACATCAGGATGTGACGCCTTGGTGACTGTCGCTCTGGCATGTGACGCTCTCAGCAGCTCTTGGTATTTGCACGCCTTTTTCAGTCCCCTTTTATTGTTTTATTTTTGTTTGACAGTTTTGGGCCTTGTAATTTGGGCTACCAAATATTGGGGTACCAACAGGTATTATGGTATTAACATCTATGCTTGGTTTGGACACCATGGCTACCGACTAATAACTCCAATAATGTAAATTTTGATTTTTATGTTATAAATTTAACATTATTCGAACCGAAAGGCATGTACCCTTAAAGGATAATAGATTTGATTTGATATTAATGTATGATGATTTGATCATCATTAAAGTTGTCAAATCATAAAGATATTAATTCCGATTGTATAATTTTTATTATAATAATGAATTTGATTTGAATTTAATTGTATGTTGATTTTGTTAATCACCAAAGTGGTCAAATCAGTAAGTAAATTAATTTCAAAATCATATAATGATTTTTTCATTACTCATAGATTTGATGTTATATGAATGACATAATGGTTTGATGTTCTATGAGTATATTGTAGTTCATTGTTATAAGGCATTTATGGATCGCCCAAAGGTTTGATTAGTTGTTCTTATAATTAATGGACATGACTGTAGGCAATATGTTTGTGCTATTGGTTTATTTATACATCCAAAGACAATAGATAATACTAATCGGTGCATATATCATTGTCAATTATTGATTATTAATTTTATTAACATCATTATGTTTGAATGTCGTGTACTAATGTGTAACCTAAAGGAAAGCGTTAGTGTACATTAACCACGAGAAATCGTATTAAAAAAAAGGAAAATAAATTGCTATTTCGAATGTTTTAAGTGGTTTATCTACAAGAATATGAATTTGACTTAGTCGTTAATGATAATGATGTGTTGTTTTACAAGCTGTAAGTTGTGATAATATTGATAAATATTTTTATATGTGAGACCTTGTAGAATTGCCTAAAGGTTACACGAGAGTTGGAGGGTAAGTGAGTCTTTTGGACCAAATATAACTTTCATGACAACCTTGAACGTTACAAGGCCAAATTTGTTGTAAATGATTTCCCTCGCAAAGTTGGCATTGACCATTAATGAGGTATTTTGACCAATTACCTGAAAGAATTTATTCAATATTATCATCATGGCATATGTAGTCCGTAATGATTTGGAACTGCAGTAGAAGAATGTGAAAACAACCTTATGAATTTTAGAGGAGGATGTTTATATGGATGACCCACTAATGTGGTTCTCAATTGAAAAGAATGAACACATAATGTGCAAATTTGAGGAAATTAATATACAAATTTAAACAAACATCCCACCAATAGTATCTGAAAGAAAGTCAATGATACTATTGTTCGTTTTAGATTTAAGGAAAAACAATTAACTTGTGTAAGTATCTGAAGGTCAGTGGGAGTGAGTTTATTATGTTGATTCTGTATGTTATTATATCTTGCTTGCAACTTATTATCTTGGTCTTTTACACTAGACTAAGAAGTTTTTTCTAGTAACTTTGAATGAAAGATATAGGTGAGTCGAGCCATGTGATTAGAAAATGAATATTCTAGAATATGTCGCATGAATTGTTAGGCTTATCTCAGAAAGCATATATCATTAAAGTAATAGAATGATTTAGAATGAATAAAATTTACGTTAAGGAAGTATTAACTATACTCATAAAGTCTTGAGGTATTAGCATGAAACGAATAAATACATGCTTACTTTTGCAATGAATGATCATATTGAGGTGATCAGAATGTTGAATTTGTAACAAGTTTTGAGGTTACAATTCAAACTAATTGACTGCAAAATTTTATTTCGGGACTTAGAACTGTCGACAATTTTGCTTAGCCGCTGAAAACGTACTGTGGTGTTTTGCAGCAATGATAAGTACTATAAAGGTGTTGTTGTGGGGTGTTATCCCACATGTACCGGCAAACCGGTTTGTTGATATACGACGATGATAACGGGTTCTCGGTTAAAGAACACCGTCACCGAGTCGGGATAATTTGGGGGGTGGTGTGTGTGCCGTGTGTAAACAATGGAATGAGAGTCCGGTCATACCTTGGCCACTACCTGTATTTATAGGGTGGTTGGAAGGAGACACTGTAATGAATGAGTCATAATGGGCATTAAGGCCGAAGAGTAACGACTCCATGAATGCCATCATTAGCAGCATAATGACAAACCATTATGTCAGTTACGTATCGATTGACTATTGATGTCGAATTTCCGGTATGCCGAATTGATGCTTGTTGGTCCGTGATACCGGTTATTATTTGTCCGTGATATCGGTCCAGAACAGTAGCCCCCCAGCTCGGTGTTGTGACGTAAGGATGAGCGTCGAGGTATGAATAGGAAAGACCGGTATAAGCGTTGAATTTTTTTGTGCCTATGAAACAGATCCTTAATTCCGAAGAAATTCTTCAAATTTTTCAATTGATTTCAAAGGAGGGAAAACAATACGATATTCTCAATGTCCGGAACCAGAGTTTGAAGGGGGGAACTCGGTGCAAGGTTTCTTGAGTCGTCTAGTGAATTCGAAGGAAGAAATCTAGCATGAAGATTCCTTGCTTACCGGATACAAGACCTATGGGGGAAGCCCAATTTGAGGGTTCCTCACTCTTGGCGAGAGTCCGGGAAGGGGAATTCAACATGAAGTTCTTCTCATTCTGAACCCTAAAGTGAATAGGGAAACTTGACACAAGGTTCCTCGCCATCAACAAATGAGTCCGAATAAGGGAATATTGCAACGTGTTCCTCATCTTTGGAAGCATATTGAATATTGAAGAAAATATCAGAGTAAGGAAACCTCATGGGCTAGAATAATTGTGATGGGGAATATTTTTTATTCTCCTCGTGAAAAGTTTATTGTCCATTGCCGAGAATCCCGGAGTCCTTTTTAGACTAGCCTGAGAAAATTGTGGCATCATGTTTGTACCTTATATAAAAAATAATAATTAAAATATTAAATAATAATTATCACATAGTGACATTAAAGAGCAAAATTATAGTTTCTTTTGCTATTAATTATAAATTATAAGTCAATAAAAATATTATGTTGCAAATATTATGTGTTAATAATAATCACTAAATAAAATGTAGTAAGTTATATATGTTGTACGCATGTCCGTTAAATAATAATAACATAGAATAATCAGTTATATAAAATTTAAACTCTGTGCCATTGACTGAGTGATATGATCAAATCTATAATGTGAAAAATTGTTACTTCCCTGGTTTGATAAGGAGCTCGTTGATTTTGTGCTCTTGGGCCTTTCATGGGCTTGCACACAATTGTTGCACACCAGCCAAAGGCTTCCGTGGAGCATTGTGTTAGGAAGGGCTCAAAGCCTATCTTCTTCTTTCTGTAACCAAGGGACATGGCTCTCTCATTTTCTTCTTTCTGTGATCTAGCTCTTCCTCGTGACACATGAGACATAGGAGGGCGGCACAGGTGCGAGTCGGCGCTTGGTTCACCGGGGGGACGGCAGCAACATGCACGGCCTCCTTCTCCGGAGCTGTGAACGGTGGTGATGACTGGGTCGAGGTCGGCGGCTATGATGCCAGTCGCACCTGTGACGGTGGGCTTGACTATCACAATTCGGGTCGTGCTCCATGTGGCGAAGGCGGTGAGTCTGGATCTGGATCCGGGTTCGTTAAGTGTTTGGGATTTTGCGCTTGTCCTCTTCTAGTTGTAGACGGCTTGGAGATGATTCAAGTTGTATTCTCCTTCAATCGACCATGGCTGGTCCGAGTTGGTGATGATAACAAGGTGGTGGGAATTAGTTTGCCGCTGCCACTGTGGTCGCCAATGTTAGTTGTGGGGTGTTATCCCACATGTACCGGCAAGCCGGTTTGTTGATATACGACGATGATAACGGGTTCTCGGTAACACCATCACCGAGTCAGGATAATTTGGGGGGTGTTGTGTGTGTCGTGTGTAAACAACGGAATGAGAGTCCGGTCATACCTTGGCTACTACCTGTATTTATAGGATGGTTGTAAGGAGACACTGTAATGAATGAGTCATAATGGGCATTAAGGCCGAAGAGTAACGACACCATGAATGTCATCATTAGCAGCATAATGACGAACCGTTATGTCGGTTGCGTATTGATTGACTATTGATGCCGAATTGCCGGTATGCTGAATTGATGCTTGTTGGTTTGTGATACCGGTTATTATTTGTCCGTGATATCGATCCAGAACGGGTGCTAAAAGCATGTGAATGAAGTACTTTGTTTCTAAAGAATGAGATCAGAAACAAAAATTGTCAATAGAGCATATTAGCATCAATCTTATGATTGTTAATCCCTTGAAAGAAGGGTTATTGCCTAAACATTTATTGAACATGTTGAAAGTATAGGCATTACTGTTGTTAAGTAAAATTGAATTTGATGTTGACATCCTTATGTATGATGTAATTGACACGCTGAGCTCATTTATGATGTGTTTGATATGTTTCTGATTACCTGTTCTCTAGAACGGCATGCATTATTTGTATTAGAGTAATGTAAACAGGTATTGTCTTGAATAAAGACATTATGGACCAATTATGTATTTCCCAATTATAGATCGTGTTAAGGAAAAGATTATTTTGTGGTACATGGAAGGAATTATGTCGAACAAATGATGTACAACCGCCATGACCCGAATTAGTTCCTATCTTTAATCATGATTAATAGAGTATCTAAGTATAAAATGATTTAGCTATATAAATGCGCATTAATTGTTTGTTTAATTATTTTGTTTATTAGATCATAATGTTGAATTATGTCACATGAGCCAAGTGGGAGAATGTAAGATTTTAATATCTTAGTATGTCTCATGTGATGTGCATGTGACATGTATTGATGTGTGTTTAGTAAATAAATGATTAAATATTAATGGGCTAAATCATATTTAGATAAGAAGGGATTGTTTCTGAAGGTCCGTTAGCTTGATGGAAGCTAACGGATAATAGTTAGGGTTTTTACCTATTTATAAGAAACAGGCCAGGTCCTGTTCCTGACCATAAGGTATTCTTTTCTCTCCTCATCACAAAACGGCTAAACAAACAACATAGAAAAGAATAGCATAGGAGGTAAAGGAATAGAAACGTGTTTCGTGGCTTTTGATCAAAGAGCATTTGGAGAACTCTCTTCCAACTCTAGCACTGGATAAAGGTTAGTAATCGTATTCCTTATTGTCTCTATAATATGTGAAAGTCATGTAATTTCAAAATCCTTATTATTGTAGTTGTAACGAATAAATTAAACTACAACTTATAATTGATTGTTGCTTTTGGAAAAATTTGTGCCTTAACTCTCTTAATTTCTTTGTACTTCTATTATAAAAGATACAACATATTAGATCAACATGATTATTCTGTGCTTTAGTGAACATATTTTTCAGTACGTGGTTATGGACCATGATGTTATGACTGAAGAAGATTCTTATTTTGTTGCCACTATTATTATATTGTTTGAATTGAATATCAAGGTATGTATAGTATGTATTGGCAAAACCGGCCGTGGCCCCCGCCCGCAATTTTTTGCAGGCAAGACACAAGTTTTGGCTAAAAAATTAAATGCGGGTGGGCATGTCCGCCCATTATTTTTTGCGGGCGTCCCCCGGGCTTGAATATTTTTTAAAAAAATAAAACCACCTTAGTGTCACACACTATTTGCGGGCGATTTGTAGCATTTTGCAGGCAGGCGAGCCACCCGCACTTTTTTTTTAATTTGTGCTAAAAATAAAGAAAAAAATATTAATTTAATTTATTTTTTAAATGCGGGCCGCCAGCGGGCCGCAGTGCAGGCGGGCAGGGCCTGAAAATTAGGCCCTAAATACTAAGGATCGTGATGACAAGCTACGTGGCATGAAAAAAATAATCTTTTATATATATATATATATATATATATATATATATATATATATATATATATAAAAGATTGTACAATCTGATAGATTGTATAATATCGCATTATATATAGCTCATGTATGATGTGAATTCAGATTAGGCTACTAGCTAGCCGAGCTTACAGGCCCGGCCCAGGGGCAGGGCAATAGGGTCGCCCGCGCTAGGCCCATGATTTTTAGGGGTCCCTAATAAAAATTATTTTTGGTACAGTTATATATAATGCGATATTATACAATCTTATCAGTAACCCACTCTAGCACAATTGGAAGGTGCCTTGCAATTTTGCATTTGAGGCCAGGGGTTTGATACTCAGTATAGACCCTTGTGTTTTTCAATTTTTTGGTGTACATCAAGGGTATCCTTCAGCCGACAGCCGAAGACTAATCTCCTCCGAGACGTAGAGATCACCGAAGTGAGTTTTGCCTCTATCAACAAAACATTTTCCATGCCCACGGCAGGGATCGAACCCCTGACATCATGCTTAAGGAGCTCAGCTATCTACCAACTGTGCTGGGCTTTGTTGGTGTGTTTTTCAATTTTTTAAACTATTATTTATGCCCCTTTCCGTTCATTATTACTCTCTCTTGTAAAATTCTTTTAGCATCTTTCTCTCCATCAAGAGAGTGCAAATGCTTTCAAAACTACCTTTATAAATATTAATGGGACTCTAAAAAGTGTAGAGTTGATAAGGATGTTTGTGAAAAAAAGTGTTTAAATGTTATTGAAAATTGAAATGGGATATTATGAATAAGACCAAAACAAAAACTCCAAAAGAATCTCATATATAGAACGGAAGGGAGTATTTATCTATTTTGAAAAAAAAAATAGTGTTTTTCAATTTTTTAAACTATTATTTATGCCCCTTCCGTTCATTATTACTCTCTCTTGTAAAATTCTTTTAGCATTTTTCTCTCCCATGAAGAGAGTGCAAATGCTTTCAAAACTACCTTTATAATTATTATTGGGATTCTAAAAAGTGTAGAGTTGATAAGGATGTTTGTGAAAAAAAGTGTTTAATTGTTATTGAAAATTGAAATGGGATATGAATAAGACCAAAACAAAAATTCCAAAAGAATCTTATATATAGAATCGGAAGGAGTATTTATCTATTTTGAAAAAAAAATGTTTTTATTTATTTGTCCTGATTAAAAGTGTAATAATTGTTATTTTTTATGTTTACCTTTGTTTAATACTATTGTATTTATTTACGTAAGTAGTGAAAAAATAATAATGATTACAGAAAGAAAAAGAATATATTAAAAAAACATAAGTACTAATTTATTGAAAATCAAAGCAATCATTATATTTCTTAAAATGTGTTTTTTATAATGGGACACATGAATATGAGCATATGAAATATTTTTATTTCGACCCCTTAAGCATTTTATTTAAACTCAGCCTCAAAATTTTTTTTACTCTCAAATTTTTTAATCATGAAAGTATTATAGCTCGTGGAAACTTTTAGGCATTAATAGTATTTTAGGAAAGTCTTCCTTTTTTTACATAAGAAAGTTCTTATCATAAAATAAAGGCTTAATTATGGTTTTGGTCCCTATAAGTTGACTTCGTTTTGAATTTAGTCCTTAAATCTTTTTTTGACCTTGAACGGTCCTTAAATCTTTTTAAATTTTGTTTTTAGTCCTTAAATCTTTTTTTGACCTTGAATGGTCCTTAAATCTTTTTAAATTTTGTTTTTAGTCCTTCTGTTTGTCTTCTTCCGTCATCTGCTGACATGGCAAACGGTGTGCCATGTCAGCCCTTACATTGACTGCCAACGATGCATCTGATGTGGACCTCCTACTCATGTGAGCAGGAACCGAGCAGGAATCAAGCATTAACCGATCATGAACCGAGCATGACTTGCCAAACCGAGGGGAGATATCGACCGAGCACGAACCAAGCTATGCCGTTACCAATTGCATCGCACTCGGTCGATATCTCATGCACGGTTAATGCTCGGTTCATGCTCGGTTCCTGCTCACGTGAGTGGGAGGTCCACATCAGATGCATCGTTGGCAGTCAATATAAGGGCTGGCACACCGTTTGTCATGTTAGCAGATGACGGAAGAAGATAAACAGAAGGACTAAAAACAAAATTTAAAAAGATTTAAGGACCATTCAAGGTCAAAAAAGATTTAAGGACTAAAAACAAAATTTAAAAAGATTCAAAGATCATTCAAGGTCAAAAAAAGATTTAAGGACTAAATTCAAAACGAAGTCAACTTATAGGGACCAAAACCATAAATAAGCCTAAAATAAATGTTATTCATGTTATTAAAGTTTCACCTGGTAATAAGTGTTTATAAACTGTATTGTTAATGTGTCATAAGCTAAGGGTCCTTATTTTTTTTCACCCGGACCTATAAAATCTCAGGACCGGGCTGCGAGCTTAACCGAAACCAACTAGGTGGTGTTGATAATAAGAACCGAGGGCTCTTCCCTGATCTGATATTATGATAAATTAACCGAAACCTTCAATCAATACTTTCCAACTAGCATCTTGTATATATTTATGGGATTCTTTATGAAGATTGTTTGAAGATTTTGATGAAAAAAAAGTCAGATTGATTCATTATATTAGAGATTGAACGTTGAAGATGAAGTAATTGTCGTTGGAGGAAGAGAAATTAGATTATAGTTGTTGAATGAGGTAATTTAAATAGGTTTTTGAGATTTGGCTTTTCTTTTAAATGGCCGAAACGACGTTGTTTTAGCTACTTCGTTAGTCAATATGGGTTGACTGTTAAGGACTACTAATAACAACAAGGAATCACGTGACTCACGTTTTGCTATCTCGTAGAGTAATTTGAAATTTTGATAATCTCAAAAAGACTAAGTGCATGTTTGGTTTTGCGGTGAGTTAGCCCATAATAATTATGGAATGTCAACGTTATTAACAGTTGCTTTTGCTACTCTAACGTAATTTTAGGGTCAGAATTGGTTTTCTGACTCGTAACCAAACATTCTGTAATTTAATGGATACCCACAAAATCATAAACTAATATAACTACTTATTTATTAAGTAATCATTGGTGTATCGTATGCCTCCAGGTATATCGGATGAGTAAGTTAGCTAGTTTCTAGGACCATGCATGCACATGATATACTACCTCCGTCCCTAATTATAAGGTCCTCTCGGGAGATTTCACGTCCATTAAGAAAGTGGAATAATTTAGTTAATTGTATTGGAAATATGAACTTTTGATATGTATTTTCAAAATTACCCCTATTAATATTATTGGGAATCTAAAAAGTGTTAAATAAATAGGGGTGTTTGTGGAAAAAAAATAATTAATGCTCATTGAAAATTGGTAAAGGGCCTTATAAATAGGGACAAAATAAAAATGTTAAGAGAGCCTTATAATTTGGGACGGAGGGAATACTTCATTTCCTTTTTAAGTTAAGCTGTTAAATATTATTGCAATTAAATTTTTAAAAAAAATATTTAACAAAATAAAAATTTGATATATTTTGATTTTTGATTAAAGTATTTTTATTTTATAATTGAAGAAACACTCAAAAGTAGCTCAATTGATAAAAATAAGGTCATACAGTATAATCACCTAGATTCAAATCCTGACGACTCACAATTTTGTATTCTCTTTCAATGTTAAAATTTTGTCTATAAAATAAATTGGAGAAAGAGTTACAAATAACATTTATGGCAATAAAATACTCCATGTGTTTTAATTGATAGCATTTAATATATTTTTTTTTAAATTAATTTTTTTATTATAATTGAACTCTAAAAAATATTGAGTAAATAAAAGTAATCGTGAAAAAAAAATTAATTATTGTCTTTAAAAATTAAAATATGAGCTTCTCAAAAGTATAAAGATGAAGTCCCAAACTAGTTCTTGGATTTGAGAACATATTATTTAAAAAAAATATATATATACAAACAGAGAGAGAGAGAGAGATTTGAGAACATAGTACTATCTAGAGATAAACATGGTCCGGTTACATTCAATTATTCTTCACTGTTTAGTCAATACTATTTATAAATCCAACTAGGTATCACTCTATTATCTCTAATTCCTGCCCAAATCATGTATTAATTACACTAATCACTTTCTCTCTCCACTAATATTCAGTTTTGTGTTCACTCACGCCGGATGTAAACGGTCAACGAGTATGAGGCCCAAATTTTTAACTTGGCCCAATGTGTATATTCTGCATTATTAAAGAGATACTATATTGTTTTGTTTTTCAAAGTTTTTTTACTTCGTTGTTTAATATGCATCAATAAAAGTTATCCTTGGAAAATGGTTTTATGGTTCTGAGATGGTCTTTCTATCTCCTCCTCATTTAATTTGTTTTTTGGAACACATCAAGGATTAAATTTTCGTGACTCCCCGGGAAACTTTCAACTATAAATACATGTTTGCCTTTCTAACTTGAGGACATTGCTGAATCCATCTTGCAATGCTCATTTTTTTTTCAAATATCTTGCTGAATCCACCTACCGCTAAACACAACAGTCACCGAAGGAGAGGGCAGGATATAGAGGCGACCGGAAAAAGTTCGTTTGAGATGTTGGTGGCGTTGATAAAACAGTTGTAATGGAACACTGCAATAATTGTGGCCCCATTGTGAATTGAAGTGGTGGTCGTCGTGAAGGGCAGCAGGCATGGCAGAGATATCAGATCTGTGCAGTGTCGGCCCTGAGCGAGGGCGACGAGGGCGGTCGCCCTGAGCCCAAAAAATTCAGGGGCCCATAATTTTTTTAATAGTATATTTATTTTTGAAAAAAAAATTAATAGTTGCAACTTTTTTTTATCTTTTAATCATCAATAATTTTTAGCATAAAACTTCAATTTGTTTTTTCATTTGCTCACTTAATTTATAAATAAATGAAGTAATGAACTTTACTTTTACAACCCAACATAAAATTTTTTTATTACCTCTTTACTTGAAAACTTTTTATTTTATTTCAAATCTTATTTTTTAATAACTAGTTTTATTATTGATTGTTGTCATTGTTTTAATTGATTATACGTGTATATATATATATATATATATTACATTTTTATTAAATTTTTTATTTTTTTTTATGGATTTGGGACCCAAATTCTTTTTCGCCCTAGGGCCCAAAATAGGTTGGGACCGGGCCTGGATCTGTGGAGGAGAAAACATATAGCAACTCATCATAGAGCTATCCTGATTGAAGTTACCATGGTCTCTTCCTCAATGGTCTGATTTGCTCAATTTCCTGAGAGAAATAATTTAAGTTATGAAACTGTTGCAAAGGTAAAAAAATGTGGATAATTTTATACTAGTATTATTTACAAACATTTGCCTATGTGAATTTTTCTGTAATATGGTAATTGTGAGAAACCAATTTTCATGGTTTAGTGAATTGAAGGTAGAGAAGGCAACATTTTTGTTTCTTTTAATCACTCTCAAAACATATATATGCTAAAAAGAAAATTTTTATCGTATGATGTTCTGTTTGGAAATGAACCAGGATGGATTTTGGAAAGAAAACTACTTTTAATCTCTTAAAGTTGCCAACATGAATTTCATGATCTATTTTAAAATGGATTTTAACAGATGCTATTTTACTGATATTTTAAACCGGAAAGAGAACATGATTAATCGAATATGATACACTGAAACATTTATTTTATGCACCTACCACTGAATAAGGCCATTTCCCCTTTTATTGATCGAGTTACGAATTACGATGCAAAGTATTACTCCCATCGTCCCTGGATATAAATTTTTTTTTGAGATTTCACGTTTATCAAGAAAATTAACTAATCTAGTTAATTGTATTTGAAATGTGAACTTTTGATATGTATTTTTAAAATTACCCTTATTAATATTATTGGAAATCTAAAAAGTGTTAAATAAATAAGGGTGTTTGTGGAAAAAGGTAATTAATGATCATTGAAAATTGGTATGGGGTCTTATAATTATAAATATGGATAAAATAAAAATGTCAAGAGGATCTTATAATTAGGGACGAAGGGAGTAGCATTTTCTATTTTTATTATTTTAGAAAATAGTTGGTGTATAGATATTATAAAGATTTTTTACATTATCAATATTTTTTTATGTATTTATAATTATTGACTTTTAAATAAAAATAATATACTCCCTCCGTTTCACAATGTTTGGCCTTTTAGCCTTTTTTTCTTGTTTCACAGTGTTTGGCCTTTTACATTTTCAATACACAAACATATCTTTTTTCCAATATTAATCTTTCATTCAATCATTTCTCTTACTCCTCATTAATTCTACTTTTATCCTCTCTCTCATCTTTAAACCATTATACATTAATTAATGAACACACTTACTAATAAAAATTAAATACTATTACAATTGTCAATAAGGATTAAATAGGGGCATTTTAGACAAACTATACATAATACTTACAATAATTAACACTTTTTTAATCTGTGTGCCCAAACCTAAAAGGCGAAACATTGCGAAACGGAGGGAGTATATAAATGAATAGTAGATAATATATTACTCCCTCCGGTCCTATTTATAAGATCTTTTTGGAGTTTTTATTTTGGTCCTATTTATAAGACTCCTTTTCAATTTTCAATAGCATTTAATTACTTCTTTCCACTAACACCTCTATAAAGTCAAGATTTTTTAACGTTCCGATAATAATTATAGAGGTAGTTTTGAAAAAGTATATCAAATTTTTACATTTCCAATATCACTAACTAATTTATCCACTCTCCTTGGTGAAAGTTAAAAACCCGAAAAAGATTTTTATAAATAGGAGCGGAAGGAGTAACAGTGTAAAAAAAATTTACATTATAGAAACACACCTATTAAACTCTTTTTTTTTTTTTTTACGTTTAGTGTTATTTAATTTTTAATATTTTATTTTCAACCCTGAAAAGCAGATAAAGATATCCTGAATTCCCCACACATTCCATTATTACAAAATTAAAGTTTGACACGAACTTCACGCCTATAGATAATAATAACCAATGTCTTGTTAACAAGTGTTCTAAGGATATTTATTATGAATTGAGTGAAGGGACACTTTGGTCCCTCAAGTTTTTCGATAGGACACTTTAGTCCCTCAAGAAATTTAATTCATTTTTAGTCCCCTATGTTTTCCAAAAGTACCAATTTAGTCCCTCATGTTTTCCAAAAGTATGAATTTAGTCCCTCAACGAACTAACTAACGGAAATAGAACAGGGACTAAATTTGTACTTTTGGAAAACTTTGGGGAGTAAAAATGAATTAAATTTCTTGAGGGACTAAAGTGTCCCTGTCTAAAAACTTGAGGGACCAAAATATCCCTTCACTCTTAAGAATATTATAAGTGGAAAAAATTCATTAATCCAAATTATTTACTTTTTCGAGAATTCAAAAAAGTGCATTTTTTATGGTTTTTAACCATATTTAATCATTTAACATGTGCCTTTAGGGCACTCTTTAGCATTTTTTTAATAATAATAGTATAAAAAATAGTACTTTCTATCCATGTACGCGTATTTAATTTAATTTATTTTCAAATAGTATAATGTTTGAGAAATATATGTGTGGGTAGCAATTCCAGCAACAAGAGCCTAGGTATGGTACTTGTTACTTGTTTGATCATAATTACTTTTTTAAATAAAAATACTTATGTTTTAAATACCAAAAAAAAAAATACGAGTCTTATTAACAATAAGTTTTCTAAATTTTTCGGGGCTTATTTACGGTTTTGGTCCCTAAAAGTTCAGCATATTTTGGTTTTAGTCCCTAAAAGTTATTTTGACCGTGACTAGTCCTTAATTTTTCAAATATTTTGGTTTTGGTCTCATTCGTTAGAAAAAATCAATTATTTGTTGACATGATTAACGAAAACCCACACCAACAGCTACGTGGTGTGAAGATAGCAGCGTCAAATAATTATTGTGACATGAATGATTCAGGTCCATAAACGCAAAATTCTGTGTATGGGTTCATTTTGTGTCTATGGATCTGTATCATCTACGTCATATCACTTATTTGACGTTTTCTCACATTTCGTGACTGCTGATATGGTGTTCTGCTAGCCACATCAGCAAATAACAGTTTTTTCATAATAGAGTGGATCAAAACTAAAATGTTTGAAAAATTAAGGACTAATCTCGGTCAAAATAATTTATAGCGATTAAAATCAAAACATGTTGAACTTTTAGGGGCCAAAAACATATATAAGCCAATTCTCAGAACTAAAAAATAATTATAAATACATATTGTTTCTTGACTCAAAAAATATATCTTTAATAATTTCTCTTTAATTTTGACTGTTTTACAAGTGTGTACTAAGATACTACTCCGTAGTATTTGAAAAAAGAAAAAGACGATAGGCACCTCTTGGAGTACGCGTGGATCTCGTGTTGTTTAATACATTTCAGAGTAATGGATCGAAAACCTTGTTTTTGGGATAAATGATGAAAAGTTTTTATTTTTTTATCCTAATTTAAAGATGTAATATTATTTTTTATTGTTTTTAAAATTATTTTAGATTATTATTTTTTTAAAAAATTCAATTTTGTCATTTTGTTAATGCCACCCATTTTGGTGTATAATTGTCAATTACGCATATTTTTAGCAATGTTTGCGTTTTTTTACTAGAATCCATTATTTTCATCTTGTTCCTCCTCCTACTTAATCTTAAAATTCATCTTAAAAATTAAAAACTTCAAAATGCATACCGTATTTGAAACTTTTTTCTTTTTCTTTTTTGCCCATATGATTTTATAGGTATTAGTTGGCTGCATTTGGATTTAACCATGTCCGGATCGCATGTATGATTGTGACAAGTGAAGCTTCCAATATGAATTTTTTGTGTTCACAAAATATCGAATTTAAAATCTTGTTTTAATCGAGTCCGAACCGTTTACCGCTCGTCATAACTCATGCATGTTACTATATTAAACTTTTTAATGAAAATAATGTACGGAATTGAATCTTTTAAAACAATAGAGAAACCAAATGGATCAAATTGGATCTTTATTACAAAATAAATAAAAATAAACAAAAAAAATAAAAAATTATCTTTAAAATAAGATAAAAGATCAAAATTGAAAAAATAATATATAGATCCCACACTAAAAAAACGACTTGCTTACCTTCTGAAATCAAATAATAAAATGATTGATTTCACCTATCTATTTATCTATCTATCTATATATATATATATATATCTATATATATATATACACCCAAAGTGTAACACTCTCGACTTTATCCAAATAATAATTATAAAAAAATATAAATTATACTAGATGTCTTATAAATAATTCAAATTAAGGTTGTTAACTTGGGACAAATAGTTAATGTGAATGGTGCTAAAAGTTTATTCTTTTGTTGGTTCATTTCTTTTGTTATCTTAGCGAATCCCTTTTATTTCTTCTTGAATTCTTAAGTAAACATTTGTGCACTAAATTATTTTAAGAGACTAAAAATGACTATTTACTCTTTTATATCTATTTTATATCTATTTTAAAGTTAGAGGGCCTGGGTTTTCCATGGTATTTAGGTGTCTTCCTTACTTCCTCTTGACCTTCAATATAATACACTCTTCTACTAAAGGATATGGAAATAATAAAAATTAGTACCAGTTAGGCTCTGATACCATTGCGGTGTCGGGAGCCTCAATACAGTCTATTATAAAAAATTAGAATTTTCACAAGACGAGCTTTTCGGCATTCTCATCATTCTAGTAGAGCCTACTTTCTCAAGTCCCAGTTACTCATTCTAATTTTAATAGTATGATGTTTGAGGACCGTAGCAATGAATCAATAGTCAGATATATTTCTGATACACAGGATCTTCCAAAAGGAAGCAAGTGTAGAGCATACTCTATATCTCTGAATAATTATTTCCATATCCTATATAGAAAACTATATCATATTTTCAGATCTAGAGTTTTCAGGAAGAAGAAAAGGAATTTAGAAAGACATATTGAAGAAGAACACAGAGGGTTTTTATTTATGTTGTAGCTTAGCTTGTTTTTCTTACAATGCAAGTGCTCCTCTTATATAGGGAGAAGCTTGTTTCGGACCGCTTTGTGCGATAAGTATGTGATTAACAAAAGAGATAATGGGTTCGTAAACTTGGTGAAGCTTTAGGCTTTCATTATATTGAAATGAGGTACAGAGAGGTTGATACAGGGAAATGGCTCCCACATTTGTGGTATTTTTACAGAATGAGAAGTGTGCGCTTTGGCCTTACACTCTCTTTTGTGCTGCTAAGCTTATGTTTCCGAAGGGGAGCTTCCTTTCCTCTTTATTGTACGCTCTCTGCGTTGTGACTGTTGTTGGTCGTGGTGTTTGGGGGATTCTGATCGCCCCTGTCCCGCTTCTGACGGTAGTTGTCGGAGGTGCACGCTTTCTGGCTTTTCCTCCTTTTCTGGACCTCTCTTGATACAGTGAAGAGCTTGTGTTCCTCTATGTTGGCTTATTGCTCTTATGGACTAGTAGAGTTGATGGAGTATGCTCTGGTTGCAACTTCTCCCTCTTCAGCTCTTCTTCTCTCCGTATTTCCTTTTGATGTTATTCTTGTGTCCTTTCTCTGAGTTTCAGAGAGAGGAACTATGAGTGTTTGTTGTGTTTTTATTATCGCTCTCGTGTGTTGCTTCCCCTTCTTCCTGGGTCTCTTCGTGGGGTTCCTTCTGGGGGGTCTCTCTCTCTCCCCTCTCTGTTGGCTCTTTTTCCCCTCCCCCTTTTTTCCTCTGAAGAAGAAATGTATCTTATTTATAATGGTGTTTTGGACTAGAGGTTGCTGGCTTTTCGCCTTTGTCTGTTGGTTAATGACCCCTTGCATCGTGTGTTCATAGTTTCTTTCCAGTAGCTTTGTCTTCTTTACCATTCTTGGCTTTGACATTGATGATTACAGTAAAGGAGAGGGATGCAAGTCTTACTACCTTTAGCTTTGTCTTGGGTAGCCAAAAGATTCCCTCCTGGCTTCCTCCGCAAGCCGTTGGAGCCTTGGACAGCTACGTCGCCTTTGGCTGGTCACGTGTGCGCCCTCCGTGGGCTTCTACTTCCGGTTCGCCTTCGTTTATCGTGACTTTCTCTTCGAGTTTCCGTGGCACCTGAGACGCTTTGAGACGACACATGACGTTTACCGCCATCAGTACGCTCTACTCCTTCTTCCGGGCGCCTTATCGAGATGCGTCGCCTTGATGGCCGTCGCCTTGGGGCGTGTGTCGCCTTGGACAATTACTGGAGTTTGCACGCCTTTTGCCTTATTTTTTTGTTTGACAATTCCTGGGCCTTCATATAATTTGGGCCTTGTAATTTGTGCTACCAAATATTGAGGTATCAACAATTTCCCCCTTTGCAGTGAGAGGGGAAGAATTTCCTTCTCGGTGCAAATCCTATTTCTTGTTTTTTACTTGTTTCTTCTTTTCTCAGCTCTTTATTTCTCGTTCTTCGCCTTTTTGTTACTTCTTCCGGTATCGCCTTTGATTTTCTGGGGAAGGCGTACAGAAGGGGACGCCTCCGCATAACGGGTGTCTGTTTTGCACTTCCCCTAGTTTATTGGTCGCCTTGGAGTTTCAGCTTTTGAACTTGCCATTTGGTGGGGTCTTGTCAATAGGCCATCTTCTCGTGAGTTTTTCGTTTTCTCTTTCTTCTCATTCTGCTGCTGCATTCCACGTGTCGTCAGGGGGAGAAGGCAATATCCTCCAGTCTCCAGTATTTGCACGTTTCCCCACGTTCCCTCCTTTACTCCTTTTTAAAACTTCTTCCAACTTTTCAGTTTTTTTTCACTTCCACTCGTTCTCTTTCTCCTCTGTGTCTGAAACTTCCTTCTCTGAAAGCTTTCTCCGTTACTTCTTTGTTCTTTGTTTTCCCGTTCTCCTCTGTTTACCCTTCTCTTGCATTTGCTGTCACCATGTCAAAATCGAAGGCCACTGCTCCTCAAGCTCCGAGGAGGAGATTCAACTTCCAGGCCCTATTTCTTATTGCTTCATGCAGCAGCTTCCTTGCCCCCGCTCTTATCCTGTTGAACCAGTGATTTGCTGATGTTGGTGAAGCGCTGGTGTTCCTCCACCCACACCTTCTTGACATCATGGGGGGAGTTTACCCCAACACTTGAGGATGTGATTATACTCCTTGGACTACCTTCCTTTGGGGACGGAGACCTTGATGTGGAGAACGTTGACGAACGTTTCTCTGAATTGTCAGTGCAGCTGAAAGCCGCTTCGGTTCTAAGTGCTAAGTATTCTTGGGACCTTTTCAGGCGAAGGCGTGCCTCGTATGCAAAGGGCTCTTCTTCTCAACGGGTGAGGGGTACTGGGAACTTAGTTCCTAGGAGCCGAAGGGTGAATCAATGCTCCTCCCTTAAATACACGTTTGCCAGTTGGGTCCGTTATTTCTTTGGTGATTTTCATGATGGTGAATTCCAGGCTGGGCCTGTCACAGATTTGCGCCTCTGCCATGCCGCCTTTGTTGCTTTTTGGCTAAGTAGGTACGTGTTCCCTGGACCTCCATGGGAGTCTGTGAGCCCATGCGTCTTTCTTTTTGCTTGCCTTTTGGCAGAGGGTACACGCCTTCCCCTTGCTTCATTTTACTTAGGCGGTCTATATGCTCGCCTGGATCAAGTGGCAGTACAAATGCACATTTCTCATGGGCGCTTTGCAATCAACTTTTATATTGACTTGACTTTTCTTCAGTACTTCCTGTTTGAGCGTTTTCCTGATTATGGCCCCGTTAAGCTTCCCCTTTCCACTGGTGTTGCTGGCTTGGAGCCTCGTTCCTGGTGTTGGACGAGAGGATCTCCAAGAGAACCCTTAGCTTCTCTTATTGACTCAGAGGACAAGTTTTTGTTTCTCCCTTACTCGGACCTCCCGCATCCTCTTTATGACGAAGAAGCTTTTACCACAAGAAACAATGCCGCCACCCCTTTTTAGGGGGCTTATGATCTATGGAGATTGATTTTATCAGTTTGCTGCTTGCCCGGTTTCGTTCCTTTAGACAGCAAGAGTGCTCACAGTGGAGCCCTTTGGCCTTGTGTTTACCGCCCTGATCGAGTGGCCAGACAGTTCGGGCGTGATCAAGCCCCTTGTGTTCTTAACATTAAGCAGGCCTCGGTGGAGGACTTGGTCAAAGCACTCCTTTTTGGTGCGGCTCCTGAAACTTCTGACATTGCTTGTGTTTATGTTCCTCCCTCCCGTATTGGAGGTGTTTTGCGTTCTTGGCTCACTTCTCATGAGGACATCTTGCAACATCTTCGGGATTTTGAAGCTTCTTCCTCACGTCCTGTTCCTTCTTTGTTGCCTATAGTTCATAATGACCCTTATTTTTGCACTTCCATGAAGAAAGCTACGGGTAAACATCTTGGCTATTTCTGTTTTTCTTTCTTTTCTTGCTTTGCATTTAACTTTTGCTTGGTTCTATTTTCAGCTGAGGGAGTTTCGCCCAATTGCAGGGTTGCTGCGTCTCCCTCTGTTGCCCCCAGACGAAGCAAAAGGAAGACTCCCTCACAGGGTCCCTCTGTTTCTAGATCTCCTGCTCAAGGCGGTAGTAGTGGCGCCGCCAAATCTCGCAAGAAGAGGAAGGCAATTGCAGCTGTTCCTACTCGCCGGTCCAGCCGTTTGCGCACTTCCGGTATCCGTATTGCTCCTTCTTCTCCGGTTCATGTTGATTTGGTCCAAGATGAAATTAATGAGACCAATTCAGATGATTCCCTTTTGTCTCATCATGACTCCACCGAAAGCGGGGGCGTTGGAGGACATTCTCCAAGTTTCATTTCTTGCTTTCGCTTTTCTCCAGTCTTTTCACTTCGTTTTGCTTGGGCAGTTTTCGTAATATCATCGATTCTTTCTGTTTTTTTTTTAGTGCAGGTGGTCATTCATCGGCGTCGCCCTCATCCCAGTTTCCTGAGAACGTTCCTGTTGTTCCACCTGCTTCTGATTGTGAAGACTTTATGGATTTGTATCAATCCTCCGCTGGTGAGGGTGTTGCCCCTTCTGATTCCGCTGTTGGTGACGATTTTGACTTGACATCCCCTATTGGCACTCTAAGGAGTGTTCCTGTTTCTCCCAAGGATGTGCCTTTGAAGGCCCCTTCAGGTACTGCTACTGCTGACATCATTTATGAACTCGTTTATGATATTCCAAGACCTGAGAACATGTTTGGTGAGGTGGGTGCTGAAGTTGATGCCCCTGCCCCCGGAGGTAGCATAGGTCTTGTTGACAAGGGTAAAGCTCCTGCCGAGGTGGCCGAAGCCCCTAAAAATGTTGCCGATTTCTCCGGTGAGCGCTCCGCGCGCGAAATTTCCCATTCCAGGACTTCGTTGGTAAGGGCAAGTTATGCCTCCGCTACTCCAGGGTCTTCTTTAGCTTGTAAGTGTTTCTTTCTTCACCTGACTCAAGTTGGATTTTTTATTCCTTCGTGTTCTTGTCTCATTATTTCTGCATGTGTTGCTATGTGCTTTTGTAGCTCCATTTTCTGCAGGTGATCAGGCTTTGATTGATTCATTCCTCTGTGCTCATGCTTCTTTGACACCTCCTCCAGCTTCGCTTCCTCGTCTTTTCAGAGAGTCTGGTTCCCGCACCTTGTTGCGGATGTTGTATTTGGTCCGTTCGGTTGATATAGATGATTTGCCATGGGGGAACAAAGCTGAAATTCTGGATTGCTTGTACACACTCCAATTCCAACATTATTCTGGTTCTTGGCTTGAGAATGCCATTGCTGGCTTCGAAAGTTTGTGCCCTCCATTTGATGACGCTGAGTTGGCCGATGCTGAGCGTGCTTTGCAAGAGCGTCGTGCCCCTTTAGTGTCTCGTATCAAAGAACTTTCCTCTCAACTTGATCAAGCGACTACTGAGTTGGAGGCTCTTGACCAGGAGATTAGCGATTTGGCTAACACAAAGTATTCTTATGAGGAAGTTTGCAGGGTCACTTCTTTGAATTCTCTCTTCTTTATGTAGGCGCTGTTTCGCCACTTGTGCTGCTACTTTGACATTCTGCTTTTCAGACTATGGTTTTTTGGTTGTCGCCTTCTTTGGCTTCGTAGTTTGTGTGACTTTGCTCGAATTTAGCCTCTGTTACTTTATTGCCTTCGAACTTGTACCTTGGGATTTATGGTGCCTTTTGTATGCTTTCTCAAGTTTAGATTCTACTTTGTATGCTTGCTGCTACGTTGACAATTCTTATGCATGTCTCGTCTTTGTTCTTCATCGTTTCTTCTTTTTTTTTGTTGTTGTTCGCCTTGCGCCTGGGATTTGCATTTGGATTGTGCATTTTTGCTCTTGTGCATTTTGTCAACCTTGCGCTTTGGCGATTGTGGCTTGAACTTCGTAGCTTCATAGCTGCTTGTTATTGCACTTGTGTTTGCTTGAACTTCGTAGCTTCATAGCTGCTTGTTATTGCACTTGTGTTTGCTTCCATTCTTGTATGCTCTCCTTAGTTTGGCGTTTTTTCTTTGAGTATTCCGATAGCACACATCTCTTCTTTTCTTTTTTTCTTTTCTTTTCTTCGTTCGTTTTTTTTACAACAGGGGCCCTTATGTCATTGGTGCCCAAGGAAGGTTTTCCTTCCTCCCCTCTCCACTTTTTTTTTTGGAGCGCGCTCTGGGCGCTTCAAACTCGCTTGCAGATTTCGATGGCCCCTCATGTCATTGGTGCCAAGATTTTTCTCAAGGTGCACGTTGGGCACGCTTCACAGATTTTGTCGCTTGGACCCTTTCTTTCAATTTGTCGCTTTGGACTTTCCAGTTTGCCGCTTTGGGGCTTTTTCTTGTCAGTCGCCGCTTTGGGCTTTTTCTTTTTCAGTTGCCGCTTTGGGCTTTTTCTTTTTCAGTTGCCGATTTGGGCTTTTTTTTTCAGTTGCCGCTTTGGGCTCCTTTTTTTTTTCAGTTGCCGCTTTGGGCTTTTTCTTTTTCAGTTGCCGCTTTGGGCCTCATAAACTAACGGATCGCCTTGGATCTTGCGTTAGCCAACCTCTTTTTCAGATTTTTCCGCCCGCGTTTAAGACTAGCGGAGTCGCCCAAATGAAAATATAAATGATTTGCAGAAACGGTTTACTCATATCATAAACCATCTTAATGCTCTCGGCAAAACTTTTCAAAATGCCGGGATAACTAACAAAGTGCTTAGATGTCTTAGCAGAGAATGGCAGCCGAAGGTCACTGCCATCATGGAAGCTAAAGACTTGGACACAATGAGTATAACCACTTTGTTCGGCAAGCTGCAAGAGCATGAGATGGAGCTCGGCAGACTGACCATGCATGAAGAATCTGATAAGAAGAAGAAGGGAATTTCCCTCAAAGCTGCTATAAAGGCAACCAAAGAATCCTCTGAAGATGAGTCCAGCTCGGACATGGATGAGGAAGACTTTGGTCTCATGGTCAGGAAGTTCAGCAAATTTTTTAAAGGCAAAAAGAACTTCACAAACAGAGCAAGAGATACCAGAAGCACTCACCACAAAGGCTCAAGTTCAAAAGACCGAGTTAGATGCCACGAATGTGGTGAAGCAGGTCACATTAGAACTTACTGTCCAAGATTACAAAAGCAAAGTGGTGAAGAAATAAAGAAGAACAAAGACCACAAGAAGAAGAGAGCTTACATAGTATGGGATGCACCCAACAACAATACCAGCTCAAGCTCCAGCTCAGGCGATGAAGAAGAAAAAGCAATTCTGTGCTTAATTGGAAGGGAAACTGTGTTCAGAAGCCCGAGCCAAACGAGCCCCGAGCAAGAATGGTGCTCGAACCGTGAAAAGGAAGTATCGAACTCATCACTCAGAATAGATGAACAAGATCTCCCTGTATATGACTCTTGCTCGGAGTGTGAAGATGAGGAAGCTTGTTCGAGTCTCAGATATACCGATCAAGAAGACTCATCGAGCTCGACTTTTGGCACAATTAATCAAAGATCAAATTTCAAATGCTTAATGGGCAAACACAGCGAGGAAACCTCAGCCAGCCGAACAATGTCCGAACATAAAAACACTGAGGTGTGCTTCCGAGCAAAAGAGAGCAGATGGTACCTTGACAGTGGATGCTCGAAGCACATGACGGGGGACAAAAATCTATTCATTGATCTTTCACATTCAGATAAGGGCTACGTCACTTATGGTGATAACAACCGAGGTAAAATATTGGGTGAAGGTAAAGTCAGTAACTCTGCCAACTTGGTTATCAATAATGTTTTACTTGTAAAAGGGCTAGAACACAATCTTTTAAGTATTAGCCAACTTTGTGATATTGGTAACCATGTTGTTTTTACCTCTACCCATTGCATTATTAAAAGTGACGAGGACAACTCTGTCAAATTTGTTGGAAAACGATTTAACAATACTTATTTGGTTGATTTGAATGAAATCACCTCTTTGGTAACCACTTGCATGGTTAGCAAAGAAAGTGACACATGGTTATGGCATAGAAGGACAGCTCATATAAATATAAATCAGTTAAAGAAACTACAATCAAAAGAATTAGTGATTGGTTTACCAAAGCTAAATTTTAACATTGAGGGAGTTTGCTCTTCATGCAAGAAGTGCAAACCGATCAAAAAGAAAAACGATTTTCCATCTAAGTTGATGGTCTCGACAACGCATCCGTTGGAAATGTTACACATGAATTTGTTCGGACCATCACAAGTCAAAAGCTTTGGTGGCAATCTCTATGCCTTAGTAATTGTAGATGACTTTTCCAGGTTTACATGGACTTTATTTTTAAAATCAAAAAGTGAAACTTTTGAAACTTTTAAAGAGCTTGTCAAGCAACTGCAAAACCGAGCTAACCAAAAAGTAGTTGTAATCCGAACAGACCATGACGGTGAGTTCGAGAACTACAAATTTGACAAGTTTTGTTCTAAGTTCGGAATAGAACATCAGTTTTCTGCTCCTCGGACTCCCGAACAAAACGGAGTTGTGGAACGGAAAAACCGAGTTCTAGAAGAACTTGCCCGAACTATGCTAAATGAATACAATTTACCACATTATTTCTGGGCCGATGCGGTGAACACAGCTTGCTATGTAATGAATCGCATCCTCATCAGACCAATTTTAAAGAAAACTCCATATGAACTTTATAAGGGTAGAAAACCAAAAATTTCTCATTTCCATACATTTGGCTGCAAAGTCTTCATTTTAAACAATGGAAAAGAGCATCTCGGCAAATTTGATTCTAAAGCCGATGAAGGAATATTTTTGGGTTATTCTACTCATAGTAAAGCATTTAGAGTTTTTAACAAAAGGACCTCCACTGTGGAAGAGTCCGTGCATGTGGTATTTGATGAGTCTCCTCGGAGAGACAATGTTAGTTGTGCAGATAGAGAGGATCATCATATGGCTGAACTCGATCCGAGCACAACAACTGAAAGAGCTCAAAAGGATGAAACTGTTGAAGACAAAGATCGGAGGGACGAGCTTGTTCCGAGCCAAACAAACAAGAAACAAACCGAACTCAGTCCGAGCCAAATTCAAAATAGTCAGTCCGAACTCATTCCAAGCCAAGCAGAGCAGTTTGAGCTCAGTCCAGCTTGGAAGAGAGTCAAGGACCATCCGATAGAGAATGTGCTCGGCGACTTGAATAAGGGAGTTTTAACTCGTCGTTCTATTCAAAACTTTTGCAATTTCGCTTCCTTTGTTTCTCAAATTGAACCTAATTCGATTGATCAAGAAATTGATGATGAATATTGGGCGATTGCCATGCAAGAGGAACTGAATCAATTCATCAGAAATGATGTCTGGGAATTGGTTCCTCGGCCAAATGATCATACGATAATTGGCTTGAAATGGATTTTCAGAAATAAAACAGATGAATTAGGCTTAATTATAAGAAACAAAGCAAGATTAGTTGCTCAAGGCTACAACCAAGAGGAAGGTATCGATTATGATGAAACCTTCGCTCCAGTTGCTAGGCTTGAAGCAATCCGAATTTTACTTGCTTTTGCATCTATTATGAATTTCACCCTTTATCAAATGGATGTAAAGAGTGCTTTCTTAAATGGCTTTATAAATGAAGAAGTATATGTGAAACAACCTCCTGGCTTTGAAAATTTTGAATATCCAAACCATGTATTTAAACTCAAAAAGGCTCTTTACGGTTTGAAACAAGCTCCGAGAGCTTGGTATGATCGTTTGAGCTCATTTTTACTCGAACAAGGGTTTGAGAGAGGGAAGGTTGACACAAATCTATTCATTTATAAATCCAAAAAGGACATATTGTTAGTACAAGTTTATGTTGATGATATAATTTTCGGTGCTACTAACATGTCTCTTTGCAAGAAGTTCTCTGAATCAATGCAAGGTGAATTCGAGATGTCGATGATGGGAGAACTCACATTCTTCCTTGGGCTGTAAATAAAGCAAGTTGATGAAGGAACCTTTGTGCATCAAGGAAAATACTGCAAGGCACTCCTCAAGAAATTTGGCTTAGAAAATTGCAAAGAAGCTGCCACTCCCATGAGCACATCCAGCTATCTCGGCAAGGATGAGTCAGATAAAGCCGTGGATGTGAGCAAATATAGAGGCATGATAGGAAGCCTTCTATATTTGACTGCGTCTCGGCCAGATATTATGTTCAGTGTTTGTTTATGTGCTCATTTTCAAGCTAATCCCAAAGAATCTCATCTTTCGGCGGTTAAGCGAATTTTTAAATATTTAAAAGGAACTGTGAACACTGGTCTGTGGTATCCTAGGGATGCCAATCTTAGTTTGGTTGGGTATTCGGACTCAGATTTTGCTGGGTGCAAGCTTGACCGAAAAAGCACAAGTGGAACTTGTCATTTGCTCGGCAGTTCCCTTGTGTCGTGGTTTTCTAAAAAGCAAGCTTGCGTTGCTTTGTCAACAGCTGAGGCCGAATACATTGCTGCTGGTAATTGTTGTGCTCAAATTCTTTGGATGAAACAACAGTTATCAGATTTTGGCTTAATTTTAGATCACATTCCTATCAAATGTGACAATACAAGTGCAATCAATCTAACTAAGAATCCAGTGTATCACTCTCGAACAAAACACATTGAAATTAGGCATCACTTTCTTCGAGATCATGTTCAAAAAGGTGACTGTGTCATAGAATTTGTAAGTACTGAAAATCAATTAGCCGATGTGTTTACTAAACCTTTGCCGAGGGAAACTCTTTATAAAATTCGGCGTGAGCTCGACATTCTAGACGAATCCAGTGTGTGCTCAGCGCAAGCTCGGAATCCTGGATAAGTTTAGCATGTGCTCGGCATGAGCTTGGTTTTCAGTATATCATAAATTTTGATCACCTTCATAGTCTCGATCTTTACATTCAATTGTGTATTTGTTTAAATTTCCTGAAATTTCACATCCTTCAAAACTTCTTCCCTTCCTCTAAATTTTTATCTAAGGGGAGAAGAGTGTTGTTTTTAATATTTGAACTTTCATATTATGTTATTCGTCATTCTCACCTTTACCTTTTAACTTCTCGGATGAGCAACATGCTTTCACTGTTAAAGGGGGAGAACGATGATCATGAAAATTTTCTTCCTTGGTTATCATTTTAAAGTCTTAAGGGGGAGAACAGTTTTTTAAATCAACAAGTGGTGCATTACTAACAAGTGGTACAGAAAAATGTTAATCTCTTTTTTTTTCCAAAAAGGGGGAGAAAGATGTTATTTCTCTCTTTTGGCGAATGTGCTTAATCTTTGGCTCCTTTTTGATCATGCCAAAAGGGGGAGAAAGGTGTGTTTGTTGTTTGTTTTTGATGTTTCAGATTTTGCGAGCATAAATTCAGGGGGAGTGTTTGACGAGCCGCTCCTGCTCCACATTTTTACATCCTTTCAACAAGTGGAAGGGGGAGAAAGGTCTGATAAGTGCATTTTCATGTGCAACATGTGATGTATTTTCGAGCAAATTCCAATCAGTGCCAAGTCCAATCAGCTTACGAGCATACAGTCAGGGGGAGAACACAAAAAGAAACAAACTGTTAAAGAATATTTGTCATCATCAAAAAGGGGGAGATTGTAGACTCACAATGCAGAATCAAAGAGCTTTTGATGATGTCAAATAAACAGACTCGGCTTGTGCTTAGCGTTAGACAAGTCAGACTTATCAGCGCAAGCGTTCAGCTAAAGGTACAAGCTCTGCAGAGGCTCGGAATCCTTGTTTTGCGTATGTGTTCCGCCAAAGGCAGAGGCTCGGCAGAAGCTCGGAAAACTAGGGTTCTTCGCTACCTGCATCAAGTCAGCTTTTGTAGCTCAAGCTCGGCTTTGACTCGGCCCGTGATCAAGGCCAAAGTTCATCCAAGTTTGCAAGCTCGGTTCTTCATTTCAAGGCAGTAAGCTCGGATGATGATTTGCTCGGTACTCGCTCGGATTAAGCTCGAAACAGCCACAACATCTGATAGAGTAAATAAGCTCGGGTTGATCGTTCTAAACTTGACTATTTGTCGACGCTCAGATCAAGCTCAGAAACACCAAGCTCGATCAAAGCCAAAAGCTCGACAATCTCTGTTCATCGTCTTCAATAATGCATCGTCTTCAACCTTCGGACTCTGCTCAACTGTTCCGTACTTTTTATTACTGTTGAGTCTGGGTAGAAGTCCTAGGTTTAGCTCCTATGCTCTGACAAGTTTGAAATTCAAAATGAGTTCAATCAAAGGTTGGTGAACTATCACCATCACTGCTCTGCTGTCTAAATGTTACCATTGGAAACCCCATCTCCGCACAGCTCTCTTTCTCTCTTTCTCTGCAGAAAAGAGGAGACTATAAAAGAGGGGGTCTTCAACGTTAACATGATTGATTCCTTTACAATGATTTTTCTCAGAACTTAATCTTTCATTTTTACTTTAAAAAAAAAGAGCAAAAAATCACAAACTCACAGAGAAGAAGAACATTCGATTTTCATACGAACTTAGAGAGTTAAAACTTTCAAATCTTAACTCTAAGTTCGAATCAGTTCTTCTCTGTGAAATCCTTCTAGAATTGACTCACTCTTGTTATTCAATCTTTCATCATATTCGAAGAGTGTTTCGAATTGGAGCCATACACTTTCATCATCTTCTTCGTTGTATTTGCTGTTGTAAGAAGCTGGTCTCTGTTCGAGAAAGCTTCGATTTGTAAAGGTTCCAAAGAGGTTCTTTGGTCGTCGATTTGTTGTGGGTAGTTGGTCACGAGTTTGGTACACTCGTTTGACTGGATAGGTCTAGAGGGGTAGGCTCTTGTAAATCCTTTGTAACCCAGAAAATCGATTTTTAGTGAAAGCTCTCTGAAAGGTTTTAAGAGGGGACTGGACTAGCTCTCAGGGTGAGAGTGAACCAGGATAAATCTCTGGTGTCCTTTCTTTACTGCTTATCTGTTGCTGCCAAGCGTAACGTTAATTCCGCTAATCTTGATTTATCTAAGTTCGAACTGTTATTTTTCTTAGCTCGGCCCTTTGAGTGTTGTTCTTCGAACTTAAGTCAAAAACCAGCTCTACCTTGAAGCAGCTCGGTTAACTGATTAACCATTTTGTTTATCTGATTGGTTAATCATTTAACCTTGTCTGCTCGGAAAGAAGCTCAGGTTTTCTTTTAAAACCGAACAACATCAGTTTAATTTTCAATAAATCGAAAAATTGTCATATTAGCTTCAATCTCCTATTCACCCCCTCTACTCGATTGTTAGGCCTCTTGTTGGTTTCCAACAGGTCTGAGTCTATCAGCATCAAATTTCTCTCCAATCTGTCTAGGTCTTCGTCCATATCTTCATAAGGGTCTTGAGAATTTTGCATTGTTATAACAGGTGTTAAGACAGGTGTTATTTCATTGTTACTGTAAAATGAGTCATCCCAATAATCTCCTCTAAAAGGTGGACAGATAATATCCAGAGGCTTCAGGCTTGCACAGGTAGAGTTTAATCTGGATTTGGTACGAAGCAATTTATCTCATGGAGGTGATGCACCAGTTCATATTGGTGATAGGGAAAATGATCTCTTTTCAAAAATTCCTGCATGGAAAAATATGTGGTCCAGCATCTGCATTGGTTCGTAGCTTTGTAACAGGATGTTGAAAATAGGGTCTGTGAATAATAAAGACTGATACAAGCTTGTGAGCTTCAAAACTGTCTTGATTAATTTGCTGGATCTTCATTCTTTCAATTTCCATCTGAAGGTCTTTTTCCATTTGTTTAAAGGCTGATACCATTCTAATAAAGTCCAAATTAATGAATCTTTATTAGTATGATTT